>CM062295.1:128956436-129556436 GCA_031216915.1 Pictodentalium vernedei
CCAATGACCCAGACTTAGCTGGTGTTAACTCTTAAATATTTAGGGCCATATGCAAATTTTATCCCCCAATCCCCAAAATTTGCATCTAAAACCGAAAATTACATGTCCTATATGGTCCTCCATACTTTTACTCCACTGCGCATGCGCAGTGTCAAGGAGGTCTCGAAATTGCCGCCAAAAGTCATTCTTTGTTTGGCCCTCAATACAGATACACTTCACTGTTATTTGTGCTTGTAAATCTCAGTTTTAAGGATGCCAGACGCATAATTATGAGAGAAATGATGGATATATGGTGGAAATAGAAGGTGGAGAGGAAAAAACAGTAGAAACAAATGTTCAGGGATGTAACTTTTAATTATTTTACGAAATTATTACATGTTACCTATTTTCGTGGCATGACCTTATTGTGGTCATTCTTGCTATGAATTTTCCATTGTTTAATCAGTGTTTCCTCTCTCCCTTTCCTTTATTACCCCCTAGCTATTCTCCCATGCTTTTGGCTTATTTTTTGTAATGTTTATTACTAAAATTTCTTGGGAGTTTTGGCTTAGAAACAGAATTATTTTCTGTTTTTTCCCCATGTTTACGTCCTCACCCTAGGGGTGTTTAGGCATTTTGGTCTGCATCTACCATATGATGTTCTACAGTTTCTTCTCTGGAAGCCTCTGTTTTGCATCAAATAGTGTTTAAATTGGTAACTGATTTCGGGCCATGTTTGTTTTAGTGCTTGGAGTCATGTTTCCGAGTTGTTGACACTTTTGCTTATGTTGACAACTGTTACTTCTGACAATGATTACTTGTCATCTGCTTAATTTAGTTCATAGCAAGATACATTAATATTGTCCGTAAGTGTTACATTAATTTTTCAAAATGATTAAAATTTTTGTCCACACTTAGGCTTTTTTGGGCTCAGGGTTCCCATTGGGAACTTGGGCTCTTCTGAAAATTTTTTAAAAAATTTTTCTTGTTTGAAAATTATTTTCTTTTGAAATGTTATAATGAATTATAATATATTGTGTATATTTATTTCCAGAGTTAGTGCGAGTAATATGACGGTGTATATTTTTTCTGGTTGAAAAAATATTCTTCAAGCGTAATGCGAGGATATCTTCCTCTAATTCACAAGTTCATTGTGTTTCTTATAGTCAATGTAATCGCATTAATTCTTGCTGTGTGTGTGTTTATTGATATGACAACGTTGGAGATGTGTGTCACGGTATTTTGTTGCGGTGAGAGGTCCATTACGGTCCTCTCTCCATTGGGTCACTATATATTATCAGTTTCTTTTTCAGAACTCGAGTGATGTTTCCGTGATGTCTTCAATAACTGTGTCTCGATCGTTGCAATATTAGGGCTAGCGGGAAGTGCTCAAGGTGTTACGACAATTGCTGGGAGTTAGCTAGTTCTATTGAAGGCATTGTCACCCGCTAGTCCGCCTGGTGTTGCGACCATTCACCAGGAAAGAATGGCTCAGCAACTGCGTTAGTCCGTTGCGGTCCAGGAAAGCAGATTGGGTGATGCGAGCACTATAAAACTTCAGATGTGCACACCCAGAAATGACTGATCTGAGGATAGTATGGAGGAAGCCTGTCAATCCGATAGCTAGCTAGTCCAGCTCCCCCGGACCTCGAGCGAGAGAGGCCCCCGCTCTCTTGCATCAACATCTGTGCTGCGATGTTGTATGTTGTTCGCTTAGTCGGAGCTTATGTCCACTCCTGTTCGGGACGCTCCGTTGCATGACAGTCCGACGCGGCTGTTATATTGGCTTCCTCATCCTCGTCGACACACACGACTGCACCTTGGCTATGTGACCACAGATTTCCAGGGGACGTTCACATATTATATAAATGCAGGATTGAACGTCCCTTGTGCTCTTGCTTCGCTGACCAAGGAATACACGTCGACCAGGTCACTCCATCTGCTAGCCAAGGATACGAGACCTTTCCAGTTGGGACGTTTGCATATTATATAAATGCTGGAATGAACGTCCCGGGAGCTTCCAGCAGATATTTCACGTAGGACCACGGCTCCACAGGTCTCATAGGGTAAAATGAACTAGATATTATTACCGTGATGTCTTCGTAAAGTGTGCTTCCGTTGTCATAGTCTAATGAAGAGTTAGCAGTAAAAGTGCTCATGTAGATACGTCAATTGCCTGGAGTTCCCTAGTACGATCGATGGCGTTGGTGTCCGCTAGCTCGCCCGGTGTCGCGACCATTCACCGAATGGCTCAGCACCCGGATTCGTCCGTTGCGGTCCACGAAGGAGATTTGGGTGATGCGAGCACTATAAAATACAATGTGCACACCCAGTGACGATGGATATGAGGATGGTACAGAGGAAGCCTATTAGTCTGGTTCCTAGCTCGTCCAGGTCCATCCGGGCTGTGAGCGAGAGAGGTCCCTCTCTCGTATTACAACATCTGGGCTCAGATGTTGTGGTACAAAACGTTCCTCAGTCGGACTATACGTCTACCGCTAGGGACGCTCCTCTATATAGACAGTCCAGAGAGACTGCTCTTTTGGCTTCCTCATCCTCACGGCAGCACACGCGACTGCACCTTGGCTATGTGACCTGTGATATTCAACCAACATCGCCGATCAGGGATTCTACGGCGACCAGGTCACACCACCCAGTAGCCAAGGATACGAGGCCTTCATTCTCCGGACGTTCGCATATTAGAGGTATGCAGGAGTGAACATCCAAGGAGCTTCCAGTGGCTAAATCCTATAAGACCTCTGCTCCACAGGCCTCTGTTGCGGATATGCTATCGCAGTTAGCACAAATTATCGCAGCATCCCAGCAACCGACAGTAACTCTTTCAGATCAGGAATTATCCGACGAAGCTGGGTTGGTACGTTCCGCTGCAGGTTCAGGCACGGACCACCAAGAATTTCAAGTGGTCCGACAGGATGGTGAATGGGATACGGATGAGTTGTATTTTCCCTTTCGGAACAACATAATTGCCGTAGAGTGCATCCGGCATTATCATCGGACGTTCCTCCGGACCAAAATGCTGCATTGCCGGATAAGAAACGGATAGCGCCACTGGCTATAGAATTCTTAATCGGTTTAGGGACATCATCCCTCAGTTTCCGACATAGTCCAGATATGTTTCATGGACATTTGATCTGTTGAATGACGCTATATTTATATAACTTGCTACCTAATCGGGCAGGTCAGGTTTCTTATCGGCAATATGCTCTACATCTGCCTTTCATCATTTCATTGAATGTTTTGAAACTGCAGAACAGAGCATTCTGAGAGTTTATTGTTTTACTGTCGTCTATGTCAATTCCAACCACTAAGTTGGAAATAACAATATCGTCTAGCAGGGACAGCTTAGACGCATCATCGTATGCAGATCACCTTACCAGAACGTTATCATTACGTCTCAAAGGAAAAAGAATTCTAGGAGGTACAACCTCCTTAAGAGTTCTTTCAAGGGCCTCACGTAAAACTCCGTCCTTTAGTGGCAATATGGAGTTGGCTAGACGTGACGCAGCCCTGGCTACATACACGAGTGTAGATAGTAAGGTGAAAAACTCTCAGAGTCGCTCCGGTCTCCGGAGAGTTTTCTTCGACGGCAAGCTTTCCGCAGTTTATGATCAGTTAACTAAGAAAGCTTTAGACTCTCTGCTATTAAAATTTGCTTCCATATAGTCGGATTCAGCAGAGAGGAGTAGGACAGGCACTTCTGGGACGAATGCGTCCAAGGGATGTTCCTATAGAGGTTCCTATGCATCCCCTAGGTCTTATTCTAGAGACCGTCAGGCTAGCGACTCAGATAGGGGCCGTAATTCTGACCGAGCCATCCGGTCAGACGCCCCTAGGTCGACGAGGCGAGGTGCGGGCCGTGGAGGACATGGCTTCTCCTTCCGCAAGCCTCGCAGGACCAGGAGGTAATGGTTTTAACCTCTATCGTGTACTGGTGATTGGAAGACTATCGAGTTTCTCAATGATTTGGGATTAGATTACGGACGTCCCTTGGATTCAAGGGGTGATTTCAGAAGGATTAAATTGTTCCTCAAATGAAATCCTCTGTTAACTCGGAGTCCAAGTTGGACTCAGCTTCTGTCAGTCAGTAGGATAGACGCTCCCTTCCATCAGAAGTCCAGTCTCTTCTGGAATGATCGCGATAGAGATCGTAGAAATCCAGGAATTTCCAGGCTTCTACAACCATCCTTTTTTGGTTCCAAAACCAGACGGCTCGTTCCATCCACTCATATTCTGAGCTGGATAACAAGCTGATCGTGGCTCAAAGTTTTTATATGGAGTCCATCCGATCTGCGACTATGCTACATGCATAGATTTCTAGTTGCATACTTTCACGTCATGGTACATCAGGCGTTCAGAAAGTATCTTCGCTTTTTTATCATAGGAATTGTGTTTCAGCACCGACCAATGTGTTTCGGTCTGAATCTAGTTTCTGGGCTTTCACTCGAATAACGAACTCGGTAATGACTCATTTCCGAGCTCATTCGTCTGCGGTAACGTCGCCCTACCTGGACGACATTCTTCAGAGGTGTGGCAACGAGTTAATGCTTCAGAACAATGTGCAGATTCTGCTTCTATTGATCTGACGTCTCGGTTTCATAAGTAAACGAGGAGAAGTCGGATCTGGTTTCGTCCAAGTCATTTACCCACCGGGGGCTGAGCTTCGAGACACATAACATTCTTATTCGTCTGCCGTTAACCAGAGCGCAGAATGATGTGCAGATTCTGCTTATATTGATTTGACGTCTTGGTTTCATAAGTAAACGAGGAGAAGTTAGATCTGGTTTCATCCAAGTCATTTACCCTCCGGGGGATGAGCTTCGAGACGCATAACATTCTCGTTCGTCTGCCATTAACCAGAGCAAAATTAATCAGTTGTTATACTTGCTATTGTCTTCGCTCAGACAAGGTCTCAGCGTGAGATCTCATGTGACTGATACGTTGTGCGGAACTGCCGTGATTTTATTCCAATGGGGCGGTTACGCTTTTGTCCTCTCCAAATTTCTTTTAATTCAGAATTGGAGGGTGAAGATTATTTCGCTCGATACGGACATCTTCTTGTCAAATCAAGTGAATAAGAGATTCAGACTTGGGCAAGTTTTCAGTGCTTAACTCAAGTAGTTCCACTGCAATTGCCGGAAACGAGTTTTACAGTTTTTGACGGATGTCAGTCAAACACTTTGGGTAGTTTCATTAAACCCAACGGATTTGAAGTGCCAGGGACTTTTGTTTCCGTAGTTCCTTATCAAGCACACAAACATCAAGAATGATGTCATTTTAGCTTGCGCTACGTTATCGATGAAAGTTACTCAGAATGCTCATATGCTAATTCTGTCCGACAACTCGACGGTATTAACGTATTTTCGGAATTATGGAGGCTCTCATTCCATCCTGTTATTCATGTTAACGGAAGGAATCTTTCGGTTGGTACTAGAACGTCAAGTTCTTCTATTGGTCCGTCATATTCCGGGTCGTCTGAATGTGTTCGCGGACTCCCTTCACGGAGGGGCCATTTGTTGCCACCAGAATGGACTTTCAGCAAACCAGTATTCAATCACATTGCTACCAAGGAGAGCGGCCAATGATCGACTTTTTCGCGACACATCTCAACAATCAGTTGCAGACGTATGTGTCACGATGTTTGGATCTTCGAGCGTTTGCGGTAAATGCTCTATCGATCTTGTGAAACGGAATAATAAGATATACGTATCTTCCAGTGCCGTTGATTTAGCAGATATTGCTCAATGTAATTATTTCAATGCAAATTCTGTTGGTAGCTTCTCTAGATCCAAAAAGACTGAGGATTAATTTACTCAGGTGTCTGTTGTGGGACATGCCGTGGAAGCTTCCTCCACATTTTGGTCCATTCTATGGTCAGATGGATTCAGTCTACTATCAGTTCTGCTAATGATTATATTTTCTTTCAGCAGTCTGTGCGTTAGTTTTAAGCTCATGAAGTAAGAGTTCTTCTACATCATAGGCTTAAGCTAATAATGTTGATATTACAGATCTAATGAGGGCTGCATATTGGTCTTAGCCCTCCATTTTCACGATTTTGTATCTGAGAATATTGAGGCCTTTCTGCAGATCTACATTGTTTAGGTCCGTTATTTTTTCCTGAGAATGTCATCTACTAAACAGTGGCAACTATATGTATAGAGGCTTTCTGTTCCGGCAGTGACTCTGTCCTGCTGTCCTCTTTGATCTGGAGTATTTGATCCAGGGCAAGGGGAAGGGGGGGGGGGGGGTGTTCCCTTGGGTCACCTGCTTTATAGTGTAAAGCAAGGGAATACCTCCCTTGGAGTCAGTAATTCCGAGTCGGTTCCGAGATGATTTTAAAGGGTAAAGCCTATGTTTACTCATCTTTGTAATAGTTTTTTAAGTGTTGATTGGTGTGAAGTATCTGTATATATCACGTGATTAATTGGGCGTTAATATACATTCTTTGAACACTTTTGAATGAGTATATAGAGTCTCATTTCACTAGACTCCCATATTTATTGGCTTTCCTTTAAAAAATATTAGTATAAAGGGTTATACTAGATGTTTTAGAGATCATTGAGGTTATTGTGCTCAATTACAGATTGGTGTTGTGTTTTTCTTTTTTGATACAAATAAGAAAGATACATTTAGCCTATCTCTCCTTTTCTCATTGAGGGGATAGGTTTGTTATAGGTAATTGAGTCTGTTGGATTTTCCTTATGTCCTAGGCCCTCCAACCTTTTTACTATTCAGCTAAGTCTCTGTCATTGGTACAGTATAAAAATGTTAAAAAATTTACAGTAAGGCCATCAAAAAAAGAACCTCTGTTTCTCAGGCCCGTGCGCATGGTCATTTTTGGTGCGCATGCAACCTTTTTATGACACAAAAAAAATCTTCAAAAAATTTGCGATATTGTGCTCATTTCGGTAAATCGATATCGATGCGTTCGCAAATTTTAAATTAACACACTTCAAGCTTTTTCTACATCATACCTTAATGAAGTGGGTGGGTTTTAGCAATATTCACGACAGAAAGTGTTTTATTCTGTAAAGGTAAGTCATAATGACAGCAAGAAGGAAGGTGTCTTTCAGTCTGACAACAAACAGTCACAAAGGGGAATGGTCGATTTGCACCACGTTTGATTCGCACCAACCCTCAGAAAGTCTGCAAAGTCAGGTGCTATGTTGAATGGAACACAGTCTCCTGGCATTTATTTTTAGTAACATTTGTATTGTAAATGGCCGTCATTGGGAATTTGTGTACTGTTATTTGAAACCGTTACGAGTTTCCCAGTTAATTTAAATAAATGCATTTGAGACGCAGGATAATTGGATAACTAATAGTAACCATTGCTTGATATAAAAGTAACAGTCATAGTTGAAAATAAATCGCATATAGGCAGGTATGTGCGGTCGAATTGGTTAATAAAAACACGCAAACATTCGTTTTGTATTTCATTTTCAGATTTCAAAAAAATATGATTTATGGATGAACTGCCCGTTCAAATGGGTTGTGATAATTTTGAATATAATGGGGAAAAATTGCGATTCACGATTTTTAGCTCAACTTGACAAAGTCAAGCTGAGCTATTGCCATCACTTCTCGTCCGTCGACGTACGTACGTACGTACGTACGTTAGTACGTACGTTAGTACGTTAGTATGTTAGTACGTTAGTATGTACGTCCACAATTTCCTTTGGCACACCTCACAGGTCGCATTTATGATCAGATTACTTTGAAACTTCTTATGCTTGTTTGGGGTGACCTCTAGATGGGAGCTATCGATTTTCTTCAATTTCTGGCAAAAAATGTTGCCGCGGCCAACGTTCTTAGAACTTAGTTTAGTCAGACCTCAATATTTCCCTTTGGCACACCCTACAGGGTACATTTACGATCAGATTGCTTTGAAACCTGGTATGCTTGTTTGGGGAGACCTCTAGATGGGAGCTATCGATTTTCTTCAATTTCTGTCAAAAAATGTTGCCGCGGCCAACGTTCTTAGAACTTAGTTTAGTCAGAAGACTCAATATTTCCCTTTGGCACACCCTACAGGGTACATTTATGATCGGATTGCTTTGAAACCTGGCATGCTAGTTTGGGGTGACCTCTAGATGGGAGCTATCGATTTTCTTCAATTTCTGTCAAAAAATGTTGCCGCGGCCAACGTTCTTAGAACTTAATTTAGTCAAACCACAATATTTCCCTTTGGCACACCCTACAGGACACATTTATGATTTGATTGCTTTGAAACCTGGTATGCTTATTTAGGGTGACCTCTAGATGGGAGCTATCGATTTTCTTCAATTTCCGGCAAAAAATGTTGCCACGGCCAACGTTTGTAGAACTTAGTTCAGTCAGACCTCAATTTTTCCCTTTGGCACACCCTACAGGGCCCATTTATGATCAGATTGCTTTGAAACCTGTATGCTTGTTTGGGGAGACCTCTAGATGGGAGCTATCGATTTTCTTCAATTTCTGTCAAAAAATGTTGCCGCGGCCAACGTTCTAAGAACTTAGTTTAGTTAGAAGACTCAATATTTCCCTTAGGCACACCCTACAGGGTACATTTATGATCGGATTGCTTTAAAACCTGGCATGCTTGTTTGGGGTGACATCTAGATGGGAGCTATCGATTTTCTTTAATTTCCATCAAAAAATGTTGCCGCGGCCAACGTTTTTTGAACTCAGTTTAGTCAGACCACAATATTTCCCTTTGGCACACCCTACAGGGCACATTTATGATTTGATTGCTTTGAAACCTGGTATGCTTGTTTGGGGAGACCTCTAGATGGGACCTATCATTTTTCTTCAATTTCCATCAAAAAATGTTGCCGCGGCCAACGTTCTTAGAACTTGGTTTAGTCAGAAGACTCGATATTTCCCTTTGGCACACCCTACAGGGTACATTTATGACCGGATTGCTTTGAAACCTGGCATGCTTGTTTGGGGTGACCTCTAGATGGGAGCTGTCGATTTTCTTCAATTTCTGTCAAAAATCAAAAAATGTTGCCGCGGCCAACATTCTTAGAACTTAGTTTAGTCAGACCACAATATTTCCCTTTGGCTCACCCTACAGGGCTCATTTATGATTAGATTGCTTTGAAACCTGGTATGCTTATTTACGGTGACCTCTAAATGGGAGCTATCGATTTTCTTCGGTTTCTGTCAAAAAATGTTGCCACTGGCAAAAAAACTGACATTGGTCCTAATGATCTTCAATTTTGCCATTTCATTTATAACTTACCAAGTTCAAGTTTGTCAAGTTGAGCTACAGTGTCACTGACACTTTCATATTAGGCAGGTTGTGAAAGGATTTTTTTTTTTGGTCAAATAAATCTCTGAAAGTTGGCACTTCGACATTTGATTTGTCCCAGAGACATTTCAACCCGAGACGTTTCACCCACGAGGCGTTTCGTGACTTTCGTCCTGTGTTATAATTTTCATGTTTCACTGAAAAAACAAACATTCAAACCCCACTTCATTTACGACCCAACACCCCTGTGGTGAATAACCAATATATTTGCGAAATTTTGCATGGTCCACCAGGCGTTTGGGTGGGGGTCAAATTACCACAAACAACCTCTCGGGGAGAAAATAAAAAGAAAAAAAAAACACCGCCCTCCCGCATGCTTTTTTGGAAAAAATGGCCTGAGAAACAATCAACTTTGTATGGCCTAATTTATATATTTTTTATACTTACCAATAACCCAGACGGGGATGGCCATCCCAGGAGTTGAGAACTCTTGCCTCCCCGCTGCGTACATAATGCTTACCAGGCACTGGTTGTAAGAATGACTTTTGGTGGCAGTTTCGAGACCTCCTTGACACTGCGCATGCGCAGTGGAGTAAAAGTATGGAGGACCATATAGGACAAGTAATTTTCAGTTGTAGATGTAAATATTGGGGATTGGGGTGTAAAATTTGCATTTGGCCCTAAATATTTTAGAGTTAGCACCAGCTAAGTCTGGGTCATTGATAAGTATAAAAAATATATAAATTACTATAAATTTTTTAACTTTTCAACCAAACCTTTTCCGATGTGGGAGTCCTCTCAGGACCACAACCCACTTGGGACCTTCGTGTTTCAGCACATGTTTACAGTATGTTATGCAGTGCTGCTGAATATTGCTCAGCCCCCCCCCCCCCCCCCCCAACCCTTGTTTGAGAATCTGAGCTCCGCCCCTGCATTCAGTAAGATTCATTCACATTATTAGGTCTATATTTGCCATAAAGTTAACTATCTTTTGGTGAAGATACCCCCAGTCCCCCCCCCCCCCCCCCCCCCCTTCCCCACACACACACACACAAATCGCCAATCAGATTTCATTATTGCTGAACTTCCTCCCTCAAAAGTGGTGACACAACACTGGAGCGAATTCTTTTTGGTGTGTCTCCATAATCAGTGTTTTTGGGGGAAACAAAATTTTTCATGTAGGCCTACATGTGTTTCATGTGTTTAGGCCATACCTACAAGTGAGTATACATAGTCTTCCATTTATATGTACATGTATGTAAGACTGCTAAGACAAGGATTAAATAATTATAAATATTGATTTAAAAAACGGCTTTTATTCAACATTATGTGTGTGTGTGGGGGGGGGGGGGGGGGGGGGGGGGCAAAATATGAGGCCCAATGAGGATGTGACTCTACACAGCATCTCCCTCTCCTCCCCATTTTGGCATGTCATTGTCATGATCAAGCCAGTAAAAATGATTGCTGTTGACAGAGAAGTTATCAATTAAGAATTAAGAAAGAATAATACATGTAAAAAAAGAGTCATTTCCCCCTGTTGTGTGGTTCTGGTATTTAACTATTCGCCCCATGTACAAAAAATACTATATGCTATTTACCCCTTGAGCAAACATCAGTCAAAAGTCAATCTTGTGGTTGTGCGTCCAATCATCAGAATGACTGTCCGTTGGGGTAATTCGACATTCTGATTATTGCATACACTTTCTGAGATAAATAGTTAAAGGATAGGAGCTAAGTGTTACACAAATTTCAACACATGTACGAGAATCCAGACAATTTTCTTTTCAGTGCAAGTACATTTCTCTCCTATGTAGACCTACCCATTCCATTAAATTGAATCAAACATCTATGTGTGGACAACCCATTTGTTGTCGATGGTTGTCCAGTAACCTAGTACAAACTCTGCAAAGTACAATGATTTTGGACAGATTTGAAAACACCCACTGAGCGTAAATTCCACCCAGATGATGGATCAAGTTCAATGTGAAACTGCACAAAAAAAAATTCAAAAGTTAGTGAAGAGACTTCTGAATCAGAATCTGTGCAAGGGGAAACTCCCCTCTGAGTGAAGGTCACGTAATTAACCCTTTACCTAACGCAGACGATATCAAAATTTATTATTTTAAATATCATTTTTTTAATTTTTTTCCAAAAATTTCAACAAAACCATATCGTGTGGCCCCTCATTGGAACGAGCTCAATGAGCTCGTTCTAATGAGGGGTCACACGATATGGTTTTGTTGAAATATTTTGAAAAATTTAATTTTTTCAGCTACTCAATTTGCATATTACGCGGGCGGATGTGTGCGATTCGTTAGGTAAACGGTTAACCTATGCCGCCCATCATCTCACATAGAACACATTGAAGACAAATTATTAACCTAACAATAAAGTCCTGCAACCAAGAATGTAACAAATTTGACACAAACTCACAAAAAAATCGACTGTGGATACAGAACTCACACCTCACTAAGTCTATTGAACTTGTACAGGTGATGATGATTACAGTAGTTTGTTCAGTAATTAAAACCAGTGGCAATAATCTTTTAATAAGACATTTACAACATGTGTATTAGCGACCAATGACATAATAAAACAGCTACTTGTTAATGTTTAAAGCTTCCTTTTGTTCACAGACTCTGAGCAGCCTATTGTTTTGGACATGTTAACTTCAAATTAATATTCCAGCAGAATTACTTGGCAGTCATGAATGTGAATAACCTAACTCTACATTCATTTAACAGAGAAGTTGCACCTAGGAGAGTGTGGTAATTTCTTATTAGTCCCCTACCGGTATCGCCGGAGGGGACTCTAGGTTTGCACTCCGTCCATCCGTCTGTCTGTCAGTCTGTCAGTCACACTTTAGTTTTCCGGAGTTTTTTTGGAAACGCTTCAGCGGAATGATTTCATTTTTGGTACACTGCTATAGAATGATGACTTACAGATCAAGTTTGAGTTTCATGCTGATTGCATTATTCTTGTGTGAGTTATGGCCCTTGGAAATATGGAAAAGTGCCAAAATTTCAGTTTTCCGGACTTTTTTTGAAAACGCTTCAATGGAATGATTTCATTTTTGGTAACCTTCTAAAGAAGGATGACTTACAGATCAAGTTTGAGTTTCATGCTGATTGCCTTATTCTTGTGTGAGTTAATACCCTTGGAAATATGGAAAAGCGCCAAAATATCAGTTTTCCGGACTTTTTTTGGAAACGCTTCAACGGAATGATTTCATTTTTTGGTAACCTATTATAGAACGTTGACTTACAGATCATGTTTCATTTACTGTCTGTCCATCCATCCGTCAGTCTGTCAGTCAGTCTGTCGGTCGTACTTTAGTTTTCCAGACTTTTTTTGGAAACGCTTCAACGGAATGATTTCATTTTTGGTAACCTACTATAGAACGATGACTTACAGATCAAGTTTCATTTGTACTTTGTCCATCCATCAGTCTGTCAGTCAGTCTGTCAGTCATACTTTAGTTTTCCGGACTTTTTTTTGGAAATGCTTCAACCGAATGATTTCATTCTTGGTAACCTACTATAGAACGATGACTTACAGATCAAGTTTGAGTTTTATGCGGATTGCATTATTCTTGTGTGAGTTATGGCCCTTGGAAATATGGAAAAGTGCCAGTATAACAGTTTTCTGGACTTCTTTTGGAAATGCTTCAAAGTAATTCATGCTGATCACATCAAGGTTATAACATTTGTATAATTATTAATGCTCATTAGTCTGGTAGGGGACATTGTATTGCTTCAGCGATACGAGCGCTCTTGTTTTTATTTATTTATTTATTAGGCCATACAAAGTTGATTGTCTGTTTCTCAGGCCATTTTTTCCAAAAAAGCATGCGGGCGGGCGGGTTTTTTTTTTTCTTTTTATTTTCTCCCCGAGAGGTTGTTTGTGGTAATTTGACCCCCACCGAAACACCTGGTGGACCACGCAAAATTTCGCAAATATATTGGTTATTCACCACTGGGGTGTTGAGTCGTAAATGAAGTGGGGTTTGAATGTTTGTTTTTTTAGTGAAACGTGAAAATTATAATACAGGACGAAAGTCACGAAACGTCTCGTGGGTAAAACGTCTCGGGTTGAAACGTCTCTGGGACAAATCAAATGTCGAAGTGCCAACTTTCAGAGATTTATTTTACCCCCCCCCCCCAAAAAAATCCTTTCACAACTTGCCTAATAAAATCGTGAATCGCAATTTTTCCCCATTATATTCAAAATTATCACAACCCATTTGAACGGGCAGTTCATCCATAAATCATATTTTTTTAAATCTGAAAATGAAATACAAAACGAATGTTTGCGTGTTTTTATTAACCAATTCGACCGCACATACCTGCCTATATGCAATTTATTTTCAACTATGATTGTTACTTTTATATCAAGCAACGGTTACTATTAGTTATCCAATTATCCTGCATCTCAAATGCATTTATTTAAATTAACTGGGAAACTCGTAACTGTTTCAAATAACAGTACACAAATTCCCAATGACGGCCATTTACAATACAAATGTTACTAAAAATAAATGCCAGGAGACTGTGTTCCATTCAACATAGCACCTGACTTTGCAGACTTTCTGAGAGTTGGTGCGAATCAAACGTGGTGCGAATCGACCATTCCCCTTTGTGACTGTTTGTTGTCAGACTGAAAGACACCTTCCTTCTTGCTGTCATTATGACTTATTTTTACAGAATAAAACACTTTCTGTCGTGAATATTGCTAAAACCCACCCACTTTATTAAGGTATGATGTAGAAAAAGCTTGAAGTGTGTTAATTTAAAATTTACGAACGCATCGATATCGATTTACCGAAATGAGCACAATATCTCAAATTTTTTTGAAGATTTTTTTGGTGTCATAAAAAGGTTGCATGCGCACCAAAAATGACCATGCGCGCGGGCCTGAGAAACAGAGGTTCTTTTTTTCATAGCCTTAGTCGAGTTGTGACAAAGTCCAACTTGGCTTATAGTTTGATGAATGGTGGGCGGGCATAAACAATTGGTTTCCGGATGATAACTTGATAATGGTTCAATCCATGTTCATGAAACTTCATATGTAGGTTGGTATCGGTAAGAGGATGAACCCTATTAATTTTGGACTTTCTTGGTCGAAGGTCAAGGTCACAGTGACTTTGAACATAGTAAATTGTAAACAGTTGATTTCTGGATGATAACTTGACTAGAGTTCAACCCACATTCATGAAACTTCATATGTAGATTGGCCTTTGTGAGAGGAAGAACCCTGTTTATTTTGGACTCACTAGGTCAAAGGTCAAGGTGACCCTGAACATAGTAAATCAAAACAATTGGTGATAACTTGATAATGGTTCGACCCATGTTCATGAAACTTCACAGTTAGGTTGACATTTATGAGAGGAAGAACCCTATTTATTTTGGACTTACTAGGTGAGAGGTCAAAGTCACAGTGGCCTTCAACATAGTAAATCGTAAACAATTGGTTTCCAGATGATAACTTGATAATGTCTCGACCCACGTACATGAAACGTCATAGGTTGGTTGGCATCAGTGAGGAAGAGCACTTTGGATTTGCTAGGTGAAAGGTGAAGGTCACAGTGACCTTTAACATAGTAAATCGTAAACAATTGGTTTCGGGATGATACCTTGATAATGGTATGACCCACATTCATGAAACTTCATAGGTAGGTTGGCCTTGGTGAGTGGAAGATCCCTTCTTATTTTGGACTCACTAGGTCAAAGGCCAAGGTCATAGTGACCTTGAACATAAATCATAAACAATTGGTTTCCAGATGATAATTTGACAATGGTTCCACATACGTTCATGAAACTTCCTAGGTAGGTTGGCATTGGTACAAGAAAGAGTCCTATTTATTTTGGAATCACTAGGTCAAAATTCAAGGTCACAGTGACCCTTCACATACTAGATTGAAAACAATTGGTTTCTGGATGATAAGTTGATAATGATTAAACCCACTTTTGATCCTATTGGCATTTTTAGTCGAGTTTTGACGAAGTCAAACTCGACTTATAGTTTGATGAAGTGGCGGGCAGGCGGTAGGCATAAACAATTGGTTTCCGGGCAATAACTTTAGTTCTATTAGATGCACCTGTACCAAAATTATACCAGAGGTTACCCTGTAGGAAAGGAAGACACCTATCGATTTCAGAGTCTCGTGCCCCAAGGTCAACAAGGTCACTGTTACTATAAATAGAATATTTTGTGACAAATTGGTTTCCGGGCAATAACTTTAGTTCTATTTGATGCACCTTTACCAAACTTATACCAGAGGTTACCCTATAGGAAGGGAAGACACCTATTGATTTTGGAGTCTGGGACTCCAAGGTCAAGGTCACTGTTACTATAAATAGAATATTTTGTGACAAATTGGTTTCCGGGCAATAACTTTAGTTCTATTCTGTGTATCTTCACTAAACTTATACCACAGGTTACTGTATAGGAAGGGAAGACACCTTACTATCAATAGAATATATTGTGACAAATTTTTCTGGGCAATAACTTTAGTTCTATCTGACGCACCTTTACCAAACTTATACCAGAGGTTACTTCATAGGAAGGGAAGACACCTATTGATTTCTGAGTCTGGGACTCCAAGGTCAAGGTCACTGTTATTATAAATAGCTTATTTCTTCAGAATTTAATGTCAAAACTCGACTTCTGGATCTGGATCTGTGCTCGTCTTGCTTTTTTCTCTATTTTATGTTACCACCCTCCCCCCAACATGGTTCAAGCTGCACCTTTCATATATGGTACATGAATAAAAGTGTTGTGAGGGGATTATTTTTTCAAAATCTAAGATCTGTCTGTCTGTCCGTCCGGCTGTCTGTTTTTATGTTACCACTACTCCCTCCAACATGCTTTAAGCTACACCTTTCATATTTGGTATGTGGGTAAATGGTTCTGAGGGCATGATGCACGCTCAATATTTATTTTTCAAAATCCAAGATGGTGGAATGGCGGCCATTTTTGCTGTGTTTTTTAATTTTTTTTCTCTATTTTTCTGTTACCACCCCTCCCTCCAACATGGTTCAAGCTACACTTCTCTGAATTCTCAATTTTTTGATTCCATTCACATTTGAAATCCTGTCTAATAACATGAAATCCGAATTGTTCCCAAGCCGAACCGTCCCCAGCCTGAACGGTCCCCAATTATTTTACCACAAATGCCCCCCCCCCCCAGGTCTGATACTCCTGCTGACTGTGGTCATGTCTTATGTGACAAAAACACCTTATGTCACAAAAGTGCCGTAGGGGACTAATACCACCTCGGTGGTCAAACACTTGTTCTCATTTACTTCAAATATTATTTTGTCATTTAATAGTATGCCCTAAACTCATTAAGTCACAACAGTTTTTTTTTTCTGTTCTAGATACAAAAAATATATCTCCCAGAGAAAATAAATTGGTGCACAATAGAGATGAAAGGAGAAAGGAATTGACACCCACAATTTTTGATTTACCAACGATTGAAGTTGATTTTAATAAAGACCTGCGGGTGAGAAAATCAGTTTCTAGTATCTTTTTATCGCCTCTCCTTTGATTGAAGTTCCACAAGTTTAACTTTTTAGTAATTGATCAGTCTTGGGTCCAGTATCGAAAACTTGATATAAATTTTATGTAATAGTGCAATAAAGGTTCAGTATATTGTACTTGAAGTACAGTACGTGGAGAGTGGATTGTAACTAAATCACCCGCGGAGTGGAGTTATCACCCAGGCTATAACTTTCAAATTTTGTACATATCAATAAAAAACACAAGCAATGTTTCAGCCAATGGACCTCCAGGTTTAACCCGGAGGTCCTTTGGCTGAAACTTTGCTTGTGCTGATTAGGCTCTGCAACAAATTTGCAATTATTGCTTGGGTGGAATCTCCACTCTGCAGGTGATTTAGTGATAATACACTCTCCACGTACTGTATATGAGTGTTTCTGTTAGGTCAAAATAAAGAGGCCATTTCGGAGATGAAAATGCATCTCTGTTAGGCTAAAAAAAATAATGTTTTGATTCTCAGGCCCTCCACGTTGGATTTGAACCTACTCATTAGACATTTTTATTATGTCATGTTTTTTAAAGAATTTGTGAAAACTTGGAATGGTCATTTTTTCACATTTCTCGACATATAATTATTTAGCTGTGTTTGCAGTAAATTGTTTTTTGATGTTGCAGTTTATGGGAGACAGACATGTTAACCTCCCAAAATTTTTTTCAGGGTGATTGAAGAAAATTTTCAGGGAGATGACATGATTTTCAGGGAGATTTTTTTTTGCGCGTAGAAACCATGTGTGGATCGATCAATTTTAAATATAAATTAATACCAAATACCCCCTCCTCCCCCCACACACACACATAACAGGAAACAGCCCAACAACAATACATCAAAGGAACATACGTCAGCGTTGTACTAACTGGTGGTGAGTGACCCAGACCTGTTAACCTCTGGAGGTGACTGTCAGTGAGATTTTGATGAGCTCCCTGTGAGACTCGGATGCTTGTCAGTGAGATTTTTGCACGTGGGCAGCACATCAATAATTTCCATGTTACCCCCCCCCCCCCCCCCCCCCCACCCACCCCCACACACATTAAACATTCCACCCTAATGTGTTTTATTTGAACAATTTGTCCTTTCAAAAGCCAAACCATAGAAATATTGAGAAAAACAGAAATCAGAAATATGGATGTGGTCATGTGCCAATATCTGAGCTTGTTCCAATGACATCCATATTTCAATGGTTTTATGTACAAAATGTTTGGAGATATTTTCGACCTTTTCAGCACTATATCAGTTATGGTGCTGTGTTGAAAGTTTTGGATCCATTTGGGTAACTATGGGTACTTGCGGCGACCTGCGGCGACCTGCGGTAACCTGCGACGATCTGTGGTGTTTAGGCACACCCCAGAGCCCGGTTGTTGTGGTAATTCGATCTTCCAAAGCCCAGCGCCCCACCTAACCACACTGGTTACTCACTGGAAGTAGTTGGTCATTTATGAAGGGGATTTGGAATGGGGTGATCATTTTTCAGTGAAACGTGAAAATTATGCCACAGCCAGCCCAGGACGAAACATCTCGGGGATATTTTGTTGTCCATTTATCACTACGAATGAAAAAATGTGCAAGTGCCGTAAATTACCAACTTTTTAGAGATTTTTTTCACCAAAAACATAATTTTTTTCACAGCCTGCTTTATAAAATTGCGAATCGGAAATTTTTCCCAATATATTGAAAATTACAGCAACTCATATGTTTGAGCCGTTTGTCTCCAAAATTGGCTATAATTATCTGAAAGTGAAATCCAAAAGGCACAATAAATTTGTGCGTATTTTTGCACATTTTTCGATTGGACAAGATTTTATACGTATGGAATTTATTTTTCGATTTGACTGCAACCTGTATACAAGCAAAGGTGTGCCTTTAATATATAATCAATTTCAGCAATTATCCTGCATCTCAAATTCATTTAATCCGCCTGTCAAATGTGTTGCAATAATCACAACACGGCCATTGACAGAAATGAGAATTGATCATCAGTTCTTACGTAAGTGGTGACGTTTCACACAAACTTAATGACCTTGCCATTGAGAGTAGAGCACATGCTTTTGTATTTGTAAACAAAAGCTGGTGGATTCAGTTTTTGTCTGGTATGTCGACTTCCCGGGAGATTTTTGGTCCAAATTGACTCCCGGGCGGGAGGACGGGAGGGGATAGCTAATTCCGGGAGAATCCCGGGCATTCCGGGACAGTTAACATGTCTGATGGGAGAGTGCCCAGAGTCACTCTCCGATAAACTGTAACAAGGCAAATTCTGATATACTGGATCATGATTTAATTACTTATTTATTTGCTGGTGTTGAAGGTCATATATTTCTGCACAATGGCTAATAATGGCTGCAACACCAATATAAACTCAAGTTTAACCAATCATTTAGAGCCATGTTTCCCATTTTAAAGCAATGGTTACTAGGGCCTATTCTAATGGATCATGATGCTTGACAGATGTATACCATTAAAAAGAACAATAAAATACAAATTCTTTTAGCTGTTGTTACGGTGGGTAGTTATAAAAGGTATACTATAATTACACTAAAATACAACCTTTTCTCTTTTTCAAGTGGAAAGACAGCAAAAAGATTTACTGAGTATACTAAACCCCTTAGACGAAAAAAAAATAAAAATAAAATCCTCCCTCCCTCACTGATTTGAAAAAAAAAAATGCCTGAGAATCAATTCATTTTTTTTATTTGGCCTTATCATAGCTAACAAAAAAGAGTGCTATCATGGAATGTGCCTAGGATAACTGAGTTCTCTCACAAGAGGGGCATTTTCAAACTCTGTATCAACAGATGACCTCGTTATTCTTGAGAGTTTGTATCAGTTAACAGCTCTCACGGAATAAAATCTTCTCTTAGTGTACTTTCTTTCTACTATATCAGCAAATATTGAGCTTTCTCTTGCAGAACCACTTGGTATTAATATGTCTTCCCACAGGTAATGTTTTGGAGAGCAAAACATTGCCATCAGGAAGACGTATTAATATTTCTACAATTTCTTTGTGCGCCTCCAGAAAACAATACCCATTACTACAGTAGAACCTGTCTTGAGAGACCGCCCTTTGGGCCACACAGAAGTGGTCTCTCAAGACAGGTGGTCTCTCATAACAGGTTTCAGGTTTTCTCAAGTCAGTGAATAACCAACCACAAAATTCAGAAATGGAGAAGAATGGATTTTTGTAATTTTTTTGTAGCTGTTCTTTTTTATGAAGTTTTTGTAACAAATTGAAATGGACTGTTATAAAAATTATAAAAATAAATTAGTGTTGAAAATCTTCATTGAAGATTTTCAACACTAATTTATTTTTATAATTTTTATAACAGTCCATTTCAATTTGTTACAAAAAGATTTTCAACACAAATTTATTTTTATTCCCATCTGTCACATTTCAGATATGTATGAAATTGTTTATTTAGCAATAATCCTAATCTTTTCACAGGGGTCTTATAAAAACATCTCAATCTTTAATGAGTTAGCAATTGAAAGCCAATTAAGAGCTTTAAATACTTTTAATTATGTTAGTATAACCACACTGGATTTTCCAATTACACAACAGGTAAAAAGTTTTTGTCATGGGTTCAGTCTTCAAAGGGGCGGTCTCTCAAGACAGGTCTATTATGGCATAAAAATACAAGTTGGTACCAGGTCACAGTGGTCTCTCAAGACAGGTGGTCTCTCAAGACAGGCGGTCTCCCATAGCAGGTCCATTATAGAGTAAAACCAATTGGTACCTGGTAGATGTGGTCTCTCAAGACAGGTGGTCTCTCAAGACAGTGGTCTCTCAAGACAGGTTTTACTGTACATTAAAAACCAGTCTTGTTATAAGAGGTAAGTACGTTAAAGGGGAAATGATGGCTTAGACATTGGAGCTGTAAGCGGATCTTCAACCACAAAATATTTTCTTGTTAAGTGATGAAGTAAAAAAAAAAATGTTTTCTTCTTTCAAAGACCTGTTGTATTTATTTAATTGTCACTTGTGACAACCATGGTCACCTCATGTTGGATGGTTTTACGGGTAGGCGAAGCCAGAGTACCCAGAGAGAACCACCGAGCTACACAAGCAACTGTCAGATTCCCCAGCATTTTAACTCCACACAAGCAGGGTTAGCATTGGTTGAAGACAAGTGCACCATGCAATACGCCATAGTACACAACACCACCGTGCCGTCACATGGGCAGTTGGGATTAGGTGTCTTGCTCAAGGACACGGTTGCCGCAGGTGGTATTCAGACCTACAGTACAAGTCGATTTAACTTGTAAACGCGACAGAAACGGAAATGCAACCTCAGTTATAAACGAAAAATAATGGTACTTAAGGCCAAAAAAATAAATAACCCGGGTTCTCAGGCACCGCCTGCATCACCAAAAAGACCGCCGCATCAATTTTTTTTTTTGGACATTTTTGGTCCCCGGATAATATTTTAGGAGCACCGGCACATTTTAGTTGCACCGTCGACACTATTAAGCACATGTTTTCACTGCAATTTTCTGTTTTCTATTGTTTATGTCGACGTCCCAGTACAATCTTAAGTGATTGTTTTGGTAGTTATGAACTGGTTGCAATATGATTGTATCTGTTTTTGTTACATTCGGTTGGAAAATTTTATTAAATTGGACCGTGTTCGGTGATTCAGATGTACTGGTGAGTCAAAGACGAAAATAAATTTGAAGTTGGACCAGCGATTCATTTGAAGGAGACACCAATATGCTTTGTTGGATCATCGATGGATTCTAAATTTCAAAAAGTTCAATCAGATCTTGAGGTTAAAGAGGTTGTGAAATATTATGGATGATATTTTAAATTTAATTTGGAGTCGGATGACCAGGTTGCTGAATGCAGTTCCAGTAACAGTGTCAGTGAATCGAGTGATGGCCCAAAAAATGCTTTCGTGGAATTGATGTCCGCAAATAAGGTAAAAACACTACCAGTAAAATTAATGAATCTTTAGACATGAAAAAAAAACTTCACAATGATTTTATTGACTACCTCGAGACCAGTGATTTGAAATTTCCCAAACAGTCTGCCGAGACAACAGGAAAACATTCTGTTGCTATGATGATAAATACAATATGGTTTCTGGATGTGCATATAGACAAGTTCACTGCTCGCAGCATCCATCTTCCAAAAGTGTTTAAAAAATTCAAGGGATATAATGTTCCATTTCGTCACAAACACAAACAAAAATCATTACAAATAGATTTATGCGAATTGAAGTGTATCACAAACAAACTTCTTTTGCTTGTTGATAAGCCATACTTGAAACAAAAAGAATGGAATAAAATGCATGAGTACATCATCACTGTCATAGATGGCTTGAATAAGTATCAGAAATATCTAGAAGAAAAAGCTGAGAAAATAAATCGTTCTCAACCAGATGCCAATGTTGGAACTGACAATTTTGATATTCAACAGTTTATTAACTTTATTTGACTATTATCTGGTAATTTTATTTGTGGTCGGCTGTGTTCGGTGTTTACATGTAGTTGCACCACTTACTGTTTGATTTATGTATGTTTAATTGCTCAGGAGGATTTAAATGTGTGAGATTTTTCAGAGCACTGTAAAATTTCATTCTACAAAATGTTATCAAAAGTTCCCGCACAAGCTGAACAGGTCTACTTAGTATATACGGTGACAATAATGTTCATATTTCAATTTGATATTTGAATTCAATAAAACTCAGAACATTTTCCACTTTTGTTGATTTTTTGTTTCCTGCTTTTCCAGACTGGCCGAAACGATTCACCGATAAATGTGTGTAACGGGAATTAATGGGTTTTTTATGTGTACCCATACTATGTATGGTACACATAATGCCGGCTTCCGGGGTGACCATCCGTCGTTGGTCCATCCTTTGTCCGTCCGTCTGTCCGTCCGTCTGTCCATCTGTCTGTCCGGCATCCGTATCCTTTTCTTTGGCATTCGATAACTTGAAAAATATTGCTTGGATTGTCAAGTTACTGTATATTTGTGTTTTGGTTACTGATGTGCCGAGCTGTATAGTTTTTGGTGTAATTCGGATAATTTGATCCTGAGATATTAACCCTTTATCCTTCAAATTGAAAATTCCTCCAATCCCTTTGGCATTCGATAACTTGAAAATTATTGCTTTGATTGTCTAGTTACTTTATATTTGTGTTCAGGTTACTGATTTGCCGAGCTGTATAGTTTTTGGTGTAAATCTGATAATTTGATCCTGATATATTAACCCTTTATCCTTCAAATTGAAAATTTCTCCAATCCCTTTGGCATTCGATAACTTGAAAAATATTACTTGGATTGTCAAGTTACTTTATATTTGTGTTCAGGTTACTGATGTGCCGAGCTGTATAGTTTTTGGTGTAAATCGGATAATTTGATCCTGAGATATTAACCCTTTAACCTTCAAATTGAAAATTTCTCCAATCCCTTTGGTATTCGATAACTTGAAAATTATTTCGTGGATTGTCTAGTTAGTTTATATTTGTGTTCAGGTTACTGATTTGCCGAGCTGTATAGTTTTTGGTGTAAATCTGATAATTTGATCCTGAGATATTAACCCTTTATCCTTCAAATTGAAAATTCTCCAATCCCTTTGGCATTCGATAACTTGAAAAATATTGCTTGGATTGTCAAGTTGCTTTATATTTGTGTTCACGTTACTGATGTGCCGAGGTGTATAGTTTTTTATGTAAATCTGATAATTTGATCCTAAGATATTAACCCTTTATCCTTCAAATTGAAAATTCCTCCAATCCTTTTGGCATTCGATAACTTGAAAAATATTGCTTGGATTGTCTAGTTACTTTATATTTGTGTTCAGGTTACTGATGTGTCGAGCTGTATAGTTTTTAGTGTAAATCTGATGATTTGATCCCGAGATATTAACCCTTTATCCTTCAAATTGAAAATTTCTCCAATCCCTTTGGCATTCGATAACTTGAAAAATATTGCTTGGATTGTCAAGTTACTTTATATTTGTGTTCAGGTTACTGATGTGCCAACCTTTATAGTTTTTGGTGTAAATCGGATGATTTGATCCTGAGATATTAACCCTTTATCCTTCAAATTGAAAATTCCTCCAATCCTTTTGGCATTCGATAACTTGAAAAATATTGCTTGGATTGTCTAGTTACTTTATATTTGTGTTCAGGTTACTGATGTGCCGAGCTGTATAGTTTTTGGTGTAAATCTAATAATTTAATCCTGAGATATTAACCCGTTATCCTTCAAATTGAAAATTCCTCCAATTCCTTTGGCATTCGATAACTTGAAAAATATTGCTTGGATTGTCAAGTTACTTTATATTTGTGTTCAGGTTACTGATGTACCAAGCTGTATAGTTTTTGGTGTTAATCTGTTATTTTAATCCTGAGATATTAACCCTTTATCCTTCAAATTGAAAATTCCTCCAATCCCTTTGGCATTTGATAACTTGAAAAATATTGCTTGGATTGTCAAGTTACTTTACAATTGTGTTCAGGTTACTGATGTGCTGAGCTGTATAGTTTTTGGTGTTAATCTGATAATTTGATCCCAAGATATTAACCCTTTATCCTTCAAATTTAAAATTCCTCCATTCCCTTTGGCATGAGATAACTCCAAAAATATAAATCCAATTGTCATGTTAGTTTATATATTTATTCAGGTTACTGGTGTGCTGTGCTGTATAGTTTTTTATGTAAATCTGATAAATTGATCTGGAGATATTAACCCTTTATCCATCAAATTAGACACTCCTCCAATTCATTTCTATACCCATACCTTGTATGGTGTACATAATGTCGGCATCCGTGGAGGCCCTCCATCATACAGCTTTTTACTAGTTGCGCGTATGGGTACACATCTGACGATTTCATCGGCCTATTTCTTACGGGATATATTTCAATCACAATTACAAAGATGTACATTTAAATGCACATATTGTGCACCTTTGAACATTAAATGTTAGTATTTAGTTGTTCCACCCCTTTCTTCAATAACAGCAGGGACAACCTTGAATGAACGGTCTATGTACCTACTACACACATTGGGTGTTAATTTAACCCAGAATTTTTGGATACCACTTATCAAATCCTCCTTGTTTCTGTCTGGGCTTCACAGTCCTCCTCAAATAGAACTTCAGCGCCGCCCATATATTTTCAGTTGGGCTTAAGTCTAGGGACTCCAGTGGTGAAACCCAATGGTGTATTCCATGCTGTGAAATAAATTCTTTTGTGGATTTGCTCACATATTTAGGATCATTATCCTGATATAGCCGATGACTATCAGTAAACTAATGAAAGGCAGAAAGTACTCCTCCAATGTGCGTTGATAGAATGTACTATCCATAATCCCACCGAATATGGCTAATCTTGTCGCATCCTTACGTGATATTCCTCCCCAAATATGAACTGAATAGGGGTGTTTGAGTTTAGGAACACCAGAGCTGACACTTCCTTTTTTTTTCTGTACATTTTGCTTAGTGAATTTTCAATTTTTACAGTACACTCATCTGTGAAAATCACGTCAGCAAAATTGTTCACGATTTTGCACACACGCTTTGACAAATATAAGTCTTTTGGGTTTGTTTGTTTCTCTCACTATTTGACAATACCTTGTCCTTGTGCGACACCAGTTCAACTCCCGCCGTGCACTGCATAATGTTGAGGGGGCTATATCAATTCCAGTATTTTGGTACATTCTATAAAGTTCCTGAGCTGTGGTTTCGGCATTGTCTTTCATTGTTTTATCTATTAAAAGTTGGATTTAAAATTCTTTTTTTTCCTTGTCCACCCCCTATCGGCTACTCTCCCCATTGCTTTGAATTTCCTGTAAATGTTACTGGCCGTTCGGGGATCGACTTTAGTTTTGTCGTGATGCCTCAACTGTCGGATTATTTCTGCATATGTATAACCTGATTCCTTGAGATTTACAATTTTTTTTCTCACACTGTAGGGAACTCTTGTACGCGAAACTGGTAACATGTTTGAAAAATGAAGACGGTCACTGAAATTTCAAATTGATTTTAAAATAGTGGCTTTAAGAGACGAAAAGTAAGCAATAGCAAAGAGGGGCGTTTCTTTACATAGCACATTGGTAATATCTGACCACTGTCAAACCCATCACTACTCCAATTAATTAAATTAATTATACCCCCCGCAAACAAAGTTTGGGGGGGGGGGGTATATAGGAATCACCCTGTCTGTCTGTCTGTCTCTCTGTCTGTCTGTCTGTCTGTCTGTCTGTCTGTCTGTCTGTCTGTCCATCCATCGTAAGCGCAACTCCTCCTAAACCGTTTGAAGAATTTTCATGAAACTTTACACAATGGAAGAACACCATATGGCAATGTGCATGAAGCAATATAATTCCGTTCTGACATTTCCAAGGGGGAGATAATCTGTCCATCTGACCATCCTTGTAAGCGCAACTCCTCCTAAACCGTTCGAACAATTTTCAGGAAACTTTACACAATGGAAGAACTCCATATGACGATGTGCATGAAGCAATGTAATTCCGTTCTGACATTTCCAAAGGGAGATAATCTAACTTATACCGTCTGTCCATACTTGTAAGTGCAACTCCTCCTAAACCGTTTGAAGAATTTTCATGAAACTTTACACAATGGAAGAACTCCATATGAAGATGTGCATGAAGCAATATAATTCCGTTCTGACATTTCCAAGGGGAGAAAATCTAACTTATACCGTCTGTCCATCCTTGTAAGCGCAACTCCTAAACCATTTGTAGAATTTTCATGAAACTTTACACAATGGAAGAACTCCATATGAAGATGTGCATGAAGCAATATAATTCAGGTCTGACATTTCCAAGGGGAGATAATCTGACTTATACATTTCAGGCAGAAGGGGGGGGGGGGGGGGGGGGTATCACTTTGTGAGTTTGCTCACAGTACCTCTAGTTACTTACTGAAACAAATCGACAATGGCAGGAAGCACACACAGAAGCCCCTTTATTTGCGTATAAACAATAAAACATAATATCATCTGCAATGAAACACTAACTCTTCAACAGTCCATTCGGAAGCTGCTTTTATTATAATTAGACAATAGTTAATTACAACCATAAACGGTTTTGTCACTCTCAAGTGCTGTAAGT
This sequence comes from Pictodentalium vernedei, assembly GCA_031216915.1. Taxonomy (NCBI): domain Eukaryota; kingdom Metazoa; phylum Mollusca; class Scaphopoda; order Dentaliida; family Dentaliidae; genus Pictodentalium; species Pictodentalium vernedei. The sequence continues at coordinate 128,983,302 of CM062295.1, forward strand.
ACCAGCAAGTCTCTCATCTCTCAGGGAAGGGTAATGCTTCGTTTATCAACTCAACTTGGGGGAGGGGGAGGGGCATGACTGGAAACAAGTTGACCCCTCACCCCACCATTTTTCAACGCTACTATAACAGTCACGGAAATGTGTGTGTGTGTGGAGGGGAGGAGGGGGGGGGGGGGGAGTAAACATGGAGTGGAAATTCCACTGTGCTGGTGTTCCCATTCGGAAGTCCAATTCCTGTACCATGGTTCTATTTTATTCAGATACGATACTGAAATTAAAACTGACTGATCACCGTATAAGAGAACTATCAATTCAATTGAGTGATGGTCGAAAGCGTACAGAACGAAGCTTCCTTGGAGAGGAATTGACACGGAGCTTTCATACCACAATGACATATATGTATTCCATTGTTCACAGAGTTCTCAAAAACTTTCAAATTTCCATCATAAACAAAGTCTTGTAATGCGTTCAGTTAAATGTCTTCTCATTTTTCCCTTTTTTTAAAAAGTGTATTCTGCATTAGTCATATTTGTACGAAAGTGGGAGGCTGAAGCAATAGCACAAGGCTGAAGCAATCCGAAGTGTAACTGATTCTATCCTGTTTCCCAGTTAAGTATAATTTGATGAATGAATTCGTCGATATATAAATTTTGATAACGTTATATCAGTGGCGCTGTCGTAAGCCATTTAAGTTAACTTTGGTCTGTAATTATAAATTTGATGAGAATATAGATCTCGTTTACATCACTGAATTAATACAAGGTCACCATTGGAATTAAATTTCTCACCGATCAAAAAATAATTTATGCCAATGCTGAATTAATACAAGCTCACCATTGAAATTAAATTTCTCACCGATCAAAAAATAATTTAGGCCAATGCATATGTTCAACGTACGTTTAGTGATACAAGAACATGTTGATTGTGTGGTTCTTCCATTTTAATTGTTTTAATTTTATGTGTCAAATACAACGTACATGTTCTGCAGACAGCATATTTCGTTTACTGACTTCTGTAAACAAATTTTCTTCTGCCGTTATTTCATTTCCCAAACGGAAAAATACTGCGTTTACATCGGTTACAATGTTTTCGTAAGCGTGAAGAGAAAAAAACTTGGCAATAAACGGAGCCATAAATGGATAAAAACTGTGGTTTTACTACAAGTTAAATCGACTTGTACTGTAGGACGTCTCAGCTTGCGGCCTGCATCTGTACCTACTGAGCTCCCCAGAATTGTTGTAAAATTACTTTAACAGCTAGTCAAGTGCTCTATGTAGTTTGATAATTTAGCAAATAACATTTTCATGAGTGATGGAGTTGCTGTCGAATTTGTGTCCATCATACCCACTTTGTGAATTTTTCTATTTTCCTAAGGTTTGGGATACCTGAAAATTTTATTTTGTTTAGCATCCGAATATATAGAGAAAATACTTTTTTTCCTCCCCAAAGCCCAGTAGATGACCTATGTTGGTTCCATTTTTAAAACCATATGGTATTACTTCCAAACTGAAACAACAAATCCTTACAGTGTGACAGTGGCCTTGCAATACAGGTGATGTCTCAATGCAATGGTCTCGCAAGACAAATTTTACTGTAATAGAAGATTACTCTGATTTTTGACTTCTGGACATAATCTATAGGTGCTCTACAAGTTCCTGTGTAGCCACACATGTAAATTGAATATGGAAGCTACACAGAGCCCTGCTTTTACCACTTTCTTGCATTTTATCCTGAGCATTGCATGCTGATATTTTTTTTTTACCAATTTGGTGATTGTTGTGTCATCTTTTCTTTGGAATCATTTCTCCATTCTGCAGAATTTTTGTACTTCAGTAGAAAAGGGACAACCCCTTTACCCAATACAATAGAAACAGAAAAAACTACTTTATGATAACTCATCAAAAGAAGCTTAACCCTTAAGGGCTTGACAAGTATGATGAATTCCCACCAGCCCACAGTCTCTATATGTCCAGTGGCATAGCAGTGATTTGTAGTCAAGTCTTGGTTGCCTTAACAGGCAGCCAAGACTTGACTAGAAACTGCTGCCTACCTAATTTGGTGTCAACAGAGCCTCCTCATGATGGTATGTTGAAGGCACCCATTCTTAGGTTGTAAAAGTCAGAAATAGGCTTTTAAGGGTTAACAATAAATGTGAAATGGTTGAAGGGTTTTCTTGATCGATTGATCACATGGATTAACCTTGGTTAACCAATTAATCACTTAACCGAAGAGGAAGCTGAATAATGCCGTACCGTTGATGATTTACAGCATATTAACTCCTTACCCAACATAACGGGGAAAAAAGTCCAGTGCTATACACAGAAATCTCCATTCAAAATTTATTATGTTTTCAAAAACCTAGCTTATGACCTCTCATTGGCACAAGCTCATTGAGCTCACCATAATGAGGGGATCATAAGGAAGGTTTTTGAGACAAAAAATGGAATTTTTTAGTAATTTTAGAATTTATTTTGTAAGTATCATCTTTCAACCGCAGTAGGTAAAGGGTTAAGAATGCCCATATTTTTATACTGTACCAATGACCCAGACTTAGCTGGTGCTAACTCTAACAAAACCAGGGCCAAACACAAATTTTGCCCCCCAATCCCCAAAATTTGCATCCAAAACAAAAAGAAATCATGTCCTAAAGGACCTCCATACTACGCCTCTACTGCGCATGCGCAGTGACGCAGTCATCCCGAAATTGGCGCCAATTATCATTCTCTGTTTGGCCCTTCATCAGTCAACATCTCACTGATCTTTGTGCTTGTAAATCTCAGTTTAAAGGATGCCAGACACATAATTTTTGGAGAAAATGTGATTCTAAGGAGGATAGAAGGAGGAGAGGAAAAAGAAGTGGCAAAAAATAATCAGGGCTGTACTTAAAATTTTTTGATGAAATTATGTTAAGTTGCCTATTTTCGAGGCATGGGCCTCTTGTTGTCATTCTTGCTAATTGTTGCACTGCTTATTCAGTGTTTCCTCTCCCCTAGCCTTCTAAAGTCCCCCCTTGCAATTCTCCCATGCTTTTGGCATATTTTTGAGAAATTTCATTTCTAAAATTTCCTGGGAGAGTTGCTTGGTTACAGAATGTTTTCTGTTATTTTCCCCATAGTTACGTTTTCACCCATGGGTGTATAACGTTTGTGTTCTGCATCTTCCATCTGATGTTCTACAGATTCTCCCCTGGGAGTCTCTGTTTTGCATCAGATAGAGTGTAATTGATGACTGATTCCGGGCCAGTTTTTTCAGTGCCTGGAGTCATGTTTTCTAGTGTGTTTACACTGTTTGTTTTCATTGGCAACAGCCTTTTTTGAGGGGGGCTGTTTGCCTTTGTTGTAGTTTATCTCATTATAAGATACATTTATATTATCCGAAAGTGTCTCATTAATTATTTTATATAAATTTAAAATTTTTGACCACACTTTGCCATCGGGGCTCAACGTTACTTTTCAGCAACTTGGGCTTCGCTGAAAAAATATTTTTTCAAAATTATTTTGTTTTGCAATTGTTTTTTCATTTATTAATGGATCATGTTATTATGTATCTTTGTGTCAGGGGTTTTTGCGAGTAACTAGGACTTATTGTTGTTCTTTCACAATGAAGGGACGTTGTTCAAATTGTAATAGGAAGAAATCTTCCTCTGACTTTCATGATCATTGTATTAATTGTAGTCAGTGTTCTCGCATTAATCCCTGTCCTATATGTGAACATTGGGATGAGAAACATTGGAAACGTGTGTCACGATATGTTGTTTCTGGAGAAAGAGCGATGCCGGCTCTTTCTCCGCAAGGTCACTCTACTCTCAGTTTCTATTTCAGAGGAACCAGAACAGGGTGATGTTTCCATGTTATCTTCTTCAAGTGTGCGTCCGTCGTCACAAATGAATTCAGAGCTAGCGGCAAAAGTGCTCATGGAGATTAGACAAATGTCGTCCGCTAGCTTGCCCGGTGTAGCGTCCATTCACCGAATGGTTCGGCAGCCGGGTTCGTCCGATGCGGTCCAAGAGGAAATTTTGGGTGATGCGAGCACTATAAACATAATAGATGCACACCCAGTGACGGCGGATAGTAAGCGAGAACGGAGGAAGCCTTTTAGTCCGGTTCCTAGCTCGTCCAGGTCCAGCCGGGCCGCGAGCGAGAGAGGTCCCTCTCTCGTACAACAACATCTGGGACCAGATGTTGTGGTACAAAATGTGTCTTTAGCAGAGCATACGTCCGTCGCTCGGGACGCTCCGTTGTATAAGCAGTCCGCAGAGACTGTTAAGGCTTCCTCTTCTCGTCAGCGCACACGACCGCACCTTGGCTGCGTGACCGCCGATATATTACCGGCTTCGCCGATGAAGGATTCTTCGGCGACCAGGTCACACCATCCGGCAGCCAGGGATTCGAGACCGATGGACTCTGGACGTTCCCATAGGAAAAGTATGCGGGAGCCATCTGATGCGGAGCTGCCCTCGGCGAAGCAGCGAAAGACTGCGCCTCCGCAGGTCTCGACGCCGGACATTCTTGTAGCACAGCTTATCGCAGCATCCCAGCAGCCGACAGAAACGGTGTCGGATCGAGAATTATCCGACGGCGCTGTGTCGGTACGCTCCGCCGAAGCATCGGGGGCGGACGACTGGGAACATCATGAGGTCCGACCAGATGGTGAAAGGGATACGGATGACTTGGAGCTATCCCTTTCGGAACAACATAAAGCTGCCGTGGACTTCATCCAGCACTTTCTCCCTCAAGTTGTTCCGTCGGGCCAGACTGCTGCGCTTCCGGACAAGAGAATTATAGCGTCATTGGACTCTGAATTTTTTGAGCGGTTCAGGGACATCGCTCCCGAGTTTCCGTCGCAGTCCAATAATGTTGCTAGAACATTTGAATTATTGAACGACGCTATATTTAAACTTGCTTCCAGGACGGGGAAAGCAGGTTTCTTGTCCGCTAATACTCTCAACCTGCCTTTCATTAATGCAAGGAATAAATTCGATACGGCAGGACAGGGTATACCGAGAGTTCCTCTGCGTATGGACGACGAGGCGGAAGACTTAGAGCTATCATTACCGTCGTCAGCTTCTATTCCAACCGCGGTGTTGGAAACAGCTATTGCGTCTAACAGAGCCAATTTAGATGCCTTATCTTACGCAGATCACCTTACTAAGGCGTTATCACTGCGCCTTCAAGGGGAAGAGTTTCAGGATATACAGTCCTCTTTAAGACTTCTTTCAAGGGCAGTAGCTTATTCCACGTGTAACTCCGCCCTTTCAGTGGCAAATCTGGAGTTGGTTAGACGTGACGCAGCCCTAGCTACATCCACACTAGTGGATTCTAAGGTGAAGAACTCTCTTAGAGTCGCTTCGGTCTCAGGAGAACTTCTCTTTGACGGCAAGCTTTCCGCTATTTATGATAAAATTAAAAAGAAACCTAATGATTCTCTGTTGTTCAGATCGGCTCCTAAGAAGTCGGATACAGCAGACACGAATAAGACAGGCACTTCTGGGTCTAATGCGCCCAAGAGAGGTTCCTATAGAGGTTCCGGTGCGTCCTTTTGGTCTTATTCGAGAGACTGTCAGGATAGCGACTCTCGTTCGGGACGTCCTTCAGGCCGGGACAATCGGTCGGACGCCCCGAGGTCGACGAGGCGAGGTGCGGGTCGTGGAAGACGTGGTTTCTCCTACCGCAGGCCTCGCAGGTCCAGGAGGTGATGGCTTAAACCTCTATCACGTTCCGGTTGGCGGAAGGTTGTCGAGTTTTTCACAAGAGTGGGCGTCGATTACGGACGACCCTTGGGTGAGAGGAGTGACTTCGGAAGGTCTGAAGATATCCTTCAAACGAAAGCCTCCATTAACTCGAAGTCCAAAGTGGACTCATCTTCCGTCAAATCCACAGAAAAGAGACGCTCTGTTATCAGAGGTGCAGTCTCTTTTAATGAAGAACGCGGTAGAGGTCGTAGAAAACCAGGAATCTCTGGGATTCTACAGCCATCTGTTTCTGGTTCCGAAACCAGACGGCTCGTTCCGTCCAGTCATAGATTTGAGCTGGATAAACAAGCTGATCGTCGCTCCGAAGTTTTATATGGAGACGATTCGATCGGTCAGAGCGAGTATTCGGGTGAACGATTATGCAACGAGCATAGATCTCAAAGATGCGTACTTTCACGTCATGGTACATCTGACATTCCGAAAGTATCTACGCTTCGCAGTCCTTGGAGTGGTGTATCAATTCCGGGCGATGTGCTTCGGATTGAATCTAGCACCCTGGGCTTTCACTCGGGTAATGAACTCGGTAATGATCTACTTCCGAGCTCATTCGTCTGCGGTAACGTCGGCCTACCTGGACGACATTCTTCAGAGGTACGGCAACGAGTTAACGCTTCAGAACGATGTTCAGAATCTTCTTCTATTGCTCCGACGTCTCGGTTTTATAGTAAACGAGGAGAAGTCGGATCTGGTGCCGTCCAAGTCATTCACTCATCTGGGAATGAGCTTCGAGACGCACAACAATCTCGTTCATCTGCCGTTAACCAGAGTGAAATTAGTCAGTTGTTACGCTCGCTATTGTCTGCACGCAGACAAAGTCACGGCGAGAGAATTTATGAGACTGGTAGGTCTGTGCGGAGCCGCCGCAGATCACATTCCGATGGGGCGGCTACGCACACGTCCTCTTCAAATTTTCCTGACTCAGAATTGGAGTGTGAAAATTCATTCGCTCGATGTAGACGTTCTCTTGTCAGATCAAGTGAAACAAGAGATTCAGACTTGGGCAAACATTCAGTGGTTAACTCAAGGAGTTCCGCTGCAGTTGCCGGATCCGAGTTTTACCGTTATGACGGATGCCAGTCAAACAGGTTGGGGTGCATCATTAATCCCAACGGATTCCAGATGCCAGGGTCTTTGGGATCCGCAATTCCTGTGCAAGCACATAAACATCAAGGAAATGATGTCAATTTGGCTTGCGTTACGTCACTGGATGGACATTATTCACGATGCTCATGTCCAAATCCTATCCGACAATATGACAGTAGTGGCGTATATACGGAATCAGGGAGGCACTCATTCAGTTCCGTTGTTCAATCTAACGGAAAGAATCCTTCTGTTTGTGTTAGAACATCACGTTCTTCTTTCGGTCCGTCACATACCGGGTCGTCTGAATGTGCTAGCAGACTCCCTTTCACGAAAGGGTCGTTTGTTGCCGTCGGAGTGGACTCTCAACAAACAAGTATTCAATCAGATTTGCTACCAATGGGAACGGCCAATGATAGACTTATTTGCGACACATCTCAACAATCAGTTGCAGACGTATGTGTCTCCGTGTCTGGATCCAAGAGCATTTGCAGTAGACGCTCTGTCGATCCCTTGGGACGGAATGATAGGATATGCGTATCCTCCAGCGCCGTTAATTCAACAAGTATTGCTAAAGATAAAGCAATCTCAATGCAAGATTCTGTTGGTAGCATCTCTGTCGCCACAGAGACCGTGGATAAATCTACTCAGGTGTCTGTTGTGGGACCTACCGCGGAAGCTTCCTCCACGAGAGGATCTTCTTTCGCAGGGGAAATCGCGCCAACTCCATCACAACCCGCAAGGTCTCAACCTTCACGTTTTTCCGTTGTGCGGTCCTTCTTGCATGGCAAGCACTTTACAGAACGAGCAGTGGACGCGATTTCTAACTGTAGGAGGACCTCCTCTTCGCTAAACTATGCGGCTAAGTGGAAGGTTTTTCGTCGTTGGTGTAGGGATCATTCTGTAGATATATTTGATCCCTCTATACCAGACATTGCAAACTTTCTAGTATACTTGTTTGACGAAATCAATCTGCAGCCTGTTACTATAAAGGGTTATAGATCTATGTTATCTGATACCTATGCACATCATGATAGTTTACAAATTGGATCTAATGTCTCTTTATCGAAGTTGGTTAGAAACTTTTCGATAAATAGACCCAGAACTCTTAGATTAATTCCTAAGTGGAATTTAGCTTGGGTTCTCCTTAAATTGAAGGAAAAGCCATTTGAACCTCTTGGGACAGTAGATTTCAAATTCTTATCTTATAAGACAGCTTTTCTCTTAGCTTTCTCTTCTGCCAGAAGAGTCAGTGAGCTTCATGCACTATCGGTGGATGATTCTCATTATCGTAGTGTTGGGAACACTATCACCTTCACTACTAATGTGGGTTTTTTAGCTAAGAATCAGGCTCCTAATAAATATCCGGAACCTATTGTTATTAAGGCTCTTCCGTCTTCAGACGGGCGTAGGCCTTTACTCTGTCCTGTTAGAGCACTACGTATCTATAAACAGAGATCTCAGTTTATCAGAAAGGGACGGAAACGTTTCTTTCTGTCTTTGATGCCTAATAGAAAGGACATTTCAGTCCATTCTATTGCTAGATGGATTCAGTTAACTATCCGTACTGCTTATGAAGATTTATCTTCTTCTCAGCAGTCTGTGCTTAAGATTTCTGCTCATGAAGTAAGAGCTCTTTCTACTTCCTGGGCTTATGCTAATAGTGTTGCTATTACAGATTTAATGAAGGCTGCTTATTGGTCTCAGCCATCCACATTTACGAATTTTTATCTCAGAAATATTGAGTCCATTTCTGGAGACCTGCATTGTTTAGGTCCGTTATCTGTTGCTCAGAATGTCGTCCACTAAACAGTTGCAACTATAGTTATGCAGGCTTTCTATTCCGGCAGTGACTCCGTCCGGCTGCCCTCTTCGCTCTGGGCTATTTGACCCAGGGCAAGGGGAAGGGGGGGGGGGGGGTGTTCCCTTAGGTCACCTGCTTTATAGTGAAAAGCAAGGGAATGCCTCCTCCAAGTCAGTATTTCTGAGTCGCTTCCGGGATGGTTTTAAAGTGTAATATTGATGTTTAAATTCATTCATGTCTTATTTTTAAAGTGTAGCTCGGTGTGAAGCATTTGTATATGTCAAGTGTCAAACGGGCTTTAATATACAATACTCGGACACTTTTAAATGACTATAAAGAGTCTCAATTCTCTGGACTACTTTATTTATTGGCTTGCTTTAAAAATAATTAGTATAAGGGTTATACTGGATGTTAATAGAGAACATGAATGTTATTGTGCTCAATTATTAAGGGTAGTGTATCTTTCTAATTTAATATTAAATAAGAAAGATACATGTAAAGCCTAATACTCCTTTTCTCCTTAAGGGGTTACCTCTTTACTATATAGTTGAGCTTATTGGATTTTCCTCTATGTCCTAGGCCCTCCAGCCTGTTTACTATTCAGCTAAGTCTGGGTCATTGGTACAGTATAAAAATGTTAAAAAATTTATAGTAATTTATATATTTTTTATACTTACCAATGACCCAGACGGGGATGGCCCTCCCTGGAGTTGGGAACTCTTGCCTCCCCGCTGAGTACAGAGCGCTGACCAGGCACTGCCAGTAAGAATGATAATTGGCGCCAATTTCGGGACGACTGCGTCACTGCGCATGCGCAGTAGAGGCGTAGTATGGAGGTCCTTTAGGACATGATTTCTTTTTGTTTTGGATGCAAATTTTGGGGATTGGGGGGCAAAATTTGTGTTTGGCCCTGGTTTTGTTAGAGTTAGCTCCAGCTAAGTCTGGGTCATTGGTAAGTATAAAAAATATATAAATTACTATAAATTTTTTAACTTCCAGCTACTGATACATGCATGTGAACAGGTATGTGAGCACGTAACTTTCATGTTTTACTCTCTGTCTCAGATAATTGATGTGAGTCCGTATGACAACGTGGGCCTTTTTTGGAGTTTGTTCCTTTGTTAACCTGTGTAATACAATAGTTCAAAAGTAAAGGTTAATCGATCAGTTACTTTTTTTTGATCGATCAAGATGTTGATCATTGGTAAATCGATTAGTCGGTTAACCATTTCAGGTCTAGTTAACAGTAGGGCCCTGCATAACCCAAATTTCAGGTTGAATTGAATCAAAGTCAAATCTCAAATCAAATCTCAATATTCTTTTAAGTGAAAGATATTGTACCTTCTATCATTTGCTCCTTTGTATGGGAGACCTATGATACAGTCCTTCCCAGGAAGAAAATCCCACGGGAGCAATAAAATGCCCTCGTAAAAATGGAGACGGGGGCATTATGCACTCGTGAATCTATAACAGCATGTTACAATTTTCCAGTGAAAATTTTAACATGCAGGTAGAAAAAAAAATTTGTTCCCACCCAAATTAAAAGTAGTTGACACCCTACAAGCCACCAGAACAAAGTGATTTTCATGGAAAATGCAAGGCGATTCGGCGGATTCGGAGCAGCATGGTATAGTCTTTCGATTTTGAAAACCGTAGGTATGTTATAGCCTACACTGCTTGCCACTATTTGAAGTGATGCGCACTATCGTGCATCCAGCCCCGTCGATTAGAAAAAATGATTTGTCGGCGGCAATTCTTTGGCGAGAATGCTTGGGAGTGATGCCTGATGGTCGTGTTGTTGGCAAGAACAATTAACATGCAATGAAGAATGCAGCCACCAATTGACAGCACTGTGCATTCAATACGGTATTTGGGCATATCCGTATCGAACGGTAACATGAAAGCTGGATGATTTGGTGCTTTCATGGTTTTCATTAAAGGAATGATCCGAATTCCAACTTTTGGGTCTTGACGACGTGTTAGGCACCAAGTAACAAAAAAGCGCACATTGCGGCTATAATTTATGCGGAGCTGATAAATTTGCTTCATTGGTGAATACTGAATGGTGATTGGACCAGGAAGCACGAACCTCTCAGAGAACATCAGGTTTTTCCAAACAGAAGAAGTGAATAGGATTTGTGCTGAATACATTCACGCTGTTACTAACGTCCCCTGCCTGATATTCGTCCCTTGTTACTTAATAAAAAAATAATTGACTGTTCACACAGAAATGATTTCTCAACTGGAATGAATTACCAGATTTTAATAGCTCTCTTAGCAGAGCCGAGGCACACTGTTGTTGACTCGCATTTCCGCCGAATCGTCTTGTATCCCATTGATGAGTTTGTAGGTGCCCAATCAAAATGCATATTACAGTAAGTGACAGCAATACATGGTATGTTTGATTATCATGATTCCGGGCCATAAATGCTGGTCTTTCGCTAAATTTTGGGTAATTTTACAATAAATAATTAAAATATAGTAATCGCGTCACTTGAAACCTTTCTCCTTACTTGATAATAATATATGCCTGGTCAAAACACGAGCATGGTTTTTTGCACTCTGGAAACGGGAATGATGGGCTCGGACGGGCGCGAGCGCGATAGCGCCAGTCTCATGGGAAGGACTGTGGATAGAAGTTTCATAAACACATTGTAGGAGTTTGAGAACATTTTGAAGATAGCAAAAAATTTTTAAGCCTTGTTTTAGATGTAAAATTTGATTTAAAAAATTTGTTGATTTTTACCTCACCTGGCCTAAAAGCTTTTCTCGTCGCTTAGCGTCGTCCCAACGTCTGGCATCCTTGAACTTTTCACATTTTCATCATCTTTTCTGTAACCACTGAGCCTGTGTGAACCAAACTTGGCAGGAATGGTTTATGGAAGGTCCTCTTCAAATGATCCTCATTTTGTTCCTGTTGGATAGAAAACATGGCTTCCAGAGGAATTCTTTGATTCTGGTTGGTGGATTTTCAAAAATCTTCTCCTCTGAAACTGCTATGTTTTGAAACTTCATATAAATGATGACTGGGACCCCTTCTACCAACAATCTTCATTTAATGTTGATCAGGTTACAAACATGGCCGAAGGTGCGGCTTACTGTTACTATAGAAACCCTATGAGAAATCACATTTTCATCTTCTTCTCTGGAAGTACTGGGCCGACGTGAATCAAACCTGGCAAGGATAGTCTGGGACATCCTCTTCAAATGATCCTCATTTTGTTGCCATTGGTTTGGAAACATTGCTGCCACAGGCAATCTTTGATTCTGATAGGTGGATTTTGAAAAATCTTCTCTGGAACCACAGGACCAAATGTTTTGAAACTTTGCATGGCTGATGACTGGGACCTCCTCTACGAATAATCCTCATTGTCCACCGAAAATGTTTTGAGGAACTATAGAAATCAGTGGTGTCCGTCCATCCGTCCGTCCATCCATCCCACTTGGTGTCCGCATGATAACTCTAGTTTGGATCATTTGATTGGAATGAATTTTGGTATGTGTCAAGTTCGAATATGGGTTCATTGTCTCCCCAAAAAACTGTTCGGTGGACTATAGAAATCGGGTGTGTCCATCCCCCCACTTGGTGTCCCCATGATAACTCCAGTTTATATCATTTGATTGGAACCAATTTTGGTATGTGACCTCTTAACCCAAACCACAGGTCAAATTCGAATATGGTTTCGCCCAGATTTTTTTTATTAGAGTTATGCCCCTTTTTCGAATTAGAAATTTCAAGATTTGCAGAGTCTGGATGATAACTCCAGTTAGGATTATTTGATCGGAAAGAATTTTGGTTTGTGACTTTCTCGGGTAAAAATCCAGGTCAAGTTCGAATATGGGTTTGGACCGATCACTTTTGCTAGAGTTATAACACTTTTTCCACTTGTCCTTGCATCCGTCCCACTTGGTGTCCCCATGATAACTCCAGTTAGGCTTATTTGATCGGAAAGAATTTTGGTATGTGACTTTCTAGGGTAAAAATACAGGTCAAGTTCGAATATGGGTTCGTACCGATCATTTTTACTAGAGTTATGCCCCTTTTTCGACTTAAATATTTATTTCAAGATTTGAGGTTTCTGGATGATAACTCCAGTTAGGATTATTTGATCGGAATGAATTTTGTATGTGACTTTCTGGTGTAAAAATGTAGGTCAAGTTCGAATATGACTCCAGTTAGGATTATTTGATAGGTACAAATTTTGGTATGCGACTTTCTTGGTTAAAAATACAGGTCAAGTTTGAATAAGGGTTCGGACCAATCATTAGCTCAACTTTGGGGAAGCCAAATTTGTGCTTTTGTCATGGCTCGTCGTCCGTCTGTCTGTACGTCAACAATTGGATACGGCTCGGGCTAGAGGCCGTATTTATGATTCAAGATGGCTGCCAGCCGCCATTTTGTACCGACGATGCAGAAATCTGTTTTTTGTACAGAACTTCCATTTGAAAGCTCTGATTTGAATGAATAATTTTTTTATGAATGTTTAGTACCATGAGATACATTACATATCATACAGGTTTTTTCTCATGCTTAAATCATTCAATTTAGACTAACTTTGATTTATTTAGTGTTACTTTCAGCTCTGTCAGTACAAATGCCAATACGGCTCAGGCTAGAGGCCGCATTTATGAACCGATCTTTACGAAACTTCTTGGATACCTTTGTTATCACCGTGGGACGAGAACGAGTGTTTTGGGGTCCTGTCCGAAATTCCAGATGGCCGCTGGCAGCCATTTTGTTCAAAATTAGGGGCAATCAGATTTTTGCGCAGAACTTCCACATGAAAGCTCTGATTTGAATAATTTTTTGTATGAATGTTTAGTACCATGGGATACATGACATATAATACGGGTTTTTTTCTCGTGCAGAAATTATGCAAATTAGATGAACTTAGATTTATTCAGTGTTACTTTCAGCACTGTAAATGTAAATGCCAATTCGGGTCTGGCTAGAGTCTGTATTTATGAACCGATCTTCACGAAACGTCTTGGGTACCTTTGTTATCACTTTGGGATGAGAACGAGTGTTTCTGAGTGCGGTCCAAAATTCAAGATGGCTGCCAGTGGCTCTTTTATACCGAAATTAGGTCTAATCAGTTTTTTGTACACAACTTCTATACGGCTCAGGCTAGAGGCTGTATTTATGAACCGATCTTTACGAAACTTCTTTGGTACCTTTGTTATGATTGTGGGATGAGAACAAGTTTTTTGGGGTGTGGTCTGAAATTCAAGATGGCCACCAGCAGCCATTTTGAACCAAAAATAGTGCAATCAGTCTTTTGTACAGAACTTCTGTATGAAAGTTCTGATTTGAATAAATTTTTGTATGAATGTTTAGTAACATGGAATACATCACATATAGTACAGGTTTTTTTCTCGTGCAGAAATTATGCAAATTAGATGAACTTTGATTTATTCCATGCTACTTATGCACTACATGTAAGTACACATGTCAATACCGCTCAGGCTAGAGGCTGTATTTATGAACCGATCTTCACGAAACTTCTTGGGTACCTTTGTTATCACCTTGGGACGAGAACGAGTTGTTTCTGGGTGCGGTCCAAAATTCAAGATGGCTACCTGTGGCCATTTTGTACCGAAATTAGGTCCAATCAGTTTTTTGTCACTACTTCTATACAGCTCGTATTTATGAACTGATCTTCACAAAACTTCTTAGGTACCTTTGTTTTCACCTTGGGACAGGAACGAGTGAGTTTTGGGGTGCCTTTGTTATCACTGTGCTATGAGAACAAATATTTTCGGGTTCAGTCAGGCCCACTCTGGGACTCAGAGATGTCTTTTCTAGTTTAGCATCTGACTGTCACCCACCTTTACAATACTTTACCTATACATTTGTTACAGGCTACAGTCAGTATTTATGTACAGACTGTTACAATACTTTATATATACCTTTGTTATCAGGTCATTACCTAGGTGCTTGTCATTGCTGTGTCACATACTATACATGTACATGTCTTGACAAGTTGAGCTACAGTGTCATTGACACTTTCATTTTTACTAGAATTATGCCCACTTTTTGACTTGAAAATTTCAAGATTTGAGTTGTCCGGATGATAACTCCAGTTAGGATTATTTGATTGGAACAAATTTTGGTATGTCACTTTCTGGGGTAAAAATACAGGTCAAGTTTGAATAAGGGTTCAGACTGATCATTTTTACTAGAGTTATGCCCCTTTTTTGACCTTGAAATTTTAAGATTTGAGGTTTTCGGAGGATAACTCCAGTTTGGATAAAATGATTCTCTTTTCGTTCATATAGGATATATCTACAACCCCCTGCCCCTCCAAATGAAGCCACTGCTTCGGGGGACACTGGCCGAGTGGCCTTTTATTTAATGTTGATGGTTGCAAACATGGCTTCAATTGTGGCTTATAGTTACTATAGAAACCTTATGAGAAATCACATTTTCATCTTCTCTGGAACTACTGAGCCGACATGAACCTAACTTAGAGGAATGATCTATGGGAGGTCCTCTACAAATGATCCTCATTTTGTTCCTGTGGGTTGAAAAACATGTCCGACAGAGGCATTCTTTGATTCTGATTGGTGGATTTTCAAAAATCTTCTCTGAAACTACCAGGCTAAATGTTTTGATATTTCATATAAGTAATGTTGGGACCTTCTCTACCAATGATTCTCATTTAATGTTGATCAGGTTGTAAACATGGCTGCAATTGCAGCTTATAGTTACTATAGAAACCCTACGGGAAATCATCTTCTCTGGAACTACTGAGTCGACGTGAACCAAACTTCACAGGAATTGAGGCGTACAGGAGGCCCTCTACAAACGATCCTCTTTTTATTCCTGTTGGTTGGAAAATATGTCCACCAGAGACATTGTCTGATCCTGATTGATGGATTTTGCAAAAATTTTCCTCTTTGAGACTACAAAATCAAATGTTTTGAAACTTTACATGATTGAGGACTGGGACACCTTCTACCAATGATCCTCATGTAATGTTGATGTAATGTTGCTAACATGACCACAATTGCAGCTCATAGTTACCATGGAAAGCCTAGATGGGAAATCACATTTTTATATCTAGTTCTAGGTGAGCGATTAAAGTCTCTTTATAGCCTCTAGTTGTGATTTGCACTGGCCTTATCTCATATTATGTAAGGTAAATAGACTATGGCCGCTGTGGACTCGTCACTTTGTGGACAGTTGGGAAATATTTCCATGGACACTCCAGTATTACATTCCAAACACTAATTATAGGAATAATCATCAAAATTTAATTAATGAAGCACCGGATACAACCCAGTGCTTCATTAATTAAAATTTTGCTCATGATAATTTTTAGCTTAACTTGACAAAGTCAAGATAAGCTATTGCCATCATGTGTGGGGAAGTCTGTTAGTCTGTGAGGCCATGAATCTGTTCACATTTTCCTTTAGCACAGGCTACACCCCAGAGTTCTTGCCCGATTGTCCCAAAATTTCATATGCAGGTTTGACATCCTGTCTAGATGAGAACGTCCCCTTTTGGTCATGATCGGTCTACTCTGATGGCTGCCCAAAACCCGAAAACCTTCAGCACAGTCTACAGGTCATATTTATAAAGGGATTTCATGGTAACTTGGTAGGATGACTCTGTATAATATCTAGATGAGAACGTCCTCTTTTGGTTATGATCTTTTGACCGTGACGGCTGCCCAAACCCGAAACACAAAAACCTTCAACACAGTCTTCAGGTCATATTTAATATGGAGGGATTTCATTGTAACTTGGTAGGATGACTCCGTATGGTGTTTAGCTGAGAACTTCCCCAATTGGTAGTGATTTATCATCCGTGACGACTGCCCGAGCCCAAAATCCAAAAACCTTTAACACAGTCTACAGGTCGTATTTATGGAGGGATTTCATTGTAACTTTATAGGATGACTCCACATAATGTCTAGATGAGAACATCCCCTATTGGTCATCATTGGGCAACTGTGATGTCTACAGGGACGCCGGAGCCTGAAAACCTTTAGCACAGTCTACAGGTCATATTTATGAAGGGATTTCATTGTAACTTGTCTAGGATGACTCCAGATAATGTCTAGATGAGAACTTCCTCTTCTGGTTGTGATCATTCAGCTTTGACGGTCACCCAAGCCCAAAACCCGAAAACCTTTAGCACAGGCTACAGGTTGTATATATGACTGGATTTCATTGTATCTTGGTAGGATGACTCTGTATAATGTCTAGATGTGGATGTCCCTGTTTGTCGCGATCATTCAGCCAGCCATGATGGCTGCCCGAGCCCAAACCTGAAAACCTTCAGCACAGTCTACAGGTTGTATTTCTGATTGGATTTCATGGTAGCCTGGCTGTATGACTCTGTATGGTATCTAGATGAGAATGTCTCCTTTTGGTCATGATCTGCCACCTGTGATGGCTGCCCGAGCCCAAAACCTGAAAACATTTAGCACAGTCAAAGGTCGTATTTATGGAGTGGTTTCAATGTAAATTGTAGGATGACTCCATATGATGTCTAGATGAGAAATTCCCCTTTTGGTCCTGACCATTCAACAGTGACGGCTGCCTGAGCCCAAAGTCCAAAAACCTTTAGCACAGACTACAGGTTGTATTTATGAAGGGATTTCATTGTAACTTGGTAGGATGATTCAGTATAATGTCTAGACGAGGACGTCCCCTTTTGGTTGCGATCGATCAGCTTTGATGCCTCGGAGCCTGAAAACCTTTAACACAGTCTACAGGCTGTATATATGAAGGGATTTGGAGCGCAGTGGCTCAGTGGTAGACTGTTCGACTTCTATGCTACAAGGCCTGAGTTCGATCATTGTCCAGGAAGACCCACGTTGTGTCCTTGAGCAAGGCACTTTATCCCAGTTGTCTACCTGTGGGCACGATGATGCTGTGTACTAAGGCGTATTGCACCTCGATGGTGCACATGTCTTCCACCACTGAAACCTTGCTTAAGCGGAACTTGAATAGAATGTTGAGGAGCTGACAGTTGCTTGTTGATGCTCTGTGGTTCTCTCTGCTTCCTCCACCCATAAAACTGTCACGATCGCAATTAGCCATCGTGCATAAGTTTTTAACCTTAAACATCAATAAATAAATAAATATGAAGGGATTTCATTGAAACTTGATAGGATGACTTGTTTTGGAATAATTTTACTGTAACTTGGTAACTTTGGTTGACATACGTTAACTGTGAGGGCCACATGAACCCACCTCTCAGTTCTTTTGTACAGTCTACACCTCAGATTATTTTGATTGAAAACCTAGTATACAGGGAACAGAAATTAACATATTCCCAATTATCACAATTCTTGTCTTATTTCATAATCCTTTTATAAACATTGAACATTTTTCCTTTTCATCACACCCAACACACATTCAAGGTAAGCTACAGTGTCATTGACACTTTCATTCATTACCTCACCCTGGTAAATGCATGCATGGACATCACTGCCCATTTGTGGATTATGGCCAGTCCATGGCAAGTATACTGTAGTTAACAAGTTTTAAAATGTTGAAGAAATTATTCAGTTATGTAGGAGACTTCAGATGCATGATAAATTATGCCCAATTTTATAATCTTACACTCTTTTTTTACAGGCTATGACATGTGTAGTAATCAGCCCCAGCGAGATTTGGATGCAAATTCCAGATGCTGAAGTGTTACAAAAGCTGCAAGAAATTGGTCAGGTAATACAGTTAAACCCTGTAAATTCAATGCCCATCTTGTTCATTAAAAGACATACAGGCTAACAGGAATATTCATTCAACTGACCTGAATGTTCCTGTTAGCCTGTATGTCTTTTTGTTTGAATCCTTCAACTGGAGTAAAGTAGAGTGGATTTTGTTAAGGAAATCTTGAGTGAAGTGAATCAGGACAAACCTCTGTCACTGCTACATAATCATGACAAACATAAATTAATGTTATGTAACACTCTGCTTTATGTGGCCATTTTGAATAGAATGCACCTTTTAGAAGACATGTTTCTACCATACAAAGTTGATCTTAGGTTTCTTGGGCTATTGCCATCACGCGTGTGGAAGTCCGTCAGTCTGTGAATCTGTAGGTCGGTTCACATTTTCCTTGAGCACAGGCTGCACCCTGTAGTTCTTATTCGACTGTCACAAAATTTCATATGCAGGTTTGGGGTCATGTCTAGATGAGAACATCCCCTTTTGGTCATGATCGGTCAACCGTGATGGCTGCCCCAGCCCAAAACCCGAAAACCTTTAGCACAGTCTACAGGTCGTATTTAAGAATGGATTTCATTGTAACTTGGTAGGATGCCTCTGTGTAATATCTGGATGAGACCGTCCCATTTTGGTCATGATCTGTCAACTGTTATGGCTGCCCAAGCCTGAAACCCAAAAACTTTTAGCACAGTCTGCAAGTTATATTTAATATGCAGGGATTTCATTGTGACTTGGTAGGATGACTCTGTATGATGTCTAGATAAGAATGTCCCCTTTTGGTCGCAATCAGTCTACAGATCATATTTATAGAGGGATTTAATCATAACTTGGTAGGTTGACTCCATATAATGTTTAACGTCCTCTTTTGGTCATGATTGGTCAACTGTGACGGCTACAGGAAAACCTTTAGCACAGTCTATAGGTCATATTTATAAAGGGATTTTATTGTAACTTTGTAGGATGACTCCAGATAATGTCTAGATCAGAACGTCCCCTTATGGTCAGGATAGATCAACTGTGACGTCGACAGAGGCCCGAAGCCCAAAAACCTTTAGCACAGTCTATAGGTCATATTTACGAAGGAATTTCATTGTAACTTGGTAGGATGACTCCAGATATTGTCCAGATTAGAATGTCCCCTCATGGTCACGATCATTCAGTCGTGACAGCTGCCCAAACCCAAAACCCGAAAACTCTTAGCACATTCTACAGATCGTATTTATGGAAGGATTTCATTGTAACTTGGTAGGTTGATTCCATATAATGTTTAGATGATAACGGCCCCTTTTGGGCACGAATGGTCAACCATGGCGACTGCCTGAGCCCAATACCCAAAAACTTTTACCACATTCTACAGATCGTATTTATGAAGGGATTTCATTGTAACTTAGTAAGATGACTCCAGATAATGCCTAGATAAGAACATCCTCCTTTGGTCACGATCATTCAACCATGACGGCTGCCCGAGCAAAAAACCCAAAAATCTTTAGCACAGTCTACAGGTCATATTTACGGAGGGATTTCATTGTAACATGGTAGGATGACTCCATATAATGTTTGGTTGAGAATGTCCCCTTTTGGTCGCGATCTATCAGCTGTCAGGGCTACAGGGGTCAATGCCTGAAAAATCTTTAGCACAATCTACAGGTCATATTGATGAAGAGATTTCACTGTAACTTGGTAGGTTGACTCCAGATAATGTCTAGATGAGAACGTCCCCTTTTGGTCACGATCATTTAGCCATGAGGGCTGCCTGATCCCAAAACCCCAAAACCTTTAGCACAGACTACAGGTTGTATTTATGAAAGGATTTTTTTGTAACTTTGTAGGATGACTCAGTATAATGTCTAGTTGAGGATATCCCATTTTTGTTGGGATGGGTCACCTGTGATGGCTACACAGGCCCGAAGCCTAAAAACCTTTAGCACAGTCTACAGGCCATATTTATGAAGGAATTTCATTGTAACTTGACTCGCTTTGGAAAATTTGGTAACTTTGGTTGACATTCATTAACCGTGAGAGCCACAATAACCCACCCCTCATTTCTTTAGTACAGTCTACACCTCAAATTATTATACCCCCTGTTTCGAAGAAAATGGGGGTATACTGGATTACATGCATCCGTCTGTGCGTCTGTCCGTGTGTGAGTCTATCCGAGAATATTCATAACTTTCATAACTTAAGTAAATTATTATTTTCTATAATATTTGTTGGTCATAGGTACGCCCACAATGCCCACTCTAGTTATTTTTTTTTTTTTTTTATTATTTGTTGACTTGGAAATTGTAGGAAATAGACATTATTTGTCGGTTCAGCCTGTATCTCAGGTATGGGTTATCAGATTTCATTGAAATATGGCATGCAGTTTGCCTTTGACAAAGGCTTCTGTCTCATTGCATAGAACTTCCAAACACCTAAAATTTACCATATCTTTTGACTAAGAAAGTGTTGGAAATTGTTGAAAACGTTCGGAGAAAATGGTGGGTGGGGGGGGTATACTGAATTGCATCCATCCATCTGTGCATCCGTCCGTCAGTCCATACCAGAATATTCATAAATAATAATTGTTGGTCATAGGTATGCCCACACTAGGCTATACACGACATGGCGGTATGCACCGGACGATAGTCCAGCTCTTGTTTTTATTGAAAACATAGCATACAGGGAACAGAAATTAACATATTCTCAATTATCACAATTCTTGTCGTATTTCATATTCCTTTCATAAACATTGAACATTATCCTTTTCATCAAACACAACACACAAGTTAAGCAAGCTACAGTGTCATTTACACTTTCATTCTAACCCCTGCCAGTGAAATTGGGGGAGGGATATTGAAATGGTGTTCATCCGACCATATGTTCATCTGTCCATCCATCAGAAACTTTGACCGCATAACTTCTACAGTTTTCAAGGGATTTTTATAGAACATGGTCTGAAGTATCAGTATCAAGTGTAGATGTGCATGTGGTTAGGAATTTTCAATGCGACGAATTTTGCATGGTTATGGCTCTTGGAAATAGCAAAATTTCCATCACAAAGGCTTGTCGGCTTAACTCCTTCTACATTTTTTATTGGAGTTTTATGAAACTTGGTCTGAAGTATCGGTATCAAGTGTAGATGTGCCTGTGGTCCGGAATTTTTGATGCGACGAATTTTGCATATGTACGGCTCTTAGTAATAGCAAAATTTCCATCACAAATACTTGTCCGCTTAACTCCTGCATTTTTCATTGGATTTTTATTTAACTTGGTGTGCAGTATGAGTATGATGTGTACATTTGCATATGGAAAGGAAGTTTTGATTCAAATAATTTTTCCAGAGTTACAACCCATGTTCACTTGCATTTACCAAAATTGCAGGTTTTGGAAGATATCTTCAAGAAATTAAATGACATTTGGTGAGGGACATCATTGGATATGAATAAATGTCCAGGTCATTAATGAGATTATTCCTATTATAACATAAAAGTTAGCACGGGATATGGATATCATTAGACTGTGTTATTCAAATTTCATATGTAGCTTAAATGTTTACATACGAGCTATCAAATTTTTCTGAATTTCACTGCAAAACATGGCTGCTATTGACCATCTTTGATCTAGGCACTCTCCCATAGATTGCAACAAGGCAAATTCATTCGGACAAAATAATTGCACTTAAAAGAAAGTATGGAACACCTCCACAGAATATGAAGACTTCACAAATTTATATTGCACTTTAGAATAAAGCCCATATATGGGCTTCCAACACTCTACCAGTTAATAGGTGTTTAATTTTTTACCTAGTCAATTAACACGTGAAATTCTTGTTGAAAGTATGGTAAATAGTTTGGTGTCTAGAAGTCTTATCTAATTAACAGGGATATTCAGTTGAGCAATATCCATTCCAGTGAACTAACAACTGTAATGACTAGGGCTGTCGCGATTATTCGATTAGTCGACTAACCGTCGACTATTGAAGTAGTCGACGTTTTTTATTTTTAGTCGATCGTCGTTCATTTTCAAGGTGGTACACGTCTACTACACGTCGGGGCTAAATTGCATTGTTTTGTGAGGTGAATGATCAATGAAGGTGAATAACTTTAAATATCTAACCATAGTTAACATTCATATCCGGAAGACTGTACGACTGTCACTGACTGTGTAAGAAAGAACACTCACAGTTACCCGAGAAGAATAGATTCTTCTGAATTTCTCCAGTCTTGTACACACGAATGCACCCATTGGAAAACTCAAAGCGCGGAAGTGACAAAATTATGACTAAAGTCAGAACGTCAGATCACTTCTCAAAGTTCGGAACTTCAGACTAAGATCCAATTTTAACAACTGACGAGGGAATGCATAGATCTCAATGTTCAAAATTTCGAGAAACTTATTGCAGAAAGGAAACATATGCAGGAACGTTCTTTGGTAAATTCATTTTAATTCATCGGCTTCAATCTAGTTCAAACTTGGACCCGCAGTCAGTAATATTATTTTTGGGGTTGGTACGTCCTACAGGACGTACCAACCCCAAAAATTATATTACGGACTGTGGGTCCAAGATTGAACTACATGTAGCTTCAGTCGGGACCGATTTGTTGTTCCCACAACCCCACTTCGTCTGAACACACTGGTGCCATTGTCATTTTCAGAGTTTTACGAGCAGAAGAATGATTTGCTAAAAAATCATGGGAAGCGACTATTAATCGACTAACCGTCGATTACTGGTCACGATTAGTCGATTACAAAAAATGATAGTCGCGACAGCCCTAGTAATGACCTTCATAGATGAATAAGTGTATTTTTATACTGTACCAATGACCCAGACATAGCTGGTGCTAACTCTTAAAATATAGGGCCAAACACAAATTTTGCCCCCCAATCCCCAAAATTTGCATCTAAAACTAAAGAAAACATGTCCTGAGAGGCCCTCCACACTTCGCCCCTACTGCGCATGCGCAGTGTCAAGGACGTTCCGAAATTGGCGCCATTTATCTTTCTAAGTTTGGCCCTTCATCAGTTAACATCTGACTGATCTTTGTGCTTTTAAATCTCAGTTTAAATGATGCCAGACACATAAATATTAGTGAAATGGTGATTCTAAGGAGGATAGAAAAGGAGGAGAGGAAAAGAATGTGTGACAGAATATTATCAGGGCTGTAACTTAAAATTTTTTAATGAAATTATGTTAAGTTACCTATTTTCAAGGCAGCAGCCATTTTGTTGTCATTCTGATTATTTAGTTACACTGTTTTTTCAAGTGTTTTTCCTCTCTCCCTGTCCTTTAAGTTCCCCCTGGCTATTCTCCCATGCTTTTGGCATAATTTCTGTAATTATTATTACTAAAATTTCTTGGGAGTTTAGCTGAATAACAGAATGAATTCTGTTCTTTCCCCATGTTTACGTCTTCACCTACGGGTGGTTAGGCGTTGTGTTCTGCATCTACCATCTGATGTTCTGCAGTTTCTTCCCTGGAAGTCTCTGTTTTGCATCAGATGGTGTATTTTTGGTAACTGATTTCGGGCCTGGGTGCCTGGAGTCTTATTTTAGTGTTTTTACACTCATTGTTTACATTTACAACAGCCCTCTGTGTGAGGGGGGGATTTCTAAATAATAATATCTTTATGTTATTTCAATCATAACTAGATACATTATTATTGTTCGTAAGTGTTGAATAAATTGTTTAAAATATTTTTAAAATTTTTGTCCACACTTAGGCTTGGGATCCATTGGGGCTCAACGTTACTTTTCAGAAACTTGGGCTGTTCTGAAAAAATATTTTTTCAAAATATTTTGATTTCAATTATTTTTTCTATATTAATGGATCATATTATTATTATGTATTTTGATTGCCAGGGATTAGTGCGAGTACCAGGACTTGTTTTCTTTTCACATTGAAAGGATATTGATCAATTGTTTTAAGAGGAAGTCTTCCTCTGACCTTATTATCATTCTATATGTGGTCAGTGTACTCGCATTAACTCCGGTTCTGTATCGTATGATTTCGATGACAATATGGGAAGCGTATGTCACGGTATGTTGTTGGGGATTTGGACACTCCGGTCCTTTCCCCGCAGGGTCACTCTACTTTATCAATTTCTATTTCAGACGATCAAGATTAGGGTGATGTATCTGTGATGTCTTCCAACAGTGTGCCTCCGTCGTCACAATTAATGAAGGGCTAGCGGAAAAGTGCTCATGTAATACGCCAATTGCCTAAGAGGACCCTAGTAGGTTCGACGGCCTTTGACGTCCGCTAGCTCGCCCGGTGTAGCGTCCATTCACCGAATGGTTCGGCAGCCGGGTTCGTCCGTTGCGGTCTAGAAGGAATTTTGGGGTGATGCGAGCACTATAAAATTAACTTAATGCACACCCAGTGACGGCGGATCGGAGGGAGAACGGAGGAAGCCTTTTAGTCCGGTTCATAGCTCGTTCCGGTCCATCCGGACGGCAAGCGAGAGAGGCCCCTCTCTCGTTCAACAACATCTGGCCCCAGATGTTGTGGTACAAATGTGTCGTTAGCGGAGCATACGTCCGTCGCTCGGGACGCTCCGTTGTATAGGCAGTCCGCTGAGACTGCTAAGGCTTCCTCTTCTCGTCAGCGCACACGACCGCACCTTGGCTGCGTGACCGCCGATATATTACCAGCTTCGCCGATCAAGGATTCTTCGGCGACCAGGTCACACCATCCGGCAGCCAGGGATTCGAGACCGATGGACTCCAGACGTTCGCATAGGAAAAGTATGCGGGAGCCATCTGATGCGGAGCTGCCCTCGGCGAAGCAGCGATAGACTGCGCCTCCGCAGGTCTCGACGCCGGACATTCTTGTGCACATAGCACAGCTTATCGCAGCATCCCAGCAGCCGACAGAAACGGTGTCGGATCGAGAATTATCCGACAGCGCTGGGTCGGTAGCCGGGGACCCGAGGCCTGCAGACTCCGGACGTTCGCATAGGAAGTATGCGGGAGTCAACGTACACGGAGCTTCCAGCGGCAATGCATCGTAAGTCCGCTTCTGCACAGGCCTCGGGAACGGACGTGCTTTCCTTAATAGCACAGTTTATCGCAGCATCCCAGCATCAACTGAATCTGTCGCATATATTTTATCCGACGATGCTGGGTCGGGACGCTCCGCGGAAGCGGGTACGGACGTCCGAAAGTTTCATCCAGTCCGACGGGATACCGAAAGGGATTCGGTGGATTTCAAGCTTTCCCTTTCGGAACAACATATGCTGCGATGCCGGATAAGAAACTGATAGCGTCGGTGGACTTAGAAATTTTTGGTTCGGTTCAGGGACATCGTCCCTCAGTTCCGACATAGTCCAATAATGTCACACAAACTTTCGAATTATTGAACGACGCTATATATATTATTATTTTATGCTTGCTATCCAAGCATTTCTGGTTTCTTGTTCGAAGAATTATGGAGATGTCTTTCAAAAGTGTGCCTCTGTCGTCATAGTTAATGAAGAGTTAGCGGCAATAAGTGCTCATGGAATATGTCTATCGCTTACGGAGTGACATTCGCTAGCTCACCCGGTGTAGCGTACATTCATCGAATGGTTCGGCTGCCGGGTTCGTCCGTTGCGGTCTAGGAAGGAGATTTGGGTGATGCGAGCACTTTAATTACTTTAGTACTCACCCAGTGACGGCAGATTGAGGACAGATCGGAGGAAGCCAACAACATAGGGGACCGCATGTTGTGGTTCAGATATTTTACATTCGGAGCATATGTCCGTTGCTCGGGACGCTCCGTTATATTGACAGTCCGAGAGACTGTCTTTAATGCTTCCTCATCCTCACAGCAGGGCACACGACCGCACATTGGCTACGTGACCTCGAGTATCCGATCAGTTTCGGCATTCAGTGATTCCACAGCGAATAGGTCGCGCCATCCGGTAGCCAAGGGACACGAGGCCTATACACTCCGTTCGCTCGCATATTGGTAGTATGCACGCGGTAACGATCTCGGAGCTTCCTGCGGCAATGCATCGTAAGACCGCTGCTCCTCAGGCCTCAGTGACGGACGTGCTATCCGAGTTAGCACAGTTGTTTCGCAGCATCCCAGCAATTGACGGTTTCTCGGTCGAATCAGGAATTATCCGACGGCGCTGGGTCGGTGCGGTCCGCGGTTGCATCAAGCTACGGACGACCGAACGCTTTATAGGGTCCGACAGGATGGCGAAAGGGATTCGAAAGATTTCGAGTTTTCCCTTTAGTAGTATCGGAAGATGCCTTTCATATCTTCTGGCATTTCTTCCAGTGATTATTTTTCGGACTTCATTGCTGCGATCTTGGATAAGAGACTTATAGCGTCATTGGACTCGGATTTTTCGATCGGTACAGGGACTTTGTCCCTGACTTACCGACGCAGTCCAATATTGTAATTACAACATGTGTTTTATTTTTCGACGCTATATATTTATATATATATACAAGCCTGCTACTAAGCATGATAGTTTAGTTTCTTGTCCGCGTGGCTCATTTCTGCCATTTTATCTTTTTTACATATAGTTTATTTTGGCAGAGCAGGGCATACCGAGAGTTCATATGCGTCTAGACGGTGTGATTAAAGACTGCATATGTTCTTTTTCACCGTTTATGTCTTTTCCAATTTCAATGTTGGGAACGACATTATGTATAGTAGACTTAACTTAGACGCTTTATTATACGTAATCCGCCTTACTGAGGCGTTATCATTACGTCTTCAAGAAAAGATTTACGGGATATTATTCTCAATGTAATTTCTTTTGAGGGCAGTAGTTTGTTCACGTATAACTCCGCCCTTCAGTGGCTGATTGGAGTTGGTTAGACGTGAGGCAGCCCTAGCTACATCCACGCGTGGATAGTAGGTTAAGAACTCTCTCAGAGTCGCTTCGTTCTCGGAGGAGCTTCTCTTCGACGGCAACTTCCGGCAATCCATGAATTGCTTGATTTATACATTCTCTTGTCTATCTAGTGTTACAAGAGATTCAGACTGGGGCAAACATTCGGTGGTTGACTCAGAGAGTGCCGCCGCAGTTGCCGGACCCGAGTGTGGCTGTTATGACGGTTGCCAGTCAAACAGATTGGGATATATACTGATCCCTACGGATTCGAAGTGCCGGGGTCTTTGGGTTCCGCAGTCTTTTAGCTATCAGTTAACTTCCGCGGAATAATGTTTTTTAGGCTTGCTTTATGTCATTGCATGAACATTATTCAGAAACGCATGCCCAAATTCCTGTCCTTTAATTCGACAGTAGTGGCGTATCTCCGGAACCAGGGAGGCACTCTTTCGTTTCCGTTATTCAATTTAATGGAAAGAATCCGTCTGTTGGTTATAGTACACCAAGTTCAGTTTTGGTCCGTCATATTCCGGGTCGTCTGATTGTTTTATCGGACTCCCATTCTCTTACGGGTCGCTTGTTGCTGTCAGAATGGACTCTCAACAAACAAGTATTCAATCAGATTTGCTATCTTTGGGAGCGCCCAATGATGTTTTATTTATGACACAGCTGGCTAATCAATTGCAGACGTATGTGTTGGCTTGTCCAGATCTCTGAGCTAATACTGTTAACGCTCTATTGATCTATAGGACGGAATGATAGGATACGCGTATCCTCCGGCGCTGTTGTTTTTAGCAGGTATTGCTAAGATAAACAACCACAATACATTTCTGTTGATAGCATCTCTATCTTCACAGAGATCATGAGTAATTTACTCTCTTGTCTACTGTGGATCTTAACGTGAAATCTTCCTCTATGTGAGGATCTTTTTTCACTGGGTAAATCGTGTCATCTTTATCACAACCAGCAAGGTCGCAACCTTCATGTATTCCGTTGTGTGGTCCGTATTGCATTGTAAGCACTGTACTGGACGAGCTTTGGACGCGATTTCTTACTATAGGAGATCCTCTTCTTCGCTATTCTATGCGACTAGAGTGGAGGCTCTTCCGTCGTGGTGTAGGGATCATTATGTTCATATGGTTGATCCCTCCATACTACTCATTGCTATTTTTTTTAGTATACTTGTTTCACAAGATCTACTGCAGCCTGTTGTTATTTAGGTTATAGGTTTATGTTACCTCATACCTATGCACTCTACGATTGTTTACAATTGAGTCTTTTGTCTCTTTATCTAAGTCAATTAGTAACTTTTTGATAAATAGACTTAGAATCTTTAGATTAAATTCCTATACGGATTTTAACTTCAGCTTCTTATTTAGCTAAGTAATCATTTGAGCCTCTGGAAACAGTAGTTTTCAAATTCTGACCTTTTAGACAGTAATTCTGTTGGTTTCTCTTTTACTGTAGAGTCAGTGAGTTTCATGCACTATCGATGGATGATTTTCACTTTCATAGTTTCGGAATCAATACTTCCGTTACTATTTAGGTTGGATTGTTGCATAAGAGTTAGGCTCCTATTATCCGGAACCTATTATTTTAAGGTCCTTCCGTCTTCGTAAGGGCATAGGCCTTTACTCTTTCCGGGCACAGTTTATGTATTTATAAACAGATATCTGTTTATTACAAGGGCGTAAGCTTCTTCTGTCTTTGATGTCTAGTAGAAGGACGTTACGCTCCATTTTATTGTTAATGGATTCTATTAACTAGCGTACTGCTTATGGTATATCATTGGCTTAGCAGTTGTGCTTAAGATTTCGGCTCATGAAGTAAGAGTTCTTCTACTTCTTGGGCTTACATTTATAGTGTTGCTATTATAGATTTTTGAAGGCTGCTCATTGCGCTCAGCCATCCATTCATGAATTTTATCTCAGAAATATCGAGTCCATTTCTGGAGGCCTCTATTGTTAGGTCTATTATCTACTGCTCAGAATGTCATTCACTTAACAGTTGCTACTATAGCTAGGTAGGCTGTCTGTTTCGGCAGTTCTCCGTTCGGCTGCCCTCTTCGCTCTGGGCTATTTGACCCAGGGCAAGAAAAAGGGGGGGGGGAGGGTGTTCCCTTGGGTCACCTGTTTTTACTATGAAAACAAGGGAATACCTCCTCCGGAGTTAGTAATTCTGAGCTGTTATTGGGATGGTTGTTTAGTGAGAAGTTTAAGTTTATAAAATTCATTCAAGTCTTAGTTTTTAAAGTATAGCTTTTGAATATTGCATATGTCAACGGACATGATTATGCAATTCTTACACACTTTTAGGAGTATAAGAGTCTCTATTCTCTAGACTTACTTTATTATTGGCTTACTTTAAAAATTATTAGTATAAGGATTATTGGATATTAATAGAGTACATGGATGTATGAAGCTCAATTTTTGGAAGGTGTTGTATCTTTCTAATTTATCATAAATAAGAAAGATACATGTAAGGCCTATTACTTCTTTTCCCTACAGGGGATGACTCTATTTTATTTTATTGAGCGTATTCCATTTTGCTCTATGTCCTTGGCCCTCCAGCCTTTTTACTATTCAGCTATGTCTGGGTCATTGGTACAGTATAAAAATGTTAAAAAATTTATAGTAATTTATATATTTTTTATACTTACCAATGACCCAGACGGGGATGGCCCTCCCAGGAGTTGGGAACTCTTGCCTCCCCGCTGAGTACATAGCGCTTACCAGGCACTGGTTATTAGAATGATAAATGGCGCCAATTTCGGAACGTCCTTGACACTGCGCATGCGCAGTAGGGGCGAAGTGTGGAGGGCCTCTCAGGACATGTTTTCTTTAGTTTTAGATGCAAATTTTGGGGATTGGGGGGCAAAATTTGTGTTTGGCCCTATATTTTAAGAGTTAGCACCAGCTATGTCTGGGTCATTGGTAAGTATAAAAAATATATAAATTACTATAAATTTTTTAACTTTTATAAAATTTGGTATAAATGCAGCTCCCAACAGAAAAAAACATGGAGTAACCTCCTTGGAGAATAAACACTATGCCTTACATACTGCACAGGCTAACAAAAAACTAACCACATTAAAATAGACAAATGTACAATGAGGTCACTTACTGTAAAAGGTTTCAAGACTGATCACCTGTGTCAACTATTCACTCCCAAGAATTCTCCCGGAAGCGATTACACTCTGGTTTCCCTGTAAAACTAGGACTCAAGTTTTGATGCGAATCTAGAGTTGGAATGCAATATCGGCTCAACTTGTCTCTTATTCGTTGACGTCCTTAATCACGAGTTGATTCAGTCCCGATAAACGTCCAAGTATTTTTATACAGTAACCAATGGCCCAGACATAAATGGTGCTAACTCCAAAATATCCCGGGCCAAACACAAATTTTGCCCCCAAACCTCAAAATTTTCATCAAAAACTGAAACTTTACTGTCCTATGTGGCCCTCCATACATTTGACCTCTGTGCATGCGCAGTATCCAGGAAGTACCGAAATTGCCATCAAATATCATTTCGTGTTTGGCCCTTCTGTCAGATAACAACAAACTGACTTTTGTGCTTTTAAATCTCTGCTTTGATGATGCCAGACACAGATCAAAGATGATTGTGGTGGATCAGAGGAAAGAATAGAATCATGGAAGGAAGAAACAGTGGTTTTTATTTTCAGGGCTGTAACTTTATAATTTTTTGACAAAATTATTTCTAGTTACCAATTTTCGGGGCATGGCCTGAAATTATTCTTCCTAATGATTTTGCCACTGTTTGTTAAGTGTTCCTTCCCTATCCTTCCTTGTTAAACTCCCAGGCTTTTTAGCTCACCTGAGCAAAGCTCAGGATGAGCTTTACTGATCACTTTTCGTCCATCGTCGTTGTCCGTCGTCGTTGGGCGTCAACAATCATCTCCTCCCAAACCACTAGGCCAATTTTAATAAAATTTTGTGGGATTGATCATTGGGTGGAACACTCGAAGAATTGTGTTCGAAATCTCCGTCGCCCATCTAATATGGCTGCCTTGGCTGCTGATTGGCAAAAACACATTAAAATCTTCTTCAGAACCGCTGGATCAATTTGAATAAAATTTGCTGGGGATAACCAGTGGGTGGTCCTCTCTCAGAATTGTGTTCGGTTTGTCTGCCCGCCATCCAACATGGCTGCCACAGCTTCTGATTGGCTGACACTCCACCCCTAAATTTCTATTTTTTGAATCAAGAGATCGATTCGAACCAAATTTTTTTTGAGGACTTATTGGGTCATAAGTATCTAATTTATGCCGAAAAAATTTTTCACGTAGCCCCATGGGAACCTCTGGAGCTAAAAATAGAAAAAATTTAAAACGCCCATATCTCCAAAACTGCACGGCATTGAGAATTTTTATTTGGTGTGCAGCTTCCTTAGGACCAACAGAAAGGATTGGTAAAAAAAAATTGCCATCGGTTTTATCATAGGGTACAGTTTCGGGACTTTGAAAAAGTGCTGAGTCAGCACTTTTTAACACTGTAGGCAATGGGAAAAACATTAAAAAATCTTCTCCAGATCCAGCAGGCAGAATCTTTTGATATTTGGTATGCAACATTGTAGGGTGGATCTGATTCAAGTTTGTTCAAATCGGCCCCCTGGGTTCATATTTGGGCTCAGTATAGGAGCCCGATTTTGAACTTAGTGCATTTCAGGCAAATTTCTTAAAAAATCTTCTTCTCCAGATCCAGCAGGCAGAATCTTTTGATATTTGGTATGCAACATTGTGGGGTGGATCTGATTCAAGTTTTTTCAAATCGGCCCCCTGGGTTTATATTTGGGCTCAGTATAGGAGCCCAAATTTGAACTTACTGCATTTCAGGCAAATTTCTTTGAAAATCTTCTCCAGATCCAGCAGGCAGAATCTTTTGATATTTGGCATGCAACATTGTAGGGTGGATCTGATTCAAGTTTGTTCAAATCGGCTCCCTAGATTCATATTTGGGCTCACTATAGAAGCTCGAATTCGAACTTAGTGCATTTCAGGCAAATTTCTTAAAAAATCTTCTTCTCCAGATCCAGCAGGCAGAATCTTTTGATATTTGGTATGCAACATTGCGGGGTAGATCTGATTCAAGTTTGTTCAAATCGGCCCCCTGGATGCATATTTGGGCTTACTATACTATAGTATAGAAGCCTGAATTCGAACTTAGTGCATTTCAGGCAAATTTCTTAAAAAATCTTCTTCTCCAGATCCAGCAGGCAGAATCTTTTCATATTTGGTAAGCAACATTGTGGGGTGGATCTGATTCAAGTTTGTTCAAATCGGCTCCCTGGGTTAATATTTGGGCTCAGTATAGGAGCCCGATTTCGAACTTAGTGCATTTAGGCAAATTTCTTAAAAAATCTTCTTCTCCAGATCCAGCAGGCAGAATCTTTTGATATTTGGTATGCAACATTGTGGGGTGGATCTGATTCAAGTTTGTTCAAATCGGCTTCCTAGATTCATATTTGGTCTCACTATAGAAGCTCGAATTTGAACTTAGTGCATTTCATGCAAATTTCTTAAAAAATCTTCTTCTCCAGATCCAGCAGGCAGAATCTTTTGATATTTGGTATGCAACATTGTGGGGTGGATCTGATTCAAGTTTGTTCAAATCGGTCCCCTGGGTTTATATTTGGGCTCAGTATAGGAGCCCAAATTTGAACTTAGTGCATTTCAAGCAAATTTATTAAAAAATTTTCTTCTCCAGATCCAGCAGGCAGAATCTTTTGATATTTGGTATGCAACATTGTGGGATGGATCAGATGCAAATTTGTTCAAATCGGCTCCCTAGATTCATATTTGGGCTCACTATAGAAGCTCGAATTCGAACTTAGTGCATTTCAGGCAAATTTCTTAAAAAATCATCTTCTCCAGATCCAGCAGGCAGAATCTTTTGATATTTGGTATGCAACATTGCGGGGTGGATCTGATTCAAGTTTGTTCAAATTGGCCCCCTGGATTCATATTTGGGCTCACTATAGAAGCTCGAATTCAAACTTAGTGCATTTCGGGCAAATTTCTTCAAAAATCTTCTTCTCCAGATCCAGCAGGCAGAATCTTTTGATATTTGGTATGCAACATTGCGGGGTGGATCTGATTCAAGTTTGTTCAAATCGGCCCCCTGGATTCATATTTGGGCTTAATATAGAAGCCCGAATTCGCACTTAGTGCATTTCGGGCAAATTTATTAAAAAATCTTCTTCTCCAGATCCAGCAGGCAGAATCTTTTGATATTTGGTATGCAACATTGTGGGGTGGATCTGATTCAAGTTTGTTCAAATCGGCTTCCTAGTTTCATATTTGGGCTCACTATAGAAGTTCGAATTCGAACTTAGTGCATTTCAGGCAAATTTCTTAAAAAATCTTCTTCTCCAGATCCAGCTTCAGAATCTTTTCATATTTGGTAAGCAACATTGTGGGGTGGATCTGATTCAAGTTTGTTCAAATCGGCCCCCTGGGTTTATATTTGGGCTCCGTATAGGAGCCCAAATTTTAACTTAGTGCATTTCAGGCATATTTCTTAAAAAATCTTCTTCTCCAGATCCAGCAGGCAGAATCTTTTGATATTTGGTATGCAACATTGTGGGGTGGATCTGATTCAAGTTTGTTCAAATCGGCCCCCTGGGTTTATATTTGGGCTCAGTATAGGAGCCCAAATTTGAACTTAGTGCATTTCAGGCAAATTTCTTTGAAAATCTTCTTCTCAAGATCCAGCAGGCAGAATCTTCTGATATTGGGTATGCACCATGCTTAGGGGGGTGAGATTCAAGTTTATTCAAGCCAAGTCCCTGGGTTCATATTTGGGCTCACTGTGGTAGCCCAAATTATAACTTAGTTCAAAATTGAGGAATTTTCTTTAAAAATCTTCTTCAGATCCAGCAGTCGGAATGTTTTGATATTTGGTATGCAGCATCCTTAGGGGGTGAGATTCAAGTTTGTTCAAGCCATGTCCCTAGGTCCATATTTGGACTCACTGTGGGAGCTCGAATTGTAACTTAGTTCAAAATGAGGACTTTTCTTTAAAAATCTTCTTCTTCAGCCATGTCCCTAGGTCCATATTAGGACTCACTGTGGGAGCTTGAATTGTAACATAGTTCAAAATGAGGACTTTTCTTTAAAAATCTTCTTCTTCAGATCCAGCAGTCGGAATGTTTTGATATTTGGTGTGCAGCATCCTTAGGGGGGTGAGATTCAAGTTTGTTAAAGCCAAGTCCCTGGGTTCATATATGGGCTCCCTGTGGGAGCCTGAATTATATCTTAGTTCAATATGAGGAATATTCTTTAAAAATCTTTTTTTTTTCAGATCCACTGGTCAGAATCTTTGGATATTTGGTATAAGCTTTTCTTAGGAGCAGCAGATGCAACTTGTTGAAATCAATTCTCTGGGTTGATATAAATTTAGGCTACCATGTCAGGTGAGCGCCCTCAGGCCCCTTGGGGCCTCTTGTTTACTTTTTTATTGAAATTTTTTTTATTAATTTTTTTGGGAGTTTAATGTTTTTCACAGAATGTTTATTCTGTTTATCCCCATGGTTACGTCCTCACCCCAGGGGTGTTTAGGCATTTGTGGTCATCATCCATCCAATTTATTGTATTTTCTTCTGATGAAGATCTTGCTTTGCACCGGATAGTGTTAAATCTGTTACTGACTTCGGGCCATATTTTTAGCTTAACTTGACATAGTCAAGATAAGCTATTGTCATCACGCGTGCGGAAGTCTGTTTGTCTGTGAGTCTGTTAGTTTGTTCACATTTTCCTTTAGCACGGGCTACACTCTGCAGTTCTTGTCTGATCGTCACGAAATTTCATATGCAGGTTTGGGGTCGTGTCTAGATGAGAACGTCCCCTTTTGGTCGCGATCGGGCAACTGGTATGGCTGCCCGAGCCCAAAACTCGAAAACCATTAGCACAGTCTACAGGTCGTATTTATGAAGGGATTTCATTGTAACTTGGTAGGATGCCTCTGTATAATGCCTAGATGAGAAGGTCCCCTTTTGGGCATGATCTGTCAACTGTGATGGCTGCCCAAACCTGAAACCCAAAACCTTTTAGCACAGTCTGCAGGTCATGTTTAATATGGAGGGATTTCATTGTAACTTGGTAGGATGACTCCTTATGATCTCTAGATGAGAATTTCCCCATTTGGGCGTGATCTGCCAACCGTGACGACTGCCCGAACCCAAAACCCGAAAACCTTTAGCACAGTCTACAGGTCATATTTATTGAGGAATTTCATTGTAACTTGGTGGGTAGACTTCATACAATGTCTAGATGAGAAAGTCACCTTTTGGTCCTGATTGGGCAACTGTGACGGCTGCAGGGGCCCGAAGCCCGAAAACCTTTAGCACAGTCTACAGGTCATATTTATGAAAGGATTTCATTGTAACTTGGTAGGATGACTCCAAATAATGTATAGATGAGAACGTCCCATTTTGATCGCGATCATTCAGCCTTCATGGGTGCCCGAGCCCAAAGACCTTTAGTATATTCTACAAGTCATATTTATGGAAGGATTTCATTGTAACTTGTTAGGTTGACTCCATATAATGCCTAGACGATGACATCCCCTTTTGGTCGTAATTCGTCAACTGTGATGGCTACAGGTGCCCGAAGCCCAAAAATCTTGAGCGCACAGTCTACAGGTCATATTTATAAAGGGATTTCATTGTAACTTCGTAGGATCACTCCAGATGATGCCCAGATGAGAATGTCCCCTTTTGGTTGCGATTATTCAACCAGTATGGCTGCCCTAGCCTGACGCCTGAAAACCTTTAGCACAGTCTACAGGTCATATTTATGAAGGGATTTCATTGTAACTTGGTAGGTTTGACTTTATATAATGTCTAGATGAGAACGTCCCCTTTTGGACACGATTAGGCAACTGTGACAGCTTAAGGGGCCCGAAACCGGAAAACCTTTAGAACGGTCTACAGGTCATAATTATGAAGGGATTTCATTGTAGCTTAGTAGGATGACTCCAAATAATGTCTAGATGAGAACGTCCCCTTTTGGTCATGATCATTTAGCCTTGATGGCTGCCCGACCCCAAAAACCTTTAGCATAGTCTATATTTATGGAAGAATTACATTGTAACTTGTTAGATTGACTTCATATAATGCCGAAATAATGACAACCTCTTTTGGTCGTGATTGGTCAACTGTGATGGCTACAGGTGCCCAAAGCCTGAAAATCTTGAGCATAGTGTACAGGTCATATTTATGAAGGGATTTCATTGTAACTTTGTAGGATCACTCCAGATGATGTCCAGATGAGAATGTCCCCTTTTGGTTGCGATCATTCAACCATGAAGGCTGCCCAAGCCCAAAACCCAAAAACCTTTAGCACAGTCTACAGGTAATATTTATGAAGGGATTTCATTGTAACTTAGTAGGTTGACTTCATGTAATGTCTAGATGAGAACGTCCCCTTTGGATGCAATTGGGAAACTGACAGCTCCAGGGGCCAGAAGTCCGAAAACCTTTAGCACAGTCTGCAGGCCATATTTATGAAGGGATTTCAATGTAACTGGATAGGATGACTCGTTTTGGAATAATTTCACTGTAATTTGGTAACTTTCGTTGATATACGATAACTGTGAGGGCCACATACATTAACTGTGAGGTCATATTAACCCACCCCTCAGCTCTTTAGTACAGTGTACACCTCATATTATTTTTTATCGAAAATATTGCATACAGGGAACAGAAATGAACATATTCCCAATTATCACAATTCTTGTCTTACTTCATAATCCTTTCATAAACATTGAACATTATCCTTTTCATAAAACACAACACACAAGTTAAGCTACAGTGTCATTGACACTTTCATTAGTGCCTGGAGTATTGTTTCCGGTTTTTCTGTGGTGGTGTTTACATTGACAGCACTTCCTTAGGCATCTAATGTTCCTATGAATTATTCATGTTAGGACTAGTGTAAGATACATATATTCTTTATTCCGATAGTGCAGCCTTAATTTTTGGCAGTGAAAATTTTTTTATGTCCACACTTGGGCTCTATCGTGATCCATTTGGGAACTTGTGCTCATGTCAAATTTTTTCGAAAAACTTTTAAACTTTTTTTTAAAAATCTTTTTCGAATCATTGTTTGATTAATTGTTTTGATGTATCTTTTTCAGTATTTTGGGAGTTAGTGCAAGTACCGTTGACTTTCATGTTTATTTAAAATGAAAGCTTATTGTTCAAATTGTAATTCGAGGAAGTCTTCCTCAGATTCACATGAATTTTGTGTTTCTTGTAGTCGTTGTACTCGCACTAATTCCTGTGCTGCTTGTGCCATTTGGGATGACAAACGTTGGAGATGTGTATCACGATATGTTGTTAGCGGTGAGAGGACAATGCCGGTTCTCTCACCACGCTGCCACTCTAGTTTTTCAGTTTTCATTTCAGAGGAACAAGAACATGGTGATGGTTTCGTGACTCTGTCCGATAGTGTGCTCCCGTCGTCGCATATTGATATAGTCATTCAGAGCTAGCGGCAAAAGTGCTCTCAAATATTAGACAGGGCAATAAACAACACACCGTTGGTTACAAAGCCCAGTCGCCAGCTAGCTTGACCGGTGAAGCAGTGGGCACCGCGGCACCGTGTGTGTCCATTGCGGTCGAGGAAAGGAAAAAGGGTAGAGCGAGCACTATAATCTCTAATCAGGCACACCCATCGACGATGGAAAGGAGGAAGCCAGCAAGTTCGACAGTCAGCTCAGCGAGATCTAGCAGGATCGCGAGCGAGAGTCCCCCCTCTCTTTATCAACAACATCTGGGGCCAGATGTTGTAGTACAAAACTTGCATCAATCGGAGCTTACGTCCACTCATCCGGTCCGTGATGCTCCATCAAATAATCAGCCGGGGACTGTAGGCAGGGCTTCCTCTGATACTGTGCAGCACACACAACCGCACCTTGGCTATGTGACGTCCGATATCCAGCCGGAATCGCCTAGCGAGGACCGCTCTTCCATAAAAAAGTTACATCATCCGGTAGCCAAGGAAACGAGGCCTTGTTCGATGGGACGTCCGCAGAAAAGAGCCGTCTTGGACACACGGTCCCAGGAGCAGCCAGTGGCCAAGCAATAAAAGACCGCTGCTTCTCAGGCATTGGTTACGGACCAGCTGTCGCAGATTGCGCAGCTCATCGCAGCATCCCAGCACAGTCAAAAGCAAATTACGGCAGTCTCGGAACACGAGCTGTCTGGCGAAGCTGGATCAGTCCAGTCATCTGCCCATTCAGATGCTGAAGACCGTGAGGAGAATCTGATTCCATTGGATGTGGAAAGGGAAATGGAGGATATGGACCCATCCCTTTCGGAACAACACATGGTAGCGATGGATTTTATCCTGAGATCGTTCCAGCGAGTCATACTGCTGCGACTGTTCATAAAGGCTGCTAGCATCGTTAGATGCTGACTATATCCGGTCAAGGGATCCTCCTTTGACCGGATATAGTCAGCGTCTAGCGTCTTTCGTTCCCGGTGCAGTCGAAACAAGTGTCGAATACTTTTGCTCTCCTTAGCAATGCTATATTTAGTTTTTCAAGTGGAAAGAGAAGAGGCAGCTTTCTATCCTCATCTTCCGTTCGGATACCGTCTGTTGGACCCTGTCCATTTAAATCAGTAGGGGAAGGTGTGCAGAGAGTTCCTCAGTGTTTAGATGAGCAGGTTGAGGAGCTAGATTTGGCCTTACCTCCATCATTTGCAATTCGCTCCGATACAATTGATATGGCAGTTTCATCAAATAGAGCGAATTTAGACACTGAGTCTTATGCAGATCACCTGACGAGAGCTATGGCATAACGTCTCAGTGGGAAGGAATTTGAGGATGTTTGTTCTTCCTTACGGGTTCTTTCCAGGGCTATACTGTATACCATGTATAACTCCGTCCTTACAGTGGCTAATTTGGAGTTAGACGTGATGGAGCCCTTGCAACGTCATCTTTGATAGGTGACAAGGTGAAAAACTCTCTTGGAGATGCTCCTGTATCAGGACGTGATATGTTTGATAAGCTTTCTTTGGTCTGTGACCAGGCAACAAAGAAAGCGTCAAATACTCTGCTTTTAAAGTCTGCGTTAAATAAACTCGCACCAGCAGAGAAAAGTAAGGCAGCAGAAGGTTCTGGATGAAGATTGTTCAGAGGGAACTCTTCGCGAGGGCATAGGAAATCCTCTTACAATTACTCACAAAATCATCAATTTAGCGACTCTGGTCGGGGGCATGGGTCTGGCTGAGGCAACCTGTCAGACGTCCCCAATCCGACGGGTCGAGGCTCATCATGGGGAGGACGTGGTTTCTCCTCTCGAGAGCCTCACAGGTCCTACAGGTGAAGGTCAGGACCTCTATTGTGTCCCTGTTGGTGGGAGGTTATCAAGATTCGAGAGAAACTGGATAACTATAACAGAAGATCGGTGGGTGAGAAATGTGATCTCAGAAGGACTAAGACTGTCGTTCTGAGCCAAACCACCGCTAACAGTGGACTCAACTTCTGCCAAATCCTTCAAAAAGAGAGTCTTTCCTTGCGAAGACAAGATCTATTCTAGAAAAGGTTGCAATAGAGGTCGTAGAAAACCAGGAATCTTTAGGTTTCTACAGTCACCTGTTCCTTGTACTGAAGCCAGACGATTCGTTCCGACCAGTAATAGACTTGAGCTGGATAAACAAACTTCTCAGGGCTCTGAAGTTCTATATGGAAACCATTCGGTCGGTAAGGGCGAGCATACGAGTGAGCGACTATGCGGCAAACATAAATCTAAAAGATGCGTCCTTCCATGACATGGTACATCCAGCATTCAGAAAGTACCTACGATTTGCCATTCAGAGGACGGTATATTAGTTCCAAGCAATGTGCTTTGGCCTGAATCTAGTCCCCTGGGCGCTCACTCAAATAAGGAACTTGGTAATGTCTTATTTCCGAGCTCATTCGTCTGCAGTATCGTCTGCTTATTGGGACGACATTCTTCAGAGGTACGGCAACAAAGATACTCTTCAGAACAATGTTCAGAGTCTGCTTCTACCACTCGCGACGTCTCGGTTTCATCGTAAACGAAGAAGTCGGATCTAGCTCCGTCCAAGTCGTTCATCCACTTGGGTATGAGCTTCGAGACTCGCAACACTTTGGTTTGTCTGCTGTTACCCAAAGCGAAATTAGTCAGTTGTTGTGCTCACTTTTGTCTACACTCGGACGCATTAACAGCGAAGGAATTTATGCAACTGATGGGGCTGTGCAGTGCGGCTGCGGATCTCATTCTAATGGGCCACTTATGCACATGCCCTCTCCAGGTATTCTTTACTCAGAACTGGAGTGTGAAGACGCATTCGCTCGAAACCAATATTGTTTTAACAGACCAAGTAAAACAAAAGGTTCATATTTGGGCAGATATTCAGTGGTTAACTCAGGGAGTTCCTCTGCATCTGCC
Source organism: Pictodentalium vernedei (assembly GCA_031216915.1). Classification (NCBI taxonomy): domain Eukaryota; kingdom Metazoa; phylum Mollusca; class Scaphopoda; order Dentaliida; family Dentaliidae; genus Pictodentalium; species Pictodentalium vernedei. The sequence continues at coordinate 129,023,874 of CM062295.1, forward strand.
GGATCCGACATTCACGATTATGACGGATGCGAGTCAGACAGGCTGGGGCGAGACCCTGATTCTGACAGACTCGAAATGCCAGGGTCTTGGGACCTAGAGTTCCTAGTGAAGCACATAATCATCAAGGAAATGATGTCAATATGGCTTTCGCGACAACAATGGATTCACATTATAGAGAACGCTCATGTTCAAATAATGTCGGACAACTCAGCAGTAGCATACATAATGAACCTGGGAGGCACACATTTGATTCCGTTATACCAGTTAACGGAAAGAATCCTTCTGTTTGTCTTGAATCATCAAGTTCAACTAACTATCTGTCATATTGCGGGTCGTCTGAAAGTACTAGTAGACTCGCTCTCTCGGTCACCTGCTGCCTTCAGAATGGACTCTCAACAAGCGAGTGTTCAGATAGATTTGCTACCAGTGAGATCAACCAATATTAGAAATATTTGTGGCACACCTCAACATTCAGTTGCAGACTTACATATTGCCATGTCCAGATCCACGAGTGTATGCAGTAGACGCTCTCTTGATTCCATGGGTCGAAATGATAAGATATGCATATCCTTCAACTCCATTAATTCAACAGATTTTGCTAAAGATCAAACAATCCCATTGCAAGATTCTGTTAGTAGCATCTCTGTCATCATCTGATAAATCTTCTCAGTTGTCTGTTATGGGACATTCCTCGGAAGCTTCCTCCAAGGGAGGACCTTCTTTATTAGGGGAAGTCACGTGCACTGCATCACAATCCGCAAAGTCTCAACCATCATGTATTTCCGTTGTGCGGTCCTTCTTGCACGGCAAGCATTTTACAGAACAAGCAGTGGACGCAATTTCTAGCTTGGGAGGACCTCCTCTTAGCTGAATTATGCAGCAAAGTGGAAGGTTTTCTTCCGTTGGTGTAAGGATCAGTTGATAGACGTTTATGATCCAGACATTGCAAACTTTCTGGTCTACTTGTTTGGCGTTTTCAAACAGCAGGCCATCACTAGTAAGGGCTATAGGTCTATGCTGTCAGACACTTACGCACATCATGATAGTTTGGATATTGGATCTAATACTTCTTTATCCAAACTAGCTAGAAATTTCTTGATTAATAGACCTAGAACTCTCAGATTAATTCCAAAGTGGAATTTAGCTTGGGTTCTATTGTAGCTCAAAGAAACTCCATTTGAGCCGTTAAACGTTGTAGAGTTCAAATTCTTGACCTATAAAACTGCATTTCTCTTAGCTTTTGTATCTGCTAGAAGAGTTAATGAACTCCATGTGTTATCTGTGGATGAATCTCACTACCGCAGTGTTGGAAATACCATCACTTTACACAAGTGGAATTTTTGGCTAAGAATCAGATTCCTGATGTAAGGCCAGAGCCTATTATCATAAAGTCTCTGCCTTCTATGGACATCCGTAGACCTTTGCTGTGTCCAGTCAGGGCAATGCGCATTTATAAATGCCGATCTGATTTTATTTGGAAATGAAGGAAAGGCTTCTTTCTAACATTAGTGCCAAACAGAAGAGATATTTCTGTTCAGTCTATAGCTAGATGGATTCAGTTAGTAATACGTATTGCCTATGATAATCTATCTCCAGATCAATGTTCTGTTAATATTTCAGCGCATGAAGTCATTGCACTGTCAACTTCTTGTGCTTATTCTTATTATTCTTACAGTATAGCCATTACTGATCTCATGAAAGCTGCGTACTGGACACACAGCCTTCTACATTCACTAGGTTTTACCTTAGAAATATAGAGTCCATCTCCGATGACCTTAAAAGTTTAGGTCCGTTATCTGTTGCTCAGAATGCCGTCCACTAAAGGATTACTGCTATAGTTATTTAGGCTTTCCGTTCCAGCATTGACACTTTTCCGCTGCCCTCTTCTTTCTGCGGTTATGTGACCCAGAACAAGGGGAGGGGGGGGGAGCGGTTTTCCCTTAATACCACCTGGCTTTATAGTGAAAAGCAAGGGAAGACCTCCTCCGGTGCCAGTAGCTCTGAGTCGGTACTGGGATGGTTTTAATGTCTAATCTCAGTGGAAGCAATTATGATGTCATTTATGTAATATTTGAAAAGTGTAGCTCGGTGTGAAGCATTTGTATATGTCACATGTCAAATGAGTGTTAATATACAATCCTTGGATACTTTTAAATGAATATAAAGAGTCTCATTCTCTGGACTACCTTTATATATTATTGGCTTCCCTTCATGGAATTAGCATAATGGGTTATGCTGGCATTAAATGGAGAATTATATATTCGTTATGCTCAATTACATTGTTGGTGTTATGTCTTTCTTATTTAAATAAATATGAAAGACATATGTAATTCTGTTCTCTCCTATTCTCCTGTAGGAGATCATCTGCTAGAAGTGATTGAGTTATTGGATTTTCCTTTATGTCCTAGGCTCTCCAAGCTATTTATCATTCAGCTATGTCTGGGTCATTGGTTACTGTGTAAAAATATGATAAATTCACAGTAATTTGTATATTTTTATACTTACCAATGGCCCAGACGGGGACGGCCTTCCCATGAGTGGGCACTCATACCTCCCCGCTGACTATAACATTTAGCCGGCACTATAGAAGGAATGATATTTGGTGACAATTTTGGTACTTCCTGGACACTGCGCATGCGCAGATTTCAAATGTATGGAGGGCCACATAGAACATTAAATTTTTGGTTTTTGATGCAAATTTTGGGGTTTGTGGATTGACCTGGATATTTTAGAGTTGGCACCAGCTATATCTGGGCCATTGGTAAGTATAAAATATACAAATTACTATGAATTTATCATTTTTAATCTGTTATTGGTGTTTTGCCTGCATGAACAACCCAATACACCATGCGCAATTCGGAAAACATGTTAAAACTTGTCAAACTTTTTACATAGAGGTTCTAACAGGCAAGACAGGTTGGTAGCTTGTACCAAAATATGCATACATGGATTAGATAGCTGATTGAAAGTTGCATTTACATTCTCTTTGTTGAGAAGAAATTGTGCCGTCAGTTTTAAAAGAATTCACTCGAAAAATGACACAGCTTGCACGTTTTAAACTAGAATCGACTCGAAAATCAACATGAACTAAAATCGCAGTACCATATGTAAAAGTGCTGCTCAAAGCGTTGGCACCCATTGACAAATTTTTATGTCCAGTACCGAGCAAAGCATCACCTTACCAAAATGTCCCCACAAAAGACATCCCTTAACCCAGACCACAAGGTCTCCAACATTGGGTAAATTGCCCTCCACCAAAATGTCCCCTAACTTTGGTCAAAACCCTCCCTGCATTGTTTGAAACATTCCCCTTCCCTTTCCCCAAAAAAGTAGTTTTTACAAATGAATGCTTTGACCAATGCTTGAGATATTTTGAGCAATGTTGGGGGCATTTTAGTCCCTGCACTGGGAGATGCTTTGACAAGCTTAAAATCCTGTTGTTGCAACTCCTTGTGCCTTTATGAACTGATTTTTAGCTCAACTTGACAAAGTCAAGCTGAGCTATTGCCATCACTTCTCGTCCGTTGGCGAACGTCCACAATTTCCTTTGGCACACCTCACAGGTCGCATTTATGATCAGATCACTTTGAAACTTGTTTGGGGTGACCTCTAGATGGGAGCTATCGATTTTCTTCAATTTCCGTTAAAAAATGTTGTCGCAGCCAACGTTCTTAGAACTTAGTTTAGTCAGACCTCAGTATTTCCCTTTGGCACACCCTACAGGGCACATTTATGATGGGATTGCTTTGAAACCTGGCATGCTTGTTTGGGGTGACCTCTAGATGGGAGCTATCAATTTTCTTCCATTTCCGTCAAAAAATGTTGCCGCGGCCAATGTGCTTAGAACTTGTTTAGTCAGACCTTGGTTTTTATGTGTACCCGTACTATGTATGGTACACATAATGCCGGCATCCGTGGTGACCATCCATCGTTCGTTCATCCTTTGTCCGTCCGTCTGTCCATCCATCCGTCTGTCCGTCCGGTGTCCGTATCTATTTCTCCGGCATTCGATAACTTGAAAAATATTGCTTGGATTGTCAAGTTACTTTATATTTGGGTTCAGGTTACTGATGTGCCGAGCTGTATAGTTTTTGGTGTAAATCGGATAATTTGATCCTGAGATATTAACCCTTTATCCTTCAAATTGAAAATTCCTCCAATCCCTTTGGCATTCGATAACTTGAAAAATATTGCTTGGATTGTCCAGTTACTTTATATTTGTGTTCAGGTTACTGACGTGCCGAGCTGTATAGTTTTTGGTGTAAATCGGATAATTTGATCCTGAGATATTAACCCTTTATCCTTCAAATTGAAAATTCCTCCAATCCCTTTGGCATTCGATAACTTGAAAAATATTTCTTGGATTGTCTAGTTACTTTATAATTGTGTTCAGGTTACTGATGTGACAGTTTTTAGTGTAAATCTGATGATTTGATCCCGAGATATTAACCTTTTATCCTTCAAATTGAAAATTTCAGCAATCCCTTTGGCATTCGATTACTTGAAAAATGTTGCTTGGATTGTCAAGTTACATTATATTTGTGTTCAGGTTACTGATGTGCCGAGCTGTATAGTTTTTGGTGTAAATCTGATAATTTAATCCTGAGATATTAACCCTTTATCCTTCAAATTGAAAATTACTCCAATACCTTTGGCATTCGATAACTTGAAAAATATTGCTTGGATTGTCAAGTTACTTTATATTTGTGTTCAGGTTACTGATGTGCCAAGCTGTATAGTTTTTGGTGTAAATCGGATAATTTGATCCTGAGATATTAACCCTTTATCCTTCAAATTGAAAATTCCTCCAATCCCTTTGGCATTCGATAACTTGAAAAATATTGCTTGGATTGTCCAGTTACTTTATATTTGTGTTCAGGTTACTGATGTGCCGAGCTGTATAGTTTTTAGTGTAAATCTGATGATTTGATCCCGAGATATTAACCCTTTATCCTTCAAATTGAAAATTTCTCCAATCCCTTTACAATAACCTCTGAACATACTGCATTTGTGTATCAAAATTCAGACTTTAGCCAGTCTTACAGTTTACATTTAAAAATGTATGGATTACTCTGACGTTGTGCACCACAATGCTGTTATGTTGAAATTTCATCAAATAACATTGCTACCAATGATCTTCAATTTTGCCATTTCATTTATAATTTACCAAGTTCAAGTTTGCCAAGCTGAGCTACAGTGTCCCTGACACTTTCATTATGAATCCTCTTGAATTGTTAACTGATAAGTGATCTTGTATATATTTAAGTTTTTTTTAATCTGCAGTAATTTCTGCTTCAAATAGAAATGGTTCCAGGCACGGGTGGATTTAATTTTTAAAAACTGAATAGCAGTTTATTATGCCCCAAGAAATTTTCTCTGGACCATTATATTTTCACCATGTCTCTTGTCATCCGTTCGTTAACTTTTTGCATTCTGTCAATGAACTAAAGTTCTACCAACCGGATCTTAACCAAACTTCATATGCGGGTTAGGTTTGATGAGTGGAAGAAACCTACTTATTTTGACCATGGTGTGCCAAAGGTCAAGGTCACATTGACCTCCAGTGTAAAATACACTTTAAATTGGTTTCCACTCTATAACTAAAGTTCTACCAAGCAGATCTTTACCAAACTTCAATTGTCAGTTAGGTATGATAAGTGAAAGAAGCCTATTTATTTTGACCATGATGTGCCAAAGGTCAAGGTTACAGTGACCTCCAGTGTTAATTACACTTGAAATTTGTTTCCTCTCTTTAACTAAAGTTCTACCTACCGGATCATTTCAAAACTTCATATGTGGGTTAGGTATGATGAGTGGAAGAAGCCTATTTTCGCCATGATGTGCCAAAGTTCAAGGTTACTGTGACCTCCTAATGTTAAATACACTTGAAATTGGTTTCCGCTCTATGACTAAAGTTCTGCAAGACTGATCCTGTTTTGTTTTTTTGTAATTCTATCCATAATATTGCAGAAGGGGGCACATGCTGCGCTTTTATTGCTCTTGTTTTGATTCGCATTTCCTATCATTTAATTGTTTTTGTCATTGAAATTGATTAGCTATAGTTGAAAATTGATTTGATAATCGCTACTCAAAACCAGTTACATCGAGCCTCCACCAGAGGTTAACAGCATTGTGTTCTTGGGCAAATTGAACCAGCTTATTTCATCTTCATCTTGTAATTTAATATAAACTTTTGTGTGAATTCTTCTTTGTGCCTCAAATTCGACAGAGATTATTCAATTTCAATAACGCTTACATGTTGACTTGTTAGTGGAAATGTTTTAGTTGAGTTGTGACAAAGTCAAACTCGACTTATAGTTTGATGAATGGCGGGCGGGCGCAAACAACTGGTTTCCGGAAGATAACGTGATAATGGTTCGACCCATGTTCATGAAACTTCATAGTTTGGTTGGCATCAGTGAGAGGAAGAACCCTATTTATTTTGGACTCACTAGGTGAAAGGTCAAGGTCACAGTGACCTTCAACATAGTAAATTGTAAACAATTGGTTTACGGATGATAACTTGATAATGTTTTGATCCACGTTCATGAAACTTCATAGGTTGGTTGGCTTCAGTGAGAAGAAGAACCCTATTTATCTTGGACTTGCTAGGTGAAAGGTCATGGTCACAGTGACCATCAACACAGTAAATCGTGAACAACTGGTTTGCAGGCGATAACTTGTTAACGGTTTGACCCACATTCATGAAACTTCATAGGTAGGTTGGCCTAGGTGAGTGGAAGACCCATATTTATTTTGAACTCACTAGGTTAGAGGCCAAGGTCACAGTTACCTTGAGCATAATAACTCGTAAACAATTGGTTTCCAGATGATAATTTGACAATGGTTCCACCTACATTCATGAAACTTCATAGGTAGGTTGGCATTGGTGCAAGAAAGAGCCCTATTTATTTCGGAATCGCTAGGTCAAAGGTCAAGGTCTCCGTGACCCTTCACGTAGTAAACATAGTAAATCGTAAACAATTGGTTTGCGGATGATAACTTGATAATGGTTTGACCCACATTCATGAAACTTCATAGGTAGGTTGGCCTAGATGAGTGGTAGACCCCTATATATTTTGGACTCACTAGGTTAAAGGCCAAGTTTACAGTGTGACCTTGAACATAATAAATCGTAAACAATTGGTTTCCAGATGATAATTTATCGGCATTTTAAAAGTTTCAAACTGCAAGATTTTTTACCAATTTATTTCTGTGTGAACTTTTGACTTAACTCCCTACATGCTGCTGGCAGATATTCCTGCATACGACATGAAATCTCTTGCCATCAAAAATGGTAAAATTTGAAGATATTTAACCAAAATTTCCCTCTCTGAATGCATAGACTTTTTGACCAATCTTCTTTCAAGAATTTTTCATCAACTCTCGTCGTGGCTGATTCATAGCAGGCATTACTATATTTGATGAAAAATAGTTTAATATTACTTGGCACTTAAAGGTTTAATATAGATTGTTCTATGTTAGTACAGATTGTTCTGTTGGTACATTTCTGAACTGATTGTGATGAAACTTGTCCAAACTTTCATAAAAACAAATGAACGTCTGTTTACTGTCAAATTTGAACTGCCACATTTGAATGTGCATTCTGGAAAGCCTTAAGTAAGGAAATTAATCACTTTCAGTGGTAGTCCTAGTTAACTGCTGGAGTGCTGGAAGTCCTCAACACAGTTTAGTTATCAGTTTATGACATTGTAGTGTAACCAAGTGGGCTTTTATTGCAGATGTGTGAAGCAAGTAAAGATGAAGTAACACATGTGAAGGTGAACAACATTTATGGAGGTCTGTACAGTGAAGACAATGACTGGTACAGGGCAAAAATTGACAAAGTCATATCAGCAGACAAGGCAGCAGTAACATACATTGACTATGGAAATAAAGAGACTATATCTCTGAGCAATCTACGTTTTCTTCAGAAAGATATGCTATCTTTCGCCCCCCAGGTAATTATTATACCTTCAACCTTCGAAGGAGGATTTGAGGTGTCTAGTGAAGCCCTCCATCCATCTGTCTGTCGGTATCTCTGTAAAATGTTTTGCATTTTAATTTCAAAGCCGCCAGTTGGATTTGGATCTCCTTTGGTATGCTGATAGACCTGCATTGGGGATATGCACAAGAAAAGTGTTCCAATAATTTTGTCCAGAGTTATGGCCCTTTTTCACTCTTCGACTTAGAAAAGTTGGAATACCGAAAAACAAACCAGCACTACAGAGATGCCCATTTTATGTTGAAAAGGTTTATAAATTGGGTTAAAAAACTGCATTCTGGAAAACAAAAAAAAAATGAAAAAAATGAAAAGTTTTTCCTATCTGCCGACCCTATTTTTTTCATTCTGTTAGTGGAAACATTTTTTTAGGCCTCAGGGTAATATGGGAAATAATCTAATCTTTAAAAATCTTCCACAAAACCCCCAGTCAGAATCTGGTAATATTTGGCATACATCCTTGTTATGAAGGTCAGATTCAAGATTGTTCAAACCAAGTCCCAGGGTTAACATTTGGGATTCCTATGGAAGCCCAAATTTTAACTTGGTGCAATTTTGGGGATAATTTTAAAAAAATCTTCTTCAGACCCATCAGTCAGAATATTTTCAAATTTGATAAACAACATCTTTAGGGGAGTCAAATTCAAATTTGTTCAAACAGGGTCTCTGGGTTAATATTTGGGCTCTCTGTTGGAGCCCAAAGTTCAACTTGGTGCAATATCAGGGGATTCTTTATGCAAAAATCTCCAAAACCCAAAACCATTTCTTAGAATCTCTTGATATTTGGTATACAACATCTTGGGTTGGGGTGGTGGGGGGGGGGGGGGGGGGGTTGAGGGGAAGAGTAGTTTAGAGTTTGTTCAAATCCAGTTTTCTATGGTTTCCAGGATTTTAACTTAGTGCAAAATGAGGACATTTCTTTAAAATCTCGGTCAGATCCACTAGTCAGAATGCTTTCATATTTGGTATGCAACATATCTAGGGAGGTCAGATTCAGGTTTGTTCAGATCGAATGCCTGGGTTAATATTTGGGCTCTCCAAGGGTTCAGATTCATTTTGTTCAAATAAAGTCTCCGGGTTGATATTTGTGTTACCTTTGGGGGGGGGGGGGGGGGTGGCAAATTTTAACATAGTGCAAAGTTGGTAATATTCTAGACTTTTTCTTCGAAACCACCAGTAAGAATCTGTTGATATATAGTATACAGCATCCTTCAAGTTTGTTCAGGTCCCAAGATTGATATTTGGACTGCTTAGTTTTCCATTACTGACAATATGTTCTTTATTTCTGTGGTAGCATCCTGATACTAAAAAAATATCATCTGGCATGGACAGCAAAGTTTAAAATAAATAATAGAATAACTTCATTCCTCTTTTGTGTTAACAAGCCATAGACGGTAATTAAATCTTTCTTTAAACATCTTTGGTCAGGTGAGTACCTCCCACCCCATGGGGCCTCTTGTTAAAAAAAACGGTATACTGGATTGCACCTACTGATTATCAGATTTCAGTGAAATTTGGAATGAAGATTTTTTATAGGAAAGACTTTCAAATGAGTCATGTCCCTGCAGTAAAACTAAGAAAATAATACATGCATATCACCTCCCCGCGTGTGGCATTATGTCCTTGATCGCTATCCCTTATGTGGATGGTACCAGTCATCACCAGACTGCAGTAACAGGTGTTTCTGGCCTTTACAATTACTTCTGGGGTGGGGTAAATTAATTTTTTGCTGGACAACAAAGACAATTTTACATCTTCTATGTCGATGGTCTGATTAACACAAACTATTGGTGTAACAGGTTTATGTGGATCTCACAATTTCTATTGGTTTGAATTTCTATCTGCTTTGAAACAAAGACAATAAACCCCTCATGCGTGTATGCTTTAGTGTTGAAAATATGTCCATCTTTTGGTCTGTTTGACCTGTATCTCAGGTTTGGGTTATCGGATCTCAATTGTGGGAAAGACTTTCAAACGAGTCCTAATATAATTTCTTACATTTCACTTTCTAGACTTATCCCCCTTTTTATATGCCCGTTTTATAACAATGGTTGTATTATGTTATAGCGTTTGTGTCCATCCATCTGTCTGCTTTGAATTCCAGACTTTTTTTTGTTATGGATGGAAATATTAAGAAAACTTTTGGGATACAGCTTCCTTTTGGATACTTTCAGATCAAGTTCAAATTTCATTCCACTCAGTTGATTTTTGGTAGAGTTTCTGTCCTTGAATTTAGTTCCGGTTTTCCAGACTTTTTTTTATGTCCCCGATAAAATTTTTTAGGGGCACATAGTCAAGGTCTCCGTCCGTCCATACTTCTGTAGTCTGTACATCCATCCATCCATCTGTACGAACATTTTGTATTATAACTCGAGCATCAGTTTCAGATTTTAACGTTCTTTGGTATGCTGATAGGGCAGCTTGGGGGAACGGATGCCCTCGTACCTAGAGTTTTGGCCATTCATGTTCAGTAGAGTTATGGCCCTTGTTTGTTTTTGGCCTCTGTTTCTGACTGAGGTAAATTGTACCATAGCCTATAGGGCAAAGTGCTGTGTGCCCCCGAAAAATTTTGAGGGGGCATATAGTCAAGGTCTCTGTCCGTCCGTACATACTTCCGTCCATCTGTCCGTCCATCCAGATGAACATTTTGTATTATAACTCGATCCTCAGATGTCAGATTTTAATGTTCTTTGGTATGGTGATAGGGCAGTTTGGGGAACGAATGCCCTTGTACCTATCATTTTGTCCATTCATGTTTGGTAGAGTTATGGCCCCTGTTTGTTTTTGGCCCCTGTTTCTGACTAAGGTAAATTGTACCATAGCCTATATGGCAAAGTGCTGCCCAATTTTTTTTTAGATCATTATTTTTCTGCGGCACAGTGCTTGCAGGGGAGGTTGCATGACATTTTAACCACTACGTATCAATATATCCATATAAATATGAATGACATAAGAATTATAGTGATTTTGGTTCCGGACCATTTAAAATTGTATCATCGCCCCAATCAATTTCAAATTTTGTTCACTTATTACTTATGTCAAAATGCAGGTCAAGTTCGATTTGGAGGTTCACTCCGACCATTATGTTATGCCTCTTTTTGAATTGAAAAATAAATTTCCCAATTTCAGCTTTATTCTTACTGTCCACTGCCTATAGGGGAAGTGCTGCCTGATTTTTTTTTAGTCCACTATTTTTTCTTACCTCCCAGTGCTTGTAAAGGAGGTTGCATGTCATTTTAAACTGCATATCAATATAACCATACAAATATGGATGCCAATTTCAGCTTTATTCTTACTGGCCAATGCCTATGGGGGAAGTGCTGCTCAATTTGTTTTAGTCCCACTATTTCTGTGCTGCCCAGTACTTGGTGGGGAGGTTGCACGTCATTTTAACCTACTACATATCGATATAACCATATAAATGTGGATGCCAGTTTCAGCTTTATTCTTACTGGCCAGTGTCTTATAGGGGAAGTGCTGCCCAATTTTCTTTTAGTCCACTATCCCAATATTTTTACACTATACCAATGGCCCAGACATAGCTGGTGTTAACTCTAAAATATCGAGGGCCAAACACAAATTTTGCCCCCCTCCCCCCACAGTCCCCCAAATTTGCATGTAAAGCCGATAATTAGAAGTCCTATCTGGTCCTCCACACATTTACTCTCTGCATGTGTGCACATGAAGGGAAGTGACCGTAATTGGCGCCAACCTCATTTTTTGTTTGGCCCTTTTCAGATAACAACAGACTGACTTGTGCTTTTAAATCTCAGTTTAAAATGATGCCAGACACAAATCAATGGTTAATTTGGTGGATTCAAGGACACAACTGGATGAAGGAAGGAAGAAACAGTGGTTTGAAACATTCAGGGCTGTAATTTTATAATATTTATAAAAATTAGTTCATGTTCCTCAATTTCGGGACATGGGGCCCGACGTCATCATTGTTGATAATGATTTTTTCCACTGTTTTGTTAAGTTTTCCTTCCGTACCCTCCCTTGATTCCCCCCCCCCCCCTCCCCCCTCTTCCCCAGTTGATCTCCCAAGCTTTTTAGCTTGTTTTATTGAATTTTTTCTATGAAATTTCTTGGGAGTTTAATGTGTTACACAGAATGTTTATTCTGTATATCCCCAGGGTTACGTCCTCCACCCTTTGGATGTATCATTTTTTTCTTCTGATGAAGATCTTGCCTTACATCAGATAGTTCAAAAATCTTTTACTGACTTCGGGCCATGTTGCTTGGGGTCTCGTTTCCAATTTTCATTCTGATGTTGTTTACATTAACAACGCTCTTTATATATATAGTAGTTTTCTATTTATTATATGGTAGGTCTGTTGTAAGATACATTAAACAGTTTCACCCCCATTGCCCACGTGGGGGCACAGTGACGTTGTGTACTAAGGCATACTGCACGTCGATGATGCACCTGTTTTCAACCAATGCTAACCCTGCTTGTGTAGAGTTGGTATGTTGGGGAGCTGACAGTTGCTCGGTGGTTCTCTCCGGGTACTCTGGCTTCCTCCACCCGTAAAACAGTCATGGTCATGATTAGCCACAGTGCAGAAATATATGACCTTAAACCCCAATCAGTAAATAAATAATAACATTAAACAGTTAAACAGTCCGGTAGTGTAGCAGTTAATTTTTGGATAGAAAAATTAATTTTTGTCTGCACTCAGGCTCTTTTGGGATACAATTGGGCACTTCGTTCCCTTTGGGAACTTAGGCTCTTGTCAAAATTTTTTTTGCATAAACTATTCTTCGATTTATATTTTGATGTTTTTTTTTTGTTATGTATCTTTTTATATGTTTTTTGTGGAGTTGGTGGGAGTTTGTTCGACTTAGTTTGCTTCATATGAAAGCATATTGCTCAATAAGCAAGGCAAGGAAGTCTTCCCTCTGATTTACATATTGGTTGTCTTGCTTGTAGTCGATGTACTCCCACTAATTCTTGCTCAACATGTGTCGCATGGGATGACAAATGTTGGAGACGGGTGTCACGGTACGTTGTTAGCGAGGGGCCTCTAGTCCTCTCGCCAAAAAGTCACTCTAGTTTTTGAATTTCTATTTACAGAGGAACAAGAAAATGTGATGTTTAGGGGACTCCGTCTGAGAGTGTGCTTCCGTCGTCGCATTTAGATAGTCAATCTGAGCTAGTGGCTAAAGTGCTCATGAATATTAGTCAGGGCAATAAACCACAGCGTGGTTTCAGCTCCCTGTCGCCAGCTAGCTCGACCGGTGAAGCGGTTACACCGCCCAAGGGTACCGCGACACGGGGTGTGTTCGTTGGGGTCGAGGAGAGTAGAAAGGGTAGAGCGAGCACTATAAAATAATAACAGACTCACCCCGCAACCACGGGAGAGGACGAAGCCGGCAAGTTCAGCAGGAAGCTTGGTGAGGTCTGAAGGACCGCGAGTGAGTGAACCCCCTCTCTCTTTCATAACAATATCTGGGGCCGGATGTTGTGGTTCGGAACTTGCATCAGTCGGAGCATACATCCATGCCTCCCGTCTGGGACGCTCTGTTCATTTCGCAGCCGGAGTCTGCTATAAATGCAGCTTCTTCTTCAGCGTCTACCAAGCACACCCAACCGCACCTTGGCTACATGACTGCTGATATCCAGCCTACATCGCCGAGAAGGTCCACTCTGCATCAGAGAAGTCACACCATGCAGTAGCCAAGGAGACGAGGCCTCATACATCGGGATGTCCACAGAAAAGAGCCATCTCAAACACACTGTCCCAGGAGCAGCCAGTGGCCAAGCAACAGAAGACTGCTGCTCCTCAGGCCTCCGTGACGGACTTGCTGGTGCAGATTGCACAGCTCATCGCAGCATCCCAGCAAGTGCAGAAGCAGCCGACGGCATTCTCAGAACCTGAGCTGTCAGATGGTGCTGGATCGGTACAGTCATCTGTGCATTCAGCTGCCGATGATGGTGATTATAATCCGATTCAGTCGGATGGTGAAAGGGATTTGGAGAATTACCCTCCCCCTTCGGAACAGCACAGGGTGGCAATGGATCTAATGCATCAATACTTCCCTGTGTTCGTTTCTGAGAATCAGAATGCTGTGACCGCTGGAAAGTAGCATTATTCAGTAGCTTAGAGACAAGGCCTCATATGTCGTGTCATCCGGAGAAAAGAGCCGTCTTGGACACACTGTCCCAGGAGCAGCCGGTGGCCAGAATAGAAGACCGTTGCTACCCAGGCCTCTGTAACAGATGTGCTGTCGCAGTTTGCGCAGCTCATCACTGCATCCCAGGAAGTGCAGAAGCTGCAGACGGCAGTCTCAGAACCTGAGCTGTTGGATGGTGCTGGGTCGGTACAGTCATCTGCACATTCAGATGCCGCTGACCCTGCTTTTCAACTGATACAGACGAATAATGAAAGGGATATGGAGGGGGATTATCCTTCCCTTTCGGAATGGTTACGATGGATTTAATCCATCAACACTACCCTGAATTTGTTCCAGCGAATCAGAATGCTGCAACTACTTGTAAGAAACCACTAGCATTGTTGGACACTGACTTCATCTGGAAAAAGAGGAGAAAATGTCTTCCAATTAAGTATAGACATGTGTCGCAGGCCTTTGGCCTTTTAGAATTTATTTATTTATTGATGTTTAAGGTCACATATTTATGCACAATGGCTAATCATGACCGTGACAGTTTTACGGGTGGAGGAAGCCGGAGGACCCGGAGAGAACCACCGAGCAACGACGAGCAGCTGCCAGCTCCCCAACATCGTAACTCCGCACTGTAGCACAGGCAGGGTTAGATTGGTTGAAGACATGCGTACCATCGACGTGCAGTACGCCTTAGTACACAGCGTCATCGTGCCCCCACGCAGGCAATGGAGATGAAGCGTCTTGCCCAAGGACACAACGCGGTTGCCGCAGATGGGATTCGAACCGAGGACCTCTTGGCTTGCAGCCTGCACCTCTACCTACTGAGCCACCGCGCTCCCCAGGCCTTTTAGAAGACGCCATATTCAACTTTCCAGTGGAAAGAAGTAAGGCAGTTTCTTGTCATCATCTTCCATACCGTAATTTTTCCAATTAACAGAAAATGGGGAAGATGTATTGAGAGTTCCTCAGTATTTGGATGAGCAGGCTAAGGACTAGTTATGGCCTTACCTTCATCATTCAATATTCACTTGATTACAATTGAGACAGCATTTCTTCATTCATTGCGAATTTAGACTCACTGTCTTACGCAGATCACCTTTAAGAACTGTGACACAATGTCTATGGAAAGGAATTTGAGGATGTTCGTACCTCAATTAGAGTCCTTTCCAGGTCTGTTATATTTATCATGTATAACTCTGTCTTAACAGTTGCTAAAATTTGGAGTTAATCAGATGTGACAAGCCCTTGCGTCGTCATCCTTAATAGATGACAAGGTAGATGACAAGGTGAAAAACTCTCTTCAGGTCGCTCCGGTTTCTGGACACTAAGTTTTTGACGATGAGCTTTCATTGTTTTATGACCAAGCTACAAAGAAATCATCAATACTCTGCTCCTTAAGTTGGCATCTAATTGACCTGCAATAGTAAAAAGGAGTAAGGGAGGACATCCTTGACAGAAAGTCGTCTAAAAAGAACTCGCGAGGGTATAGTTGACACTCCTATGATTATTCCCCTACCGGCATCACCGGAGGGGACTATAGGTTTGCACTCTGTCCATCCATCAGTCTGACAGTCCGTCAGTCTGTCAGTCACACTTTAGTTTTCTGGACTTTTTTTTGGAAACGAATGATTTCATTTTTGGTAAACTACTATAGAACGATGACTTACAGATCAAGTTTGAGTTTCATGCTGATTGCATTATTCTTGTGGGAGTTATGGCCCTTGGAAATATGGAAAAGCACCAAAATATCAGTTTTCCGGACTCTTTTTTGGAAATGCTTCAACCGAATGATTTCATTTTTGGTAGCCTACTATAAGACTATGATGTACAGATCATGTTTGAGTTTCATGCTGATTGCATTGTTCTTGTGTGAGTTATGACTCTTGGAAACATGGAAAAGCACCAAAATATCAGTTTTCTAGATTTTTTAGCCCAACAATTTGCAGTGAGGGCTATAGTCATGACTTTTGTCTGTCTGTTCGTCCATCTGCCCATCTGTTAACATTTAGAGTTTTGGTAAAAGTTTGGGGTTAAAGTTTTTTACTGAAGGTTTAAGTGTTTTTGTTTTTTTTTCCTGTTTAGTCATGACTTTCTTCTGTCTGTCTGTTAACATTTGGAGTTTTGGTTAAAGTTTGCGGTTAAAGTTTTTTAGTCAGCCTTAAAGTTTTTTGTTTTGTTTTTTCTTTTAAATTGATATTACTATTGATTGTATCATTCTCATTTTGTTTCTATGGGAAATATTTAACCCTTCTTTGTATGGCAATTTAACTTACATCTTCCAGGTTAAAGTTTTTGGTTTAAGTTTTATTTTGATGGGGTGTTTTAAAATTACACCTTCAATTCTTCAAACAGATTCGTGGAATGTCGCTGTTTCTTATTTGGGCCAATGTCTACTATCTACTGAACATTTCTACAGTGATTTTCATTAATATCGGCATGATTTTAACCCCTTTTAAACATGTTTTCAGACTTACTTTCTTTGTATTTGGAATTAGACTTTGCAACATACTTTATCACTCTAATTCTTGCATGGTCATTACAACTTAATGATTCCATATACATCAGTGGTTTCCTTTATCGGTTTTAGGAAATATTTAACCCTTTTTTGCCAATCAATTTTACTTTGTATTCCCAGCTTGAAGTTTCAGATTAAAGTTCTGCTTTTCATGGTTCTACCTTTCATTCTCCAAACACTCTGTTACAACGTCATTTCTTTTTTTCATTTCAGGCAAGATCTACTGAAGCTGTATACAGTGGTATACCGTGGTTTCAAATAATATTGACATTAATTTAAGACTTTCACAATGCTTTTCGAACTTAGTTTCTCGAAATTTCAAATTAGGCTTCTACCACATACTTTGTTACTTTTTATCCCCTCCCACATGGGAGGGATATAGCACAGAGCTTGCTCCGTCCGTCTATCTGTCAGTCCATCCGTTTGTCCGAACTTTCTTTATGCCATAACTTAAACAAAAGTTAACAGATTTCAATTCTTTTCACTACATGTTGCTAGGTCAAGTTCATGACCCCCCCCCCTCTCCCCAGTTAGGCATTTTTTTTTCTTTCTTTCAATATGCATTTGAACTATTTACATTCACTACATGCAGAACCTTTTTTAAACTCATGTAACACCCCCCCCCCCCCCCCCCCCCCCCCTCCCTCCCCTGTGCCAATTAGGCACTTTTTTTTCTTTTCATCAAAAATGCTTTTTTTACAGTTTTAGTTAAAGTTTGAGGTTAAAAACCCAGATGAACACACCCCACCCTCCCTCACCCCCCCATCCCCAGTTAGGCATTTAAAAAAAAATGTTTTCTCCCCTCCAATATGCATTTTGAACTATTTACAGTAACTACATGTGGAACCTTTTTTTAAACTCGCGTAACTCTCTACGGGTACTCCGGCTTCCTCCACCGTAAAACTGTTGTGGTCATGATTAGCCATTGTGCAGAAATATGTGACCTTAAACACCACTAAATATATAAATAAACTCACAGCCTACCCCCCACCCTGCCCTTCCCACCCCCAGGCCAATTAGGCAATTTCCCCCCCCCCCCCCCCCCCCTAATTATGCATTTTAAACAAATTTTTTTCTTCCTCCAATATGCATTTTGAACTATTTACAGTCACTATATGCGGAACCTTTTTTTTAGCTCACCTGAGCGAAGCTCAAGGGGAGCTTTACTAATCACTTTCTGTCCATCATCTGTCCATCCCGTCCGCCGTAAACTTTACATTATCGTCTTCTCCTTACAAACTACTGGGCCAAATTCAACAAA
This sequence comes from Pictodentalium vernedei, assembly GCA_031216915.1. Classification (NCBI taxonomy): domain Eukaryota; kingdom Metazoa; phylum Mollusca; class Scaphopoda; order Dentaliida; family Dentaliidae; genus Pictodentalium; species Pictodentalium vernedei. The sequence continues at coordinate 129,041,781 of CM062295.1, forward strand.
ATTTGCTGTACATGTTCCCTATCATATGTCAATTCAAGTTTGTTCAAATAAAGTTGCCACGCCCACAGGGGGGCACCACAGGGGGGGGGGGGGGGGCATAACTCTGATAGCACCCATGAACTTATTTCCAAAATCAAAAAAAATCTTCTTCTTCAGATCCACCAGGCAGAATTCTTTCATATTTGGTATACAACATCTCTAGGGGATCAGATTCAGGTTTGTTCAAATCGAGTCCCTGGTTTCATATTTGGGCTCCCTATTAGTGCAAAATGAGGATTATTCTTTCATATTTGGAATACAACATCTCTAGGGGGGTCAGATTCAAGTTTGTTCAAATTGAGTCCCTGGTTTCATATTTGGGCTCCCTATGGGAATCTTAACTTAGTGCAATATGAGGATTATTCTTTAAAAATCTTCTTCTTCAGATCCACCTGGCAGAATTCTTTCATATTTGGTATACAACATCTCTAGGGGGATCAGATTCAGGGTTTGTTCAAATCGAGTCCCTGGGTTCATATTTGGGCTCCCTATTAGTGCAAAATGAGGATTATCTTTAAAAATCTTCTTCAGATCCACCAGGCAGAATTCTTTTATATTTGGTTTACAACATCTCGAGGGTGGGGGGGGGGGGGGGGTGTCAGATTCAACTTTGTTCAAATCGAGACACTGGGTTCATATTTGAGCTCCCTATGGGAGCCCGAATTTTAACTTTGTGCAATGTGAGGATTATTCTTTAAAATCTTCTTCAGATCCACCAGGCAGAATTCTTTTATATTGGTTGACAACATCTCGAGGGGGGGCGGGGGGGGGGCAGATTCAAGTTTGTTCAAATCGAGACCCTGGGTTCATATTTGAGCTCCCTATGGGAGCCCGAATTTTAACTTTGTGCAATGTGAGGATTATTCTTTAAAATCTTCTTCTTCAGATCCACGAGGCAGAATTCTTTCATATTTGGAAAACAACATCTCTAGGGCGGTCATTTTCAAGTTTGTTCAAATCGAGCCCCTGTGTTGATATTTGGGCTTCCTGTGGGACCCCAAATTATTACTTAGTTCAAAATGAGGAATTTTCTTTAAAAATCTTCTTCTTCAGATCCAGCAGTCAGAATGTTTGATATTTGGTATGCAGCATCTTTAGGGGGGTGAGATCCAAGTTTGTTCAAACCATGTCCCTAGGTCCATATTTGGGCTCACTGTGGGAGCCCCGAATGATAACTTAGTTCAAAATGAGGAATTTTCTTCAAACGTCTTCTTCAGATCCAGCAGTCGGAATGTTTTGATATTTGGTATGCAGCATCCTTAAGGAGGGGGGGGGGGGGGGAAGAATTCAAGTTTGTTCAAGCCATACTCCTAGGTCCATATTGGGCTCACTGTGGGAATTTGAATTGTAACTTAGTTCAAAATGAGGAATTTTCTTTAAAAATCTTCTCAGATCCAGCAGTCGGAATGTTTTGATATGTGGTGTGTAGCATCCTCAGGGGCGTGAGATTCAAATTTGTTAAAGCCAAGTCCCTGGGTCCATATTTGGGCTCCCTGTGGGAGCCCAAATTATAACTTAGTCAATATGAGGAATTATGTCTCCCCTTCCCAGAAGGGAGACATATTCTTCTTCTTCATCTTCTCATACAAGCTTTGTCCGGGGGCATAACTTTTTTGTCTTTTGACCTACGACCTTAGATATTTGGCATGTGGATGTATCACCATGAGCCAGTGTGTCGCGTACCATAGTGACCTTCATGTGACCTTCACCTTTGACCTGAAGGTCAGATTTATGTGCTTTTTAAGGGAAACTTTTCGGGCATAATTTTTTTGTCTTTTGACCTAGACCATAGATATTTGGCATGTGGATGTATCACCATGAGCCGGTGTGTCGCGTACCACAGTGGCCTTCATGTGACCTTGACCTTTGACCTGAAGGTCAGATTTATGTGCTTTTTTAAGGGAAACTTTGTCCGGACCAGAACTTTTTGTCTTTTGACCAAGACCTTAGATATTTGGCATGTGAATTTGCAGTGCATTAATAGAAAGGAAGGGGAGACATGTTTTAGTGTGCTAAAACAGTTTCTAGTTTTTCTTTAAAAGTCTTCTTCAGATTCAGCAGTCAGAATGTTTTGATATTTGGCATGCAGCATCCTTAGGGGGGTGAGATTCAAGTTTGTTCAAGCCACGTCCCTGGTTCATAATTGGGCTCACTGTGGGAGCCTGAATGATAACTTAGTTCAAAATGAGGAATTTTCTTTAAAAATCTTCTTTCTTCAGATCCAACAGATGAATGCTTTTGATATTTGGTGCCTTAGGGGGTAAGATTCAAGTTTGTTCAAGCCATGTCCCTAGTTCCATAAAATTTGTCTCTCATGACTTCATTCCTTTGTAGTGTTGATGAACCATGTCCAACTGAATGTGACCCCAAATACTTCTTTGAACCACTTTGTTTGAATCACTTTGCCCGGTGAGCGATTAAACCCCCTTGGGGCCTCTTGTTTAATCCCCCCTCACCACCTCCCCCCCTCCCCTCTCCTCCTGAATTATAACTTAGTTCAATATGAGGAATATTATTTAAAAATCTTTTTTTTTTAGATCCACTGGTTAGGATCTTTGGATATTTGGTATATTTATTATTTATTGATGTTTAAGGTCACCTATTTATGCACAATGGCTAATCATGACCGTGACAGTTTTAACGGGTGGAGGAAGCCGGAGTACCCGGAGAGAACCACTGAGCAACGACGAGCAGCTGCCAGCTCCCCAACATCGTAACTCCGCACTGCAGCACAGGCAGGGTTAGATTGGTTGAAGACATGCGTACCATCAACGTGCAGTACGCCTTAGTACACGGCGTCATCGTGCCCCCACGCAGGCAATGGAGATGAAGTGTCTTGCCCAAGTACACAACGCAGTTGCCGCAGGTGGGATTCGAACCAAGGACCTCTCGGCTTGCAGCCTGCACCTCCACCTACTGAGCCACCGCGCTCCCGGATATTTGGTATAAGCTTTTCTTAGGAGGAGCAGATTGCAACTTGTTGAAATCAATTCTCTGGGTTGATATTTAGGCTACCATGTCAGGTGAGCGCCCTTAGGCCCCTTGGGGCCTCTTGTTTTATTTCTGTCCACTAACTTTTGAACGACCATCCAGAATCATTTTAACCCCCCCTCCCCCCCCCCTCCCCCCCCCCCTGCAATAGGGACTAAATTCCACTAATCTGGATACACCTGCCAAGCACATGTGTGCCAGGTCGACCATGAGTCAACCCGGGATAGAAAAATGAAAAATTTAGTATTAAAAGGAGCAATTTCCTGTCTTCTGAAGGATCAATTCCTGCTTCAACATACCCCAAAAAGTTTTATTTTTTCTGCTCAAATAACAAAGATTCATTATTTGCAATTTTTTATATCTGTCCACTAACTTTTGAAGGACCATTCAGAATCATTTTATGTATGACTGAGAAAAGCCCTGATGGAGAAAAGCCCTGGTCATTTTTGCAACAAAGGAGAAAAGCCCTCGTCCATTTTTTCAAGGGGTGGAGAAAATCCCTGGTTGAATTTTCTTTTACTAGTTTATCAATTTACTTTGATTAATAAACAAATTCTAGAATAACTATTTTCAATTTAGGTCTCAAAAACATAGCTTATGACCCCTCATTGGAACGAGCTCATCAAGCTCATCCAAATAAGGTAATAAGAGACAGGGATAAGAATGCTAGTATGGAACTAAGTAAATTCCACTCTCTATCTCTCTCTCTCTCTCTCTCTTGTCTTAGACTACCACCTGTCCATGTTTGTAAATTAATTAATGTTATTGTTGTAAACATATGAGCCAAGCCAAAGTCTGCTGCAGCTTTTATCCGAATTAAAATAAAAGTGAATGAAAAATTAAAGGTTTTATTATTTTAAAAATAAAAATTACACAAAGAATGAAAAAACTAGACATAAAAGGTGATTACTGTACAAAAAAAAGGCAAAACAGTAATAAATAAATAAAAAAAAAAGAAGAAAATGTGATTTCATATAAAAAATAATGAATAAAAAAATAACAGAAAAAAATTGAATCTGGGCTTTTCTCCACTCCATGCAAAAATGGACCAGGGCTTTCCTCCTCAGATACAATTTCAGGGCTTTTCTCCACCAGGGCTTTTTTTTCCATTTATCCATTTTATCCCCTACCCCCTCCTCACATGTGCCCCAGGTCGACCATGGTTCCACCCGGCATGTAAAAATTTTAAAATTTGGCATTAAAAGGAGAAATTTCCTGTCTTTGTCCCATGGAAAGCCTCTGTTTGCGAGAGCATTTCTCCTACTTTCAATTACCAGTAACCACTCATCACTTGAAATTTAACCTGCCATTGAAGACAGATAATCACTTCTGTTAATTAGTTAATGTTTCGTGTTGTCATAGTTGTGTATAATCTGTGTGTTGAATAAACACCTCAAATATAACAATAGAGACCTGAGTAATGGGATTATATTCAATGTAATTACATGTGTAAATGGTCGCCGGACATTTCCCCATCCGGACATTACCCCATCCCATTTAGGCCGGACATTTCCCCATCAGACATTATCCCATTCTGCTTAATAGAAAAACGGACAATTCCCCATACAGACTTTTCACCAGCCATTTCTAAATTTTTTGTGGGTCTGTCTGTTTGAAATTTTCTTGTTGATTTGTTGTGTAGCATTCCTTTTTTATTAAGCCGACATGGGTAATATTGTTTGAATTGTTCGTGTTTATAAGACATCTGTGTTCTGTTTTCGTAGCAATTTACAGTTAACTTTTTGTTGAGATGATTGATAAACTGTCATCTCTTCGCTGATGTGAAATTCAATGAATACATCACTTTTTATCACACAAGTGGATTGAACAATAGGGATGTTTTCATTGCAATTTTAATATTTGTTCTTTCTATCAAGCTACTTTCGTTCAAAAATATTGTTAAGTTGATTGATAAACAGTCGTGTCTTCATTGAAATAAATGTCAATGAATGCATCCGTGTTTATCAAACAAATCAACAAGAAGCATGTGCAAGAGATTTATAAGCAACATATTTATATACATACACTTACTTGTAACCAGATAAAAATTCTTGTTTTTTATTATTGATGTTGTGTTTTCATTGTTGTGAAAAATCAGATTGTGCTAAAATGTGCTAATGCCTATACCATATGCCGAGATGTTGTTTTTTCAAGTTATAAAAGAATAAGAAATGAAAACATTTTAAGAGTTACTTGTCACTCATTCACATGTGGAAGCTGTCAGCTACATTGGACATGGGGCAATGCCCAATGGGGAAATGTCCACCTCTGATGGGTAGAGTCTGATGGGGAAATGTCCGCCCTCGATGGGGAATGGTGTTAATATCCGTCGGGAAAATGTCCACCTCCGATGGGGAAATGTCCGTCACGGATGAGGGAATGCTGATGGGGAAATATCCGCCCGCGATGGGGAAATGTCCGGATGGTGAAATGTCTGGATGGGGAAATGTCCGGTGGGGAAATGTCCGCCCACCCTGTAAATTGAGAACTCTTGAGTTATTTCACTGGTAGGTAAAAGGATCAAAATGGTGAAAATTGAAAAACTCTGTCTGAAATTTTTCTAGGGGGGCAAAAATGTTTCCGGTGCAAAAGCCCCCCCTCCCTTCCTGTGGTTGCAGGCCTGATTATTTGGCCTTAGTACATCCAATACAGACATTTAATCTGTTTCATCTTGTTTGGTAGAGCTCATGAAGCTCTGTCAAACAAGATATAATAGAATAAATTCTCAGTTTATCTCTAGAATACAAGAAAGTGCTGCAATCCGTGTTATTTGAATTCTTCTGTTAATTGAATAATTTTCATTGGAAAAGTGGCTATTCAGTTAACAGGGTTCCACTGTATTTGTCAATTTTCACACTTCTGTGCATTTATTGCCTGTACGTTTAATATCACTGCATATTATATTGATTTTCTTTTATATTTTGTGATTCATTTAGATTGATGTATCATACTCACCTTGTAATACTCTTTTTCTTACTTTTTTTTCTATTTTTAAGGCACTCTGCTGTTCTGTTTATGAGAATCTTGATTGGGATTGGAGCCATGAAGCCTGTGAACAACTTAAATCCATTGTATCGGCTAATATGTTTTATGATATCAGTGTGGAAAAGAAAATTTGTAACACATATATAATCACTTTGAGAAATTTGGAAGGTAATAGATGAATGTAGCATACATTTGCCCTTAACTCAGGCCCATACATTTAAGGTGAACAATTGGTTCACCCGCATCCTGTTTGACTAAAAAGAAATATTGCAATCAATTTTAAGCTTGCCTGACTTTCAGCCAGGGGAGCTACAGTGATCACTCACCATCTGTCGTCCATCGTCTGTGAACATGGTGTTTGCGTCTTCTCCTCCAACAGCTAAACCAATTTAATTGAAATTTTAGATAATAGTTTGTTATGACATCGCATCTTGATTTTGTTCCAATCTAGTTGCCTCGCCCCTCGGTAGGGCTACATCCAAAAAGTGAGCTTAAAATCTTTAAAAATCTTCTTCTTATGCAGTAGCAGAGCTTCCTTTTGAGGTATAGACTTAGATTTGTTCAAGAGAAGTTTGAGGAGCTATATTCGCCTTCGTTATGGGAGGGGCAAGAATTTTTGCCTCACCCAAAATTTCTATTTTCCAAACTGAGAGGCTGATTTGAACCAAATTTGATATGAGGGCTTCTTGGGTCATAAGTACTCAATTTATGCCAAAAAAAATTTTCCCATCACTCCATGGGAACCGCAGGAGCTAAAAATAGAAAAAATTTAAACTGCCCATATCTCAAAAACTGCACGGTACTGAGAATTCTTATTTGGCATGAAGCTTCCTTAGAACCAACAGAATGGAATAGTCAAAAAAAATTGCTATCGGTTTTATCTTTGACTACTTTTTGGGGACTTTGAAAAAGTGCTGAGTCATTATTTTTTAACACTGTGAGTAGTGGGAAAAACATTTAACACCATTGCTCCAAAAGCTTTTAAATTTCACATGTAACATCTTTGGAAGATTGTTTCACATGTTTATTGAAATAAAATCCCTGGGTCCATATTCGGGCTCTCTATGGGAGCCCAAATGTTTAAATTAGTGCAGTATGAGGAATATTCTTTATAAATCTTCTTCAGATCTACCAGTCAAAATCTTTTGATATTTGGTATGCAGCATCCTTAGAGGGGTGAGATTCAAGTTTGTTAAGCCAAGTCCCTGGGTTCATATTTGGGCTTACAATTGACAGCAAATGCACCATTAATGTAAATTATGCCTTATTACACAAGGCTGCTATGCCCCCACATGGACAATCAGCATTAACTCTTGCCTGCTGAGCATTTCCAAAAACATTTTCATCAAATCTAGTCATGACTGCATCACATCAGCCATGACTAGATTATATGAAAATCTCATCTAAATTTAATGCAATACATCATTGAATAAAAAAGTCATTTCAATTTACAGGGTGAAATTTATTACATGAGCCCAAATTATACTTATTTCAATGACGAGGGAGTTTATGTGCTGGGCAGAAATATCCACCAGCAGCATGCGAGGAGTTAATGTCTTAACCAAGGACCCAACACAATTACTGCTGGTCTGGATTGAGCCTTCAACATTTTGATTTAAGGTCCTGTGCACAAACCACAGAGCCCCCACACCCCATTGCCATGATCATTAGATTTTATATGAATATCGTAAGTTGCTTGCTGTTGATTTAATTATACCCCCGCTTCGAAGAAGTGGGGGCTATATAGGAATCGCCCTGTACGTCCGTACGTATGTCCGTCCGTCCGTCCGTACGTCCGTCCGTACGTCTTTCCGGACATGAAATTCTTGTGTGCTCAACTCCTCCTACATTTATCAATCAATTTGGACAAAACTTTTCAGACATCATCATTACTAAGTGAACATGCGCATATTCCAAGATTTTTGATCTGCGACAATTTTAACCAGGTTATCTCCCTTTGACTTAGATTTATTGTGTCTTCCATCCGAACAAATTCTTGTGTGCGCAACTCCTCCTACATTAATGAACCGATTTTGATGAAACCTTTCAAACATCATCTCTACTAAGTGAACATGTGCATATTCCAAACTTTTTAATCTGCGACAATTTTAACCAGGTTATCTGTCTTGAACTTTGATTTAATATGGGTTTCTACATGAAATTCTTGTGTGCGCAACTCCTCCTACATTTATCAATCAATTTGGACAAAACTTTTCAGACATCATCACTACTAAGTGAACATGCGCATATTCCAAGATTTTTGATCTGCGACAATTTTAACCAGGTTATCTCCCTTTGACTTAGATTTATTATGTCTTTCAGTTCGAACAAATTCTTGTGTGCGCAACTCCTCCTACATTAATGAACCGATTTTGATGAAACCTTTCTAACATCATCTCTACTAAGTGAACATGTGCATATTCCAAACTTTTTGATCTGCGACAATTTTAACCAGGTTATCTCTCTTGAACTTTGATTTAATATGGGTTTCTGCATGAAATTCTTGTGTGCGCAACTCCTCCTACATTTATCAATCAATTTGGACGAAAGTTTACAGACATCATCACTACTAAGTGAACATGCGCATATTCCAAAATTTTTGAGCTGTGGCAATTTTAACTAGGTTATCTCCCTTTAACTTAGATTTATTATGGGTTTCTACATGAAATTCTTGTGCGTGCAACTCCTCCTACATTTATCAATCAATTTGGACAAAACTTTTCAGACATCATCACTACTAAGTGAACATGCGCATATTCGAAGATTTTTGATCTGCGACAATTTTAACCAGATTATCTCCCTTTGACTTGGATTTATTATGGGTTTTCAAATGGGATTCTTGTGTGTGCAACTCCTCCTACATTAATGAACCGATTTTGAATACATGTTGCACATTGTAAATGTGTTTTTCCAAATGTAAACCATATATGTGTGGGCTCTTTAAGTATTCAGTGCTGTTCTGTGGAAGGCCACATGCAAATACAAATTTCAACAACAAAAAATGATCTTTATGTATACATTTCCTTATGGCCTTCGCCTACATGATCAGAAGTGCATTCCTCTAAAAACCCAAAGCGGGGGTATTAATCACCTTCAGTGATAGTTCTAGTTTAACTTTCTCTGAACCATTCATTATGTACATTATAAAGTTGATAAAACTTGCATAATTTGATAGTGAAGTACTCTGCTGTAACACTTTTGGGAAGGGTTCTTTAGGCCCTGAAAAAAGCTAAGGTGAATTTTCTTTCAGGTCACCATAATTTCTAATTTGCACAAGTCTTCAACTGACTTCAAATAAATTTTAAGAACTTTTTGTTTCTGTCAGTTAACTTTTGAGTGGCTATTCGATATCGGCTGATTTTCATCTCCTCTCGGCAAAAACCGCAGAGGGAAGGGCTTTACTAATCACTTTCCATCTTTAGCAGTCATCTGTCAGGTGCAAACTTTTCATTATCGACTTTTCCACAAAAACTGTATCCATGAATAGAACCAAATTCAGTATGTTATTTATCTTATATCAGTTCAAGTGTGTTCAAATAAAGTTGCCGTTGTCCCAAAAGTCATAACTTGGTTTTACACACTGAAACTGGTATTTTTTCAAAAATTATATAAAAATATTTATCTCCAGAACATGTTTGGGATGCAGCATCTTCAGAAAGGTCTGATTCCGGTTTCTGTAAATCAAGTCCTTGGATTCTTCATATCTTTGAGTTCACTGTTTTCACAATATCGGGGAAATTCTTTAAAATTCTTCTTCTTCAGACCCACCAATCAGTATCTTTTGGTGTTTGGTATACAGCAACCTTCAGGGAATCATATTCAAATGGTTCAAATCAAGTCCCTTGATCCATATTTGGGCTTCTTATGGCAGTTCAAAATTTTAACTTGGTGCAACGTGAGGCAAATTCTTTAAAATCTTCCTATTCAAATCTATTAGGCCACACAAAGTACATCTTCTGTTTCTCAGGCCAATTTTTGTGAAATTGCATGCGGGCGAGCGGTTTTTTATTTCAGTAATTTCTTCTTTGCCATCAAAAGTTCATGGTCTTGGTTCCCGTTTTAGGTCTCATAATCTACAGAATAGCATGGGTGGGGTGGTGTATTTCATCCCTTGAGTGCAAGAAGGCTTTGCAATGCTAAAGCATTGCAAAGCCTTCTTGCAATCAAGGGACTAATTCATCAATTTTTTTTAACTTGGGTAAAATATAAGACATAAACCATTAATTTTAATTTTTTTTCAGTTTAAATTGGTTATAAAAAGAGAGCATGCGGCAGACAAAAAGACCATGCGGGAGGGCCTGAGAAACAGATTTTTTATTTTTTTAGGCCTTAGTCAGAATCTTTTGATACCAGCTGGATCGCCCACACCGCAGGCTTAGACACATTGTGACAGTTCTTCATAAACAGAGATCCATATCTTTTTTAGCCCCAAGTTTGTCCAGTCGAATGCATTCCTTATGGCAAATCTTCTCTGCTCTGAAAATTAGAATACAGTAAACGTATCCCAACGTTTTTCATTTCCTGAAAAAATATATGGCTTACAAACCTCTTTGAGGTCTCATCTTTAAATCCTGACATTTTCAGCTTCGCAGTCTTGGAATGTGCAATTAAATACATAATGTACAACACACACAGCTTTATTTATGGTTATGCTGTGTAGCATCTTGGATGGTGTGAGGGTTGGGGGGTGGGGAGGGGTGGTCAGATTCCAATTTGTTTAATTCAAGTTCCTGGGTTCATATTTGGCCTCCCAGTGGAAGCCCAAATTTTTGCTTGTTCAATGTGAGGAAAATTCTCAAAAAATCATCTTCAGATCCACCTGTCATATTCTTTTGATATTTGATATACTGCATCCTTAATGGTGTCTTATTCAAATCAGATTCGTGGGTTCATGTTTGGGCTTATGGAAACTTAAAAATTTATCTAGTGCAACAGTCAAAATTAGACCTTCTGCAGAAATATGTGACCATAAACACTAATAAATAAGTAACCTCATGCAATATGAGGAAATTTCTCCTAAAAATCTTCTGCTTTTCACCACTCTGAATATTTGGATATTCAACATCCTTGGAAGGGTTCAGAAGTTATGTTTTCAAGGGGGAAAAAGGTTTTTTAGCTCAACTTGACAAAATCAAGCTAAGCTATTGCCATCACTTCTCGTCTGTTGGCGTACGTACATACGTGCGTACACAATTTTCTTTGGCACACCTCACAGGTTGCATTTATGGACAGATCGCTTTGAAACTTGATACGCTTCTTTGGGGTGACTTCTAGATGGGAGCTATCGATTTTCTTGAATTTCCATCAAAAAATGTTGCCGCGGCCAACGTTCTTAGAACTTAGTTTATTCAGACCTCAATATTTCCCCTTTGGCAATCCGATCATAAATATGCAGTGGACACTGCATATTTATGATCGGATTGCTTTGAAACCTAGCACAGGGTTCCCGCACCTCCTTGAATTCCTTGAAAGTCCTTGAATCTCAAAACACCCTCCCAAGGACCTGGAAACTCCTTGAATATTGAAGACCATCCTGGAAACTCCTGGAATTGGTGTCGGCTATGCGTGGACACTGTGCTATTTCAAAATACTGTACATCTGATGTCCATTCTTTTACCTTTTTACCTAGTAGCAGACGACACTCGTGGAAAAATTACTGTGCATTTGAACATTTTCATTTTTTCCAAAACATAGGTTGTAACCTCTCATTGGAACGAGCGTGATACGCTCGTTCCAATGAGAGTCATAACCTTTGTTTCAGAAGCAAAAAATGAAAATATAAAAAGATTGAACAATGATATTTTTATTCTGTACCAATGATCCAGACATAGCTGGTGCTAATTTTCAAAAATCTAGGGCCAAACACAAATTTTGACCCCCAATCCCCAAAATTTGCATCTAAAACCGAAAATAACATGTCCTAAATGGTCCTCCATACTTTTCCTCCACTGTGCATGCGCAGTGTCGAGGAGGTCTCGAAATTGGCGCCAATTATCATTCTTTGTTTGGCCCTTCATCAGTTCACATCTGACTGCTATTTGTGCTTGTAAATCTCAGTTTAAATGATGCCAGACACATAAATATTACAGAAATGGTGGATCTAGAGAGGAAATACAAGGAGGAGAGGAAAAATTAGCGGCAGGAAATAATCTGGGCTGTAACTTAAAATTTTTTTATGAAATTATGCTATGTTCCCTAATTTCAAGGCATGGGCCTGTTGTTGTCATTCTTGCTATAACGTTACACTGCTTGATCAGTGTTTCCTCTCTCCCTTTCCTTTAGTCCCCCCTTGCTATTCTCCCATGCCTTTGGCATATTTTATGTAATATTATTAATAAAATTTCTTGGGAGTTTTAGCTTGGTAACAGAATGAATTCTGTTTTTTTTCCCGTGTTTACGTCCTCACCCATGGGTGTTTAGGCATTGTGTTCTGTATCTACCATCTGATGTTCTGCAGTTTCTTCCCTGGAAGTCTCTGTTTTGCATTAGATAGTGTTGTAATTGGTAACTGATTTCGGGCCATGTTTTCAGTGCCTGGAGTCATGTTTCCGATTTTTATACACTTCTTGTTTACATTGACAACGGTTTCTGTTGAGAGTGATTTCTTGTCTTTGTATTAGTTTAATCATAACAAGATACATTATTATTATACGTAAGTGTTGCATTAATTTTTTTGAAATATTTAAAAAAATTTTTGTCCACACTTAGGCTTTTTTGGGATCCATTGGGGCTCAACATTACTTTCAGAAACTTGGGCTTTTCTGAAAAAATATTTTTTCAAAAAATTTTTTTGATTTCATTTATTTTTTCTATATGTTAATGGATCATGTTATTATGTATCTTTGTTTTCAGGGGTTGGTGCGAGTACTAGGACTGTTTGTGTTCTTTTCACAATGAAAGGATATTGTTCAAATTGTAATAAGAGGAAATCTTCCTCTGACTTTCATAATCATTGTATTAATTGTAGTCAGTGTACTCACACTAACTCCTGCTCAGTGTGTGTCAATTGGGATGACAAACATTGGAAACGTGTGTCACGGTATGTTGTTAGTGGGGATAAGGCCATGCCGGTCCTTTCTCCGCCGGGTCACTCTAGTTTTTCAATCTCTTTTTCAGAGAAACAAGAACAGGGTGATGTTTCCGTGATGTCTTCCAAAAGTGTGCCTCCGTCGTCACAGTTAAATGAAGAGCTAGTGGCAAAAGTGCTCATGGAAATACGTCAATTGCCTAAGAGGTCCCTAGTAGGATCGACGCCATTGCCGTCCGCTAGCTCGCCCGGTGTAGTGACCATTCATCGAATGGCTCGGCAGCCGGGTTCGTCCATTGCAGTCCAGGAAGGAGATTTGGGTGATGCGAGCACTATAATAACACAAAGTGCACACCCAGTGGCGACGGATCAGAAGATAGAACGGAGGAAGCCTATTAGTCTGGTTCCTAGCTCGTCCAGGTCCATCCGGTCTGCGAGCGAGAGAGATCCCTCTCTCGTACAACAACATCTGGGACTAGATGTTGTGGTACAAAACGTTTCGCATTCGGAGCATACATCCGCCACTCGGGATGCTCCGTTATATAAACAGTCCGGAGAGACTGTCAATATGGCTTCCTCATCCTCACAGCAGCACACACAACCGCACCTTGGCTACGTGACCAAGGATATCCAGCCAGCTTCGCCGATCAGGGATTCCATGGCTACCAGGTCACGCCATCCGGTAGCCAGGGACACGAGGCCTGTAGACTCCGTACGTTCGCATAAAAGAAGTATGCAGGAGTCAACGTCCAGGGAGCTTCCAGCGGCAAAGCAACGTAAGACCGCTGCTCTCTCCACAGGCCTCAGTGACGGACGTGCTATCACAAATAGCACAACTTATCGCAGCATCCCAGCAGACGACAGAATCTCTGTCGGATCAGGAATTATCTGACGACGCTGGGTCGGTACGCTCCGCTGAAGCATCAGGTACAGACGATCGAGAACTTCATATGGTCCGACAGGATTGCGAAAGGGATTCAGAGGATCTGGAGCTTTCCCTTTCGGAACAACATAAAGCTGCCGTAGATTTTATCCGGCATTATCTTCCAGAGGTTGTTCTGTCGGACCAGAATGCTGCGATGCCGGATAAGAGACTGATAGCGTCACTGGACACAGAATTTTTTGATCGGTTTAGGGACATCGTCCCTGAGTTTCCGACACAGTCCAATAATGTCACAAGAACATTTGAACTATTGAATGACGCTATATATAAGCTTGCTACCAAAACAAGCATGTATGGTTTCTTGTCCCCAAATGCTCTACATCTGCCTTTCATCAATTCAAGGAACAAATTTGAAATGGCAGGACAGGGCATACCGAGAGTTCCTCTGCGTCTAGACGACCAGGCTGAAGACCTAGAGTTGTCTATTCCGTCGTCTATGTCAATTCCAACCACGATGTTGGAAACGACAATAATGTCTAATAGAGTTAACTTAGACGCCTTATCATACGCAGATCACCTTACTAAAGCGTTATCATTACGTCTTCAAGGGAAAGAATTCCAGGATATACAATCCTCTTTAAGAGTTCTTTCGAGGGCCATAGCTTATTCTACGTATAACTCCGCCCTTTCAGTGGCAAACCTGGAGTTGGTTAGACGTGACGCGGCCCTAGCTACATCCACGCGCATCGATGGTAAGGTGAAAAACTCTCTCAGAGGCGCTTCGGTCTCCGGAGAGCTTCTCTTCGACGGCAAGCTTTCAGCAATGTATGATAAGATAACTAAGAAAGCTTCGGATTCTCTGCTATTCAAATCCGCTTCTAAAAAGTCGGATACAGCAGAAAAGAGTAAGACAGGCACTTCTGGGACAAGTACGCCCAAGGGAAGTTTCTATAGAGGTTCCTATGCGTCCTCTAGGTCTTATTCTAGAGACCGTCAAGGCAGCGAATCACGTAGGGGACGTTATACTGGCCGAGATAACCGGTCAGACTTCCCTAGGTTGACCGGGCGAGGTGCGGGTCATGGAGGACGTAGTTTCTCCTTCCGCAAGCCTCGCAGGTCCAGGAGGTGATGGTATGAACCTCTATCGTGTTCGGTAGGCGGAAGATTGTCAAGTTTTATAAAGAATTGGTCGTCAATTACGGACGACCCCTGGGTTCAAGGGGTAATTTCGGAAGGTCTAAGAATATCCTTCAAACGAAAGCCTCCATTAACTCGAAGACCAAAATGGACTCAGCTTCCGTCAAATCCGCAGAAAAGAGACGCTCTTCTATCAGAAGTACAGTCCCAAATGGAGAAGAACGCGGTAGAGGGCGTAGAAGACCAGGTTTCTACAGCCATCTGTTTCTGGTTCCGAAACCAGACAGCTCGTTCCATCCAGCCATAGATTTGAGCTGGATAAACAAGCTGATCATCGCTCCAAAGTTCTATATGGAGACAATTCGATCAGTCAGAGTGAGTATTCGGGTGAACGACTATGCTACAAGCATAGATCTCAAGGATGCGTACTTTCACGTCATGGTACATCCGACATTCAGAAAGTATCTACACTTCGCAGTCCTAGGAGTTGTATATCAGTTCCGAGCGATGTGCTTCGGTTTGAACCTAGCGCCCTGGGCTTTCACTCGAATAATGAACTCGGTAATGATGTATTTCCGAGCTCATTCGTCTGCGGTAACGTCGGCCTACCTGGACGACATTCTTCAGAGGTACGGCAACGAGTTCAGAACGATGTGCAGAATCTGCTTTTATTACTCCAACGTCTCGGTTTTATAATAAACAAGGAGAAGTCGGATCTGGTGCCGTCCAAGTCATTCACCCACTTGGGAATGAGCTTCGAGACGCACAACAATCTCGTTCATCTGCCGTTAACCAGAGCGAAATTAATCAGTTGTTACTCTCGCTATTGACTTCACTCAGACAAAGTCACAGCGAGAGAATTCATGAGACTGAAAGGTCTGTGCGGAGCCGCTGCGGATCTTATTCCGATGGGGCGGTTACGCACTCGTCCTCTCCAAATTTTCTTGACTCAGAATTGGAGAGTAAAGATTCATTCACTCGATATAGACATCCTCTAATCAAATCAAGTGAAACGAGATTCAGACTTGGGCAAACATTCAGTGGTTGACTCAGGGAGTTCCACTGCAGTTGCCGGATCCGAGTTTTACTATTATGACGGATGCCAGTCAAACAGGTTGGGGTGCAACATTGATCCCAACGGATTCGAAGTGCCAAGGTCTTTGGGATCCGCAGTTTCTAGGCAAGCACATAAACATCAAAGAAATGATGTCAATTTGGCTTGCACTATGTCATTGGATGAACATTATTCAGAAAGCACATGTCCAAATCCTGTCCGACAATACGACAGTAGTAGCGTATATTCGGAACCAGGGAGGCACTCATTCCGTTCCGTTATTCAATTTAACAGAAAGAATCCTTCTGTTTGTACTAGAACACCAAGTTCTACTTTCGGTCCGTCATATTCCGGGTCGTCTGAATGTATTAGCAGACTCCCTTTCACGGAAGGGTCGCTTGTTGCCGTCAGAATGGACTCTCAACAAACAGGTATTCAATCAGATTTGCTACGAATGGGAGCGGCCAATGATAGACTTATTTGCGACACAGCTCAACAATCAGTTACAGACGTATGTGTCACCATGTCCGGATCCTCGAGCATATGCAGTAGACGCTCTATCGATCTCGTGGGATGGAATGATAGGATATGCGTATCCTCCAGTGCCGTTGATTCAGCAGATATTGCTAAAGATAAAACAATCTCAATGCAAAATTCTGTTGGTAGCATCTCTGTCTCCTCAGAGACCGTGGATAAATCTACTCAGGTGTCTGCTGTGAGACATACCGCGGAAGCTTCCTCCACGAGAGGATCTTTCGCAGAGGAAATCGTGTCAACTACATCACAACCCGCAAGGTCTCAACCTTCACTTATTTCTGTTGTGCGGTCTTTCTTGCACGGCAAGCATTTTACAGGACGAGCAGTGGACGCAATTTCTAACTGTAGGAGGACCTCCTCTTTGCTAAACTATGCGTCTAAGTGGAAGGTCTTCTGTCGTTGGTGTAGGGATCATTCTGTTGATATTTTTGATCCCTCCATTCCAGACATTGCAAACTTTCTAGTATACTTGTTTGATGAGATCAAACTGCAGCCTGTTACTATTAAAGGTTATAGGTTCTATGTTATCTGATATCTATGCACACCATGATAGTTTACAAATTGGATCTAATGTCTCTTTATCTAAATTAGTTAGAAACTTCTCGATAAATAGACCTAGAACCCTTAGATTAATTCCTAAATGGAATTTCGCTTGGGTTCTTCTTAAACTAAAAGAATAGCCATTGGCGCCAATTATCATTCTTTGTTTGGCCCTTCATCAGTTCACATCTGACTGATATTTGTGCTTGTAAATCTCAGTTTAAATGATGCCAGACACATAAATATTAGAGAAATGGTGGATCTATAGAGGAAATACAAGGAGGAGAGGAAAAATTAGTGGCAGGAAATAATCAGGGCTGTAACTTAAAATTTTTTTATGAAATTATGTTATGTTGCCTAATTTCAAGGCATGGGCCTGTTGTTGTCATTCTTGCTATAAAGTTACACTGCTTGATCAGTGTTTCCTCTCTCCCTTTCCTTTAGTCTCCCCTTGCTATTCTCCCATGCTTTTGGCATATTTTCTGTAATATTATTAATAAAATTTCTTGGGAGTTTTAGCTTGGTAACAGAATGAATTCTGTTTTTTTTCCCCCATGTTTACGTCCTCACCCATGGGTGTTTAGGCATTGTGTTCTGCATCTACCATCTGATGTTCTGCAGTTTCTTCCCTGGAAGTCTCTGTTTTGCATTAGATAGTGTTGTAATTGGTAACTGATTTCGGGTCATGTTTTCAGTGCCTGGAGTCATGTTTCCGGTTTTTATACACTTCTTGTTTACATTGACAACGGTTTCTGTTGAGAGTGATTTCTTGTCTTTGTATTAGTTTAATCATAACAAGATACATTATTATTATACATAAGTGTTGCATTAATTTTTTTGAAATATTTAAAAAACATTTTGTCCACATTTAGGCTTTTTGGGGATCCATTGGGGCTCAACGTTACTTTCAGAAACTTGGGCTTTTCTGAAAAAATATTTTTTCAAAAATTTTTTTGATTTTATTTATTTTTTCTATATGTTAATGGATCATGATATTATGTATCTTTGTTTTCAGGGGTTGGTGTGAGTACTAGGACTGTTTGTGTTCTTTTCACAATGAAAGGATATTGTTCAAATTGTAATAAGAGAAAATCTTCCTCTGACTTTCATAATCATTGTATTAATTGTAGTCAGCATACTTGCACTAACTCCTGCTCAGTGTGTGTCAATTGGGATGACAAACATTGGAAATGTGTGTCACGGTATGTTGTTAGCAGGGATAAGGCCATGCCGGTCCTTTCTCCGTGGGATCACTCTAGTTTTTAAATCTCTTTTTCAGAGGAATAAGAACAGGGTGATGTTTCCGTGATGTCTTCCAAAAGTGTGCCTCCGTCGTCACAGTTAAATGAAGAGCTAGCGGCAAAAGTGCTCATGGAAATACGTCAATTGCCTAAGAGGTCCCTAGTAGGATCGACGGCATTGGCGTCCGCTAGCTCGCCCGGTGTAGCGACCATTCATCGAATGACTCGGCAGCTGGGTTTGTCCGTTGCGGTCCAGGAAGGAGATTTGGGTGATGCGAGCACTATAATAACACAAAGTGCACACCCAGTGGCGACAGATCGGAGGATAGGATCAGAGGATAGAACGGAGGAAGCCTATTAGTCCGGTTCCTAGCTCGTCCAGGTCCATCCGGGCTGCGAGCGAGAGAGGTCCCTCTCTTGTACAACAACATCTGGGACCAGTTGTTGTGGTACAAAATGTTTCGCATTCGGAGCATACGTCTGCCACTCAGGACGCTCCATTATATAAACAGTCCAGAGAGACTGTCAATATGGCTTCCTCATCCTCACGGCAGCACATACGCCCGCACCTGAGCTACGTGACCACGGATATCCAGCCAGCTTCGCCGATCAGGGATTCCACGGCGACCAGATGACGCCATCCGGTAGCCAGGGACACGAGGCCTGTAGACTCCGGACGTTCACATAAAAGAAGTATGCAGGAGTCAACGTCCAGGGAGCTTCCAGCGGCAAAGCAACGTAAGACCGCTGCTCCACAGGCCTCAGTGACGGACGTGCTATCACAAATAGCACAACTTATCGCAGCATCCCAGCAGACGACAGAATCTCTGTCGGATCAGGAATTATCCGACGACGCTGGGTCGGTACGCTCCGCTGAAGCATCAGGTACGGACGACCGAGAACTTCATATGGTCCGACAGGATGGCGAAAGGGATTCATAGGATCTGGAGCTTTCCCTTTCGGAACAACATAAAGCTGCCGTAGATTTTATCCGGCATTATCTTCCAGAGGTTGTTCTGTCGGACCAGAATGCTGCGATGCCGGATAAGAGACTGATAGCGTCACTGGACACAGAATTTTTTGATCGGTTTAGGGACATCGTCCCTGAGTTTCCGGCACAGTCCAATAATGTCACAAGAACATTTGAACTATTGAATGACGCTATATATAAGCTTGCTACCAAAACGAGCAAGTATGGTTTCTTGTCCGCAAATGCTCTACATCTGCCTTTCATCAATTCAAGGAACAAATTTGAAATGGCAGGACATGGCATACCGAGAGTTCCTCTGCGTCTAGACGACCAGGCTGAAGACCTAGAATTGTCTATTCCGTTGTCTATGTCAATTCCAACCACGACGCTGGAATCGACAATAATGCCTAATAGAGTTAACTTAGACGCCTTATCTTTCGCAGATCACCTTACTAAAGCATTATCATTACGTCTTCAAGGGAAAGAATTCCAGGATATACAATCCTCCTTAAGAGTTCTTTCGAGGGCCATAGCTTATTCTACGTATAACTCCGCCCTTTCAGTGGCAAACCTGGAGTTGCTTAGACGTGACGCGGCCCTAGCTACATCCATGCGCATGAATGGTAAGGTGAAAAACTCTCAGAGTCGCTTCGGTCTCCGGAGAGCTTCTCTTCGACGGCAAGGTTTCAGCAATTTATGATAAGATAACTAAGAAAGCTTTGGATTCTCTGCTATTCAAATCCGCTTCTAAAAAGTCGGATACAGCAGAAAAGAGTAAGACAGGCACTTCTGGGACAAGTACGCCCAAGGGAAGTTTCTATAGAGGTTCGTATGCATCCTCTAGGTCTTATTCTAGAGACCGTCAAGGCAGCGAATCACGTAGGGGACGTTATACTGGCCGAGATAACCGGTCAGACTTCCCTAAGTCGACGGGGCGAGGTGCAGGTCGTGGAGGACGTAGTTTCTCCTTCCGCAAGCCTCGCAGGTCCAGGAGTTGATGGTATGAACCTCTATCGTGTTCCGGTAGGTGGAAGATTGTCAAGTTTTATAAACAATTGGGCGTCAATTACGGACGACCCCTGGGTTCGAGGGGTAATTTCGGAAGGTCTAAAAATATCCTTCAAACAAAAGCCTCCATTAACTCGAAGTCCAAAATGGACTCGGCTTCCGTCAAATCCGCAGAAAAGAGACGCTCTTCTATCAGAAGTACAGTCTCTTCTGGAGAAGAACGCGGTAGAGGTCGTAGAAGATCAGGAATCACCGGGTTTCTACAGCCATCTGTTTCTGGTTCCGAAACCAGACAGCTCGTTCCATCCAGTCATAGATTTGAGCTGGATAAACAAGCTGATCGTCTCTCCGAAGTTCTATATGGAGACAATTCGATCAGTCAGAGTGAGTATTCGGGTGAACGACTATGCTACAAGCATAGATCTCAAGGATGCGTACTTTCACGTCATGGTACATCTGACATTCAGAAAGTATCTACACCTCGCAGTCCTAGGAGTTGTATATCAGTTCCGAGCGATGTGCTTCGGTTTGAACCTAGCGCCCTGGGCTTTCACTCGAATAATGAACTCGGTAATGATGTATTTCCGAGCTCATTCGTCTGCGGTAACGTTGGCCTACCTGGACGACATTCTTCAGAGATACGGCAACGAGTTCAGAACGATGTGCAGAATCTGCTTTTATTACTCCAACGTCTCAGTTTTATAATAAATGAGTAAAAGTCGGATCTGGTGCCGTCCAAGTCATTCACCCACTTGGAAATGAGCTTCGAGACGCACAACAATCTCGTTCGTCTGCCGTTAACCAGAGCGAAATTAATCAGTTGTTACGCTCGCTATTGTCTTCACTCAGACTAAGTCACAGCGAGAGAATTCATGAGACTGAAAGGTCTGTGCGGAGCTGCTGCGGATCTCATTCCAATGGGGTGGTAACGCACTCGTCCTCTCCAAATTTTCTTGACTCAGAATTGGAGAGTAAAGATTCATTCACTCGATATAGACGTTCTCTTGTCAAATCAAGTGAAACAAGAGATTCAGACTTGGGCAAACATTCAGTGGTTGACTCAGGGAGTTCCACTGCAGTTGCCGGATCCGAGTTTTACTATTATGACTGATGCCAGTCAAACAGGTTGGGGTGCAACATTGATCCCAATGGATTCGAAGTGCCAGGGTCTTTGGGATTCGCAGTTTCTGGGATCATTTCATAAAAAATTATTGTCGTTATCACCAGGCTTTGAACTTACTGCATTTGTGCATCAACTTATCCCTTTTGCACTCTTTGCAGGGTATATTTATAAATTTCCATAAAGAAAAAAAAAATTGCCACAAGCAATGACCTTCTACTTAGTGCATTAACATCTTCATTTGGCATGCCTCCTAGGGCATATTCATTATCAGGTTGTTTTGAAACTTTGCATGCTTATGCAGGGTGACAAAGATAGAAGCTATTGATTTTCTTTTCATTTCCATCAAAAACTGTTGCTGTTAGCAACAGTCTTTGAATTTATTACATTGTGCATCAACATTCTTCTTTGACATGGCCTACAAGCCACATTTATCATAGGATTGTTTTTGAACTTGGTGTGCTCGGTAGGCAAGACCTTTAGATAGGAGCTATTGATTAGCATTCATTTCTGTGAAAAAAGTTGCCATTTACAATAATAACCTCTGAACATACTGCATTTGTGTATCAACATTCTTCCTTTAGCCAGTCTTACAGTTTACATTTAAAAATGCATGGATTACTCTGACGTTGTGCACACACAATGCTGTTATGTTGAAATTTCACCAAATAACATTGGTACCAATAATCTTCAATTTTGCCATTTCATTTATCACTTACCAAGTTCAAGTTTGTCAAGTTGAGCTACAGTGTCATTGACACTTTCATTAGTTATAGCTTGGTGACTAGTTTGTAGAGATGGGCAATATACTAAAAAACTGATACCAATATCATTGGGATACCAAAAAAATGTACTGAACCAATCGTTGAATGCCAGTATCCCCTGAATTTCCAAATTATCCTTTATTCGCTATTCATAAGTCCCTGTTGAGACTTGATAACAGTTGAATGGTTCATTTTCATGACCAAGCCTGATTTTCTTTTCAGATTTATTAACTCTCAGTGGACTAGGCAACTGTCCTGAATTCCCACTAGACAATAACCTTAACGTGTCCAACTGCTTAGCAGTAATTTCTAGTCAAGTCTTGGCTGTCTTAACAGGCAGCCAAGTCATAACTAGAGACCACTGCCCAGGTGTTTCATCTATTATCTGCAGGACTTCCTAAAGATTGCATGGTCAGTGCGCATGCTCCGAGATTGTAAAAGCCTGAACTAGGTCTTTAAACATCAAAGTGCATTTAGAACAAGTCACAAAATTACTGTAGATATGATTTGTGGTTGTAAAAGAATGCCACTGTTGGGAACTTTAGCAGTATCATATTTTTACACTCTAAACTAATGGCCCAGACTTATCTGTTGCTTAACTCAAAAAATATCGAGGGCCAAACACAAATTTTACCCTCCCCCCCCCAATCCCCCAAAATTGCATGCAAAACCAAAAATTAGAAGTCCTATCTGGCCCTCCATACATTTACTCTTTGTGCATGTGCAGGCGCCAGGAAGTGACCAGAATTGGCACAAACATCATTCTTTGTTTGGCCCACAGTCAGATAACAACAAACTGACATCTGTGCTTTGAATCTCAGTTTTAATGATGCCAGACACAAATCAATGGTTAATTTGTTGGATCCAAGGACACAACTGGATGAAGAAAGGAAGAAACGGTAGTTTCAATCATTCAGGGCAGTAAGTTTATAATTTTTATAAAAGTATTTCATGTTCCCCAATTTTGGGCAGGGGCCTGACGAAATTATGCCAAACCGGCCTCCAACCAAACCGGCCTCCACAATTTCGCCCAAACCGTCCTCCACAAATACACCCAAACTGGCCTCCGCCAGATTTATTTTTTTTAATTTTCTAAATTTCATTCATACCTATTTCTTTGTAATCTTTGAAAAAAAAATTCGTGACGGGAGTTTGGATAAATAATTAAATCAAAAATATGTCTACCTCATTTTACAGAAAGTGATATCCTCCAATTAAAAAGTGATGAAAATCCATCGCAACTTTATAATCATATACGAAATCTAACACAACCTGTTGGTGCCAAATCCCTGACAGTTGTGAAAGATGTTTCCACATAGGCAGTCTGCTGCAATCCAAACTGAATGCTCATTGGATGTCCTTATTCAAACAGGCATTTCAAACTGAATGCTCATTGGATGGCTCTGTTCAAAGAAGGCTGTTTGGTCCAAGTTGAGAAATGCTTGTGTGGTCGGATTCATTATCAAAACAACATGTCATACTCATCTCACACTAAACTGGTACAAACGGTTGTTTTTACAGCATTCAACAGTCAGCTTGGCGTTTTAAATGTTTGTTTTGCCATTTGATACATTGAGTTCGGTTAATTAATAAAGCTATTATTTCGAAACTCAGTGTTGTTTTTCTTTTAAAATCACATAGATTACCCCAATTGTTTCCCGGGGAAAGTTTGCTTTTGTAAGTTATTTTTCTTTTGCAATTGCATTCTATGCTGCTGTAAGACATCTATTTAAGTATATTAATGTTTTAGAGATGCCACAAAATGCAATTGTGGAGGACGGGTTGAGTGATCAATGTTTAACGCAGACAGCCAATTAAAATAGTGGAGGCCGTGTTGGGTGAAAAAGTGTGGTCCGGTTTGGATGATCAATGCCTAACCTTCGCCGACAATGAAAATATTGGAGGCCGGTTTGGGTAAAAATGTGGAGGGCGGTTTGGGTTAAGTGGAGGCCGGTTTGGGCAAAAATGTCGGAGGCCGGTTTGGCTGGATGCCGGTTTGGGTGTATTTGGGCTGACGTCATTCTTGCTAATGATTTTTCCACTGTTTGTTAAGTGTTCCCTTCCTATCCCTCCTTGAAGCCCCCCCCCAGTTAAACTCTCAAGCTTTTTGGCTTGTTTTATTGAAATTTTTTTTAATAATTTTCTTGGGAGTTTAATGTGTTTCACAGAATGTTTATTTTGTATATACCCATGGTTACGTCCTCACCCTAGGGGTGTTCAGGCATTTTGGTCATCCATCATTTATCCGATGTATCATTTTTCCTTCTGAGGAAGATCTTGCTTTACATCGGATAGTTCTAAATTTGTTTCTGACTTTGGGTCTTGTTGCCTGGGGTCTTGTTTCCGGTTTTCATTCTGACGTTGTTTACATTGACAACACTCTATTAACATATGTAGTTTCCTATTTATTATTATGGTAGAACTGTTGTAAGATACATTAAATATTCTGGTAGTGTAGCAATTAATTTTTTGGATAGTTAAATAATTTTTGTCCAAACTTAGGCTCTATTGGGATACATTTGGGCTCACCGTTCCATTTGGGAACTTGGGCTTTTGTCAAAATTTTTCGAAAATATTTTTTTGTGTAAAAAATTTTTCGATTTATATTTTGAAAATTATTTGTTATGTATCTTTTTCTAATATTTAATGTGGAGTTTGTGGGAGTACGATCAACTTTTTTTCCTTGAATGCATATTGCTCAGTGCAAGGCAAGGAAGCCTCTCCCCTGATTTACATGTTGATTGCCTTGCTTGTAGACGATGTACACCCACTTATCCTTGCTCAACATGTGTCAGATAGAATGACAAACGATGGAGATGGGTGTCACAGTATGTTGTTAGAGGCAAGAGTCCACTGACCGTCCTCTTGCCACAAAGTCACTCAAGTTTTTTCAGTTTCTATTTCAGAGGATCAAGAACATGGTGATGTTTACATGATGCCGTCGGATAGTGTGCTTCCATCTTCGCATTTAGATAGTCAAACAGAGCTAGCAGCTAAAGTGCTCATGAATATTAGACAGGGCAATAAACCACATCATGGTTTCAGTTTCCTGTCGCCAGCCAGCTCGAACGGTAAAGTGGTAATTCCTTCCGAGGGTACTGTGATGGCCGGGTGTGTAGAAAGGGTAGAGCAAGCACTATAAATAAAAACAGGCTCACCCTACGACGACGGAGAGGAAGAAGATGGCAAGTTCAGCGGGAAGCTTAGCGAGGTCTGAAGGACCGCAAGAGAGAGAGAGCCTCTCCTTCACAACAAAATCTGGGGCCAGATGTTGTGGTTTGGAACTTGCATCATTCGGAGCATATGCCCACACCTCCCGTCTGGGTCGCAGTTCATAGCCGGCGTCGGCTACAGTTACAGCTTCTTCTTCAGTGTCTACCAAGCACACATGACCACACCTTAGCTACGTGACTTCTGATATCCAGCCTGCATCGCCAAGAAAGGACAACTCTTCGTCAAAGAAGTCACACCATCCAGGAGCGAAGGCGTTGAGGCCTTATTCACTGAGACATCCACAGAAACAAGCCATCTCAGACAACTGTCCCAGGTGCAGCCGGCGGCCAAGCAACAGAAGACCCCTGCTTCTCAGGCCTCCGTAATGGACTTGCTGTTGCAGATTGCGCAGCTCATCGCAGCATCCCATCAAGTGCAGAAGTAGCCGCCAACAGTCTCAGAACCTGAGCTGTCGGGTGGTGCTGGGTCGGTCCAGACATCTGCATGCTCAGATGCCAATGGCCGTGATTCTAATCTAATTCAGTCGGATGGTGAAAGGGATTTGGAGGAGAATTACATAGTGACGATGGATCTATTCATCAATACTTCCCTAGTTCGTTCCATATTCAACTTTCCAGCTGGAAAAAAAAGGCGGTGTCATCATCTTCCGTTATTTTACCGATTGTTGAACTACGTTCATTTTAAATGATCGGGGAAGATGTATGGAGAGTACCTCTGTTTGGATGAGCAGGCTGAGGACCTAGTCATGGCCTTACCTTCGTCATTCATGTAAGAAGCACTATTCAGTAGCTAAGGAGACGAGGCCTCATTTATAGGGACGTCCAGAGATAAGTGCCGTCTCGGACACAGGGAGAAGCCGGCCGCCAGGAACTGAAGACCGCTGCTCCTCAGGCCTCCGCAATGGACTTGCTGTCGCAGATTGCGCAGCTCATCCCAGCAAGTGCAGAAACAGCCGACGGCGGTCTCATAACCCGAGCTGTCGGATGGTGCTGGGTCGGTCCAGTCATCTGCAAGTTCAGATGGTGAGTTCAACTGATTCAGATGGGTGGTGAAAAGGAAACAGAGGAGGATTACCCTTCCCTTTCGGAACAGCTCATGGGTGAGATGGATTTAATCCTTCAACACTACTCAGAATTTGTTCCAGCGAATCAGAATGCTGCGATTACTAGGAAGGAACCGGTGACGTCATTGGATGCTGACTTTATACGGGCAAAGAGGAGGTCATGTCTTTTCCGGTTTAGTCTAGACAGGTGTCGCAGGCCTTCGGCCATTTAGAAAACGCCATATTCAACTTTTCAGTGGGAAGAAGGGGGTGTCATCATCTTCTGTAATTTTACCGATTGTTGAACTACGTTCTTCTTAAACGATCAGGGAAAATGTATAGAGAGTTCCTCTGTGTTTGGATGAGCAGCCTGAGGACCTAGTCATGGCCTTACCTTTGTCATTCACTAATCGCTCGGACACAGTTGAGGCGGCAATTTTTTCATTCAGAGCGAATTTAGACGCCGTGTCTTATGCAGATCACCTTTAAGAACTGTGGTGCAACGTCTCAACTGAAAGGAATTTGAAGACTTTCGTACCTCTTTAAGAGTCATTTCCAGGGCTATTATGTTTGTCATGTATAACTGTCTTAACAGTGGCTAATTTGGAGTTAATCAGACATGACTGAACCCTTGCGTCGTCATCTTTGATAGATGACAAGGTGAAAAACTCTCTACGGGTCACTCCGGTATCCGGACACTAACTTTTTGACAATAAGCTTTCATTGGTTTATGACCAAGGTACAAAGAAAGCGTCAATATTCTGCTCCTCAAGTCGGTGTCTAATCGTCCCGCATAAAAGAGTAAGTGAAGACGTCCTAGACAGAAATTGTCTAAAAAAGACTCCTCACGAGGGTATAGGAAACCTTCCTATAATTACTCTAGGGATCATCAATGCAGCTTCTCAGAAAGGGAGCATAGGTCTGATTGAGACTACCGTTCACACTCCCAAAACCGCTGTGTCGAGGCTCTTCATGAGGGAGACGTAGTTACAACAGCTGAGGGTTAGGACCTCTATTGCTTAGCAGTTGGTGGATGGTTATCAAGATTCGCATTAAACTGGATAACTATTACGGAAGTCCAGCAGGCGAGAAGTGATGGCTCGGATGGCCTATGGCTATCTTTCCAAGACAAACCACCACTAACAGGATGTCTATGATGGACAAAGCTTCCGTCAATCCCTGTGTAAGTGTCTCTCCAATTGGAGGTAAAGGTTCTCATGACAATGAAAGTAATAGAGGTCGGCGAGAATCTAGATTCTCTAGGATTCTATCGTCACCTGTTCCTTGTACTGAAGCCAGAGAACTCGTTCCGATCGGTAATAGACTGGAGCTGGATAACAAGTTTATCATGGCTCTAAATATTTATTCTTGATATTCATTCAGTCGGTAAAAGCAAGCATTCGAGTGATCAGCTATGTGGCAAGCATAGATATAAGGATCCATTCATAGATATAAGGATCCATTCATTCAGTTCCTAGTATATCCGGCATTCAGAAAGTAACTAGGGTTTGTCATTCAAGGGATAGTTTTTCAGTTCCGAGTGATGTGCTTCTGTCGGAATCTAGTGCCCTGGGTGTTCACTCGAATAATGAACTCGGTAATGTCTCAAACAATCTGATTCATCTGCTGTGTTACCCAGAGTGAAATTAGTCAGTTGTTATGCTCACTTTTGTCTACACTCCGATGCATTAGCAGCGAGGAATTTGATGCCACTGATGGGGTTGTTTGAAGCGGCTGCAGATTTTATTTTGATGGTTCGCTTACGCACACGTCCCCTCCAGTTTTTCTTTTCCCAAAACTGGAGTGTAAAGATGCATTTGCTCAAGACCAGTATTGTTTTAACGGATCTATTAAACAAATGGGTACAGATTTGTGCAGATATTTAGTGGTAAACTCAGGGAGTTCCACTGCAGCTGCCGGATCCGGCTTTCATGATTATGATGGATGTGAGTCAACAGTTTGGGGCACAACCCTGTGTCTGACAGACTCGAAATGCAAGGGTCTTGGCACCCTCCATTCATAGAGAAACACATAAACATCAAAGAATTGAGGTTAATATTGTTAGCGCTACATCAATGAATTCACATTATAGTGGATGCGCATGTTCATATCTCTATCCGTCATATACTGGGTCGTCTGAACTTGACTCGCTCCTTGGAAAGGTTGCCTGTTGCATTTGAAATGGACACTCAGTGAGTATTTTGACAGTTTTGCTATCAATGGGATCACCCCATGATAGATCATTTTGCGACACACCGGAACAATTAGTTACCGTCATTTGTGTCGCCATGCCCAGACCATTGACCGCATACAGTGGACTCTCTACCAATCTCATGAGGTTTGTTGATAGGATAAGCATATCCTCCAGTTCATTTGATTCAGTAGACTATGTTTAAGATAAAACAATATCGTTGTGAATCTAATAGTAGCATCTTTGTCGTTACAGAATCCTTGGATCAGTTTTCTCAAGTGTCTGTTATGGGACGCACCCCGGAAGTTTCCTCCACGAGAGGGCCTTCTTTTTCAGGGGAAGCTTTGTTCTTCACGTCCTCCCCCACCCATAATGGCATAATGGAGTCAGTAAGACGTGAGGAAACATTGTGGTTCCTATATTATTTAATGACTGACACAGAAACGATTAAGTAATACGGGGGAGGAGATTTCGATTTGACTTTGAATAAAGCCCCCAACCCCCCAACCCCCCCCCCCCCCAAACACACACACACACATGCACTGCCTATGTGTTTAGAGGCAATTACCGAGCAAGTTTTCGTCCCGCAAGCCTCGTATAGTTTAATAAATACTATGCATTTGGGTCGTGTTCTGTGGTGACCTCATGGGCACATCCACATTTTAGTCAGATTAGTTTCCTGTGATTATTTGTTGATTTGTTATATACGAGCGCTTATTTAAAAAATCATCATATTTAAATTGCTACTGTTTGAGTACCTCGGCGGCTGCATAGCCAGTTAACTGGTACTCAGATGATTACATGCTGGATTTTAATGCTCTTGCACATTATATTTATTAGGTTAACGCTTGATTGTATTTTGTGTACCTTGAAATTATAATCTATTTCGGGGGTGGTCTGTGTCCAACCCTGTTAATCATACCTCCTTCAATTTCTAGATCCAGGTTTCTATTATGTCAGTACTCAAATCGCATATTCACACGTGTTTACAGTCATAGATATCGGATAGTACACGTTGGAGAGTATTGTTACTGGAGTTTATTGTACAGAGCTCGCCTGTGGGTTACCTCGGAAGTGTGTTTTCTCTCCAGAGATCATTCAGTGTGGCTCGATTGTACACCTGTGTATGTCGTCTGTGGTGTATGTTATTTTGCGGGCAATATTAATTATAAGGATCGTTGCTATAGCCTTAACTTCTGAAGTGGCATTAAGCACCATTTATTAATCATGGATTAATACCCGAGTGCCTGTTCGACGATCATTTATGTTGTTTTTTGGTACCACTCTTACTGATTCCAGAGCTCTCCCCTTTTTCTTTTGAAGATTCCTTCAAAGGAAAGGTGGAGGGGGCTGGGGGTGTTTTTTACCTTATCTCTGACTTAAAAGGTATGTATCAATGAAGGAAGCTGTTTTGTCCTTAATTATATCCTGCTTACAGCTGAAGTGTTATTGTATGGCGTATGTTTGTGGGCAATTTTCTCTCATTCTCAGATACGCCATCCTAATTTTTGGGGCTAAGTCTGGACTAGCCTTAAAAATTAGGAACTTGTTTCATCCTAATTGGCATAGTCTCTGTGCTTAGAATAAGGAATTACTTTCATTGGGCTCCTTATTTAGGATATGTCTCCTCTATTACTGTATAGAGAGACATACATGTAATTCCTAATTATTCTATTTTCCTTTCATCTTGGATTGCAGGATTGGAACTATGTTGATCTACTATTTCCAAAGTCCGAGGCCCTCCACCTTTTTACAATTCAGCTACGTCTGGGCCATGGTTTACAATGTAAAAATAGTATAAATTCAAAGTAATTTGTATATTTTTATGCTTGCCAATGGGCAAGACGGAGATGGCCCTCCCATGAGTGGGCACTCATACCTCCCCGCTGAATTATTATGTAATACTCTCTTTTACAAAGAATGATGTTGGCGCCAATGTCGTTCACTTCCTGGCCTATGCGCATGCGCAGAAAGTAAATGTATGGAGAGCCGGATAGGACTTCTAATTTTTAGCCCGATTGTGAGGGCTATAGTAATGACTTTTGTCTGTCTTTCCATCTGTCTGTCTGTCTGTCTGTTAACATTTAGAGTTTTGGTTAAAGTTTGTGGTTAAAGTTTCTTACTGAAGGTTCAAGTGGGTTTTTTTTTTCTTTTCCTGTTTAGTTGACATTTGGAGTTTTGTTTAAAGTTTTGTGGTTTTTTATTCAGCCTTCAAATACAGGCTATACCTGGTAGTTCTTTTCTGATCGTCACAAAATTTCATATGCAGGTTTTAGGTCATGTCCACATGAGAACGTCCCCTTTTGGTCGTGATCCGTCAACCGGTATGGCTGCCCGAGCCCAAAACCCGAAAACCATTAGCACCGTCTACAGGTCGTATTTATGAAAGGATTTCCTTGCAGCTTCATAGAATGTCTCTGTATGATGCCTAGATGAGAACGTCCCCCGTTTGGGCATGATCTGTCAACTGTGATGGCTGCCCAAGCCCGAAACTAAAAAACTTTTAGCACAGTCTGCAGGTAATGTTTAATATGGACAGATTTCATTGTAACTTGATACGATGACTCCGTATGATGTCTACATGAGAATTTCCCCATTTGGGCATGATCTATCAACCGTCACGACTGACCGAGCCCAAAACCCCAAAACCTTTAGCACAGTTTACAGGTCATTTTTATGGAGGGATTTCATTGTAACTTGATAGGTTGACTTCATATAATGTCTACATGAGAAAGTCATCTTTTGGACATGATTGGGCAACTGTGAGGGCTACAGGGGCCTGAAGCCCGAAAACCCTTAGCACAGTCTACAGGTCATATTTATGAAGGGATTTCATTGTACCTTGGTAGGATGACTCCAAATAATGTCCAGATGAGAACGTCCCCTTTTGATCACGATCATTCAGCCTTGATGGCTATCTGACCCCCAAAACCTTCAGCTTAGTCTATAAGTCGTATTTATGGAAGGATTTCATTGTAACTTGTTTGGTTGGCTCCATATAATGCCAAGATGATGACATCCCCTTTTGGTCATGATTGGTCAACTGTTGACCACTACAGGGACCTGAAGCCCGAAAACCTTGAACACAGTCTACAGGTCATATTTATGAAGGGATTTCATTTTAACTTGGTAGGATCAATCCACATGATGCCTAGATGAGAATGTCCCCTTTTGGATGCGATCATTCAACCATGATGGCTGCCTTAGCCCAAAGCCCGAAAACCTTTAGCACATTTCATTGTAACTGATAGGTTGACTTCATGTAATGTTTAGATGAGAACGTCCCCTTTTGGGCAACTCTGTCAGCAACAGTGGCCCGAAGCACCCCCCCCCCCCCCCCCCCCCCTCCCCCTCCGCCGCTACCCATTAGGCACTTTTTTTTTCTTTCATCAAAAATGCTGGTTTACAGTTTTGGTTAGGCAATTATTCCCAAAATGCATTTTGAAGTATTGGGAGTTATTACATGCAAAAAAGAAAATTGAATCATATAGCCCAACATTGCTTTATGTACTGCATCTTTAATCCTTTATCTAACACAAGTCGAAGCCAACAGTACAAATTATTTTTCTGAAACATCAGGTTTTTTCATTTTTAGCTCAACTTTGGCAAAGCCAAATTTGAGCTTTTGTCATGGCCCGTCGTCCGTCTGGCCGTCTGTCAACAATTGGATACGGCTCGGGCTAGAGGCCGTATTTATGAACCGATCTTTACGAAACTTCTTGGGTACCTTTGTTATGACTGTGGGATGAGAACGAGTGTTTTTTGATGTGGTCCGAAATTCAAGATGGCTGCCAGGCGCCATTTTGTACCGATGATGCAGTTTTGTTTTTTGTACACAACTTCCATATGAAAGCTCTGATTTGAATAATATTTTGTATGAATGTTTAGTACCATCAGATACATTACATATCATATGGGTTTTTTTTCTCATGCTTAAATTATGCAAATTAGACTAACTTTGATTTATTTAGTGTTACTTTCAGCACTGTAAGTGCAAATGCCAATACGGCTCGGGCTAGAGGCCGTATTTATGAACCAATCTTTACGAAACTTCTTGCGTACCTTTGTTATGACCGTGGGATGAGAACGAGTGTTTTGGGGTCCGATCCGAAATTCAAGTTGGCCGCTGACGGCCATTTTGTACAGACTTAGGTGCAATCAGATTTTTGCGCAGAACTTCCATACGAAAGTACTGATTTGAATAATGTTTTGTATGAATGTTTTGTACCATGGGATACATCACATATAATACGTTTTTTTTTCAAGTACGTAAATTATGCAGATTAGACTAACTTTGATGTATTTAGTGTTAATTTCAGCACTGTAAGTGCAAATGCCAATACGGCTCGGGCTAGAGGCCGTATTTATAAACTGATCTTTACGAAACTTTTTGGGTACCTCTGGTATTACCGTGGGACGAGAACGAGTGTTTTTGGGTGCGGTCCAAAATTCAAGATGGACGATGGCAGCCATTTTGTATAAAATTAGGTGCAATCAGGTTTTTGCACAGAACTTCCATATGAAAGCGCTGATTTGAAACAATTTTGAAACAATTTTGTGTGAATGTTTAGTACCATGGGATACATCACATATAATACAGGGTTTTTTCTCGTGCCGACATTATGCAAATTAGATGAACTTCGATTTTTTCAGTGCTACTTGCACATAGTAAGTACACATGTCAATACAGCTCGGGCTAGAGGCTGTATTTATCAATCAATCTTCACAGAACTTCTTGGGTACCTCTGTTATCACCTTGGGACGAGAACTTCTGAGTGCGAGTGTTTCTGAGTGCGGTCCAAAATTCAAGATGGCTGCCAGTGGCCATTTTGTACCAAAATTAGGTCTAATCAGTTTTTTGTACTCAACTTATATATGGATCAGGCTAGAGGAAATCTTTATGAACCAATCTTTACGAAACTTTTTGTGTACCTTGTACCTTTGTTATCACCGTGGGATGAGAACGAGTGTTTTTGGGTGTGGTCCAAAATTCAAGATGGCCACCAGTAGCCATTTTGTACGAAAATTAGTGCAATCAGTCTTTTTTACAGAACTTCTGCATGAAAGTTCTGATTTGAATAAATTTTTGTATGCATGTTTAGTAAAATAGAATATATCACATATAGTACTGGTTTGTTTCTCGTGCAGAAATTATGCAAATTAGATGAATTTTGATTTATTTAGTGCTACTTATACGCTGTAAGTGCACATGTCAATACAGCTCGGGCTAGAGGCTGTATTTATGAACCGAACTTCACAAAACTTCTTGGGTACCTTTGTTATCACCTTGGGACGAGAACAAGTGTTTCTGAGTGCGGTCCAAAATTCAAGATGGCTGCCAGTGGCCATTTTGTACTGAAATTAGGTCCAATCTGTTTTTGTCACAACTTCTATTTTTATACTGTACCAATGACCCAGACATAGCTGGTGCTAACTCTTAAAAATATAGGGCCAAACACAAATTTTGCCCCCCAATCCCCAAAATTTGCATCTAAAACCAAAGAAATCATGTCCTGAATGGCCCTCCATACTTCACCTCTACTGCGCATGTGCAGTGTCAAGGACGTCCCAAAATTGGCGCCATTAATCATTCTTTTTTTGGCCCTTCATCAGTTAACATCTGACTGATCTTTGTGCTTGTAAATCTCAGTTTAAATGATGCCAGACACATAAATATTAGTGAAATGGTGATTCTAAGGAGGATATAGAAGGAGGAGAGGAAAAATGAGTGACAGAAAATAATCAGGGCTGTAACTTAAAATTTTTTAATGAAATTATGTTAAGTTACCTATATTTTTATACTGTACCAATGACCCAGACATAGCTGGTGCTAACTCTTAAAATATAGGGCCAAACACAAATTTTGCCCCCCAATCCCCAAAATTTGCATCTAAAACCAAAGAAAACATGTCCTGAATGGCCCTCCACACTTCACCTCTACTGCGTATGCGCAGTGTCAAGGACGTTCTGAAATTGGCGCCATTAATCATTCTAAGTTTGGCCCTTCATCAGTTAACATCTGACTGATCTTTGTGCTTGTAAATCTCAGTTTAAATGATGCCAGACACATAAATATTAGTGAAATGGTGATTCTAAGGAGGATAGAGATGGAGGAGAGGAAAAATGTGTGACAGAATATTATCAGGGCTGTAACTTAAAATTTTTTAATGAAATTATGTTAAGTTACCTATTTTCGAGGCAGCAGCCATTTTGTTGTCAATCTTGTTGTTTAGTTACACTGATTTTTCAGTGTTTTCCTCTCTCCCTTTCCTTTAAGTCCCCTCTTGCTATTCTCCCATGCTTTTGGCATAGTTTCTGTAATTATTATTACTAAAATTTCTTGGGAGTTTTAGCTGAATAACAGAATGAATTCTGTTCTTTTCCCCATGTTTACGTCTTCACCTACGGGTGGTTAGGCGTTGTGTTCTGCATCTACCATCTGATGTTCTGCAGTTTCTTTCCTGGAAGTCTCTGTTTTGCATCAGATAGTGTATTTTTGGTAACTGATTTCGGGCCTGGGTGCCTGGAGTCTTATTTTAGTGTTTTTACACTCATTGTTTACATTTACAACAGCCCTCTGTGTGAGGGGGGGGATTTCTTGAAAATTATATCTTGATGTTAATTTAATCATAACTAGATACATTATTATTGTTCGTAAGTGTTGCATAAATTGTTTAAAATATTTTTAGAATTTTTGTGCACACTTAGGCTTGGGATCCATTGGGGCTCAACGTTACTTTTCAGAAACTTGGGCTGTTCTGAAAAAATATTTTTTCAAAAGTTTTTGATTCAATTATTTTTTCTATGTTAATGGATCTTGTTATTATGTATTTTGATTGTCAGGGGTTGGTGCGAGTACTAGGACTTTGTTTTCTTTTCACAATGAAAGGATATTGTTCAATTGTAATAAGAGGAAATCTTTCTCTGACTTTCATAATCATTGTATAATGTAGTCAGTGTACTCGCACTAACTCCTGTTCTGTATGTGTTGATTTTGATGACAACATGGGAAGCGTGTGTCACGGTATGTTAGTGGGGAATTGGCCATTCCGGTCCTTTCCCCGCAGGGTCACTCTACTTTATCAATCTCTATTTCAGACGATCATGATCAGGGTGATGTATCCATGATGTCTTCCAAAAATTGTACCTCCGTCGTCACAATTAATGAAGAGCTAGCGGAAAAGTGCTCATGTAATACGTCAATTGCCTAAGAGGACCCTAGTAGGTTCAACGGCCTTTGACGTCCGCTAGCTCGCCCGGTGTAGCGTCCATTCATCGAATGGTTTGGCAGCCGGGTTCGTCCGTTGCGGTCTAGAAAGGAGTTTTGGGTGATGCGAGCACTATAAAATAACCAAGTGCATACCCAGTGACGGCGGATTAGAGGGGAGAACGGAGGAAGCCTTTTAGTCCGGTTCATAGCTCGTCCAGGCCCATCCGGGCTTCGAGCGAGAGAGGCAATTAGTGCTCATGGTTTACGTCAATCGCCTAAGAGGTCCCTAGTAGGATCGACGGAGTTGACATTCGCTAGCTCACCCGGTGTAGCGTCCATTCATCGAATGGTTCGGCAGTCGGGTTCGTCCGTTGCAGTCTAGGAAGGAGATTTGGGTGATGCGAGCACTATAATAGACTTGAGTACACACCCAGTGACGACGGATTAGAGGAGAGATCGGAGAAAGCCTGTTAGTCGGGTTCCTAGCTCGTCCGGTCCGTCCGGGCGGCGAGCGAGAGAGGTCCCTCTCTAGTGCAACAACATATGGGACCGGATGTTGTGGTACAGGCATTTCACCTTCGGAGCGTATGTCCGCCGCTCGGGACGCTCCGTTATATAGACAGTCCGAGTGACTGTCGATAATGCTTCCTCATCCTCACAGCAGCGCACACGACCGCACATTGGCTACGTGACCTCGTATATCCGGCCAGCTTTGTCATTCAGTGATTCCATGGTGAACAGGTCACGCCATCCGGTAGCCAAGGGACACGAGGCCTGCACACTCCGGTCGCTCGCATAATAGAAGTATGCACGTGGTAACGAACACGGAGCTTCCAGCGGCAATGCATCGTAAGACCGCTTGTCCACAGGCCTCAGTGACGGACGTGCTATCCAAAATAGCACAGCTTATTGCAGCATCCCAGCAAACGACAGATTCTCGGTCAGATCAGGAATAATCCGACGGCGCTGGGTCGGTGCGCTCCGCTGTTGCATCAGGTACGGACGACCGAACACTTCATAGGGTCCGACAGGATGGCGAAAGGGATTCGGACGATTTCGAGCTTTCCCTTTCGGAACAACAGAAGCTGCCATACATTTCTTCCGGCATTATCTTCCAGAGGTTGTTCCGTCGGACTACATTGCTGCGATGCTGGATAAGAGACTAATAGCGTCATTGGACACAGAGTTTTGGATCGGTTCAGGGACATTGTCCCTGAGTTGCCGACGCAGTCCAATAATGTCTTTGGAACATTCGAATTATTGAACGACGCTATATATAAGCTTGCTATCAACATGCTAGTCTAGTTTCTTGTCCGCAATGCTCTATTCTGCCTTTCGTGAATTCTAGGAAATAATTGTTTATTGGCAGAACTGGGCTTACCGAGAGTTCCTTTGCATCTAAGACGGCGAGACTGAAGACTGGGAATTATCTTTTTCGCCGTCTATGTCAATTCCATCCACGATGTTGGAAACGACAATGATGTATAATAGACTTAACTTAGACGCTTTATCATACGTACACCACCTCACTGAGACGTTATCATTACGTCTTCAAGAGAAAGAATTCCAGGATATGATCCTCAATGAGATTTCTTTCAGGGGCAGTAGTTTTTCCACGTATAACTCCGCCCTTCAGTGGCAACCTGGAGTTGGTTAGACGTGACGCAGCCCTAGCTACATCCACGCATGTGGATAGTAAGGTGAAGAACTCTCTCAGATTCTCTTCGGTCTCCGAGAAGCTTCTCTTCGACGGCAACCTTTCAGCAATCTTTAATTGCTCGATATACACGTTCTCTTGTCTATCAAGTGTAACAAGAGATTCAGACGTGGGCAAACATTCGGTGGTTGACTCAGAGAGTTCCACTGTAGTTGCCGGATCCGAGTTTTTCGATTATGAGGGATGCCAGTCAAACAGGTTGGGACACAATTTTGATCCCAACAGATTCGAAGTGCCAGGGTCTTTGGGTTCCGCAGTTTTTAGGCAAGATCTTAACTTCCAAGGAAGAATTTTATGTTGGCTTGCACTACGTCATTGGATGAATTTTATTCAGAAACGCATGTTCAATCCTGTCCGATAATACGACAGTAGTTGCGTATATCCGGAACCAGGGAGGCACTCATTCGGTTCCGTTATTGATTTTAACGGAAAGAATCCTTCTGTTTGTTATAGAACACCAAGTTCTGTTTCGGTTCGTCATATTCTCGGTCGTCGGATCGTATTAGCAGACTCCCTCTCACGTAAGGGTCGTTTGTTGCCGTTGGAATGAACTATCAACAAACAGGTATTCAATCAGATTTGCTATCAATGGGAGCGCCCAGTGATAAATTTATTTGCGACACAACTCTCCAATCAATTGTAGACGTATGTGTCACCGTGTCCGGATACCCGAGCATATGTAGTTAAAGCTCTATCAATCTAGTAGGACGCGATGATAGGATATGCGTATCCTCCAGCGCTGTTGATTCAGCAAGTATTGCTAGGATTATTCATTCACAATACAATTCTGTTGGTAGCATCTCTGTCTCCACAGAGACGGTGGATAAATTTACTTAGATGTCTTCTGTGGGACTTACCGCGGAAACTTCCTCCACGAGAGGATCTTTTTTCGCTGGGGAAATCGTGTCAACTCTGTCACAACCCGCAAGGTCTCAACCTTCACGTATTCCGTTGTGCGGTCCTCCTTGCATGGCAAGCATTGTACAGGACGAGCAGTGGACGTGATTCCTAACTGTAGAAGGACCTCCTCTTCGCTATACTATGAGGCTAAAGTGGAGGGTCTTCCGTCGTTGGTGTAGGGATCTTTATGTTGATATTTTTGATCCCTTCATACCAGACATTGCAAACTTTCTAGTATACTTGTTTAACGAGATCATCTGCAGTCAGTTACTTTTAAAGGTTATAGGTCTATGTTATCTGATACCTATGCACACCATGATAGTTTACAATGGAGCCTAATGTCTCTTTATCTAAGTTAGTTTGAAACTTTTTGATAAGAGACCTAGAATTGTTAGATTAATTCCTATTCGGAATTTAGCTTGGGTTCTTATTAACTAAAGCAACCATTTGAACCCCTTGAGACAGTAGTTTCAAATTCTGGCCTTTTAGGACAGCAATTCTCTTAGTCTTCTCTTCTGCTGAAGAGTCAGTGAGCTTCATGCACTATCGGTGGACGATTCTCACTTTCGTAGTATCGGAATCTCAATTACCTTTACTACTAATGTTGTATTTTTGGTTAAGAATCAGGCTCCTAATGATATCCGGAACCTATTGTTTTTAAGGTCCTTCCGTCTTCGAGTGGGCATAGGCCTTTACTCTGTCCGGATAGACCTTTATGTATTTATTAACAGATCTCAGTTATCAGTAGGACGTAAAGCTTCTTCTGGATCTGATGCCTAATAGAAAGGTCATTACGGTCCATTCTATTACTTAATGCATTCATTTTACTATCGGTACTGCTTAGGATAATCTATCCTTAACTCAGCAGTCTGTGCTTAAGATTTCGGCTCATGAAGTAAGAGCTCTTCTACATCTTGGGCTGACGTATAGTTTTGCTATTATAGATTAAGTAGGCTGCATATTGGTCTCAGCCATCCACATTCACGAATTTTTATCTCAGAAATATTGTATCCATTTCTGGAGACCTGCATTATTTAGGTCCATTATCAGCTGCTCAGAATGTCGATCACTTAACAATTGCAACTATAGCTATGTAGGCTTTATGTTCCGGCAGTGACTCCGTCCTGCTGCCCTCTTCGCTCTGGGCTATTTGACCCAGGGCAGGAAAAAGGGGGGGGGGGGGGGAGGGTGTTCCCTTGGGTCACCTGTTTTATTATGAAAACAAGGGGATACCTCCTCCGGAGTTAGTAATTCTGAGCTGTTACTGGGATGGTTTCTTAAGTGAAAGTTATGTTTTAAATTCATTCATGTCATAGTTTTAAAGTATAGCATTTGAATATGTCACATGTCAAACGGATGTTATTATACTATCCTCGGACACTTTTAAAAGAGTATAAAGAGTCTCAATTCTTTGGACTAACTTTATTTATTGGCTTACTTTAAAAATAATTAGTATAAGAATTATACTGGATATTAATAGAGAACATGGATGTTATGATGCTCAATTATAGAAGGTATTGTGTCTTTCTAATTTATCATAAATAAGAAAGATGCACGTGAAGCCTATTTCTCCTTTTCTCCTCCAGGAGATGACTCTATTTTATAAAGTTGAGCTTATTGGATTTTCCTCTGTGTCCTGGGCCCTCCAGCCTTTTTACTATTCAGCTATGTCTGGGTCATTGGTACAGTATAAAAATCTTAAAAAATTTATAGTAATTTATATATTTTTTATACTTACCAAAGACCCAGACGGGGATGGCCCTCCCAGGAGTTGGGAACTCATACCTCTCCGCTGAGGACATAGCGCTTACCAGGCACTGATGGTAAGAATGATTAATGGCGCCAATTTCGGGACGTCCTTGACACTGCGCATGCGAAGTAGAGGTGAAGTATGGAGGGCCATTCAGGACATGATTTCTTTGGTTTTAGATGCAAATTTTGGGGATTGGGGGGCAAAATTTGTGTTTGGCCCTATATTTTTAAGAGTTAGCACCAGCTATGTCTGGGTCATTGGTAAGTATAAAAAATATATAAATTACTATAAATTTTTTAAGTTTCAGCTCGTATTTATGAACTGATCTTCACAAAACTTCTTGGGTACCTTTGTTTTCACCTTGGGACAGGAATGAGTGTGTTTTGGGGTGCCTTTGTTATCCCTGTACTGTGAGAACAAATATTTTGAGGTTCAGTCAGACCCACTCTGGGACTTAAAGATTTCTTTTCTAGTTTAGCATCTGACTGTCACCCACCTTTACAATACTTTACCTATACAT
Organism: Pictodentalium vernedei; assembly: GCA_031216915.1. NCBI lineage: Eukaryota > Metazoa > Mollusca > Scaphopoda > Dentaliida > Dentaliidae > Pictodentalium > Pictodentalium vernedei. Next base: position 129,082,644 of record CM062295.1, read on the forward strand.
TTGTTACAGGCTACGGTCAGTATTTATGTACAAACCGTTACAATAATTTATATGTACCTTTGTTATCAGTTCATTACTGAGATGTTTGTCTTTGCTGTGTCACATACTATACATGTACATGTCTTGACAAGTTGAGCTACAGTGTCATTGACACTTTCATTTTATTTACTTCTAACCATGGCTTATTACTCATTGGAACAAGCTCAAGTTTGTTCCATTAATAGGTCATGCGGTATGTTTCGAAGTAGAGAAATGAAAAAATAAAATTTGAATAGCAAATTTTGTATATCATGAGTGCAGATATGGCAGATTCGTTAGGTAAACTGTTAACAAAAAATGCCTCCGACTATTTTGCGTCGAAGCATTGCCATTCCTGGGACAGTCGGGCTGCATGCGTGACATCACTCTAGTTGGTTTTGCATGTAAATTTTGGGGATGGTGGGGAGGCAAAATTTGTGTTTGGCCCTAGATATTTTTAGCTCACCTGACAGAAAGTCTGTGAGCTTTTGCCATCACTTGGTATCACTCGGCCATTACTTTTCGCAACTCGGTCTTCTTCAAAACCACTAGCTCGTATAGTGGAAGAAGTATCCTCTTTACAGTTTGTTAAAATGAACTCTGTGCCCCCACTGGGATGGAAGTGATGCGCCAAAAGCATCACTTTCTCCTGACATCTTCTTCTTATGAACCACCAATCAGAATGCTGTGATATTTGGTATGTAAGCTTCTTTGGTACTCAAGATTCAAAGTTTGTTCAAAGAAATTTTCTCTGTCAATATTTGGGCTCGCTACGGAGGATCCCTATTTTGTGCCCCGCCCAAAATTTCTATTTTCCGAACCGACAGGCCGATTTGAACCAAATTTGCTATGAGATATTATTGGGTCCTAAGTACTTTATTCATGCCAAAACAAATTTTCCCGCTGCCCCGTGGGAACCTCAGGAGCTAAAAATATAAAAAAATTCAAACGCCTATATCTCCAAAACTACACGGTACTGAAAATTTTTTATGTGGTGTGAAGCTTCCTTAGGATCAATAGAATGGAATGGTGAAAAAAATCGGTATTGGTTTTGTCCTTCGGGACTTTCAAAAAATGCTGAGTCGGCATTATTTGACACTGAAGGTAATGGGAAAAATATAAAATCTTTTTCTCCCCAACTACTGCTCCAAAAGCTTTCATATTTCACATATAACATCTATGAAAGATTGATTCACATGGTTTTTGAAATTTAACCCCTATCCATATTTGGGCACTCTGCAGGAGCCCAAATGTTCAAACCAGTGCAATATGAGGGATATTCTTTAAAAATCTTCTTCTCCAGATCCAACAGTCAGAATCTTTTGATATTTAGTATACAGCATCCTTAGGGAAGGGAGATTCAGGTTTGTTCAAGCCAAGTCCCTGGGTTTATATTGGGCCTCCCCATGGGAGCCCAAATTGTAACTTCATTCAGTATGAGGAATATTCTTTAAAAATCTTCTTATCCAGATCCAGCAGTCAGATTCTTTTGATATTTGGTGTACAACACCTCTGGGCGGGTTAGATTAAAGGTTGTTCAAATCAGGTCCCTGGATTAATATTTGGGCTTTTTATTGAAACCTAAAGTTTAATTTTGTCAAATATGAGAAAATTTCTTGAAAATTCTTCTTCTTTTGGTCCACCAGTGAGAATTCTTTCATATTTGGTATGTAACATCTCTAGGGATGTTAAATTCAAGTTTGTTCAAATCGAGTTGCTTGTTTTTTCTTGTTATAGCACCCACTTGAAAAGTGGGAGGTATATAGTGTTCACTTTGTCCGTCCGTAATGCTTTTGGGGGGGGGAGGGGGGGGTACACATCTGCTCTCCGCAACTCCTCGTAAACCAGTGAACGGATTTCATTGAAACTCTCAGACATTCTTTTACATACATTGAAGATGTGCACCTCCTATTTTCTTTTCAGATATTTTCATTTTTACAGTTTCCTATATTGAAAAATGAACTTTGTCAAATTCAATTGACATTCTGTACAGATCTGCTATCCGCAACTCCTCTTAAACCATTGAAAATATTTCATTGAAACTTTCAGATGTTCTTTTACATACATTGAAGATGTGCTTTTCCTATTTTCTTTTCAGATATTTTCATTTTTACAGTTTCCCACACTGAAAAATGAACTTTGTCAAATTCAATTGACATTCTGTACAGATCTGCTATCCGCAACTCCTCTTAAACCATTAATTTTTAGGGTTTCTCATATTTAAAAATGGGCTTTGTCAATTCAAGCTTGTGGTGGGGGGTTGTTGACATTTGCTATCCTCTTTCAGATATTTTCTTATTCCGACATATGGCTGTCCATCTTGTTATGCTATAGGGGTATTACGTTTTGAGGGGGGGGGTTACACATCTGCTATCCACAACTCCTCTTAAATCAGTGAACCTCTCAGACATTCTTTTATATACATTGAAGATGTGCACCCCCTATTTTGTTTTCAGATATTTTCTTTTTTTACAGTTTCCCATATTGAAAAATGAACTTTTTCAAATTCAATTAACATTCTGTACAGATCTGCTATCCACAACTCCTCTTAAACCATTGAACAGATTTCATTGAAACTTTCAGACATTCTTTTACATATATTGAAGATGTGCACCTCCTGTTTTGTTTTCAGATACAGTAAAACCTGTCTTGAGAGACCACCTGTCTTGAGAGATCACATATACCAGGCACCGATTGGTTTTACTCTATAATGGACCTGCTATGGGAGACCACCTGTCTTGAGAGACCACTGTGACCTGGTACCAACTTGTATTTTTATGCCATAATAGACCTGTCTTGAGAGACCGCCCCTTTGAAGACTGAAACCATGACAAAAACTTTTTACCTCTTCTGGAATTGAAAAATCCATTGTGGTTATACTAACATAATTAAAAGTATTAAAAGCTCTTAATTGGGTTTCAATTGCTAACTCATTACAGATTGAGATGTTTTTATAAGACCTCTGTGAAAAGGTTAGGATTATTTCTGAATAAACAATTTCATACATACCTGAAATGTGACAGATAGGAATAAAAATAAATTTATGTTGAAAATCTTTTTGTAACAAATTGAAATGGTCTGTTATAAAAATTATAAAAATAAATTAGTGTTGAAAATCTTCGGAAGATTTTCAACACTAATTTATTTTTATAATTTTTATAACAGACCATTTCAATTTGTTACAAAAACTTCATAAAAAAGAACAACTACAAAGTAATTCCAAAATCCATTCTTCTCCATTTCTGAATTTTGTGGTTGGTTATTCACTGACTTGAGAAAACCTTGAACCTGAGAGACCACCTGTCTTGAGAGACCACTTTTGTGTGGCCCAAAGGGCATCTCTCAAGACAGGTTCTACTGCATTTTAATTTTTAGGGTTTCTCATATTTAAAAATGGGCTTTGTCAATTCAAGATTGTTTCAAGATTGTTGGGGGGGGTAGGTGGGGGTTGACATTTGCTATCCACGACCTCTTTTAAACTAGTGAATGGATTTCAATGAAACCTTCAAACATTGGTGTCAGTGTTCGTGTTCTCTTCATTAAACAAACTTTTACTGTTGTAAAATGTTTCTTGGTGGAAGTGGGTGGTATCATTTAGTGAGCACTGCTCACAGTTTTTCTATTTTTTTTTTGGGGGGGTGGGGAGGGAGGGGTGGGGGCTGCTAGAGGGAACCACAGTAGTTGAAAACAAAACAAAAATTTTGTTCCGTTATTGTTTTTAACACAACTTTGATGTAAGTCTGTCAGTCTGTCCATCAACAATTCAGTATGGCTCAGGTAGAGGCCGTCTTTATGAACCGATCTTTACGAAACTTCTTGAGTACCTTTGTTTTCACTGTGGGATGAGAACGAGTGTTTTTGGGTGCGCGCTGAAATTCAAGATGGCCACCAGCAGCCATTTTGTTCTTTAGTTGGAGCAATCAGTTTTTAGCTCAACTTTGGCGAAGCCAAATTTGAGGTATTGCCATTGCCCGTCTGTTGCTCCATACACACAGCTCGGGATAGAGGCCGGATTTATGAACCACTCTTCACGAAACTTCTTGTGTACTTTTGTTATCACCGTGAGACGAGAACAAGTGTTTTGGTCTGAAATTTAAGACGGCTGCTGGCAGCCATTTTGTACCAAATTTAGGTGCAATCAGATTTTTGCACAGAACTTTCAAATGAAAGCTCCAATTTGAAAATTTTTTTGTATGAATGTTTAGTACCATGGGGATACATCACATATAATACAGATTTTTTTTCTTGTGCGTAAATTATGCAAATTAGACTAACTTTGATGTATTTAGTGTTACTTTCAGCACTGTAAGTGCAAATGCCAATACGATTTGGGCTAGAGGCCGTATTTATGAACCGATCATTACAAAACTTCTTGGGTACCTTTGTTATCAACGTGGGACAAGAACGAGTGTTTTTGGATCTGGTCTGAAATTCAAGATGGCTGCTGGTGGCCATTTTGTACCAGAATTGGGGCAATCAGTTTTTTGTACAGAATTTTTGTATGAAAGTTCTGATTTGAATAAATTTTTGTATGAATGTTTAGTAACATGGAATACATCACATATAATACAGGTTTTTTCTCATGCAGAAATTCAGTGCTACTTATACACAGTAAGTGCACATGTCAATGCAGCTTGGGCTACAGGCTGTATTTATGAACTGATCTTCACAAAACTTTTTGCTTACCTTTATTATCACTTTGGGACGAGAACGAGTGTTTCTGGGTGCGGTCCAAAATTCATGATGGGTGCAAGTGGCCATTTTGTACCAAAATTAGGTCCAATCAGTTTTATGTATACAACTTTTATATGGCTCAGACTAGAGGCCGTATTTATGAACCGATCTTCACGAAACGTCTTGGGGTACCTTTGTTATCACCTTGGGACAGGAACGAGTGTTTTTGGGTGGCTTTGTTATCACTGTGCTATGAGAACAAATATTTTGGGGTTCAGTCAGACCCACTCTGGGACTCAAAGATTTCTTTTGTAGTTTAGCATCTAATTGTCACCCCCCCCCCCTCCCCCCACCTTTACAGAACTTTACATATACATTTGTTACAGGCTACAGTCAGTATTTTTGTACAGACCATTACAATACTTTATATGTACCTTTGTTATCAGGTCATTACCTAGATGTTTGTCATTGCTGTGTCACATACTATACATGTACATCTCTTATGTTGAGCTACAGTGCCATTGACACTTTCATTTAATACTTCACTGAAACCAGCTTGCTAGGAACCTTTCCTAGGACCAACAAATGAATGGTCAAAAAAGTTGCCTTTGGTTGCATCATAGCAAATCAAAAAATTGCTCTTGCTTCTGTTCACTACTGATACACTCATCTTTTTTGAGAATTTGCACCAGGTGAGCGTTTCAGGTGCACTTGAGTCTCTGGTTGAGTTAAGCACCAGCTAAGTCTGGGCCATTGGAAAGTATAAAAATATACAAATTACTTTTGAATTGATAATTTTTAGCAATGAGGTAGAATGATACAACTTATTCTATTTTTCCTGATGTGAATTCCTCTTTGGTAATCAGCAAATCTTAGTCAAGTCAGATACCGAAAACCACACTTAAAATTTTCAATACTGCCCATCTCTGCTACTTTAATAGATCTGTTTATTTACATCTACATTTTTTTTTTGCAGGAAACAATTTAGTAGAGATATTGAATAATACACAACCTTCATGTCATGCATTGATTCCAAATGGGTAAGTCATATCCATTCTTAGTTTCAGAGTATGTTATCCGTCATTGAAATTCCTTTTCTGTTTTTAGTTCCCCTGACTGAAAGTCAGGGCGAGGTATTGTCATCATTTTTTGTCTGGCATCCTTCATCTGTCGTCACCTGTTAAGTTGTGTTAGAATTCAAGTGAAAATTTGTGTGAGTGATGGTTTTGAAGGGGTATTGTGTTTTTGTTCATATCACCATGCCCAGCCCATAAGGAGGGGGTGGGGGAAAATGCTCCAAAATATTCTAGAAGTCTTCTCATGAACCGGTGGGGTACAAAAACATGATACTTGGTATGGAGCTTTCTTTTGAGGTGCAGAAACAAGTTTGTTCAGTTAAGTTCATGGAGCAATATTAGCCTTTGTAAAGGGAGGGGTAAAATGTTTGGCCAGGCCAAAAATTTCTATTTTCTGAACCAATGGTCCAATTTAATCCCAAATTGTTATGTCATATTATTTGGTCAAAAGAACTTGACTGATGCAAAAACAAATCCTCTGTCTCTCTGTGAGAACCCTGGAGCTAAAAAATTTCACATGCACATATTTTACAAACAACACGGAACAGAGAACTGTTATTTGGTATGAAGCATTCTTGGTGCCAGTAGAATTGAATTGTGAACAAAATTGCCATTGGCCCTGCCAGTAACGGTCATCCAAAAAATGCTGAGTCAGCATATTTGCCAAAATTTTGCTCCCAAACCAATGAACAGAATCTTTTGATATTTGGTATACAGCTTCAGTGGGCTGGGCAGGGGAGGGGGAAGAGTTGGGGGGGGGGGGTACAATATTATTAACCAAATTTTTAACTTGGGACAATATATCCCTCTTATTATTCTTTCAACCTCTCATCTATTCATCAGATTGACAGCAGAGCATTCTTTGAACAACTGGTATTATTTAACATTACTGTGTTCACTACTAATTTCAATTCCTCATATTTCATTGACACATCTTGATATGTTTTTATTTTCTCCACAGAAAATATTTACCTTTTTTATAGTACATACTCTTCATCGCCAAATATAGCCATAGCTGTTGATGTGGCATAAAACACCAATAAATAAATAACCTTATTAGGAGACCTGATGATAGGAAACACTTTCAAGGAAGTTCCGTTTCGGACACTACTTGCATTCTATTCTGGAATATTCCACTTCTTAATTGTCTTGCTCAAGCAGATTAGTTGCCTTTGAATACAATGCTTGAGTGGAGACTGGTAACAGTTACAGTTGCAAGAAGGTGCAGTATGTACAACTTAACTGGTTGAGTGTTAGAAGCCATTACCAGGGCTTTCAAACAAATGAGTGTACCAGAGCAGAAGCCAATATTTTCCTTGCTCATGTTTCTTATGCCGTCAAATGCAAATAATATTTTGTTTATACGAGTTTGTTCTATTATAAATTATCAGAGAGTGCCTGTAGGCACTCTTCAATAAGTTTTTAAAAAACAAATTTTGAATGATAAATTCAGACCACCCAAAATAATTTAGCCCTCAATCAGTTAAAGAGCCATGCACTGGTGTAATTTCCCCAGGGGAGCCCCAGGAACCGAAGCAGTGCCTGTTCACTGTGGTACACAGGCTCAGTTTTACTGGTAAATTAGGACCCAGTCACCAGTGCAAATCCTCTCTAAAATAGCCAAAATGGCTTATTAACGCTCATCCCTGGTCTTGAGTTGATACTCATGTTGTGCTCATGATTAGCCATTGTGCAAAAATATGTGACCTAAAACACCAATAAATAAATGACTGGTGTAATTGCACCCAAGAACCACAAATATTTGGGGTGTGAGTCCACAGAATCATTTAACATAATCATGCTTAAAACCGTCAAAAAATCAAATATAAAATAGAGTGGACACAGGTGGACAGAGGGGGTTGTGCCCAGCAAAGATATAAAATTTGATTTGGTTTGAAATTATCGCAATAATTTGATTTAATTTCATTCAAGGTATGCTGATTGCATTTCCAACTTGTGCAATTTTTTTGAATTTTTTAAAAATATATCAATATATCGGCTAATATATACCATCATATGTGTTTCAAACCTTAAAGATGATGTTGTACATCACACTCTTAACATAAATACAACATCAGGAGGCTTTATATGTGAGAATATTGGGCTTAATCTGGGAAAATGTCACACGTTAGTAGGGGGTGGGTGTCTTGTTCAAAATATAGAAAATGTGCAGACAATATTTTGGGAAAATTCTCTCTGATGCGCTAAATCCAACCCAAGTTATTTATTTATTAATAGAATTTGTATGGATAGAAGAGGAAAGTAGCAAACACCTGAGAATACTGACAGAACAATTCAAATGAAAATTTGTTCCCGTATATGTACACCTGCTCTGGCCAAGCCTGATATTGAACAGCTTGTCATTTGTAGATTGGGGCCCACAGCAGCCCACAGAGGTTTAAATTGGTGGATCCAGTTTAAGAACATTATGAAACCCCCCCCCCCCCCCTAAAGACAGCTGTGCCTACTAAGTTTATAAGTTTATTTTGGATTTTAATGGGAGAGTGGGGGTTGGTGTGTGAGAACGGTAGTAGAAAATTTGCACATAGGGGTGGGTGGGTGCAAAAAGGAGCTGAATAAAAAATAGGACGTCACGTTTTGCAAATTTTCAAAAACATTTTTTTTTTTTACACTGAAAATTTGGGGTCCGGGTGGGACTTGGAAACTTTTGTACCAAAATTCGGAATTTTTTTTTTTGTTTTTTATGCGTTTCAGTCAATTTTAAGACAAAAAAAAATTTTTTTTTTACACCGAAAATTTGGGGTCCGGGTGGGACTTGGAAACTTTTGGACCAAAATCCGGAATTTTATTTTTGTTTTTTATGCGTTTCAGTCAATTTTGAGACAAAAAAAATTTTTTTTTTTACACTAAATATTTGGGGTCCGTGTGGGACTTTTTGAACTTTTGAACCAAAATCCGGAAATTAGTTTTTTGGTTTTTTATGCGTTTTAAGAAGAAGAAAAAAATTTAGGTAGAAAATATTTTGTTTGTGAAAAAAATCTGTTTTTTATGCATTTATCTCAATTTTGGGACGTAAAAGTGCAGGAACTGAAAATAGAAGGAAAATCCTGTGTATTGTGTGGGCACAATCGCTTCATCTAGTTGGTATATGCTTTTCTTAGGAGGGGCGTTTGCAGCTTATTCAAGTCCCTGGTTTGATATTTGGACTACCATGTCAGATGGGCGCCCTGGGGCCTCTTGTTTCATTTTGTCAAAAATGCTTTTTTACAGTTTTGGGTAAAGTTTGTGTTTAAAAATCCAGACAGAAATTATCCCACCCCCACCCCCACCCCAGTTAGGCATTTTACCTCAACTTTGGCAAAGCCAAATTTGGGCTTATGCCATGGCCAGTTGTCCGAGAACGAGTGTTTCTGAGTGTGGTCCGAAATTCAAGATGGCTGCCAGTGGCCATTTTGTACCAAAATTAGGTCTAATCAGTTTTTTTTGTACACAACCTCTATACGGCTCAGGCTAGAGGCCGTATTTATGAACCGATCTTTACGAAACATCTTGGGTACCTTTGTTATCACCGTGGGATGAGAACAGGTGTTTTGGGGTGTGGTCTGAAATTCAACATGGCCACCAGCAGCCATTTTGTACCAAAATTAGTGCAATCAGTCTTTTGTATGAATGTTTAGTAAAATGGAATACATCACATACAGTACAGGTTTTTTTCTCAGGCAGAAATTATGCAAATTAGATGAATTTTGATTTATTTAGTGCTACTTATACACTGTAAGTGCACATTTCAATACGGCTCGGGCTAGAGGCTGTATTTATCAACCGATCTTCACAAAACTTCTTGGGTGCCTTTGTTATCACCTTGGGACGAGAACGGGTGTTTCTGAGTGCGGTCCAAAATTCAAGATGGCTGCCAGTGGCCATTTTGTACTGAAATTAGGTCTAATCAATTTTTTGTCACAACTTCAATACAGCTCGTATTTATGAACTGATCTTCACGAAACGTCTTGGGTACCTTTGTTTTCACCTTGGGACAGGAATGAGTGTGTTTTGGGGTGCCTTTGTTATCACTGTGCTATGAGAACAAATATTTTGGGGTTCAGTCAGACCCACTCTGGGACTCAAAGATTTCTTTTCTAGTTTAGCATCTGACTGTCACCCACCTTTACATTACTTTACCTATACATTTGTTACAGGCTACGGTCAGTATTTATGTACAGACCGTTACAATACTTTATATGTACCTTTGTTATCAGGTCATTACCTAGATGTTTGTCATTGCTGTGTCACATACTACACATGTACATGTCTTGACAAGTTGAGCTACAGTGTCATTGACACTTTCATTTTTTTTTTCTTTCTTTGAATATGCATTTTGAACTAGTTACAGTCACTACAGGCAGAACCTCTTTTTAAACTCACGTAACCCACCCACCCTGCGGGGGCCCAATCAGGCATTTTTTTTTTCTTTCGTCAAAAATGCTTTTTTTTTTACAGTTTTGGTTAATGTTTGTGGTTAAAAACCCAGACAAACACCACCACCCACCCCCACCCCCACCCCCACCCCCATGGTGCCAGTTAGGTATTTTTTTTTTCTCTGCTCAAAATGCATTCTGAAGAATTTAGACTGACCACATGCGGAAAAAAAAAAATGGACTCCTTAACACACCCCCACTCTCCCCCCACCCCACCTCCTCCTCACCCAGGACCATTCATGCAATATTTTTTCTTCGGTACAAACACATACACAAATTGTCACTTAGCCAATTATTCCCAAAATGTATTTTGAAGGATTGGGAGTTATTACGTGCAAAAAAGAAAATTGAATCATATAGCCCAACATTGCTTTATTTACTACATCTTAAATCCTTTACTTTACACAAGTTGAAGCCAACAGTACAAATTATTTTTCTGAAAAATCAGATTTTTTCATTTTTTATTTACTTCTAACCTTGGCTTATTACTCCTTATTGGAACAAGCTCATCAAGTTTGTTCCATTAATAGGTCATGAGGTATGTTTTGAAGTAGAGAAATGAAAAAATAAAATTTGAATAGCAAATTTTGTATATCATGAGTGCAGATATGGCAGATTTGTTAGGTAGACTGTTAACAAAAAATGGCTCCGACTATTTTACCATTCCTGGGACAATCGGGGGCTGCATGCGTGACATCACTCTAGTTATTCCTAAAGAAAGGCCTGGCATTCTTTAGGAGTGCAGGAGTGCTGCACACCTAGAGAAAATTGAGGAGGGCAGTTTTTTGCACCCCTTGATCTTCTGAAATGCCAAACCTGTTTGGGATTGCTTTTAAAATCTATTATCAATTTGTTCCAATGATCACATTGCCACTCAGGGACTATTTGTCAATGTTGCATTGATTTGCAATAATTTATGACCCATGTCGCATTTCTATACATTTTGAGTACAGAAGACATTCACATAAGAATTGAATGCAACATTTTGAATAATGAGAAGATGTGTGTGCCAATTTGTCCACCATGCAGCTGAATGTAGTGCAATTTTTCAGTCACAATATTAATACCTTGAAGTGAATATAACCAAAATAGCATTCAAGTTTTTACACTGAAAATTTCAGGTGCAATTGCACTCCCAAGCAATCTGAGGAGGGTAACTGTTTTTCACTCCATCATTTTTAGCTTAACTTGACAATGTCAAGATAAGCTATTGCCACCACGCATGCAGAAGTCTGTGAGTCTGTGAATGTGTTCACATTTTCCTTTAGCACAGGCTACACCACATAGTTTTTGTCTGATTGTCACGAAATTTCATTGCAGGTTTGGGGTCATGTCTAAATGAGAACGGCCTCTTTTTGTCGTGATCGGTCAACCGGTATGGCTGCCCAAGCCCAAAACCATTAGCACAGTCTACAGGTCGTATTTATGAAGGGATTTCATTGTAACATGGTAGGATGCCTCTGTTTAATGCCTAGATGAGAACGTCCTCTTTTGATTATGATCTGTCAACCATGATGACTTCCCAAGCCCGAAACTCAAAAACTTTTATCACAGTCTGCAGGTCATGTTTAATATGGAGGAATTTCATTGTAACTTGGTAGGTTGACTCCATATGATGTCCAGATGAGAATTTTTCCATTTGGGTGCGATCTGTCAACCGTGACGATTGCCCGAGCACAAAATCCAAAAACCTTTAGCACAGTCTACATGTCATATTTATGGAGGGATTTTATTGTAATTTGGTAGGTTGACTTCATATAATGTCTTGATGAGAAAGTCCCCTTTTGGACATGATTGGGCAACCGTGACGGTTACAGGGGCCCGAAAACCTTTAGCACAGTCTACAGGTCATATTTGTAAAGGGATTTTATTCTAACTTGGTAGGGTGACTCCAAATAATGTCTAAATGTGAACGTCCCCTTTTGATCGCAATCATTCTGCCTTGATGGCTGCCCGAGCCCAAAAACATTTAGCATAGTCTATAGGTCATATTTATTGAAGGATTTCATTGTAACTTGTTAGGTTGACTCCATATAATGCCTAGATGATGACATCCCCTTTTGGTCGTGATTGGCCAACTGTGACTGCTACATGTGCCCAAAGCCTGAAAACCTTAGTACAGTCTACAGGTCATATTTATGAAGGGATTTCTTTGTAACTTCATACGATCACTCCAGATGCTGCCCAGATGAGAATTCCCCTTTTGGTTGCTATCATTCAACCATGATGGCTACCCGAACCCGAAGCCCAAAAACCTTTAGCACAGTCTACAGGTCATATTTAAGAAGAGGTTTTCATTATAACCTGGTAGTTTGACTTCATATAATGTCTAGATGAGAACGTCCCCTTTTGGACTTGATTGGGAAACTGTGACGGCTACAGTTGCCCGAAGCCTGAAAACCTTTAGTACAGTCTACAGGTCATATTTATGAAGGGATTTCATTGTAACTTGGAAGAATGACTCCAAATAATGACTAGATGAGATTATCCCCTTTTGGTCGCGATCATTCAGCCTTGATGGCAGCCCGAGCCCAAAAACCATTATCATAGACATAGGTTATATTTATGGAAGGATTTCATTGTAACTTGGTAGATTGATTCCATATAATGCCTAGATGATGACATCCCCTTTTGGCCATGATTGGTCAACTGTGATGGCTACAGGTGCCAGAAGCCCAAAACCTTGAGCACAGTCTACAGGTCATATTTATGAATGGATTTCATTGTAACTTCGTAGGATCACTCCAGATGATGCTCAGATGAGAATGTTCCCTTTGGTTGCAATCATTCAACCATGATGGCTGCCAAAGCTCGAAAACCTTTAGCACAGTGTACAGGTCATATTTATGAAGGGATTTCATTGTTACCTGATACGTTGACTTTATATAATGTCTAGATGATAACAGCCCTTTCCTTGGACACGATTGGGCATCTGTGAGGGCTACAGGGGCCTGAAGCCCAAAAACCTTTAGCACAGACTACAGGTCATATTTATGAAGGGATTGCATTGTACCTTGGTAGGATGACTCCAAATAATGTCCAGATGAGAACGTCCCCTTTTGATCACGATCATTCAGCCTTGATGGCTACCTGACCCCCAAAACCTTCAGCTTAGTCTATAAGTCGTATTTATGGAAGGATTTCATTTTAACTTGTTTGGTTGGCTCCATATAATGCCTAGATGATGACATCCCCTTTTGGTCATGATTGGTTAACTGTTGACCACTACAGGAGCCTGAAGCCCGAAAACCTTAAACACAGTCTACAGGTCATATTTATGAAGGGATTTCATTGTAACTTTGTAGGATCACTCCCGATGATGCCCAAATGAGAATGTCTCCTTTTGGTTGTGCTCATTCAGCCATGATGGCTGCCTGAGCAGAAACGCCCGAAAACTTATAGCAGTCTACAGGTCATATTTATGAAGGGATTTCATTGTTACTTGGTAGCTTGACTTCATATAATGTCTAGATGAAAACGTCTCCTTTTGGACACAATGGGCAACTGTGACGGCTACAGGGGCCCGAAGCCTGAAAACCTTTATCATGGTCTAGAGGTCATATTTAGCAAGGGATTTCATTGTAACTTTGTAGGATGACTCCAAATAATGTCTAGATGAGAACATCCCCTTTTGGCTGTGATCATTCAGCTTTGATGGCTGCCCAAGCCTAAAACCTTTAGCATAGACTATAGGTCGTATTTATGGAAGGATTTCATCGTAACTTGTTAGGTTGACTCCATATAATGGCTAGATGATGACATCCCCTTTTGGTTGTGTTTGTTCAAACTGTGTTGGCTTTAGGGCCCCGAAGCCTGAAAACCTTGAGCACAGTCTACAGGCCATATATATAAAAGGATTTCACTGTTAACTTTGTAGGATCGCTCCAGATTATGCTCCTTTTTGGTCGTGATCATTCAACCGTGATAGCTTCCCAAGCCCAAAACCCAAAAAACTTGAGCACAGACTACAGGTCATATTTATGAAGGGATTTCATTGTAACTTAGTAGAATGATTCAGTATAATGTCGAGATGAGGACGTCCCCTTTCAGTTGCAATTGGTCTACCATCATGGCTACACAGGCCTGAAGCCTGAAAACCTTTAGCACAGTCTACATGCCATATTTATGAAGGGATTTCAATGTAACATGATAGGACAACTCATTAGCTTAACTTGACATAGTCAAGATAAGCTATTGCTGTCACGCGTGCGGAAGTTTATTAGTCTGTGAGTCTGTTCACATTTTCCTTTAGTATGGGCTACACCCCACAGTTCTTGTCTGATCGTCACGAAATTTCATTTCATATGCAGGTTTGGGGCCCTGTCAAGATGAGATCGTCCCCTTTTGGTTGTGATCGGTCAACCAGTATGGCTGCCCGAGCCCAAAACCCGAAAACCATTAGCACAGTCTGCAGGTTGTATTTATGAAGGGATTTCATTATAACTTGGCAGGATGCCTCTGTATAATGCCTAGATGAGAATGTCCCCTTTTGGGCATGATCTATCAACCGTGATGGCTGCCCAAGCCCGAAACCCAAAAACTTTTAGCACAGTCTGCTGGTCATGTTTAATATGGAGGGATTTCATTGTAACTTGGTAGGATGACTCCTTACGATGTTTAGATGAGAATTTCCGCATTTGGGCGTGATCTCCCAACCGTGACGATTGCCCGAGCCCAAAACCCGAAAACTGTTAGCACAGTCTACAGGTCATATTTATTGAGGAATTTCATTGTAACTTGGTGGGTTGACTTCTTATAATGTCTAGATGAGAATGTCCCCTTTTGGACGGTATTGGTCAACTGTGACGGCTGCAGGTGCCCGAAAACCTTTAGCACATTCTAGAGGTCACATTTATGAAGGCATTTCATTGTAACTTGGTAGAATGACTCCAAATAATGTCTAGATGAGAACGTCCCATTTTGATCACGATCATTTAGCCTTGATGGGTGCCTGAGCCCAAAAACCTTTAGCATAGGCAAAAGGTCATATTTATGGAAGGATTTCATTGTAACCTGTTAGGTTGACTCCATATAATGCCTAGATGATGGCATCCCCTTTTGGTCGTGATTGGTCAGTTGTGATGGCTACAAGTGCCCAAAGCCCGAAAACATTGATAGGATTCATACAGCTCTTGAAAAACCCTTGAAAATGAGTTTTTTCTTGAAAAACCCTGGAATTTGAAATTAGCCCTTGAGAAACCCTTGAACTTTCAGAAATCTCTTGAAAAACCCTTGAATACCAAGCTATTTCCTGGGCATTGTAAATATATGTGTACTCGCCTTTTACTTGTTTGTTGCGTTCGTGTCGCTCAGTTAAAAAAAAACATAAAAAGTATGGAACATTTTACCAAGTTTACTGTAACACAGATCACACTTTGGGTACCAGTACTTCCTGACTTCCAAAGTCAGATCCGTGTCAAATGAATCATAGATTTTTAGAGCTCATACAACAAGCTGAATAGTATGTGTAGCCCTTGAAAAAAAAAAGAAGCCCTTGAAAAACCCTTGAACTTTGTGAGCAAATTTTTGTACGAACCCTGAAATTTGAGCACAGTCTACAGGTCATATTTTTTAAGGGATTTCATTGTAACTTCGTAGGATCACTCCAGATGTTGCCCAGATGAGATTGGATTGTCCCCTTTGGTTGCGATCATTCAACCATGATGGCTGCCCGAGCCGAAAAACTTTTAGCACAGTCTACAGGTCATATTTATGAAGGGATTTCATTGTAACTTGGTAGGTTAACTTCATATAATGTCTAGATGAGAACGTCCCCTTTTGGACATGATTGGGCAACTGTGATGGCTAAAGGGGCCCGTAGCCCGAAAACCTTTAGCACAGTCTTCAGGTCATATTTACGAAGGGATTTCATTGTAACTTGGTAGGATGACTCCAAATATGGTCTGGATGAGAATGTCCCATTTTGGTCATGATCATTCAGCCTTGATGGGTGCCCGAGCCCAAAAACCTTTAGCA
Organism: Pictodentalium vernedei; assembly: GCA_031216915.1. Classification (NCBI taxonomy): domain Eukaryota; kingdom Metazoa; phylum Mollusca; class Scaphopoda; order Dentaliida; family Dentaliidae; genus Pictodentalium; species Pictodentalium vernedei. Next base: position 129,098,824 of record CM062295.1, read on the forward strand.
TAGGAAAAAGGTCATATTTATAGAAGGATTTCATTGTAAACTGTTAGGTTGACTCCATATAATGCCTAGATGATGACATCCCTTTTTGGTCGTGATTCGTCAACTGTGATGGCTACAGGTGCTCGAAGCCCGAAAACCTTGAGCACTGTCTGCAGGTCATATTTATGAAGGGATTTCATTGTAACTTCGTAGGATCACTCCAGATGAGATTTTCCCCTTTGGTTGGGATCATTCAACCATGATGACTGCCCAAGCCTGAAGCCCGAAAACCTTTTGCACAGTCTACGGGCCATATTTATGAAGGGATTTCAATGTAACTTGATAGGACGACTCGTTTTGGAATAATTTCACTGTAACTTGGTAACTTTCGTTGATGTACGTCAACTGTGAGGGCCACATACATTAACTGTGAGGTCATATTAACCCACCCCTCAGTTCTTTAGTACAGTGTGCACCTCATATTATTTTTGTCAAAAACATAGCATACATGGAACAGAAATGAACATATTCCCAATTATCACAGTTCTTGTCTTATTTCATAATCCTTTCATAAACATTGAACAAACACAACACACAGACAAGTTAAGCTACAGTGTCATTGACACTTTCATTAGTCGAGTTGAGATGAAGTCAAACTCTGCTTACAGTTTGATGAATGGCAGGTGGGCAGGCTTCGTAAACAGTTGGTTTCGGGGTGATAACTTGATAATGGTTCAACCCTTGTTCATGAAACTTCATTGAAAGGTTGGTATCGGTGAGAGGAAAAACTCTATTAATTTTGGACTTGCTTGGTTAAAGCTCAAGGTCACAGTGACCTTGAACATAGTAAATTGTAAACAATTGGTTTCTGATGATAACTTGACTACGGTTCAACCCACATTCATGAAACTTCATATGTGGGTTGGCCTTTGTGAGAGGAAGAACCCTATTTATTTTGGACTCACAAGCTCAAAGGTTAAGGTCACAGTGACTCTGAATATAGTGAATCTAAACAATTGGTTTCCAGTTGATAACTTGATAATAGTTCGACCCATGTTCATGAAACTTCATAGTTAGGTTTGCATCAGTGAGAAGAAGAACCCTATTTGTTTTGAACTCGCTAGGTGAAAGGTCAAGGTCACAGTGGCCTTCAACATAGTGAATTGTAAACATTTGGTTTCCGGATGATAACTTAATAATGGTTTGACTGACATTCATGAAACTTCATAGTTAGGTTGGCCTAGGTGAGTGAAAGACCCCTATTTATTTTGGACTCATTAGGTCAAAGGCCAAGGTCATAGTGACCTTGAACATAATAAATCATAAACAATTGGTTTCCAGATGATAATTTGACAATGGTTCCACCTGAAACTTCATATGTAGGTTGGCAATGGTGCAAGAAAGAGCCCTATATATTTTGGAATCACTAGGTCAAAGGTCAAGGTCTCGGAGACCCTTCACATAGTAAATTGTAAACAATTGGTTTCCGGATGATAAGTTGATAATGATTACACCCACTTTTGTGCTGTCACAACTCGACAGTGGATTGGTGATCTTATCGGCATTTTTTGGCACGCACTACAGGTCACATTTATGATTAGATCTGTTTGAAACTTGGTTTGCCTGTTTGGAGTTACCTCTAGATGGGAGCTATCGATTTTCCTCGATTTCCATCAAAAAATGTTGCCACTGGCAATAACTTTAGATGAGCCTAGTGCAGTTATGCATCAGTTTTTCCCTTTGGCACTCCCTGCAGTGCACATTTATGATCGGAGCGTTTTGAAATGATGTGCCTGTTTGTGGTCACCTATGGATGAGAGCTATCCTCTTTCAGCAGGGCACATTCATGATTGAATCACTTGAAAATTTGGTGTGCTTGGTTGGGGTGACCTCTAGATGGAAACTATCGATTTTCTTCTATTTCCGTCAAAACAATTGCAGTGTTGGCAATGACCTTTGATGAACTTAAAAAAAAAAAAATAGTGCAGTCATGTATCAATATTTCCCTTTGACACGCCCTTTAGGGCACATTTATGATGGGATCGCTTGGAAACTTAGTTTGCATGTGTGAGGTGACATCTATATGGGAGCTATCGATTTTCTTACATTTCTGTCGAAAAATGTTGACGCTGATCTTTGAACTTAGTTTAATCAGACCTCAATATTTCTCTGGGGGCGCGGTGGCTCAGTTGGTAGAGGTGCAGGCTGCAAGCCGAGAGGTCCTTGGTTCGAATTCCACCTGCGGCAACCGCGTTGTGTCCTTGGGCAAGACACTTCACCCCGATTGCCTACATGGGGGCACGATGACGCTGTGTACTGAGGCGTACTGCACGTCGATGGTGCGCATGTCTTCAACCAATCTAACCCTGCCTGTGCTGGGGTGCAGAGTTCAGAGTTACGATGTTGGAGAGCTGACAGCTGCTCGTCGTTGCTCGGTGGTTCTCTCCTCCACCCGTAAAACTGTCACAGTCACGATTAGCCATTGTGCATAAGTATGTGACCTTAAACACCAATAAATAAATAATATCAATATTTCCCTTTGACACATCCTTCAGGGCACATTTATATCGGATCACTTTGAAACTTGGTTTGTGTGTTCGGGGTGACCACTAGATGTGAGCTATTGATTTTTAGCTCAACTTCGACGTAGTCAAACTTGTGGTTATATCATGGCCGTCGTCCATCTGTTTGTCTGGACATCAGCATTTCAGTACGGATCGGGCTAGGGGCTGTATTTATGAAACGATCTTTACGAAACTTCTTGGGTACTTTTGTTTTCACCGTGTGATAAGAATAACTGTTTTCGGGTGGGATCTTCAAATTCCCTTGGCACACCCTATAGGGCACATTTATGATCAGATCAGTTTGAAACTTGGTATGCGTATTTGGGATTATCTCTAGATGGGAACTATCGATCATCTTCCATTTCCATTAAAAAAACATGTTGCCCTGGCAATGACCGTCAATGAACTTAGTGAAGTTATACATCAGTATTTACCTTTGGCACACCCTGCAGGGCACATTTATTATCAGATTGCTTTGAAACTTGGTATGCCTTTTCTTGTGACCTCTAGATGGGAACTGTCAAGTTTCTTTCATTTCTGTCAAAATTAATGGCCATTGGCAACGACTGTTGAACTTAGTCTAGTCAGGCATTAGTATATTACTCTGGCATGCCATACAGGGCACATTTATGATAGGATTGCTTTATATGCATGTTCTGGGTGGCTCATGGATATTAGCTGTTGATTTCTTTTCATTTCCATAAAAAATTTTGTTGTTGGCACCAGTCTTTGAATTTTTGTAGCAACTTATCCCTTTTGTACTCTCTACAGAGTATATTTATGAATTTCCATAAAAAAGTCGGATCTAGCTCTATCCAAGTCGTTCATTCACTTGGGAATGAGCTTCGAGACTCATAACAATCTGTTTTGTCTTCCGTTACCCAGAGTGAAATTAGTCAGTTGTTATGCTCGCTTTTGTCTACACTTGAGACGTATTAACAGCGAGGGAATTCATGCAACTGATGGGGCTGTGCGGAGCAGCTGCAGACCTCATTCCGATGGGCAGCTTACACACACAGCCACTCCAGATATTTTTTACTCAAACGTGGAGTGTGAAAATGCATTTGCTCGAAACAAATATTGTTTTAATGGACCAGGTAAAACAAAAGATTCGGATTTGGCCAGACATTCAGTGGTTAACTCAGGGAGTTCTGCTGCAGCTGCCAGATCCGGCTTTTACAATGATGACGGACGCGAGTCAAGTAGGCTGGGGTACGACCCAGAGCCCAACAGACTCGAAGTGCCAGGGTCGTTGGGACCCTGCATTCCAGGAAAAACCCATGAACATCAAAGAAATGATATCAATATGGTTAGCGCTACCTCATTGGATGAACATAATTCATAATTTGCAGGTTCAAATACTGTCGGACAACTCGACAGCAGTAGCGTATATAAGGAACCAGGGAGGCACTCATTCGATTCTGTAATTCCAACTAACGGAAATAATTCTTCTGTATGTCTTGGAACATCAGGTTCATCTATCAGTCCGTTATATACCGAGTCGTCTGAAAGTTCTAGCAGTCTTGCTCTCTCGGAAAGGTCGCATGTTGCCTTCGGAATGGACTCTTAACAAGCAAGTGTTCAGGCAGATTTCCTACCAGTGGGATCGACCAATGATAGACTTGTTTGCAACACATCTCAACAATCAATTGCAGATGTATGTGTCGCCATGCCCAGATCCCCGAGCGTACACAGTAGACACTCTCTCAATTTCATGGGATGGAATGATAGGATATGCATATCCTCCAACTCCGTTAATTCAACATATCTTGTTAAAGATCAAGCAATCTCAGTGCAAGATACTGCTGGTAGCATCTTTGTCGTCTCAGAAACCATGGATAAATCTTCTCAAGTGTCTGTTATGGGACGTTCCCCGGAAGCTTCCTCCACAGGAAGAACTTGTTTTTTCAGGGGAATCTCGCCCACTGCATCACAACCCGCAAGGTCTCAACCTTCAAGTGTTTCCATTGTGCGGTCCTTCTTGCACAAGAAGTGCTTTACAGGACGAGCAGTGAACGCAATTTGTAACTGTAGGAGGGCTTCCTCTTTGCTGAATTATGCAGTAAAGTGGAAGGTTTTCTTTTGTTGGTGTAAGGATCAATCAATGGACGTTTATAATCCATCCATTACAGATATTGTAAACTTTCTGGTCTACTTGTTTGACATTCGCAAACTGCAGCCAGTCACTATTAAGGGTTATAGGTCTATGCTATCGGACACTTATGTTTATCATGATAGCTTAGAAATTGGATCTAATGTTTCTTTGTCTAAGTTGGTTAAAACGTTTCGATCAATAGGCCTAGAACCCTTGGGTTAATTCCTAAGTGGAATTTAGCTTGGTTTCTGTTGAAGCTTAAAGAGGCTCCATTTGAACCGTTAGATGCTGTAGAGTTCAAATTCTTGACATATAAAACAGCTTTTCTCTTAGTTTTTGCTTCTGCAAGAAGAGTTAGTGAACTCCATGCTTTATCTATCGATGATTCTCACTATCGTAGTGTTGGTAATACCTCTACTTTAACTACTTAGGTGGTTTTTTTTGGCTAAGAACGAGGCTCCTAATAAACGACTGGAACCTATTATCATTAAGGCTTTTCCGTCTATGGTTGGCCGTATACCCTTGCTGTGTCCAGTAAGAGCTATGTGCATATATAAACGCAGATCAGAGTTTATCAGAAAAGGAAGAAAACGCTTTTTTTTTTATCATTTTTTCCCAATAGAAGGGAGATTTCTGTGCATTCTATTGCTAGATGGATTCAATTAGCAATTCGTACTGCCTATGAAAGTATATCTTCTAATCAGCAGTCTGTAGTTAAGATTTCAGCACATGAAGTTAGAGCGCTGCCCACATCCTGGGCTTATTCTAACAGTATTGCCATTACTGATCTCACTGCACACAGCCTTCTACATTTACCAAGTTTTCCCTTACAAATATAGAGTCTATTTCAGGCTACCTTAGATGTTTAGGTCCGTTATCTGTAACCTAGTTATGTAGGTTTTTCTATTCCAGCAGTGACTCTGTCCTGCTGCCCTCTTCGTTCTGTGGTGATTGACCCAGAGCAAGCGGAAGTGGGGGGGGGGGGGGGGGGGGGGGGGGGAGGGGTGGGGGGGGGGGGGGCAGTTTTCCTTTATATCACCGGCTTTATAGTTAAAAGCAAGGGAATACCTCCTCCGGTGTCAGTAATTCCGAGTCGGTGCTGGGATGGTTTTAAAGTGTAAAGCAAATATATATCTCATTTATGTAATATTTTTAAAATGTAGCTCACTTATTAAATTAGTTTTCCTTCATATCAACGGCTTTATAGTTAAAAGCAAGGGAATACCTCCTCCGGTGTCAGTAATTCCGAGTCGGTGCTGGGATGGTTTTAAAGTGTAAAGCAAATATATATCTCATTTATGTAATATTTTTAAAATGTAGCTCACTTATTAAATTAGTATAATGGGTTATAATGGCTGTAAATAAAGAATTATATATAGTATAATGCTCAATTATATTGTTGGTGTTGTGTCTTTCTTATTTCAAGTAAATAAGAAAAACATATATAAATATCTTTCTCTCCTTTTCTCCTTGAGGAGATATTCTTTTATAAATAATTGAGTTATTGGATTATTATGCCTCCCCTTCCCAGAAGGGAGACATATTGTTTTAGTGCATATTCTTCTTCTCCTTCTTCTTCTTCTCATACAAACTTTGTCCGGGCCATAGCTTTTTTGTCTTTTGACCTACACCTTAGATACTTGGCATGTGGATGTATCACCATGAGCCGGTGTACAGTGTACCATAGTGACCTTCATCATGTGACTTTGACCTTTGACCTGAAGGTCAGATTTATGTGTTTTTTTAAGAGAAACATCACACAAACTTTGTCCGGGCCATAACTTTTTTGTCTTTTAACCTACACCTTAGATACTTGTCATGTGGATGTATCACCATGAACCGGTGTGCAGTGTACCACACTGACATTCATGTGACCTTGACCTTTGACCAGAAGGTCAGATTTATGCGCTTTTTTAAGGGAAACTGTCTGGACCAGAACTTTTTTGTATTTTGAGTCAGGCTTTAGATATTTGGCATGCGGATGTATCACCATGAGCCGGTGTTTAGCATACCATTGTGATCTTCATGTGACCTTGACCTTTGATCTGAAGGTCAAATTTGTGCTTTTTTCAAAGAAACTTTGTCCGGCCCAAAACTTGTTTGTCTTTTGAGCCAGGCCTTAGATATTTGGCACATGGATGTATCACCATGAGCCGGTGTGTCGCATACCATTGTGACCTTCATGTGACCTTGACCTCAAGGCCAAATTTATGTACTTCAAATAGGGAGTAATTGTCCAGACCAGAATTTTTTTGTTTTTTTGACCTAGGACTTGGTTATTTGACATGTGGATGTGTCACTATGAGACCGCATGTCATGACCTTTATGTGACCTTGACCTCAAGGTCAAATTTATGTACTTCAAATTGGGAGTAATTGTCCAGACCTGAATTTTTTTGTTTTTAGCTCACCTGAGCGAAGCTCAAGGGGAGCTTTACTAATCACTTTCTGTCCGTCGTCCGTCGTCGTCCGTCCGGCGTTAACTTTACATTATCGACTTCTCCTCCTAAACCACTAGCCCAATTTTATTCAAATGTTGGCTAAATGTTTATTACCTAATGCCAATTCAGATTTGTTCAAATGAAGTTGCCCCTCCTCCTGGGTGGTGCCACGCCCCCAAGGGGCACCAAAATCTTTGTAAATCTTCTTCTCATGAACCAGCAGTAGCAGAGACTTGATATTTGGTGTGCAGCTTCCTTTTGAGGTGTAGACTCAGATTTGTTCAAGAGAAGTTTGTGGGGCTATACTTGGCGTTGTTATGAGAGGGGCAAAATTTTTTGCCCCGCCCAAAATTTCTATTTTCCAAACCGAGAGGCTGATTTGAACCAAATTTTATGTGAGGGCTTATTGGGTCATGAGTACTTGATTTATGCAAAAAAAAATTTTCCCGCAGCCCCGTGGGAACCGCAGGAGCTAAAAATAGAAAAAATTTAAAACGCCCATATCTCCAAAACTGCACGGCACTGAGAATTTTTATTTGATGTGCAGCTTCCTTAGGACCAACAGAAAGGATTGGTAAAAAAAAATTGCCATCGGTTTTATCATAGGGTACAGTTTCGGGACTTTGAAAAAGTGCTGAGTCAGCACTTTTTAACACTGTAGGCAATGGGAAAAACATTAAAAAATCTTCTTCTCCAGATCCAGCAGGCAGAATCTTTTGATATTTGGTATGCAACATTGTAGGGTGGATCTGATTCAAGTTTGTTCAAATCGGCCCCCTGGGTTCATATTTGGGCTCAGTATAGGAGCCCGATTTCGAACTTAGTGCATTTCAGGCAAATTTCTTAAAAAATCTTCTTCTCCAGATCCAGCAGGCAGAATCTTTTGATATTTGGTATGCAACATTGTGGGGTGGATCTGATTCAAGTTTGTTCAAATCGGCCCCCTGGGTTTATATTTGGGCTCAGTATAGGAGCCCAAATTTGAACTTACTGCATTTCAGGCAAATTTCTTTGAAAATCTTCTCCAGATCCAGCAGGCAGAATCTTTTGATATTTGGTATGCAACATTGTAGGGTGGGTCTGATTCAAGTTTGTTCAAATCGGCTCCCTAGATTCATATTTGGGCTCACTATAGGAGCTTGAATTCGAATTTAGTGCATTTCAGGCAAATTTCTTCAAAAATCTTCTTCTCCAGATCCAGCAGGCAGAATCTTTTGATATTTGGTATGCAATGTTGCGGGGTAGATCTGATTCAAGTTTGTTCAAATCGGCCCCCTGGATACATATTTGGGCTTACTATAGAAGCCCGAATTCGAACTTAGTGCATTTCAGGCAAATTTCTTAAAAAATCTTCTTCTCCAGATCCAGCAGGCAGAATCTTTTCATATTTGGTAAGCAACATTGTGGGGTGGATCTGATTCAAGATTGTTCAAATCGGCCCCCTGGGTTAATATTTGGGCTCAGTATAGGAGCCCGATTTCGAACTTAGTGCATTTCAGGCAAATTTCTTAAAAAATCTTCTTCTCCAGATCCAGCAGGCAGAATCTTTTGATATTTGGTATGCAACATTGTAGGGTGGATCTGATTCAAGTTTGTTCAAATCGGCCCCCTGGGTTCATATTTGGGCTCAGTATAGGAGCCCGATTTCGAACTTAGTGCATTTAGGCAAATTTCTTAAAAAATCTTCTTCTCCAGATCCAGAAGGCAGAATCTTTTGATATTTGGTATGCAACATTGTGGGGTGGATCTGATTCAAGTGTGTTCAAATCGGCTTCCTAGATTCATATTTGGGCTCACTATAGAAGCTCGAATTGGAACTTAGTGCATTTCATGCAAATTTCTTAAAAAATCTTCTTCTCCAGATCCAGCAGGCAGAATATTTTCATATTTGGTAAGCAACATTGTGGGGTGGATCTGATTCAAGTTTGTTCAAATCGGCCCCCTGGGTTTATATTTGGGCTCAGTATAGGAGCCCAAATTTGAACTTAGTGCATTTCAAGCAAATTTATTAAAAAATCTTCTTCTCCAGATCCAGCAGGCAGAATCTTTTGATATTTGGTATGCAACATTGCAGGGTGGATCTGATTCAAGTTTGTTCAAATCGGCCCCCTGGATTCATATTTGGGCTCACTATAGAAGCTCGAATTCAAACTTAGTGCATTTCGGGCAAATTTCTTCAAAAATCTTCTTCTCCAGATCCAGCAGGCAGAATCTTTTGATATTTGGTATGCAACATTGCGGGGTGGATCTGATTCAAGTTTGTTCAAATCGGCCCCCTGGATTCATATTTGGGCTTAATATAGAAGCCCGAATTCGCACTTAGTGCATTTCAGGCAAATTTCTTCAAAAATCTTCTTCTCCAGATCCAGCAGGCAGAATCTTTTGATATTTGGTATGCAATGTTGCGGGGTGGATCTGATTCAAGTTTGTTCAAATCGGCCCCCTGGATTCATATTTGGGCTTAATATAGAAGCCCGAATTCGCACTTAGTGCATTTCGGGCAAATTTATTAAAAAATCTTCTTCTCCAGATCCAGCAGGCAGAATCTTTTGATATTTGGTATGCAACATTGTGGAGTGGATCTGATTCAAGTTTGTTCAAATCGGCTTCCTAGTTTCATATTTGGGCTCAGTATAGAAGCTCGAATTCGAACTTAGTGCATTTCAGGCAAATTTCTTAAAAAATCTTCTTCTCCAGATCCAGCTTCAGAATCTTTTCATATTTGGTAAGCAACATTGTGGGGTGGATCTGATTAAAGTTTGTTCAAATCGGCCCCCTGGGTTTATATTTGGGCTCCGTATAGGAGCCCAAATTTGAACTTACTGCATTTCAGGCATATTTCTTAAAAAATCTTCTTCTCCAGATCCAGCAGGCAGAATCTTTTGATATTTGGTATGCAACATTGTAGGGTGGATCTGATTGTGATTCATGAACGTATTTATTTGTAAAGTTGATAGAATCTTAGACAAAATTTGCAGAAAAGATCTACTATAGAAGGGGTGGTATCCAGGGTGAACCGTTTACCCAAATCTAGCAGTACTAATGCATTATTCACACAAATCTTCGTTCAAATTTTATGACCCCTCATTGGAACACACGCATTCAGCTCATTCCAACAAAGGTCATATGCCATGTTTTCGAGACAAAGGAATAAAAATTTTAGTTATTCATGACATTTTTAGGCAACTGTTGTCTGTTATTCACATTGCTTCATGAAATTTCAGTACTTTTAGAAGTTACCTCAGTAATCAAGGGTTAATTCCCCTTAATTAAATGTCGCCTCTAAAAAACAACCACTTTGCATATCTTACCTTTTTACCAGCATAACTGCCAAAACTTGTCAGCATTCTTCGCAAAAATCGCTATTCAAATTTTAATTTTTGTCTCTTAAACATACATGTACTTATCGCTTGTAAATACCCCATTGGAATGAGCTTTTTGAGCTCATTCCAATGAGAGGTCGCACACCATGCTTTTTGAGTCAAAAAAGCAATTTTTTTAGTTATTCCAGAATTTCGTACGTAAAACACAGCTTTATGACTTCACATTAAAATGAGGTCTCTAAGCTTGTTCCAATCAACATTCACGCACTATGTCTTTCACACAAAAAATAAAATTTTCCATTTATTCAGGAACACTCTTACCCCCCCCCCCCCCCCCCCCCCCCACACACACACACACAAACACACACACACACACACAAACACATCTAAAAGTTCATCAGCAAAAAAACAGTTACTTCAATTTTTAAATGCATTATAGGAACAACTTGCCTAATCAAATTTAAATACTTTTGCATCATTCTGTATCTAGAACAAACCATTTACCATATCTTTACGCAAAATTCTCCAGCATCATTCACAAAAAAACACCATTATTTATATATTCACATTTCTGTCTCAAAAATATACCTGATCTTCCCATACCCCTATTGGAATAAGCTGTTTGAGCTTGTTCCAATGATGATAAAAAAAAATAAAATTTGTGAAAATTTTTGTTTTCTTGCATGCAAATATATACATTTAGCACATGGAAGATATCCACAGTTGGGGAGAGATGTCCAAGGCTATCTCTTCACATTCCTTGTTTGTGCTTCATGCTAAACCAGTTTGTCTGCAGAGATAAATTTGCTTTATTAAAAATCATTGGAGATTGGCCACACACCAATGATTTTAAATAAAACTAATTTTAGGTAACAAATGTTGAACTTCAAACAAAATCTATCACTCAACCAGTTAATGTTGATGAGACATGACATGGTGAAGGTGACCTAAAATACTTCTTAGAGTCACTTTGTCAGGTGAGCGATTAAGGCCACGTGGGGCCTCTTGTTTGACATAGGACTTGGTTATTTGACATGTGGATGTGTCACCATGAGACCGCATGTCGTCTACCTTGATGTGACCTTGACCTCTAACCTTAAGGTCAAATTTATGTACTTCAAATAGGGAATAATTATCCAGACCAGAACTTTTTTTGTTTTTTGACCTACGACTTAGATATTTGACATGTGGATGTATCACAATTAGACCGCATGTCACATGTAATCATGACCTTCATGTGACCTTGACCTCAAGGTCAAATTTATGTACTTTAAATAGGAAGTAATTGTCCAGACCAGATTTTTTTTTTTCTTTGGACATGTGGATGTGTCACCATGAAACTGCATGTCCGCTACCTTGATGAACTGCATGTGACCTTGACCTCTGACCTCAAGGTCAAATTTATGTACTTTAAATAGGGAATAATTGTCGAGATCAGAACTTTTTTGTTTTTTGACCTTGGACTTAGATGATTGACATGTGGATGTATCACAATGAGACCACATGTCATCATGACCTTCATGTGACCTTGACCTCAAGGTCAAATTTATGTACTTTAAATAGGGAGTAATTGTCCAGATCAGAATTTTTTTTTTTTTGACATGTGGATGTGTCCCCATGAAACTGCATGTCCACTACCTTGATGAACTGCTTGTGACCTTGACCTCTGACCTCAAAAGGAAGGGGAGACATATGTTTTAGTGTGCTAAAACACTTTCTAGTTTTTCATGTCCTAGGCCCTCCAGCCTTTTTACGATTCAGTCTGGGCTATTGGTTTACAGTATAAAAATATGAAAAAATTCAAAAACATTTATATAATTTTTTATACTTACCAATGGCCCAGATGGGGATGGCCTTCCCATGAGTTGGGAACTCATACCTCCCTGCTGACTATGTAATATTTAGCAGGTACTGTTTGTAAGAATGAGGCTTGGTGTCAATTTCGGTACTACCTGGACACTGCGCATGTGCAGTGGTCAAAAGTGTGGAGGACCATATAGGACATTTATTTTTGGGTTTTGGATGCAAATTTTGGGGATTTGGGGAGAGGACAAAATTTGTATTTGGCTCTGGATATTTTGGAGTTAGCACTAGCTAAGTCTGGGCCATTGGTAAGTATAAAAAATATATAAAATACTTTAAATTTGTTCATTTTTATTCTGACCTGGTTGAAAAACCTGTGATGATCAAGTTAAATAAATCTTTTGTTCCGTTTCAGATCTGATTTTGTTACGATGACCGACATGAGACATTTATATAGTGAATTTAGTGTTGGTCAGGGCATCCAATTCATGGTAGTGGCTGCAAATTCCCCGGTTGATTTCGTAGTTCAGGTTGCTGATGTAGAAAGAAATGACTTATTTTCTCAGTTGAGTTCAGAAATCCAGAATGTTGATGAAGTACCATATAGGTAAGGCAGTAGCTTTGTAAATACTCTTCACTTATGGTGGGTCACCATGCAGTTTTGAAAAAAGAAGACCCTTGAAACTGTTTCGTATAGTGGAACCTTGTTAATTGAATGACCAGTTTTCCAATGAAAAATATATAACAGGAATTTAGGTTATCTTTCCTGATAAATTAAGCATTTACTGTCCCTCGACATGTTGTCGGAGGACTATGAACTATTGAAATCTGCTGCATCCGTTTGTGTGATAACTAAAATTTGGGTTATCAAATCAAAACCAAATTTTGGTGTATATGTCCCTTGCCCCAATGGTTAGTCAAATTTCTGAATATTGGCTGGATCCGATAATTATGCCTCTTTTTCAACACTTTTCTGCTCAATTTCACAACTTTGGAAATTTGGTGTCCGGATGATAACATAGTTTCATTTTTTGAATCATCATCAAATTTAGTAAATAGGTTTGTCTCAAGTTCGAATTTGGGTTCGGTCTGTCCTCTTTTGGCTGAGTTATGGCCCTTTTCCCTATTTTGATACACCGTTTTGTCTGTCTGTCTGTCTGTCTGTCTGTCTGTCTGTCTGTCTGTCTCTCTGTCTCTCTGTCTGTCTGTCTGTCTGTCTGTCCATCCATAAACAATTGGTTTATGACCGATAACTCTTGCAAGAGTTATGTCTCCTTTTGAATTAAAAAATCACAAATTTCCCAATTTCAGCTATATTCTTACTGTCCAGTGCCTGCAGGGGAAGAGCTGTCCGATTTTTTTTTAGTCCATTATTTCTGTACTGCCCAGTGCTTGCAGGGAGGGTTGCATGTCATTTTAAACTACATATCAATATAACTATACAAATATGGATGCCAATTTCAGCTTTATTCTTACTGGCCAGTGCCTATGGGGGAAGTGCTGCTCATTATTTTTAGCTCAACTTTGGCGAAGCCAAATTTGAGCTTTTGTCATGTCCCGTCTGTCCGCAAGTCAACAATTGGATACGGCTCGGGCTAGAGGCTATATTTATGAACCGATCTTTACGAAACTTCTTGGGTACCTTTGTTACGACCGTGGGATGAGAACGAGTGTTTTGGGGTCCAAAATTCAAGATGGCTGCCAGAAGCCATTTTGTACCGACGATGCAGAAATCTGTTTTTAGCTGCGACAAGCAGCTCTATAAGTGGCAATGTCGGTCGGTCTGTTGGTCGGTCTGTCTGTCTGTCTGTCTGTGACCAACGATTTTCAAAACTCAATAACTTTTGAAATACTTGATGGAATGACTTTATATTTGGCATGTAAGTGTATCTTATTGATGTCTAGCCACTGTTCAATGCATGTGTTGTTCCAAATATTTTTCTTGGGGTTATGGCCCTTGATGAACTTAGAATTTTGTGAGTTTGCACCACCCGTTGCAGCTACGGTGTCGATGTCGCGATTTTTTGTACAGAACTTCCATATGAAAGCTCTGATTTGAATAATTTTTTGTATGAATGTTTAGTACCATGAGATACATTACATATCATACAGGTTTTTTTTCTTGTGCTTAAATTATGCAAATTAGACTAACTTTGATTTATTTAGTGTTATTTTCAGCACTGTCAGTGCAAATGCCAATACGGCTCGGGCTAGAGGCTGCATTTATGAACCAATCTTTACGAAACTCCTTGGGTACCCTTGTTATCATTGTGGGACGAGAACGAGTGTTTTGGGGTCCGGTCTGAAATTCAATATGGCCGCTGGTAGCCATTTTGTTCAAATTAGGGGCAATCAGATTTTTGCGCAGAACTTCCACATGAAAGCTCTGATTTGAATAATTTTTTTGTATGAATGTTTAGTACCATGGGATACATCACATATAATACGGGTTTTTCTCTCGTGCATAAATTGTGCAAATTAGTCTAACTTAGATTTATTCAGTGTTACTTTCAGCACTGTAAATGTAAATGCCAATTCGGCTAGGGCTAGAAGCCGAATTTATGAACTGATCTTCACAAAACTTTTGTGGTACCTTTTGTTATCACGGTGGGATGAGAACGAGTGTTTTGGGGTCCGGTTTGAAATTCAAGATGGCCACTGGCAGCCATTTTGTACCGAAATTAGGTGTAATCAGGTTTTTGTACAGAACTTCTATATGAAAGCTCTGATTTGAATAATTTTTTGTATGAATGTTTAGTACCATGGGATAGATCACATATAATACAGGTTTTTTTTTCATGTGTAAATTATGCAAATTATAACTTTGATTTATTCAGTGTTACTTTCAGCACTGTAAGTGCAAATGCCAATATGGCTCAGGCTAGAGGCCGTATTTATGAACTGATCTTCACAAAACTTCTTGGGTACCTTTGTTATCACTCTGGGACGAGAACGAGTGTTTTGGGTCCGGTCTGAAACTCAAGATGGCCACTGACAGCCATTTTGTACAAAGTTAGGGGGAATCAGATTTTTGTGCAGAACGTCCATATTAAAGCTCTGATTTGAATAATTTTTTGTATGCATGTTTAGTACCATGGGAGACACCACATATAATACAGGTTTTTTTCTCGTGCATAAATTATGCAAATTAGACTAACTTTGATTTATTCAGTGACACTTGCATCGCTGTAACTGTAAATTCCAATATCGGGCTCGGGCTAGAGGCCGTATTTATGAACCGATCTTCACAAATCTTCTTGGGTACCTTTGTTATCACCGTGGGACAAGAACGAGGGTTTTGGGGTCCCGTCGGAAACTCATTATGGCCACTGGCGGCCATTTGTACCAAGATTAGGTGCAATCTGTTTTTTGTACAGAACTTCTATGTGAAAGTTCTGATTTGAATAATTTTTTGTATGAATGTTTAGTACCATGGGATAGATCACATATAATACAGGTTTTTTTTTTCATGTGTAAATTATGCAAATTATAACTTTGATTTATTCAGTGTTACTTTCAGCACTGTAAGTGCAAATGCCAATATGGCTCAGGCTAGAGGCCGTATTTATGAACCGATCTTCACAAATCGTCTTGGGTACCTTTGTTATCACCGTGGGACAAGAACGAGGGTTTTGGGGTCCCGTCGGAAACTCATTATGGCTACTGGCGGCCATTTGTACCAAAATTAGGTGCAATCAGTTTTTTGTACAGAACTTCTATGTGAAAGTTCTGGTTTGAATAAATTTTTGTATGAATGTTTAGTAACATGCAGGCTTCTCAACAGTACCCAGTACCAGTGCCGGAATCGGAGGTACTCTGGCATTTTCGTGGTACCGGTTCTGATTCTCAGTACCATCCGTACTCGGTACCAAAGATGCATATACAGACAACCGTAGATTGGCAGGATTTTTAACTAAAACTATTAGTATAGTATACAAGTTCTGCTTTACTGGTACATTAGGACACAGTCACCAATGCTTGGGGTGGAAGTCCTCTAAAATAGGCAGCATGGGGTATAAACGATTGACTAAACTTGACTTTATCTCCATGTTATGTCACGATTAGTCATTGTGCATAAATATGTGATGTTAAACACCAATAAATAAATAAATATTAGTATAGTATAGTTTGTAGAGGTAACTGTATGTATATTGTGCCTGCGTTCACTTTGAACATAAATTCAGTATCAGAAGTGTGTGTGGGTGGGTGGGGGGGAGGGTCATGTATCAATCATGACATTTTCTGCCAGTTACTGTGGTTGGAGTCTGGTGCTTTAAAATTGAAACTTGAAAGTGGGACATCTGACATTGCTTCAGTCTTCAAAGGAACAGAGGTTGCTTAGCGTTTTAGTGACGAAGTTGGCTTGACCATTGATCGACTCGTGAAGATGCGTTTGTAAAGTGGAAATAATATATAATATTGAATTGTCCATTGGATTGTGACCATGCTGGGCACGAGTGCCCCGTCCACGACTAGTGTCCATTGAACATTTCTCCCCTCCCCCCCCCACCTTCAAGTACCTCCCTCACACACACACACACACCATAACTATTTTTTGAACTTGGTATGCTCATTGGGCAAGACCTTCAGATAAGAGCTATTGATTAGCATTCATTTCTGTGAAAAAAGTTGCCATTTACAATAACCTCTGAACTTCCTGCATTTGTGTATCAGCATTCTTCCTTTAGCCAGTCTTAAAGTTTACATTTAAAAATACATGGATTACTCTGACGTTGTGCACTCACAATGCTGTTATGTTGTAATTTCACCAAATAACATTGGTACCAATGATCTTCAATTTTGCCATTTCACTTACCAAGTTCAGGTTTGTCAAGTTGAGCTACAGTGTCATTGACACTTTCATTTAGTCCACTATTGCTGCCCAGTGCTTGGTGGGGAGGTTGGGTGTCATTTTAACCTACTACATATCGATATAACCATATAAATATGGATGCCAATTTCAGCTTTATTCTTACTGGCCAGTGTCTTATAGGGGAAGTGCTGCCCACTATCCCAATTTTTTCTAGTCCACTATTTCTGTACTGCCCAGTGTTTGCAAAGCAGGTTTGCATGTCATTTTAACCTACTACATATCGATATATTTATATAAATATGGATGACACAAGAATCATAGTGGTTTTTAATTCCATTCATTCAAAGTTGTTTGGATGAACCAATTCATTTCAAACATTCAGAAGTTATTTTTTTACATGCAAGTCCGACTTTGCTACTTGCTGGGCATGAGCACATGCGTTAGCATTGCTCTTGTTATCAGCTTGGGATGAAAACGAGTGTTTTTGGGTGCGGCCCAAAATTCAAGATGGCTGCCAGCAGCCATTTTGTACCAAAATTAGTTCAATCTGTTTTTTGTACAGAACTTACAGGACTTCATTTGTTATCATCATGGGATGGTAACAAGTGCTTTGGGGCTTGGCCAAAAATTCAAAACGCCTCTTGACAGTCATGTTTACGGGAATTCTGTGTATTACATATTTTTATACTGTACCAATGACCCAGACTTAGCTGGTGCTAACTCTAACAAAACCAGGGCCAAACACAAATTTTGCCCCCCAACCCCCAAAATTTGCATCCAAAACAAAAAGAAATCATGTCCTAAAGGACCTCCATACTACGCCCCCACTGCGCATGCGCAGTGACACGGACGTCCCGAAATTGGCGCCAATTATCATTCTCTGTTTGGCCCTTCATCAGTCAATATCTCACTGATCTTTGTGCTTGTAAATCTCAGTTTAAAGGATGCCAGACACGTAATTTTTGGAGAAATGGTGATTCTAAGGAGGATAGAAGGAGAAGAGGAAAAAGAAGTGACAAAAAAATAATCAGGGCTGTACTTAAAATTTTTTGATGAAATTATGTTAAGTTGCCTATTTTCGAGGCATGGGCCTCTTGTTGTCATTCTTGCTAAATGTTGCACTGCTTATTCAGTGTTTCCTCTCCCCTAGCCTTCTAAAGTCCCCCCTTGCAATTCTCCCATGCTTTTGGCATATTTTTGAGAAAGTTCATTTCTAAAATTTCCCTGGGAGAGTTGCTTGGATACAGAATGTTTTCTGTTATTTTCCCCATAGTTACGTTTTCACCCATGGGTGTATAAACGTTGTGTTCTGCATCTTCCATCTGATGTTCTGCAGATTCTCCCCTGGGAGTCTCTGTTTTGCATCAGATAGAGTGTAATTTTGATGACTGATCCCGGGCCAGTTTTTGCAGTGCCTGGAGTCATGTTTTCTGGTGTTTTACACTGTTTGTTTACATTGGCAACAGCCTTTTTTGAGGGGGGCTGTTTGCCTTTGCTGTAGTTTATCTCACTATAAGATACATTTATATTATCCGTAAGTGTCTCATTAATTATTTAATATAAATTTAAATTTTTTGACCACACTTTGCCATCGGATCCATCGGGGCTCAACGTTACTTTTCAGCAACTTGGGCTTCGCTGAAAAAATATTTTTTCAAAATTATTTTGATTTGCAATTGTTTTTTCATTTATTAATGGATCATGTTATTATGTATCTTTGTGTCAGGGGTTTGTGCGAGTAACTAGGACTTGTTGTTGACTTTTCACAATGAAAGGATATTGTTCAAATTGTAATGGGAAGAAATCTTCCTCTGACTTTCATGATCATTGTATTAATTGTAGTCAGTGTTCTCGCACTAATCCCTGCCCTATATGTCAATATTGGGATGATAAACATTGGAAACGTGTGTCACGGTATGTTGTTTCTGGAGAAAGGGCTATGCCGGCTCTTTCTCCGCAAGGTCACTCTACTCTCTCAGTTTCTATTTCAGAGGAACAAGAACAGGGTGATGTTTCCATGTTATCTTCTACAAGTGTGCGTCCGTCGTCACAAATGAATTCAGAGCTAGCGGCAAAAGTGCTCATGGAGATTAGACAAATGTCGTCCGCTAGCTCGCCCGGTGTAGCGTCCATTCACCGAATGGTTCGGCAGCCGGGTTCGTCCGATGCGGTCCAGGAGGAAATTTTGGGTGATGCGAGCACTATAAACATACAAGGTGCACACCCAGTGACGGCGGATAGTAAGCGAGAACGGAGGAAGCCTTTGAGTCTGGTTCCTAGCTCGTCCAGGTCCAGCCGGGCCGCGAGCGAGAGAGGCCCCTCTCTCGTACAACAACATCTGGGACCAGATGTTGTGGTACAAAATGTGTCGCAAGCGGAGCATACGTCCGTCGCTCGGGACGCTCCGTTGTATAGGCAGTCCGCGGAGACTGCTAAGGCTTCTTCTTCTCGTCAGCGCACACGACCGCACCTTGGCTGCGTGACCGCCGATATTTTACCAGCTTCGCCGATCAAGGATTCTTTGGCGACCAGGTCACACCATCCGGCAGCCAGGGATTCGAGACCGATGGACTCCGGACGTTCGCATAGAAAAAGTATGCGGGAGCCATCTGATGCGGAGCTGCCCTCGGCGAAGCAGCGAAAGACTGCGCCTCCGCAGGTCTCGACGCCGGACATTCTTGTGCAGATAGCACAGCTTATCGCAGCATCCGACAGAAACGGTGTCGGATCGAGAATTATCCGACGGCGCTGGGTCGGTACGCTCCGCCGAAGCATTGGCGGCGGACGACCGGGAACATCATGAGGTCCGACCGGATGGTGAAAGGGATACGGATGATTTGGAGCTATCCCTTTCGGAACAACATAAAGCTGCCGTGGACTTCATCCGGCACTTTCTCCCTCAAGTTGTTCCGTCGGGCCAGACTTCTGCGGTTCCGGACAAGAGGATTATAGCGTCATTGGACTCTGAATTTTTTGAGCGGTTCAGGGACATCGCTCCCGAGTTTCCGTCGCAGTCCAATAATGTTGCAAGAACATTTGAATTATTGAACGACGCTATATTTAAACTTGCTTCCAGGACGGGGAAAGCAGGTTTCTTGTCCGCTAATACTCTCAACCTGCCTTTCATTAATGCAAGGAATAAATTCGATACGGCAGGACAGGGTATCCCGAGAGTTCCTCTGCGTATGGACGACGAGGCGGAAGACTTAGAGCTATCATTACCGTCGTCGGCTTCTATTCCAACCGCTGTGTTGGAAACAGCTATTGCGTCTAACAGAGCCAATTTAGATGCCTTATCTTACGCAGATCACCTTACTAAGGCGTTATCACTGCGCCTTCAAGGGAAAGAGTTTCAGGATATACAATCCTCTTTAAGACTTCTTTCAAGGGCAGTAGCTTATTCCACGTGTAACTCCGCCCTTTCAGTGGCAAATCTGGAGTTGGTTAGACGTGACGCAGCCTTAGCTACATCCACACTTGTGGATTCTAAGGTGAAGAACTCTCTTAGAGTCGCTTCGGTCTCCGGAGATCTTCTCTTTGACGGCAAGCTTTGCTATTTATGATAAAATTACTAAGAAAGCTTCGGATTCTCTGTTGTTCAAATCTGCTTCTAAGAAGCCGGATACAGCAGACAAGAATAAGACAGGCACTTCTGGGTCTAATGCGCCCAAGAGAGGTTCCTATAGAGGTTCTGGTGCTTCCTCTTGGTCTTATTCGAGAGACCGTCAGGGTAGCGACTCTCGTTCGGGACGTCCTTCGGGCCGGGACAATCGGTCGAACGCCCCGAGGTCGACGGGGCGATGTGCGGGTCGTGGAGGACGTGGTTTCTCCTACCGCAGGCCTCGCAGGTCCAGGAGGTGATGGCTCAAACCTCTATCGCGTACCGGTTGGCGGAAGGTTGTCGAGCTTTTCTCAAGAATGGGCGTCGATTACGGACGACCCTTGGGTGAGAGGAGTGACTTCGGAAGGTCTAAAGATATCCTTCAAACGAAAGCCTCCATTGACTCGAAGTCCAAAGTGGACTCAACTTCCGTCAAATCCGCAGAAAAGAGACGCTCTGTTATCAGAGGTGCAGTCTCTTTTAATGAAGAACGCGGTAGAGGTCGTAGAAAACCAGGAAACTCCGGGATTCTACAGCCATCTGTTTCTGGTTCCGAAACCAGACGGCTCGTTCCGTCCAGTCATAGATTTGAGCTGGATAAACAAGCTGATCATCGCTCCAAAATTTTAAATGGAGACGATTCGGTCGGTCAGAGTGAGTATTCGGGTGAACGATTATGCAACAAGCATAGATCTCAAAGATGCGTACTTTCACGTCATGGTACATCCGACATTCCGAAAGTATCTACGCTTCGCAGTCCTAGGAGTGGTGTATCAATTCCGGGCGATGTGCTTCGGATTGAATCTAGCACCTTGGGCTTTCACTCGGGTAATGAACTCGGTAATGATCTATTTCCGAGCTCATTCGTCTGCGGTAACGTCGGCCTACCTGGACGACATTCTTCAGAGGTACGGCAACGAGTTAACGCTTCAGAACGATGTTCAGAATCTACTTCTATTGCTCTGACGTCTCGGTTTTATAGTAAACGAGGAGAAGTCGGATCTGGTGCCGTCCAAGTCATTCACTCATCTGGGAATGAGCTTCGAGACGCACAACAATCTCGTTCGTCTGCCGTTAACCAGAGCGAAATTAGTCAGTTGTTACGCTCGCTATTGTCTGCACGCAGACAAAGTCACAGCGAGAGAATTTATGAGACTGATAGGTCTGTGCGGAGCCGCTGCGGATCTCATTCCGATGGGGCGGTTACGCACACGTCCTCTCCAAATTTTCTTGACTCAGAATTGGAGTGTGAAAATTCATTCGCTCGACGAAGACGTTCTCTTGTCAGATCAAGTGAAACAAGAGATTCAGACTTGGGCAAACATTCAGTGGTTAACTCAGGGAGTTCCGCTGCAGTTGCCGGATCCGAGTTTTACCATTATGACGGATGCCAGTCAAACAGGTTGGGGTGCATCATTAATCCCAACGGATTCGAGATGCCAGGGTCTTTGGGATCCGCAATTCCTGTGCAAGCACATAAACATCAAGGAAATGATGTCAATCTGGCTTGCGTTACGTCACTGGATGGACATTATTCACAATGCTCATGTCCAAATCCTATCCGACAATACGACAGTAGTGGCGTATATACGGAATCAGGGAGGCACTCATTCAGTTCCGTTGTTCAATCTAACGGAAAGAATCCTTCTGTTTGCGCTAGAACATCACGTTCTTCTTTCGGTCCGTCACATACCGGGTCGTCTGAATGTGCTAGCAGACTCCCTTTCACGAAAGGGTCGCTTGTTGCCGTCGGAATGGACTCTCATCAAACAAGTATTCAATCAGATTTGCTACCAATGGGAACGGCCAATGATAGACTTATTTGCGACACATCTCAACAATCAGTTGCAGACGTATGTGTCTCCGTGTCCGGATCCAAGAGCATTTGCAGTAGACGCTCTGTCGATCCCTTGGGATGGAATGATAGGATATGCGTATCCTCCAGCGCCGTTAATTCAACAAGTATTGCTAAAGATAAAACAATCTCAATGCAAGATTCTGTTGGTAGCATCTCTGTCGCCACAGAGACCGTGGATAAATCTACTCAGGTGTCTGTTGTGGGACCTACCGCGAAAGCTTCCTCCATGGGAGGATCTTCTTTCGCAGGGGAAATCGCGCCAACTCCATCACAACCCGCAAGGTCTCAACCTTCACGTTTTTCCGTTGTGCGGTCCTTCTTGCATGGCAAGCACTTTACAGGACTAGCAGTGGATGCGATTTCTAACTGTAGGAGGACCTCCTCTTCGCTAAACTATGCGGCTAAGTGGAAGGTTTTTCGTCGTTGGTGTAGGGATCATTCTGTAGATATATTCGATCCCTCTATACCAGACATTGCAAACTTTCTAGTATACTTGTTTGACGAAATCAAACTGCAGCCTGTTACTATTAAGGGTTATAGGTCTATGTTATCTGATACCTATGCACATCATGATAGTTTACAAATTGGATCTAATGTCTCTTTATCTAAGTTGGTTAGAAACTTTTCGATAAATAGACCCAGAACTCTTAGATTAATTCCTAAATGGAATTTAGCTTGGGTTCTTCTTAAATTGAAGGAAAAGCCATTTGAACCTCTTGGGACAGTAGATTTCAAATTCTTATCTTATCAGACAGCTTTTCTCTTAGCTTTCTCTTCTGCTAGAAGAGTCAGTGAGCTTCATGCACTGTCGGTGGATGATTCTCACTATCGTAGTGTCGGGAACACTATCACATTCACTACTAATGTGGGTTTTTTAGCTAAGAATCAGGCTCCTAATAAATATCCGGAACCTATTGTTATTAAGGCTCTTCCGTCTTCAGATGGGCGTAGGCCTTTACTCTGTCCTGTTAGAGCGTTACGTATCTATAAACAGAGATCTCAGTTTATCAGAAAGGGACGGAAACGTTTCTTTCTGTCTTTGATGCCTAATAGAAAGGACATTTCAGTCCATTCTATTGCTAGATGGATTCAATTAACTATCCGTACTGCTTATGAGAGTTTATCTTCTTCTCAGCAGTCTGTGCTTAAGATTTCCGCTCATGAAGTAAGAGCTCTTGCTACTTCTTGGGCTTATGCTAATAGTGTTGCTATTACAGATTTAATGAAGGCTGCTTATTGGTCTCAGCCATCCACAGTCACGAATTTTTATCTCAGAAATATTGAGTCCATTTCTGGAGACCTGCATTGTTTAGGTCCGTTATCTGTTGCTCAGAATGTCGGCCACTAAACAGTTGCAACTATAGTTATGCAGGCTTTCTGTTCCGGCAGTGACTCCGTCCGGCTGCCCTCTTCGCTCTGGGCTATTTGACCCAGGGCAAGGGGAAGGGGGGGGGGGGGGGGGGGTGTTCCCTTAGGTCACCTGCTTTATAGTGAAAAGCAAGGGAATGCCTCCTCCAAGTCAGTATTTCTGAGTCGCTTCCGGGATGGTTTTAAAGTGTAATATTAATGTTAAAATTCATTCATGTCTTATTTTTAAAGTGTAGCTCGGTGTGAAGCATTTGTATATGTCAAGTGTCAAACGGGCTTTAATATACAATACTCGGACACTTTTAAATGACTATAAAGAGTCTCAATTCTCTGGACTACTTTATTTATTGGCTTACTTTAAAAATAATTAGTATAAGGGATATACTGGATGTTAATAGAGAACATGAATGCTATTGTGCTCAATTATTAAGGGTAGTGTATCTTTCTAATTTAATATTAAATAAGAAAGATACATGTAAAGCCTAATACTCCTTTTCTCCTTAAGGGGTTACCTCTTTACTATATAGTTGAGCTTATTGGATTTTCCTCTATGTCCTAGGCCCTCCAGCCTGTTTACTATTCAGCTAAGTCTGGGTCATTGGTACAGTATAAAAATGTTAAAAAATTTATAGTAATTTATATATTTTTTATACTTACCAATGACCCAGACGGGGATGGCCCTCCCTGGAGTTGGGAACTCTTGCCTCCCCGCTGAGTACATAGCGCTGACCAGGCACTGCCAGTAAGAATGATAATTGGCGCCAATTTCGGGACGTCCGTGTCACTGCGCATGCGCAGTGGGGGTGTAGTATGGAGGTCCTTTAGGACATGATTTCTTTTTGTTTTGGATGCAAATTTTGGGGATTGGGGGGCAAAATTTGTGTTTGGCCCTGGTTTTGTTAGAGTTAGCACCAGCTAAGTCTGGGTCATTGGTAAGTATAAAAAATATATAAATTACTATAAATTTTTTAACTTTTTGTACAGAACTTGTAAAGAAGATTTTTTATGTCAGTGCCTTTGTTATCACTGTGCTATGAGAACAAATATTTTTGGGTTCAGTCAGACCCACTCAGGGACTCAAAAAGGGAGATGATAATTAAAAATCTTTTCCAAAAACACCAGACAAAATAACGTTTCTTGAATTCAGCATCCCTAGAATGTGTATCTTTAAATGTGTTGAAGCCACGTTCCTGTGTTAACATTTGGTAGTGTTTGGGGAGGGTAAACATTATTAGCATAACCCGATTTTCTATTTGCAATGAGAAAAATAAAACATCCTCACCCATGGGAACACTATGAGCTAAAGATAAAAAATTCAAATACCTATATTTTAAGAAGGACTGGACAAATACTTATTAATTAGTATGAATCAGCCTTACAAGGGTTTGAATCAAACCGACCAAAACAATTGCTAATATTTGTTTATGGTGCACCATACAAGAATCCCCATTGTAACATTAACCCCATGAAAATTCATTTCTAGTTTAGCATCTGTCACCCACCTTTACAAAACATTACCTATGCATTTGTTGCAGACTACGGTCAGTATTTATGTACAGACCTTTACAATACTTTACATGTGCCTTTGTTATCAGGTCATTACTTAGATGTGTGTCATTGCTGTGTCACATACTTTACATGTACGTGTCTTAACCAAGTTGATCTACAATGTCATTGACACTTTCATTGTGTTATGATATTTGACATGTGGGTGTATCACCATGAGATGATGTGTCACATACCATCATGACCCACATGTGACATTGACCTTTTCCGGCTTCCTCCACCCATAAAACTCACGGTCACAATTGGCCATTGTGCATAAGTATGCGCATAAGTATGCGCATAAGTATTTGACCTTAAACACCAATATATAAATAAATAAATATACA
Source organism: Pictodentalium vernedei (assembly GCA_031216915.1). Taxonomy (NCBI): domain Eukaryota; kingdom Metazoa; phylum Mollusca; class Scaphopoda; order Dentaliida; family Dentaliidae; genus Pictodentalium; species Pictodentalium vernedei. The sequence continues at coordinate 129,124,560 of CM062295.1, forward strand.
GCAACTGTTGTGAACATGCTAGCAATGGGAGTTCAATAGTTAAAATTTACACCTATTGTGAAATTTCATCCAAGTTAACCTTTGGTGACCTTGCCCTGAATGCAGACTTGTCTAAATTTATCATTCGTTTCCTTGTAAAAAGCGAAATGAAGTGGCAATTATTTATTCATTTGAAAAAGAGTTTACCTCCTAAAATACCAAACAAAAACCAACATACATTGTCTCATGTTAATAAAGTATTCCTAAATCATAATAGTACATTATTAAAATGAAAAAAGGGCCCGTGATTTGTGTGTTTCTTTTTCCATTTCGTTTCTGTGATAAAATTGACAGCAGAAGTACCACCCACTGGTGCTCATACAAACAAAAACAGATTCGTACCTGTTAATATTGAATATTGTATTATTTAACATTTAAACTTTTAATAATCTGACGATCATGGTATAAATAAAATATACCCAAAGTAGCTTGGTGTGTCAAACGTTCACCACTTGTGAAAGGGTGTTAACCGCTTGCCAAAGGCTTGTGGTTAACACCACTTCACCATTCATGGTGACCATTTGGTATACCAAGCTACAATAGGTATATTCTATATTTCATTCATAGTGATCTTGTGACAAACCATAGATGTAACTGTTGTCTTTCTTTTTTTCCTTGTAGACCGTGTCAGAATGAAGTAATACTTGCACAATTTAATGACAATATTTGGTACAGAGCTGTGGTTGTTTCAATGAAAGATTCTGAAGCAGTTGTTTACTTTATAGATTATGGAAATGAGACTACAGTGAAATTTGATTCAATTCGTAAACCATCTTCTCGAATAAAGGATGTGCCAGTGATGGGTATAAAGTGCTCTCTAGCACACATGAAACAATCACAAGACTTTGTTTGGCCGAACTCAATAACAGATTATTTTAAAGAGGCATGTGCTTTTTCTTCTTCTATTGTGAAAGCTACAGTTGTCGAGTTGGGCAAGAATATTTTACTTGTGGAGATAGAAAGTCTGACCACTGGTGAGTCAGTTTCCAAACTACTGAGTCAGAAAATACAGTCTCAAGTTTTAGCATCTACCAATGAGCCACTTGATAGTACTAAAGCTTTATTGAAAAGGAATGTGACAACAGATGAGACAATCATGGCTAAGGATATGAATGTTGTTATATTGTCATCTGATACTCCCGTTTCTGTGGAGCTGCTTTCTTTTTCGAGTTTTGACAACCTTTTGCTCAACGTTATATCATCTGAGTTTTTGAACATGATGAACGACTTGCACGAGTTTTGTTCTCAAAATGATTCTAGATGCAAACCTGTCGTTGGTGAAATGGTATGTGCACTGTATGAGATGGACAGTGTTTGGTACAGAGCTGAAGTTAAAGAGCTTGCTAATAATTGCTGCCAAGTATTTTTCCTAGATTATGGAAATACTGAAAATGTTTCATTTGATAAAATTCAGAAGATTCCAAAGAAGTTTACATTAGTACCTCTTCAGGCATTAAGATGTTCACTGTTTGGTGTTACTACTGCAGTTAATGTTGAAGTTCAAAAGAAAATATTTGCAAGTAATATCTCAGATGGACCAGTGACTGCCATGTGCCATCAGCAAATGAATGATTTTTGTGAAATTAAACTTTTTACTTCTGATAATAGTTGTGTGAATGAGAAATGTACTTGTCAAATTAATTCATTGTCTGCAGAATGCTTGCAGCCTTCGAATTCAGCCATTATGTCCACCGATGTTGAGAAGTGTTCACTGCCAGTTGGTGAACCAGTTGGGGTAAAAGTTAGAGTTTTTGGTAGAGAGGAATTTTTCATCAATCTAGTATCATCTATGAAGGCTCTTGATTCTTTGAGTGATCAATTGAATAAACATGGTGCCGCAAATGAAAGCGGATACTGTCCTGCAGATGGGGAAATTGTTCTAGTTAAGTACAGTGTAGATGGAAACTATTACAGAGGTGAAGTCGAAAAAAAAGTAGAGAAAGGATACCAAGTTTTTTATTCAGATTTTGGAAACCGAGAAACAGTGAGCAGTAATGAAATCAAAAAAATACCTGGTATGTTTTTGTCACTGCCTTTACAGGCAATTAGGTGTTCTCTTGTTGGTGTTCCAAAAGGTTTCATTGATGATGGCCAACTTTATGAATTTGACAGTCTAGTAAATCGACCAGTGACAGCCAAATGTCGCAGTATTGTCAATAACAGATATAATGTGGAGCTGTTTTCCGCTGACGGAACCTGTATAAATAAACTTTTCATAAGTTCTGAAGATCAACTGGCCAAAGCTATTGGTGAGACAAGCACACCTCTATGTACTCCACAGAAACCTGTGCCAGTAGCCAATACAGAAAGAACCCTTGTTTGTGATAGTGCATCCTTCCGTCAAGATGAAGAAAGTAGTGGTGTTGTTACTGAGATACGTGGACTAAATGAGTTCTACATGGTAAGTGCTGAATATAGTAGTGAATTCAGCACACTCACGACCGACCTGCATGAATTCTATTCATCATCTCAGTCTTGTTCATATTCTCCAGTCATTGGTGAATTGGTATGTGCTTTTTGTAATTCAGATCAAAGTTGGTACCGGGCACAAGTTCTGTCTATTGATAGTAAAGACATAAAGGTATTTTTTGCTGATTTGGGATATTATGAAACTGTACCGAAGAACAAGGTACAAAAAATAGATATTAGATTCACAAGTCTGCCATTACAGGCTATCAGATGTGCATTACATAATGTGCCACATATTGACAATAAAGAAATCATGGAAATGTTTAAATGTTTAAAAAAAGCTTGCATTCTAAAAGTGAAGTTGTTTGAAATTGTAAATAATATCAATTTTGTTGGGCTTTATAACACAGAAGATGATGAGGAGGGTTACAATATTGTATTTATCACGAGGATGAAAGAACTTGGCATTTATGAGACAATTGAAGTATTGCAGACAAGAAATACAGCCTCTACAGAAGAGACAGGTGTTAATTCCTCTTCAATGGAACAAGCTAAAAATAACCCGGCTTTTGCAGAACAAGCCAGTGTTAAAACTGCAAGAACAATCAAATATAAAAACTTTTCTGATAAAGTATGTGAATGTGGGATAAGTTTTATCTATGATCCACATCATTTCTACTGTCAGGAATGTAATATAGAAGGTGAGTTTTATATTTCCTTTAGGTCTGGGCATTTTCACATTTTAACCTTCAAGTGCCTTGAGATTTTTATACATTTTCTCTATTCTTTGAAAGTCTACCTCCTGTAGCTTTGCAGTTGTTTCTAGTCAAGTCTTGGCTGCCAACAGAGACAGTCAAGACTTGCCTAGAAACAACTGCCAAGGCATTTAGAAAACAAGTTTTAAGTTTTCCCAAACAGTGCACTTTGTGCACTTAACTGCCAAGGCACTTAGAAAACAAGTTTTAAGTTTTCCCAAACAGTGCACTTTGTGCACTTTGGGATGCAAGAGCTGGTCAGTTTAACCAAACCTAAACCAAAACTCAATTTTTAGCTCACCTGAGCGAAGCTCAAGGGGAGCTTTACTAATCACTTTCTGTCCGTTGTCCGTCGTCCGGCATCCGTCGTCGTCCGTCCGGCGTTAACTTTACATTATCGACTTCTCATCCTAAACCACTAGCCCAATTTTATTCAAATGTTGGCTAAATGTTTATTACCTAATGCCAATTCAGATTTGTTCAAATGAAGTTGCCCCTCCTCCTGGGTGGTGCCACGCCCCCAAGGGGCACCAAAATCTTTGTAAATCTTCTTCTCATGAACCAGCAGTAGCAGAGACTTGATATATGGTGTGCAGCTTCCTTTTGAGGTGTAGACTCAGATTTGTTCAAGAGAAGTTTGTGGGGCTATTCTTGGCGTCATTATGGGAGGGGCAAAATTTTTTGCCCCGCCCAAAATTTCTATTTTCCAAACCGAGAGGCTGATTTGAACCAAATTTTATGTGAGGGCTTATTGGGTCATGAGTACTTGATTTATGCAAAAAAAAATTTCCCGCAGCCCCGTGGGAACCGCAGGAGCTAAAAATAGAAAAAATTTAAACGCCCATATCTCCAAAACTGCACGGCATTGAGAATTTTTATTTGGTGTGCAACTTCCTTAGGACCAACAGAAAGGATTGGTAAAAAAAAATTGCCATCGGTTTTATCATAGGGTACAGTTTCGGGACTTTGAAAAAGTGCTGAGTCAGCACTTCTTAACACTGTAGGCAATGGGAAAAACATTAAAAAATCTTCTTCTCCAGATCCAGCAGGCAGAATCTTTTGATATTTGGTATGCAACATTGTAGGGTGGATCTGATTCGAGTTTGTTCAAATCGGCCCCCTGGGTTCATATTTGGGCTCAGTATAGGAGCCCGATTTCGAACTTAGTGCATTTCTGGCAATTTCTTAAAAAATCTTCTTCTCCAGATCCAGCAGGCAGAATCTTTTGATATTTGGTATGCAACATTGTGGGGTGGATCTGATTCAAGTTTGTTCAAATCGGCCCCCTGGGTTTATATTTGGGCGCAGTATAGGAGCCCAAATTTGAACTTACTGCATTTCAGGTAAATTTCTTTGAAAATCTTCTTCTCCAGATCCAGAAGGCAGAATCTTTTGATATTTGGCATGAAACATTGTAGGGTGGATCTGATTCAAGTTTGTTCAAATCGGCTCCCTAGATTCATATTTGGGCTCACTATAGGAGCTCGAATTCGAACTTAGTGCATTTCAGGCAAATTTCTTCAAAAATCTTCTTCTCCAGATCCAGCAGGCAGAATTTTTGATATTTGGTATGCACTGTTGCGGGGTAGATCTGATTCAAGTTTGTTCAAATCGGCCCCCTGGATTCATATTTGGGCTTACTATAGAAGCCCGAATTCAAACTTAGTGCATTTCAGGCAAATTTCTTCAAAAATCTTCTTCTCCAGATCCACCAGGTAGAATCTTTTGATATTTGGTATGCAACATTGTTGGGTGGATCTGATTCAAGTTTGTTCAAATCGGCCCCCTGGGTTCATATTTGGGCTCAGTATAGGAGCCCGATTTCGAACTTTGTGCATTTCAGGCAAATTTCTTAAAAAATCTTCTTCTCCAGATCCAGCAGGCAGAATCTTTTGATATTTGGTATGCAACATTGTGGGGTGGATCTGATTCAAGTTTGTTCAAATCGACCCCCTGGGTTTATATTTGGGCTCAGTATAGGAGCCCAAATTTGAACTTACTGCATTTCAGGCAAATTTCTTTGAAAATCTTCTTCTCCAGATCCAGCAGGCAGAATCTTTTGATATTTGGTATGCAACGTTGCGGGGTAGATCTGATTCAAGTTTGTTCAAATCGGCTCCCTGGATTCATATTTGGGCTCACTATAGAAGCTCAAATTCGAACTTAGTGCATTTCAGGCAAATTTATTAAAAAATCTTCTTCTCCAGATCCAGCAGGCAGAATCTTTTGATATTTGGTATGCAACATTGCGGGGTAGATCTGATTCAGGTTTGTTCAAATCGGCCCCCTGGATTCATATTTGGGCTTACTATAGAAGCCCGAATTCGAACTTAGTGCATTTCAGGCAAATTTCTTAAAAAATCTTCTTCTCCAGATCCAGCAGGCAGAATCTTTTCATATTTGGTAAGCAACATTGTGGGGTGGATCTGATTCAAGTTTGTTCAAATCGGATCCCTGGGTTAATATTTGGGCTCAGTATAGGAGCCCGATTTCGAACTTAGTGCATTTCAGGCAAATTTCTTAAAAAATCTTCTTCTCCAGATCCAGCAGGCAGAATCTTTTGATATTTGGTATGCAACATTGTAGGGTGGATCTGATTCAAGTTTGTTCAAATCGCCCCCCTGGGTTCATATTTGGGCTCAGTATAGGAACCCGATTTCGAACTTAGTGCATTTCAGGCAAATTTCTTAAAAAATCTTCTTCTCCAGATCCAGCTGGCAGAATCTTTTGATATTTGGTATGCAACATTGTGGGGTGGATCTGATTCAAGTTTGTTCAAATCGGCTTCCTAGATTCATATTTGGGCTCACTGTAGAAGCTCGAATTTGAACTTAGTGCATTTCATGCAAATTTCTTAAAAAATCTTCTTCTCCAGATCCAGCAGGCAGAATCTTTTCATATTTGGTAAGCAACATTGTGGAGTGGATCTGATTCAAGTTTGTTCAAATCGGCCCCCTGGGTTTATATTTGGGCTCAGTATAGGAGCCCAAATTTGAACTTAGTGCATTTCAAGCAAATTTATTAAAAAATCTTCTTCTCCAGATCCAGCAGGCAGAATCTTTTGATATTTGGTATGCAACATTGTGGGATGGATCTGATTCAAGTTTGTTCAAATCGGCTTCCTAGATTCATATTTGGGCTCACTATAGAAGCTCGAATTCGAACTTAGTGCATTTCAGGCAAATTTCTTAAAAAATCTTCTTCTCCAGATCCAGCAGGCAGAATCTTTTGATATTTGGTATGCAACATTGTGGGGTGGATCTGATTCAAGTGTGTTCAAATCGGCCCCCTGGGTTTATATTTGGGCTCAGTATAGGAGCCCAAATTTGAACTTACTGCATTTCAGGTAAATTTCTTTGAAAATCTTCTTCTCCAGATCCAGCAGGCAGAATCTTTTGATATTTGGCATGAAACATTGTAGGGTGGATCTGATTCAAGTTTGTTTAAATCGGCTTCCTAGATTCATATTTGGGCTCACTATAGGAGCTCGAATTCGAACTTAGTGCATTTCAGGCAAATTTCTTCAAAAATCTTCTTCTCCAGATCCAGAAGGCAGAATTTTTGATATTTGGTATGCAATGTTGCGGGGTAGATCTGATTCAAGTTTGTTCAAATCGGCCCCCTGGATTCATATTTGGGCTTACTATAGAAGCCCGAATTCAAACTTAGTGCATTTCAGGCAAATTTCTTCAAAAATCTTCTTCTCCAGATCCAGCAGGTAGAATCTTTTGATATTTGGTATGCAACATTGTTGGGTGGATCTGATTCAAGTTTGTTCAAATCGGCCCCCTGGGTTCATATTTGGGCTCAGTATAGGAGCCCGATTTCGAACTTAGTGCATTTCAGGCAAATTTCTTTAAAAATCTTCTTCTCCAGATCCAGCAGGCAGAATCTTTTGATATTTGGTATGCAACATTGTGGGGTGGATCTGATTCAAGTTTGTTCAAATCGGCCCCCTGGGTTTATATTTGGGCTCAGTATAGGAGCCCAAATTTGAACTTACTGCATTTCAGGCAAATTTCTTTGAAAATCTTCTTCTCCAGATCCAGCAGGCAGAATCTTTTGATATTTGGCATGCAACATTGTAGGGTGGATCTGATTCAAGTTTGTTCAAATCGGCTCCCTAGATTCATATTTGGGCTCACTATAGGAGCTCGAATTCGAACTTAGTGCATTTCAGGCAAATTTCTTCAAAAATCTTCTTCTCCAGATCCAGCAGGCAGAATCTTTTGATATTTGGTATGCAACGTTGCGGGGTAGATCTGATTCAAGTTTGTTCAAATCGGCTCCCTGGATTCATATTTGGGCTTACTATAGAAGCCCGAATTCGAACTTAGTGCATTTCAGGCAAATTTCTTAAAAAATCTTCTTCTCCAGATCCAGCAGGCAGAATCTTTTCATATTTGGTAAGCAACATTGTGGGGTGGATCTGATTCAAGTTTGTTCAAATCGGATCCCTGGGTTAATATTTGGGCTCAGTATAGGAGCCCAAATTTGAACTTACTGCATTTCAGGCAAATTTCTTTGAAAATCTTCTTCTCCAGATCCAGCAGGCAGAATCTTTTGATATTTGGTATGCAACGTTGCGGGGTAGATCTGATTCAAGTTTGTTCAAATCGGCTCCCTGGATTCATATTTGGGCTCACTATAGAAGCTCAAATTCGAACTTAGTGCATTTCAGGCAAATTTATTAAAAAATCTTCTTCTCCAGATCCAGCAGGCAGAATCTTTTGATATTTGGTATGCAACATTGCGGGGTAGATCTGATTCAGGTTTGTTCAAATCGGCCCCCTGGATTCATATTTGGGCTTACTATAGAAGCCCGAATTCGAACTTAGTGCATTTCAGGCAAATTTCTTAAAAAATCTTCTTCTCCAGATCCAGCAGGCAGAATCTTTTGATATTTGGTATGCAACATTGTAGGGTGGATCTGATTCAAGTTTGTTCAAATCGCCCCCCTGGGTTCATATTTGGGCTCAGTATAGGAACCCGATTTCGAACTTAGTGCATTTCAGGCAAATTTCTTAAAAAATCTTCTTCTCCAGATCCAGCAGGCAGAATCTTTTGATATTTGGTATGCAACATTGTAGGGTGGATCTGATTCAAGTTTGTTCAAATCGGCCCCCTGGGTTCATATTTGGGCTCAGTATAGGAACCCGATTTCGAACTTAGTGCATTTAGTCAAATTTCTTAAAAAATCTTCTTCTCCAGATCCAGCAGGCAGAATCTTTTGATATTTGGTATGCAACATTGTGGGGTGGATCTGATTCAAGTTTGTTCAAATCGGCTTCCTAGATTCATATTTGGGCTCACTGTAGAAGCTCGAATTTGAACTTAGTGCATTTCATGCAAATTTCTTAAAAAATCTTCTTCTCCAGATCCAGCAGGCAGAATCTTTTCATATTTGGTAAGCAACATTGTGGAGTGGATCTGATTCAAGTTTGTTCAAATCGGCCCCCTGGCTTTATATTTGGGCTCAGTATAGGAGCCCAAATTTGAACTTAGTGCATTTCAAGCAAATTTATTAAAAAATCTTCTTCTCCAGATCCAGCAGGCAGAATCTTTTGATATTTGGTATGCAACATTGTGGGATGGATCTGTTTCAAGTTTGTTCAAATCGGCTTCCTAGATTCATATTTGGGCTCACTATAGAAGCTCGAATTCGAACTTAGTGCATTTCAGGCAAATTTCTTAAAAAATCTTCTTCTCCAGATCCAGCAGGCAGAATCTTTTGATATTTGGTATGCAACATTGTGGGGTGGATCTGATTCAAGTGTGTTCAAATCGGCCCCCTGGGTGTATATTTGGGCTCAGTATAGGAGCCCAAATTTGAACTTACTGCATTTCAGGTAAATTTCTTTGAAAATCTTCTTCTCCAGATCCAGCAGGCAGAATCTTTTGATATTTGGCATGAAACATTGTAGGGTGGATCTGATTCAAGTTTGTTCAAATCGGCTCCCTAGATTCATATTTGGGCTCACTATAGGAGCTCGAATTTGAACTTAGTGCATTTCAGGCAAATTTCTTCAAAAATCTTCTTCTCCAGATCCAGCAGGCAGAATTTTTGATATTTGGTATGCAATGTTGCGGGGTAGATCTGATTCAAGTTTGTTCAAATCGGCCCCCTGGATTCATATTTGGGCTTACTATAGAAGCCCGAATTCAAACTTAGTGCATTTCAGGCAAATTTCTTCAAAAATCTTCTTCTCCAGATCCAGCAGGTAGAATCTTTTGATATTTGGTATGCAACATTGTTGGGTGGATCTGATTCAAGTTTGTTCAAATCGGCCCTCTGGGTTCATATTTGGGCTCAGTATAGGAGCCCGATTTCGAACTTAGTGCATTTCAGGCAAATTTCTTTAAAAATCTTCTTCTCCAGATCTAGCAGGCAGAATCTTTTGATATTTGGTATGCAACATTGTGGGGTGGATCTGATTCAAGTTTGTTCAAATCGGCCCCCTGGGTTTATATTTGGGCTCAGTATAGGAGCCCAAATTTGAACTTACTGCATTTCAGGCAAATTTCTTTGAAAATCTTCTTCTCCAGATCCAGCAGGCAGAATCTTTTTATATTTGGCATGCAACATTGTAGGGTGGATCTGATTCAAGTTTGTTCAAATCGGCTCCCTAGATTCATATTTGGGCTCACTATAGGAGCTCGAATTCGAACTTAGTGCATTTCAGGCAAATTTCTTCAAAAATCTTCTTTTCCAGATCCAGCAGGCAGAATCTTTTGATATTTGGTATGCAACGTTGCGGGGTAGATCTGATTCAAGTTTGTTCAAATCGGCTCCCTGGATTCATATTTGGGCTCACTATTGAAGCTCAAATTCGAACTTAGTGCATTTCAGGCAAATTTCTTAAAAAATTTTCTTCTCCAGATCCAGCAGGCAGAATCTTTTGATATTTGGTATGCAACATTGTGGGATGGATCTGATGCAAATTTGTTCAAATCGGCTCCCTAGATTTATATTTGGGCTTACTATAGAATCTCGAATTCCAACTTAGTGCATTTCAGGCAAATTTCTTAAAAAATCATCTTCTCCAGATCCAGCAGGCAGAATCTTTTGATATTTGGTATGCAACATTGCGGGGTGGATCTGATTCAAGTTTGTTCAAATCGGCCCCCTGGATTCATATTTGGGCTCACTATAGAAGCTCGAATTCAAACTTAGTGCATTTCGGGCAAATTTCTTCAAAAATCTTCTTCTCCAGATCCAGCAGGCAGAATCTTTTGATATTTGGTATGCAACATTGCGGGGTGGATCTGATTCAAGTTTGTTCAAATCGGCCCCCTGGATTCATATTTGGGCTTAATATAGAAGCCCGAATTCGCACTTAGTGCATTTCAGGCAAATTTCTTCAAAAATCTTCTTCTCCAGATCCAGCAGGCAGAATCTTTTGATATTTGGTATGCAACATTGTGGGGTGGATCTGATTCAAGTTTGTTCAAATCGGCTTCCTAGTTTCATATTTGGGCTCACTATAGAAGCTCGAATTCGAACTTAGTGCATTTCAGGCAAATTTCTTAAAAAATCTTCTTCTCCAGATCCAGCTTCAGAATCTTTTCATATTTGGTAAGCAACATTGTGGGGTGGATCTGATTCAAGTTTGTTCAAATCGGCCCCCTGGGTTTATATTTGGGTTCCATATAGGAGCCCAAATTTTAACTTAGTGCATTTCAGGCAAATTTATTAAAAAATCTTCTTCTCCAGATCCAGCAGGCAGAATCTTTTGATATTTGGTATGCAACATTGTGGGGTGGATCTGATTGTGATTTATGAACGTATTTATTTGTAAAGTTGATAGAATCTTAGACAAAATTTGCAGAAAAGATCTACTATAGAAGGGGTGGTATCCAGGGTGAACCGTTTACCCAAATCTAGCAGTACTAATGCATTATTCACACAAATCTCCGTTCAAATTTTATGACCCCTCATTGGAACACACGCATTCAGCTCATTCCAACAAAGGTCATATGCCATGTTTTCGAGACAAAAGAATAAAAATTTTAGTTATTCATGAAATTTTTAGGCAACTGTTGTCTGTTATTCACATTGCTTCATGAAATTTCAGTACTTTTAGAAGTTACCTCAGTACTCAAGGGTTAATTCCCCTTAATTAAATGTCGCCTCTAAAAAACAACCACTTTGCATATCTTACCTTTTTACCAGCATAACTGCCAAAACTTGTCAGCATTCTTTGCAAAAATCGCTATTCAAATTTTAATTTTTGTCTCTTAAACATACATGTACTTATCGCTTGTAAATACCTCATTGGAATGAGCTTTTTGAGCTCATTCCAATGAGAGGTCACACACCATGCTTTTTGAGTCAAAAAAGCAATTTTTTAGTTATTCCAGAATTTCGTACGTAAAACACAGCTTTATGACTTCACATTAAAATGAGCTCTCTAAGCTTGTTCCAATCAACATTCACGCACTATGTCTTTCACACAAAAAATAAAATTTTCCATTTATTCAGGAATTTTGTTTGCAAGAACACTCTTAACCCCCCCCCCCCCCCCCACACACACACACACACACACACACACAAACACAGACACACACATCTAAAAGTTCGTCAGCAAAAAAACAGTTACTTCAATTTTTAAATGCATTATAGGAACAACTTGCCTAATAAAATTTAAATACTTTTGCATCATTCTGTATCTAGAACAAACCATTTACCATATCTTTACGCAAAATTCTCCAGCATCATTCACAAAAAAACACCATTATTTATATATTCACATTTCTGTCTCAAAAATATACCTGATCTTCCCATACCCCTATTGGAATAAGCTGTTTGAGCTTGTTCCGATGATGATAAAAAAAACTAATATTTTGGAAAATTTATGAAAATTTTTGTTTTCTTGCATGCAAATATATACATGTAGCACCTGGAAGATATCCACAGTTGGGGAGCGATGTCCAAGGCTATCTCTTCACATTCCTTGTTTGTGCTTCATGCTAAACCAGTTTGTCTGCAGAGATAAATTTGCTTTATTAAAAATCATTGGAGATTGGCCACACACCAATGATTTTAAATAAAACTAATTTTAGGTAACAAATGTTGAACTTCAAACAAAATCTATCACTCGACCAGTTAATGTTGATGAGGCATGACATGGTGAAGGTGACCTAAAATACTTCTTAGAGTCACTTTGTCAGGTGAACGATTAAGGCCACGTGGGGCCTCTTGTTTTTAGTGGAAACCGAACCGTAAAAGAGATTAAAAACCGTATATTTTCGGTTTTGCTGAAATTTTGAATATTCGCATTTAGCAGATTTTGTATAATCAACAAAATGTCAGCTAAAACGCATGGTGGCATGTCAATGAGAAATGATGCTACAGATGCCAAATGCCAATTTTGCAATAAATCAGTCATCGCCCAGTATGTAAATACCTCCCACCTACATCGCCTTATACAGAATCATCATGCCAAAGAGTACAACAATGTTGTTGAAAAAGAACGGACTACGACACCTGCAAAGTATCAATTCACTCAAATCTTAGTTGATGTTGGGGAACCCCTTTTTGCAGGAGAAGGGTTAAATTAATATTAATAAAATGTTAGCTGCACATACCTGTCATACAAAGTGTCAATCGGAAATTTGAATAGAATGAAAGTAAAAATCCAAAATACACTTATACGTGCAAAACGCACGTGGCTGGGTTGTATTTCGAAGTTATGGGAATTCTCAGAATTCTGTGACTCTCTGACATTGAGATAATTTGCTGCAAACTGAAAGGAAGAATGGACATGGGAATCAGGTCAGGTGACAAACTTTTCGGTAATTTGCATAACCTCTTTAGTGCTTAGTATATAAATGGTTCTGGGATTTAGTGTTTGCTCCTTTTGGGTACATATGTCAACTTGTCAAGTTAGTTAGATTCTGAAATGGGAATCCGTTTTACTGAAAGTAAATGGCGTATTCTAAAATCTGCAACATCTTGAAATTGGGCAGTTTCTTTCTAAAATTCTGACCCATTTCACTTATTTTCATTGTTTAAACATATTTTATTTGCCATTAAACATGCAAACGAGGATTGGCTGACAAGTGCTTTCCACTTACATAACCCTCCGCTCCTCGAACAGATATACAAACATACAGAAGAAGGCAACAGAATTTGAAGAACAAATACATACATATTCTATCAATCACATTATATAGAAATAAGAAATGAAGATGTGTTGTCAAGTTTGAGTGAAGAACAGATGATTTAGTGAGGTTGAACTTATAACAACAAAGATAAAAAAAAAGGGGGAGAACTCGGCGATTTCCTGCTCAACATCATCACACATCTGTACAGTGAGGCATCACCCTCGCTGTGTTAAACCGCTTCATTGACAAACCGCGCGCGCATGTTCTACTTTCAGAATCGGATGGTTCAGGATTTGGACATGGCCAAGTGTATGACTAATCACAGAGTGATACTCAGGGACTGAGCACACCGTCGTCCATGAGCCAGCCAGTAGGCCCAGTACCGAGTGAATTCCATTATGGAGTGCACCCCGTACAGGAAGCTCCAAATCGGCGGCATGACTATAGCTTAAGGGGGAGATGGGGATTCTTTATATGCATGAGTACAAGAAGTATTTGCATATTTTCAATGTACTTAGCTTTCGTTAAACCTCTTGGTATTCTTTATAAACCTTTGTTCAGCAGTGCACATAACAATATTATCACTATCGGATCGTCGGTAGTCTCCATACAGAAGTGAATCAACCGACACCTCATTACTGTCAGTGAGTCCCAGTGACGAGATTAGATTGTGTCGGGGCGCCACATAGAGTAGACAGTGTTTTAAAAAGTGTTCAACATCTTCTTTTTGATTTCCACATCTACATTGTGGTGAGCTACTCACGTAATTGTTGACCAAGTTGCTATTCAGACCACTACAACCAGCTCTAAGCCGGCTCATTAAAACATTATATTTTCTTTTTCCTATATCAAAGTAGGTCGGTGGCTTGGGGGTCTGTTGGGAGATTTTTTGAATTCATTAAGGGGAAGATTTTTGATTTGGTCACTTAATGAGTTCCAGATGTTGGTACAGGATGGGAAGAATGAATTTTTGTAAAGCTCGGTACGAGCTTGGTGGGAAACAAAATTTGAGGAGTTACGGAGTGGGTATGATGACATTTCTGATACGTACCTTGGAAGAAGTTCAACTAGGAAGTCTGGTGCATTTTTGTTTACTATTTTGTGGAATGTACTCATTTTACTTACATACCGTCGTTCTTCTAGTGTTTTCCAGCCAATTTCTATCAGAAGTCGGCCACGCGATACAGATCGTGTTAAGCCTGTAACAATTCGAGCAGCATCGCAGTGTATATCCTCGAGTCTCTTAAGCAAGAACTGGGACGCTCCTGACCAAACAGGGGATGCGTATTCTAAGATCGGTAAAATGATTGATGTATACATTCTTCGTAAGCTTTTTCTACTCAGCACATATTTTAGCTTTCTCAGCTGAGAAAGTCTAGAGCACGCTCTCTTACAAATATTGTTGCTGTGTACATCCCTAGAGAGGTTGGACTGCAGGTCTATTCCTAGATGTTTGTGGTGTTCATTGATTTCTAATATTTCATCATTGAAGACAATTTTCGGATTGTCGGTATTTCGTTGAAGAAAAAATACAACTAATTTAGCTTTCTTAGCATTGAAGGTCACAAGCCAATCAATTGCCCATCTATTTAATTTTAGAAGTTCAGTATTGACCTTATTTGTTATACTTTCCGGTTTATTCCCGCTTTCCGTGAGACACGTGTCATCCGCAAATAGGCGCACAATTGACTCTATTGTCTCTGCAATATCATTTATATAGACCAGAAAGAGAAAGGGACCTTAGACTGATCCATGGGGTACCCCAGCGTCAATCAAGCAATACTTTGAGTAACTGTCATTTATTCTGACACGTTACTTTCTATCTTTTAAGTAACTTTTAAACCATTTGAGAAGTTGGCCGGATATGCCATACATTTTTAATTTGAAAATAATCCCATCATGCCAGACCCTATCAAAAGCTTTGGAGATATCACAAAATATCCCACAGGTTAGCATCCTGTTAAACATAGGTTGTGATAGATTTCTATTTATGCACCAACAGGCAACTTTTCTAGGAAAGCTAGTGGATAGAGGCAAAATAACAAGGAACTGATAAATACAACAAAACCGATTTGAATTGAAAAATTGACTAAAAACTGCTTTTATTTTCAAATTATTTTGATTAATTATGTGTACAGCAGTCTAGCCAAAGCATATTTTATGGTAATTGAACATAGGTGGGCGAATAATAACGCCAAAGATGGAGATCAAGCTCGAGTACTAATCCCCTTTGAAAAGGTTGAAAAGCACCCGAGCTTGAGCATCATCATGCCCACAGAAAAGAGAACTGGGGCTAAACATGTTTGAATATGAAGGTGCTGTGATGAATGAAAATGGAGAAAGAAACCATATCAGCCACCGCCCCAAGGCAGCAAGTAAGACTAACGGTTCCTTGTACGGACATGAAAAGCATGATCAAAATGAAATATCAATAAAATGCCAAGCGAAGTATATGAAAGAAGACCACATATTGGCATATCCACATGAGAAACATTCATCATCCCCACGTTCATTACGAGACAGAATGGTAATCGGTATGTTGCGGCCTAACTGGGGGTGTAGGATAATATGGCATAGCGTTTGTAGCCAAAATGTGCATTTAAATTTTATGATGTAAAGCGCTCCTCATCATGTCGGCATGGCGCAGGAAGTCTGCCCCAAGGCAGCGAAGCTTCCAAGCTATTGAGTAAAAGAATGATATTGCTGTAAGTCAAGTATGCATCTGCCCCAAGGCAGCTACAAAATTGGCTCTGCAATCATGCATGTTATCCAATTGTATGAAGCTGTGGAAGGAGATGAAATGACATTATCTGACCCACACAAAGGTAAACGCATCGCCAATTATTTTTAGTGGAATTGACGTCTCTGCCCCAAGGCAGCGTGGAAAAGATTGCCGATGCGTGTAATCTGTGTGTCGGGTGCTATTTAAGTATGTGGTAGATAGGCCTGACTGCGGATATAATGCTGAAATGCGTTTGATTGCCACCTACCTAGCAGATGAATTTGTGCATCCGAAAAACCTAGTTGTGCAGCCAAGGTGTCTGCCCCTGTACGGAAGCTATGGCCCTTAAACACACGAATATCCAGGCCACAATAGGTAAGGCAACTTTTGAGAACAAGATCAAAGTGGCGACGAATTACTGGTGAGATGCCGTGTATTGAAAACGGGCCCGATAGCTGTTCCCTGCACTGAGAGATAGTCCAGCAAGATGGAAACTGGACAAGGATGAGATGCCGATGAAGCGAAGGAAATTGCGTGTGGACAAGTTTGTTTATTGTGTTTGAAATGCCTAAATATGAGAGTGCCTTGAGTGGGGGACACTTGCACGTCTGTGTATTGGAGCACGGAATGACTGTAGGCAATGGATGTAGGACAGAATTCCCCAATGCGAGCGAATGAATAAAAGGCGGTTGAAAACAGTGCCGCAAACAGTTTGTGTTCATATTCTGACTTGCAGCAGTGGTGAAGTGCATTGATCAGTTGACTGAAAAGCTCCTTCGTTATAGGAAGACGGGCATCAACTGATGGGTTGATCCGTTGTGCTCCACTGAGGATTTTGCGTATTAGGAATCAACTGGTAGTGTCGAATAAACCATTGATTTTGTGGAAATAAGAAATTGCCGAAATAGAGGAAAGAGTGGTGGAGGGAGCGTAATGAGTCTGAAAAAGGTGTGCAATGAACAAACAAAGGATATAAACAGGCACCGGCCATGACAGGTGTTAGCCAATAGAATTGCAAAAAGTCTCCAGCTGATTGCGAGCTGATATGTATTGCAGACGAGTGTTAGGTGTCACTGCGCTGTCAATAAGCTGGCTTACTGTGTCAATAAGATCTCTAGGGACAGATGCTGAGGAATCGGCGTTGGTTCTGCTTCGGCATCTGGTGCCATGTGTCTGAAGTTGGCTACTTGTAGACGAGACAAAAGGTCGGGTAAGCAATTGTGTTTACCAGGAATATGTTTTGCTTTAAACAAAATATTGTATTGCAGACACGCTAGCACCAGCCGCCGAAGAAGGGATAAAAGATCCTTGTCCTTGGTGGTTTGTGCATTAATAACAGAAACCACTGCCACATTATCGGAATGGAAAACTATGCATTTATTAACCAACAATGGACCCTATATAAGTAAAGCCATGACAATGGGGTAGAACTCAAGGACTGCTATGTTTTTGGTCTGTTCAGATTCAGTCCAGGCCCCGTAGAACCATTTACTTTGAAAAACTGCTGCAAAACCTTTACTGGAGGCCGAGCCAGTGTAAAGGTTGAGCACTGTGGTGTCAAACCAAAAACGATCCAGAAAAAATGTGTTCCCATTATACTCATTCAAAAAGGTTTTCCAAAGACGGAGGTCTTCTTTAACTAAAGATGTCAAGCAGATTTTGTAATGTGCACGCTTAACCCCGATCGTTAAATTAATAAGGAGTCGTAGGAATGCACGACCAGGGACTACCACGGAACAGGTAAAGTTCAAAAGCCCAATAACCGATTGTAGATTCTGAAGGCTTGCTTTTTCACATTTCAGAAGGAGGTCCAGTTGCTGTAGACACTTTTGTAGTTTATCTGAAGGAAGCCAAGCACACATGGCATCAGTGTCAAACTCGATACCAAGACAGGTCATGCACTTGGAGGGAGGGCAGGTTTTGCCCTGGGCAATGGGTACGCCTAACTTGGAGCATAAGGAGATAAAACCTTGTAAATAGGTGGAACACAGAATTTTTAGCTCAACTTGACAAAGTCAAGCTGAGCTATTGCCATCACTTCTCGTCCGTCGGCGTACGTACGTACGTACGTACGTTAGTACGTACGTCCACAATTTCCTTTGGCTCACCTCACAGGTCGCATTAATGATCAGATTACTTTGAAACTTGGTATGCTTGTTTGGGGTGACCTCTAGATGGGAGCTATCGATTTTCTTCAATTTCCGTCAAAAAATGTTGCCGCGGTCAACGTTCTTAGAACTAAGTTTAGTCAGAAGACTCAATATTTCCCTTTGGCACACCCTACAGGGTACATTTATGATTGGATTGCTTTGAAACCTGGCATGCTTGTTTAGGGTGACTTCTAGATGGGAGCTATCGATTTTCTTCAATTTCCGTCAAAAAATGTTGCCGCGGCCAACATTCTTAGAACTTAGTTTAGTCAAACCACAATATTTCCCTTTGGCACACCCTACAGGGCACATTTATGATTTGATTGCTTTGAAACCTGGTATGCTTATTTAGGATGACCTCTAGATGGGAGCTATCGATTTTCTTCAATTTCCAGCAAAAAATGTTGCCACTGCCAACGTTCGTAGAACTTAGTTTAGTCAGACCTCAATATTTCCCTTTGGCACACCCTACAAGGCCCATTTATGATCAGATTGCTTTGAAACCTGTATGCTTGTTTGGGGAGACTTCTAGATGGGAGCTATCGATTTTCTTCAATTTCTGTCAAAAAATGTTGCCGCGACCAACGTTCTTAGAACTTAATTTAGTTAGAAGACTCAATATTTCCCTTTGGCACACCCTACAGGTTACATTTATGATAGGATTGCTTTGAAACCTGGAATGCTTGTTTGGGGTGACCTCTAGATGGGAGCTATCGATTTTCTTCAATTTCCATCAAAAAATGTTGCCGCCGCCAACGTTTTTAGAACTTAGTTTAGTCAAACCACAATATTTCCCTTTGGCACACCCTACAGGGCACATTTATGATTTGATTGCTTTGAAACCTGGTATGCTTATTTAGGGTGACCTCTAGATGGGAGCTATCGATTTTCTTCAATTTCTGTCAAAAAATGTTGCCGCGACCAACGTTCTTAGAACTTAGTTTAGTCAGAAGACTCAATATTTCCCTTTGGCACACCCTACAGGTTACATTTATGATTGGATTGCTTTGAAACCTGGCATGCTTGTTTGGGGTGACCTCTAGATGGGAGCTATCGATTTTCTTCAATTTCCATCAAAAAATGTTGCCGCGGCCAACGTTTTTAGAACTCAGTTTAGTCAGACCACAATATTTCCCTTTGGCACACCCTACAGGGCACATTTATGATTGGATTGCTTTGAAACCTGGCATGCTTGTTTGGGATGACCTCTAGATGGGAGCTATCGATTTTCTTCCATTTCCGTCAAAAAATGTTGCCGCGGCCAACGTTCTTAGAACTTAGTTTAGTCAGAAGACTCAATATTTCCCTTTGGCACACCCTACAGGGCACATTTATGATCGGATTGCTTTGAAACCTGGCATGCTTGTTTGGGGTGACCTCTAGATGGGAGCTATCGATTTTCTGCAATTTCCATCAAAAAATGTTGCCGCTGCCAACATTCTTAGAACTTAGTTTAGTCGGACCACAATATTTCCCTTTGGCTCACCCCACAGGGCACATTTATGACTAGATTGCTTTGAAACCTGGTATGCTTATGTACGGTGACCTCTAGATGGGAGCTATCGATTTTCTTCCATTTCCATCAAAAAATGTTGCCACGGCCAACATTCTTAGAATTTAGTCTAGTCAGACCACAATATTTACCTTTTGTACACCCTACAGGGCTTTGAAACCTGGCATGCTTGTTTGGGGAGGCCTCTAGATGGGAGCTATCAATTTTCTTCGGTTTCTGTCAAAAACTGTTGCCACTGGCAAAAAAAAATGACATTGGTACAATGATCTTCAGTTTTGCCATTTCATTTATAACTTACCAAGTTCAAGTTTGTCAAGTTGAGCTACAGTGTCATTGACACTTCCATTGAGGGGGCTACAAAAAAGAAATCGTCCAACACATGCACAATGTTTTTAATTTGGAATTTATCTTTTGCTATCCAGTGAAGGGCAGTACTGAATGCCTCAAAGGTGTTGCAGGACGAGGAACTACCTATAGGCAGGCATTTGTCATAATAAAAAGCATTGCGCCAGCTAAAACCAAGAAGGGGGTAATCCTTGGGGCACACCGGAATAAGCCTGAAGGCAGATTCGATGTCTGTCTTAGCCATGTAACATCCTCTTCCTAATTCTAAAATAAAGTCAGTGGCATCTTGAATTGATGAGTAGCGAACAGATTTAAGGTCGCCAGATATATAATCATTTACCGAAGAACCGGATGGGAAAGACAAATGGTGGATCATGCGGAAATGGCCAGGCTGTTTCTTATCAACCTACCTCAATTGTTTACTACAGGCTTGCACTACAGTGGAAGAACCTAACTCGGATAAAATACTCTCTATTTTAATCTTTCCCAAGATTTGGGAAAGAAAAGTGGTGTAAAAACACCACGAAAAAATAAGCCAAATCTGGGACGAGCGCCATCGGCACACACCCAGTATGGGACGCTCTTCCATAGTACAAATCCACGACTTCCGTAATAGTGCGCAATGCGTCAATTCGTCATTCCTTTTCTATCCGAGGCACAAGCAGGATGTGTTTCCGCCATATGCATTATGAAACAGTGATAATTCAACTCGTGGATAATGGTTTTCCTGTGACTGGAATTATGGATCTGAAGATCGTATAATAACAGGACTGTGTTTTATATATTCTCGTTTATATTTTCAACCACATTCTCTTTGTTTATTTTTTACTATTCCGTTTTCGCGAATGTTTTGTTTGCGACATCATGTCATCGCGATTCGACAATGAATTTTTCGGTTGATAAAAATTTGTTATTGGAGTAGGTGTCGGCTGTCTGGGTTCTGCCACCTTCTCTCGTAGTTGAGAATGTTCTTCTACTTTCTGTTTCTGTTCACCTTTTTCTTCTACTGCTCTCACCTCTGTTCTTTCCAGTTCGGTTCCTTTAGGGCAATTCCTTTTGCCCTCGCCTTTGGTGCGTTCTCGTGTCTGTTTCGTCCGCGGGTGGTGTTGAATGCTGTCGTTTCCGGAGCCTCCCGACTCGACCACGTCTGATGTGAGTTTACCCCCTCCGTGGGGGATGTGCAGCTCCTCTTGCCCCCACAAGGGGGGGGGGGGGGGGGGACACTGTCGTTTCGCCCCCCCCCCCCCCCCCCCCCCCCCGACTCGACCACGTCTGGTGTGAGTTTGACCCCCTCCGTGGGGGATGTGCAGCTCCTCCCGCTCCTGCGGGGGGTGGTGAACGCTATCGTTTCGTGTCGCCCGATTCGACCACGTCTGATGAGAATTGCTCCCCCTCCGTGGGGGATGTGCACCTCCTTCCGCACCAGCGGGGGGTGGGGACCGCTGTCGTTTCGGGGCTTCCCGATTCGACCATGTCTGGTGAGAGTTATTCCCCTTCCGTGGGGAATGTGCAGTGTTTTACCGTGGTGGATACTGCGGGAGCTGTTGGTTTTCTGGTGTAGAGATGCCTGGTTCTGGGACTATGCACCCTCTTCAGTCGACATCTGAGGCTGTCACTAGTGTTGTGACTCATCCTTTGGAGGCCGAGCTTGGTGGCTCTCTCCGCTTTTCCGCCAGTTCCAACAGCTCCCGTCGTATCTGCTGCTACTGCTGTTCCGTCTACAACGTCATTGGGCACCGTTTTTAGCCGGCCTCGGCTTCTCCCTGTCAGGGTCTGCAGGGATGTCTGTAGTGTGGTTGTGGGGTTTCAGCCTCAGCCTTCCCAGACTTCCACTCGGCGAAGTCAAATGGGGCTGCCGACTGAACCCCCTACTGTGTCCTCTCAGCCATTGAGCACAGTAGTTTTATACCTGCAGTGGTCTGCTGCGGTGTCTGGTTGTGTAAACGTGGGGGTATCGGCCTCAGCCTTCCCTGACTTCAACTCGGCGAAGTTGGAAGTGGCTGCCGGCCGGACCCTCTCCTGTGGTCTCTGTGCCGTCGAGCACCACAGTTGTCATTGGATTTGGTTGTTCTTAGTAGGACACTATGAACTCTGTGGCGTTTTCGTCCACTCATTCTGGCCACACGACCAGTTTTGGGGGTCCAACGTCTTTTGTGCAGCCTGGACCTTCTGCCCTGCAGAGGTCAGCGGTGACTCTCATGAGTTGCTGCTATATTGATCCTCGGGGTGTGTCACACCCCTATACACGTCTGCCTTCAGACGTTTTCGGCTGTCGTCCGTCGTCCCACGTCGGGTCTTTTGGAGGATCGTGACCCTTCGCTGGTTAAGAGGGTCAGAGGTGAAGCCACTTTGCTGGTTCGTTCCCCTGTCGAACCGGCCAGTACCGGCAGTGAGCTTCGGGAGGCCCTCTCCTTACTCACTCAGGTTCTGTCAAAGAGCCTTCACGTTGCTTCCAGCGTGGCAGCGAGTGGTTTCCAGGCGTCCCCTATGGCGCTGCCTCCCGGGATTGGAAACAGGCTGCTTTCTGATCCCCCTGGTGTTCCGACACCATGGGAGGCGTCGGCTGGTTTGCCCACGATGGGCTATGTGTCTTCCGACTCAGGGGAAGAGTCAGACATGCTTGATGTCGAGAGCCAGCAGTCTTCGGACTTGGGGGCAGCTCTTGATTTCGTGTTTGGGTACCTGCCGGATCTCAAACCATCTAACCAGTCGACAGTGTCAGCCAGGCCGCGATCATCGGTCGCGCACCAACAGTCTATGGAGCAACCTGCTTCTGGGCATCTTCGACCGTGCCCGTCGGTACAGTTGGTTGAAGCATTTTCAGCCTTGGACTCCAAGCTAAGTTCCAAGGCTATGAAGGCTCCGTTCTTCACCAGGGTTGACACCTTTTTGCCTCCGGTGCGTTATCGTTCCTACGATTCCGCCCATCCGTCAGTCTACCAGACTTTGACGGTTTTGGATCTGGACTCCAATTCCCTCGGGCTTTCCAAGTCCAAGTCTGCCGTCATTCTGATGACGACTCTGGAGTCCACATTGGGCTTATCGAGAGAGATGCTTGGTATGCTTCCTCTCTCCGATCACGTCGTCTCAGCTTTAGCTGCTTATCTGCCTTCAGATAAGTTTGACGAGGTACAGGCTCCTTTGCGTGTGCTGTCCAAGGCGCTCATGCATCTTACTCACACGCATGCCTGTAACACGGCTAATCTGGAATTAGTTCGAAGGGATTCTGTGCTGGACACAGGCCGATCCCTTCCTGAGGAGCAGTGCACTACTCTTCGATCTGCTTTTTTGGCAGGTCCGCAACTTTTCCATGGTTCTGTGTTGACGGTCCGGGATGACGTCCTACATCATTCCAACGATCAGCTGCTGTTTCTTCAGCTTGATGAGCCTTCTAGGGTAGGCCCAGGCCGTTCCAAGCCTAACAAGTACCCTCTGCTTCCTCTGCGAAGCAAAGGGGCTGATCCTTCTGCCACTGCTTCTACTTCTTACTCAAGGGGTAAGGGTGAGCGTCGGCAGTCTTGAGGGAAGTCCCAGGGTTCTTCATTCAGTAGAGGAGGTGTTTTCTCCTCTCGCGAGCCTCGTCGGGGTTCGCAATGAAGGTCCTCACCTCGACTCGTCCCAGGTTGGAGGAAGGATAGCAGAGTTCGCAGACCGTTGGGCCACCATCACATCCGATCCTTGGATGTTAGATGTTGTTTGGTCCGGGCTGCGAATATCCTTCCGACGGCACTCCACTCTGTCCATGGTGCCTTTTCCAACCACAGTTCCTTCAGACATTTTACTTCGGGAACTTTTGTCCACGGAGATAGACAATCTCCTGACAAAGGGGGCGGTTGAGGTCATCAAGAACATTAGGTCAGTGGGTGTCTATTCCCGCCTGTTCTTGGTGCCGAAGAAGGACGGCCGACTCTGACCGGTTCTCGATCTGAGTTTCCTGAATCAGTCTATCATTGCTCCCAAGTTCAGCATGGAGACTTTCAGGTCGGTCCTCTGTCCCATTCACCAGGGAGTTTTCGCTTCCAGCTTCGACCTTACTTTCACGTTCCGATTTATTGGGCGTTACGGAAGTATCTCAGGTTCGTTTTTCTGGGGCGAGTTTACCAGTTCAAGGCCATACCTTTCGGCCTCAACCTGGTTCCTTGGGCCTTCACCAGACTGATGTCGCATGTGATAGCTTTCCACCGCACACAGTCCAGGGTGACTTCTTCGGCATATCTGGACGATATCCTCCAGGAGCATTCCAATGCTGCCTTACTGGAGTCGGATGCCGCCACTCTGTTGAGCTTGCTCACGTCGCTACGTTTCAGAGTCAACGAGAAGTCGGACCTGGTCCCTTCTCAGTCGTTTTACCATCTGGGGATGGCTTTCCGCACACAATTCAATTTGGTGGCGGTTCCCCAGGCCAAGGCTGTGATTCTCTCAGCTTTTGCTCCGACTCTGTCCCAGTCCACATCCGCGACGGCTCGGAGTTTTCTCCGGCTAATCGATCTCTGCTGTTCGGTGATGGATCTCATTCCTCTAGGTCGGCTGCATGTCAGACCTCTCCAACACTTTCTGCTCAGTCGTTGGAGGCCGAATGTAGATTTTCTGGATCTGGTGCTTCAGTTTCCAGAATATCTTTATCCTCACCTTCTCCTCTGGGCAGATGTCCAGTGGCTTTCGCAGGGTGTTCCGTTGGACTTACCCACGTCCGATCACGTCCTGATGGCAGATGCCAGCGATCTCGGATGGGGTGCGACGTTGGATCCTCTAGGTCTTTCCATTCACGGGATGTGGGACCAGGATCATGCAGCTCTACACATCAACCAGAAGGAGCTTCTTGCTCTTCTTCTGCATTTCAGGCAGTGGATCCCTCACCTGTCGAATCGCCAGGTCCTTCTGTTGTCCGACCATTCGACGGTGGTTGCTTACATTCGGAACCAGGGCGGCACGCACTCTGTTCCAATGTACGAATTGGCTTGGGATCTTCTACTGCTCGCTCAGGATGTCCACGCCAGGGTGGCTGTTCGTCACATTCCCTGTCGCCTGAACGTCCTAGCCGACTCCCTGTCCCGTCGGGGCAGGGTCATTTCCACCAGGTGGACGCTCCACTTGGCGGGTTCCATCGATCTCTTGTGACTCGTTGGAACCTCCGGTGGACACTTTTGTGTCCTCGTGTCCAGATGCTCTGGCTTTCGCCGTGGACGCTCTGACCCTCCTTTGGGATGGTCTTGTCGGCTACGCCTTCCTACCGGTTCCGATTCCGCATCAGGTTCTCACCCAGATATGAACCTGCAGTCGTCGAGTCCTTTCGATCACACCCGTCACTTCGGTGGGTGTGGATCAATCTGCTCCACTCTGTTAGCGGCGGTTCCGACATGTTTCCCTCTACCTCGCGACTTTCTTTGCCAAAGTCGCCCGAGGAGGTTTTCAAGTTGTCCCGACTTCATTGTGCCTTCGCACATGTCTTTTATCGGGTCCTGTCTCCTCCGTAGTGGTGTTTCGAGACACGGAGCTTTTCTTCAAGGAGGCACTCACTCCACTGGTTTAGCCTCTGTGGCTAAGTGGAAGGTTCTTCTGTCGATAGTGTGCGATCACTCTGTTGCTTCTGTCACTCCTTCGATCACACCGCTTGCGGAGTTTCTGGTATGTGTTTGTTTCTGGGAGTCTCCAGCGATGGGTACATGTCCATGCTTCGGAGACATTTTTTCCTATGTGATACCGCATTGTTTCGACACTCTTCCTTGCCTCTCCAAGCTTGTTCAGCTCTTTTTCTTGAAAAGGCCTAGGACTTTGCAGTTTACTCCAAGATGGTCACTTTCTTGGGCGCTGCTCTGCTTGGGGGTGGGGGGGGGGGTGGCGTTCACGCCTTTATCCTGGATGAATATGCGTTTTCCCACATGCCAGATCTCTCCTGCATCCATTTCTTGATGGACTTGTCTTGCTATTCGTGCAGCTTCCGCTCGTCTAGCTACTGGTGATTGTATTACCAATTGTTTTTTCTGCCACGAGGTGCGTGCATTGTCTTCCTCTTTTATTAACTCTGTCATGTTGTCGGATGACTGATGTTATACTGGCAGCCTTCTGGAGAAATGCTACATTCTCCTTTTATCTGCGACAGTTGCAGGAGCTGACAGAGAACCTTGGGGCCCTCTTTCTTTGGCTCAGGATGTTGTCTATCCAAGCTTTTCAGCTTTTTTCAGGGTCAGTTCCAGCTTTATGCTGTTACTGCCCTTTCTGTCTGTGTGTCGCACTTCACCATACGCCTCATCTTTCATTGGCTTTTCTAATGTTTGTGATGCTATGGTTTGATAGGCCTAGGGATCTCTTCCTCTGTCCACGGTCCCAATGCTATTGAGTTATGTGTGGGTTGGTTATGTGATTCCCTCCAGCCTTTTGTCTATTCAGCCTGTAGTAAACAATTGAGGTAGGTTGATAAGAAGTATAAATTTTATAGTAAATTTCCTTTCTTATTATACCTACTGAAATTGTTTACATGGAGGCCCTCCCGTCTTCTTATTCGGGTAAGAATCCTTCCTCCCCGCTGATCACATAACTCCTGTGTTGTTCGGAATCAAAAGAATGACGAATTGACGCATTGCGCACTGTTACGGAAGTCATGGATTTGTACTATGGAAGAGGGTCCCATACTGGGTGTGTGCCGATGGGGCTCGGCCCAGTTTTGGCTTATTTTTTTGTGGTGTTTTTACACCACTTTTCTTTCCCAAATTTTGGGAAAGATTAAAATAGAGAGTATTTTATCCGAGTTAGGTTCTTCCACTGTAGTGCAAGCCTGTAGTAAACAATTTCGGTAGGTATAATAAGAAAGGAAATTTACTATAAAATTTATACTTTTTGGGCACCACGCCTATGGGGGAATTGATGTAGTTGGCAAAAGGTGAGCACTTCTTTTGACCGAAATCCGGCCGCCGAAATTTCTTTTTCTATTTTGGAATCGACAACTGATGGGGATTCAAGTGTGGAGCGTAAATTTGGTGCAGTTCGTGTCATAACAGGGCCTTCATAACCAAAGCTGAAACCTTCAGCAAAACCCGAGAGAAGGTATTCTCGCTTATCTTGATCATACCCACATAACAACTTATCTAACAATTGATTATCTATTAGGCTTGGAAGTTGTGGCAGATGAGACTTTAGCACCTGAGTTCCCACCACCTCGGCGGGAGGCACTGTTACCTCGAAAGGGCTGTCTGGCGGTGCAACTGTATGAGGCATGGGATTGGGAACATTTGTGGCAGGAGTGAGAATACCCGCATGACCCTTGACAGGACTGTCCCTTGTGGTACCTGCGACAGAACCCCGTTGGAATGTAGTTGTATTTCCGATTCCTGTGAACAGGAGACGGTTCCGCTTTACTAGTAAAATAGGACCCAGTCACCAATGCTTGGGGTGAAAGTCCTCTAAAATGGGCAACATGTTGATCAACGATTGACTAAACTTGACTTCATTTCCATGTTGTGTCAAGATTAGCCATGGTGCATAAATATGTGACGTTAACCACCAACAAACAAACAAACAAACAAACAGGAGACGGTGTCTGGACCCTTGTGTGCGATGAACCCCTAGCTGCAGGGGAGGCATAGAGAAAGAGTTCCCAATTGGTTTGTTCCCAAGAGATGGTGGGGTCATGTTGGCGCATGGCTCTAAATTGCTGGTCATAATAAGCCCAATCGTAGTTTTCTGCTGCCATTTTACGGATCCGAGCTTGATACTGAATGAGTGATTGGAAGTCGGAGGGGTATTTCTGTGTATATATGGACATAAAGACTTCAAAGGCACTGACCCATTGATTAATGGAAGTCAAGGACTTTGGAGCCTTTGGTATCCATACAAGCGATGGAGATGGGCTCTCTGTGTCACATAGTGTCATAGAATAACTGGTGGAACCTGATGCATTAGGGAGAAGTATAGCCAGGTTAATGAATTCGTGTGACCAGATCTGATTTTTTACTTTCTGACTGACTGAGGAGGTCAGTAACTGATTGGCCGAGATGAAGAAGAGGCTTGAACATTGACCCTTCAAAGGCCTAGTGAGATCCAGAGGGATAGGAGATTCAAAGGGGTTTAAGGTCACCGGTGCCTGAGGAGGTGTTGGGTAAACATGCCGATTACCTGAATTCTGTAACACATCTGCACATGCTGCTGATAATTGTTCTTGAATATCTCCTTGAGGCAGAGTTCTGCCAGGCACAGGATCTCGAATAGTGACGTATTGTTGCGACTGAATAAGAGGTACAGCTTGAGTCACCGGTGGCGTGAAAGGTACAGGTTGTGATGTGATGGGCTGTCTGTAGATTTGTGTTGTGATACATGGAGTGGAGGAAGCACTGAATGTCATGGTGTGCCCTGGTGTGAACAGCCAAGGATTTTGTTGTGAGAGTCCTGTAGACGAATAAATAGGCACAGAAGTGATCGGTGGAATATGCACCATTTGTAACCGGATATGATGACCTTGACTCCCAGTAGCACTGTATTGTGGTGATATAGGTCTGGTGGATATTGAAATGGTAGGAATTGTTGGTGGCACCTGTCGCACTTCAGTCACAGATTGAAGAACAGATGTATGTATTGGTAATGGACTATGATCGCTGTGTGCAGGATGTGACAAGTCCATAACTTGCTGCTCCGGCTGGTTATTTGATGGAAGAAAAACTATTTGATCAGAAGCATTGACCTGATTTGAAGACAAACCAAGTTGACTGGATGCTGAGGCTGCTGGAGTACAACTCCGCCGTCTTTGCAGGTGGGTGGGCTCAAAGGCCTGAGTAAGTCCATCCTGCAGCTGTGCTGCTCTACGTTTCTGTGGCATATCTGAAACAGAGAACAAACGGAAGAAAAATTGGCCCTTGAACAAGGAGCTCACATGGTTTTAAGAATTGAAAACGTAATGCAATGCGGTGAACTGAAAGTTATGTATATTAAGCAATAACAAGCAATACAGAATATATATAGGCAATGGAGGGTAAGGATACCCTTTTCAGACTGACAGGCTTGCATGTAGGCAGCATATTACTGGCAGGAATTATTATAGGAGGAAAGCAGCCTTTAAAATGTCCAACCTTTTCTGAGTCACCATTGCCCCGCAAAATTGTACTAAGGCCAAGGCACAGTAATTCGGAACACATTAATTGAGATCATTCATACATTGTAAGAGAGGCCAACTACCATGGCAACTTGCCATTGCAATTTCAATTTAGCATGGCAAGTTGCTTTGGCATTTCCAAATGCTACAGCAATTTTTTTTTTTCTTCTAATTTTAACATGGCAAATGGCCATGGCATTGCCAATTGCCGCAGCAAATTTTGTGGGCTGTTTTTTTTTTTTTTTTTTTTTGCATGGCAAATTGCCATGGCATTCTGAAAATACGACGAAAATAGTCAGGTCTACAATAAAAAATAAACAGGAAAACGAAATATTCCCCTACGTTGTGAAATATGATGGGGGGGTGGGGGAGGGGGGGGTCGGTCTGAAGTAGACCCCACCAGTGCTGCTTTATGAATTCTGCCTATCCCATCAAATTGGGACCAACCTATGAAGCCTAGGAATATAGCCTGACCCATCAAATTGGGTGGTTGTAGATACAGTGAGGCATCACATCAAATATATATAATCCCCAACAAATTGGGTGAAATGAGGCCGAAAAGGGGGGCGGTCATATTCCCCTACCCAAACATAGTGATAACCCAGTGGAATAAAAGATGAAGCTGCCTAATAGTGCAGAAAACGGTAAACCATGATATTTTTATACTGTACCAATGACCCAGACATAGCTGGTGCTAACTCTTAAAATAGAGGGCCAAACACAAATTTTGCCCCCCAATCCCCAAAATTTGCATCTAAAACCAAAGAAAACATGTCCTGAATGGCCCTCCACACTTCACCTCTACTGCGCATGCGCAGTGTCAAAGACGTTCCGAAATTGGCGCCATTAATCATTCTAAGTTTGGCCCTTCATCAGTTAACATCTGACTGATCTTTGTGCTTGTAAATCTCAGTTTAAATGATGCCAGACACATTAATATTAGTGAAATGGTGATTCTAAGGAGGATAGAGAAGGAGGAGAGGAAAAATGTGTGACAGAATATTATCAGGGCTGTAACTTAAAATTTTTTAATGAAATTATGTTAAGTTACCTATTTTCGAGGCAGCAGGCATTTTGTTGTCATTCTGGTTATTTAGTTACACTGATTTTTCAGTGTTTTCCTCTCTCCCTTTCCTTTAAGTCCCCTCTTGCTATTCTCCCATGCTTTTGGCATAGTTTCTGTAATTATTATTACTAAAATTTCTTGGGAGTTTTAGCTGAATAACAGAATGAATTCTGTTCTTTTCCCCATGTTTACGTCTTCACCTACGGGTGGTTAGGCGTTGTGTTCTGCATCTACCATCTGATGTTCTGCAGTTTCTTCCCTGGAAGTCTCTGTTTTGCATCAGATAGTGTATTTTTGGTAACTGATTCCGGGCCTGGGTGCCTGGAGTCTTATTTTAGTGTTTTTACACTCATTGTTTACATTTACAACAGCCCTCTGTGTGAGGGGGGGATTTCTAAAAAATAATATCTTGATGTTATTTTAATCATAACTAGATACATTATTATTGTTCGTAAGTGTTGAATAAATTGTTTAAAATATTTTTAAAATTTTTGTCCACACTTAGGCTTGGGATCCATTGGGGCTCAACGTTACTTTTCAGAAACTTGGGCTATTCTGAAAAAATATTTTTTCAAAATATTTTGATTTCAATTATTTTTTCTATATTAATGGATCATATTATTATTATGTATTTTGATTGCCAGGGGTTGGTGCGAGTACCAGGACTTTGTTTTCTTTTCACATTGAAAGGATTTTGATCAATTGTAATAAGAGGAAGTCTTCCTCTGACTTTTATAATCATTCTATATGTGGTCAGTGTACTCGCATTAACTCCTGTTCTGTATCGTATGATTTTGATGACAACATGGGAAGCGTATGTCACGGTATGTTAGTGGGGAATTGGACACTCCGGTCCTTTCCCCGCAGGGTCACTCTACTTTATCAATTTCTATTTCAGACGATCAAGATTAGGGTGATGTATCTGTGATGTCTTCCAACAGTGTGCCTCCGTCGTCACAATTAATGAAGGGCTAGCGGAAAAGTGCTCATGTAAATCCGCCAATTGCCTAAGAGGACCCTAGTAGGTTCGACGGCCTTTGACGTCCGCTAGCTCGCCCGGTGTAGCGTCCATTCATCGAATGGTTCGGCAGCTGGGTTCGTTGCGGTCTAGAAGGAGTTTTGGGATGATGCGAGCACTATAAATCAACCAAATGCACACCCAGTGACGGCGGATTAGAGGGAGAACGGAGGAAGCCTTTTAGTCCGGTTCATAGCTCGTTCTGGTCCATCCGGACGACGAGTGAGAGAGGCTCCTCTCTCATACAACAACATCTGGCTCCAGATGTTGTGGTACAAAATGTTTCGCATTCGGAGCATACGTCCGTCGCTCGGGACGCTCCGACATATAGGCAGTCCGGAGTAGACTGTCAATAAGGCTTCCTCATTCTCATGGTAGCGCACACGACCGCTCTTGGCTACGTGACCTCGGATATCCAGTCAGCTTCGCCAGTCAGAGAATCATCGGCGACCAGGTCACACCATCCGGAAGCCAGGGACACGAGGCCTGCAGACTCCGGACGTTCGCATAGGAAAGTGTGCGGGAGTCAACGTACACGGAGCTTCCGGCGGCAATGCATCGTAAGACCGCTACTGCACAGGCCTCGGGAACGGACGTGCTTTTCCTAAATAGCAGCTTATCGCAGCATCCCAGCATCAACTGAATCTGTCGCATATTTTTTATCCGACGATGCTGGGTTGGGACGCTCCGCGGAAGCTGGTACGGACGTCCGAAAATTTCATCCGGTCCGACGGGATACTGAAAGGGATTCGGAGGATTTCGAGCTTTCCCTTTCGGAACAACATATGCTGTTGTGTATGTCATCTGACTTGATCTTCTACAGCTTCTTTCGTCGGACCAGAATGCTGCGATGCCGGATAAGAAACTGATAGCGTCGGTGGACTTAGAAATTTTTGGTTCGGTTCAGGGACATCGTCCCTCAGTTCCGACATAGTCCAATAATGTCACACAAACTTTCGAATTATTGAACGACGCTATATATATATATATTATTATATGCTTGCTATTACCAAGCATTTCGCGTTTCTTGTTCGCAAAGTTACGGAGATGTCTTTCAAAAGTGTGCCTCTGTCGTCATAGTTAATGAAGAGCTAGCGGCAATAAGTGCTCATGGAATATGTCTATCGCCTAAGAGGTCCCTTGTAGGATCGACGGAGTGACATTCGCTAGCTCACCCGGTGTAGCGTACATTCATTGAATGCTTCGGCTGCCGGGTTCGTCCGTTGCGGTCTAGGAAGGAGATTTGGGTGATGCGAGCACTATAATAAACTTTAGTACACACCCAGTGACGACGGATTAGAGGACAGATCGGAGGAAGCCTGTTAGTCCGGTTCCTAGCTCGTCCAGGTCCGTCCGGGCTGCGAGCGAGAGAGGTCCCTCTCTCGTACAACAACATATGGGACCGGATGTTGTGGTACAGATATTTCGCATTCGGAGCATATGTCCGCCGCTTGGGACGTTCCGTTATATTGACAGTCCGAGAGACTGTCGATAATGCCTCCTCATCCTCACAGCAGCGCACACGACCGCACATTGGCTACGTGACCTCGAGTATCCGGCCAGCTTCGTCATTCAGTGATTTCACGGCGAACAGGTCACGCCATCCGGTAGACAAGGGACACGAGGCCTATACACTCCGTTCGTTCGCATCATAGAAGTATGCACGTGGTAACGAACACAGAGTTTCCAGCGGCAATGCATCGTAAGACCGCTTCTCCACAGGCCTCAGTGACGGACGTGCTATCCAAGTTAGCACAGTTTATCGCAGCATCCCAGCAATCGACAGATTCTCAGTCGGATCAGGAATTATCCGACGGCGCTGGGTCGGTGCCTCTGCTGTTGCATCAGGTTCGGACGACCGAACACTTTATAGAGTCCGACAGGATGGCGAAAGGGATTCGACGATTTTGAGCTTTCTCTTTCGGAACAACGGAAGCTGCCATACATATCTTCCGGCATTATCTTCCACAGGTTGTTCCGTAGGACTACATTGCTGCGATGCTGGATAAGAGACTAATAGCGTCATTGGACACGGAGTTTTTGATCGGTTCAGGGCATTGTCCCTGACTTACCGACACAGTCCAATAATGTCATTAGAACATTCGAATTATTTAACGACGCTATATATATAAGCTTTCTACCAAGCATGATAGTCTAGTTTCTTGTCCGCAATGCTCTTCTGCCTTTTATCAATTTTAGGAAATAATTTATTTTGGCAGAACAGGGCATACCGAGAGTTCATATGCGTCTAGGCGGGGTTGAAGACTGGGAATTGTCTTTTTCGTCGTCTATGTCAAATTCCAACCACGATGTTGGAAACGACAATGATGTCTAATAGACTTAACTTAGACGCTTTATCATACGTAGACCACCTTACTGAGGCGTTATCATTACGTCTTCAAGAGAAAGAATTCCAGGATATGATCCTCAATGTGATTTCTTTCAAGGGCAGTAGTTTTTCCACGTATAGCTCCGCCCTTCAGTGGCAACCTGGAGTTGGTTAGACGTGATGCAGCCCTAGCTACATCCACGCGCGTGGATAGTAAGGTGAAGAACTCTCTCAGAGTCGCTTCGGTCTCGGAGAAGCTTCTCTTTGACGGCAACTCTTCAGCATTCTATGAATTTCTCGATATACACGTTCTCTTGTCTATCAAGTGTAGCAAGAGTTTCAGACTGGGGCAACATTCGGTGGTTGACTCAGAGAGTGCCACTGCAGTTGCCGGATCCGAGTTTTATGTTTATGACGGATGCCAGTCAAACAGGTTGGGGTACAATATTGATCCCAACGGATTCGAAGTTCCAGGGTCTTTGGGTTCCGCAGTTTCTAGGCAAGCACTTATCTTCCAGGGAATAATGTTCTGTAGGCTTGCACTATGTCATTGGATGAACATTATTCAGAAACGCATGTCCAAATCCTGTCCGATAATATGACAGTAGTTGCGTATCTCCGGAACCAGGGAGGCACTCATTCGATTCCGTTATTCAATTTAACGGAAAGAATCCTTCTGTTTGTCATAGTACACCAAGTTCTGCTTCGGTCCGTCATATTCCGGGTCGTCTGATTGTATTAGCAGACTCCCTTTCACGTAAGGGTCGCTTGTTGCCATCAGAATGGACTCTCAACAAACAAGTATTCAATCAGATTTGCTATCAATGGGAACGCCCAATGATAATTTATTTGCAACACAACTCACTATTCATTTGCAGACGTATGTGTTTGCATGTCCGGATCCCTGAGCTTATGTTGTTAAAGCTCTATTGATCTAATAGGACGGAATGATAGGATATGCATATCCTCCAGCGTTGTTGATTCAGCAAGTATTGCTGAGATAAACATCCATAATACAATTCTGTTGATAGCATCTCTGTCTTCACAGAGACCGTGGGTAAATTTACTCAGGTGTCTACTGTGGGACTTACCGCGAAAACTTCCTCCATGAGAGGATCTTCTTTCGCTGGGGAAATCGTGTCAACTTCATCACAACCGGCAAGGTCTCAACCTTCACGTATTTTGTTGTGTGGTCCTTCTTGCATGGCAAGCATTGTACAGGACGAGCTTTGGACGCGATTTCTTACTGTAGGAGAACCTCTTCTTCGCTATACTATGCAGCTAAAGTGGAGGCTCTTCCGTCGTTGGTGTAGGGATCATTATGTTGATATTTTTGATCCCTCCATACTAGACATTGCAACTTTCTAGTATCCTTGTTTGACAAGATCTACTGCAGCCTGTTACTATTAAGGTTATAGGTCTATGTTATCTCATACCTATGCACTCTATGATAGTTTACAATTGAGTCTTATGTCTCTTTATCTAAGTCAGTTTTAGAAACTTTTCGATAAATAGACCTAGAATCATTAGATTAAATTCCTATACGGAATTTTGCTTTGGTTCTTATTTAGCTAAGTAATCATTTGAGCCTCTGGAAACAGTAGATTTCAAATTCTGACCTTTTAAGACAGTTTTTCTGTTAGTCTTCTCTTTTACTGAGGAGTCAGTGAGCTTCATGCACTATCGGTGGACGATTCTCACTTTTGTAGTGACGGAAACACTACTTCCTTTACTGCTTAGGTTGGATTTTTGGTTAAGAGTCAGGCTCTTAATAATATCCGGAACCTATTGTTATTAAGGTCTTTCCGTCTTCGTACAGGCATTGGCCTTTACTCTGTCCGGTTAGAGTTTACGTATTTATAAACAGATATCAGTTTATTAGGACGGACGTAAGCTTCTTCTGTTTTTGATGCCTAATAGAAGGACATTACGCTCCATTCTATTGCTAATGGATTCAATTAACTATCGGTACTGCTTATGGTATATCATTGACTCAGCAGTTTGTGCTTGAGATTTCGGCTCATGAAGTAAGAGCTCTTTATACATCTTGGGCTTACACTAATAGTGTCGCTATTATAGA
Organism: Pictodentalium vernedei; assembly: GCA_031216915.1. Classification (NCBI taxonomy): domain Eukaryota; kingdom Metazoa; phylum Mollusca; class Scaphopoda; order Dentaliida; family Dentaliidae; genus Pictodentalium; species Pictodentalium vernedei. Next base: position 129,160,172 of record CM062295.1, read on the forward strand.
TTTTTGAAGGCTGCTCATTGCGCTCAGCCATCCACATTCATGAATTTTTATCTTAGAATATTGAGTCCATTTTTCGAGGCCTCCATTGTTAGGTCTATTATCTACTGCTCAGAATGTCATTCACTTAACAGTTGCTACTATAGCTAGGTAGGCTTTCTGTTCTGGCAGTGACTCCGTCCTGCTGCCCTCTTCGCTCTGGGCTATTTGACCCAGGGCAAGAAAAAGGGGGGGGGGGGGGGGGGGTGGAGGGTGTTCCCTTGGGTCACCTGTTTTATTATGAAAACAAGGGGATACCTCCTCCGGAGTTAGTAATTCTGAGCTGTTACTGGGATGGCTTTTAAGTGAGAAGTTTATGTTTTAAAAATTCATTCAGGTCATAGTTTTTAAAGTATAGCTTTTGAATATTTCACGTGTCAAACGGGCGTTATTATACAATCCTCAGACACTTTTAAGGAGTATAAAGAGTCTCTATTCTCTAGACTTTATTTATTGGCTTACTTTAAAAATTATTAGTATAAGGATTATACTGGATATTAATAGAGTACATGGATGTTATGATGCTCAATTTTGGAAGGTGTTGTGTCTTTCTAATTTATCATAAATAAGAAAGATACATGTAAGGCCTAATACTCCTTTTCCCCTAGAGGGGATGACTCTATTTTATATAATTGAGCGTATTTCAACTTGCTCGATGTCCTAGGCCCTCCAGCCTTTTTACTATTCAGCTAAGTCTGGGTCATTGGTACAGTATAAAAATGTTAAAAAATTTATAGTAATTTATATATTTTTTATACTTACCAATGACCCAGACGGGGATGGCCCTCCCAGGAGTTGGGAACTCATACCTCCCCGCTGAGTACATAGCGCTTACCAGGCACTGGTTACAAGAATGATTAATGGCGCCAATTTCGGGATGTCCTTGACACTGCGCATGCGCAGTAGAGGTGAAGTGTGGAGGGCCATTCAGGACATGTTTTCTTTGGTTTTAGATGCAAATTTTGGGGATTGGGGGGCAAAATTTGTGTTTGGCCCTATATTTTTAAGAGTTAGCACCAGCTAAGTCTGGGTCATTGGTAAGTATAAAAAATATATAAATTACTATAAATTTTTTAACTTTCTGGACTATTTCTGGAAACGTTTCAACGGAATGATTTCATTTTTGGTAACCTACTATAGAACGATTACTTACAGACCACGTTTCATTTACACTCTGTCCATCCGGCAGTCTGTCAGTCGTACTTTAGTTTTCCAGACTTTTTTTGGAAACGCTTCAACGGAATGATTTCATTTTTGGTATCCTACTATAGAACGATGACTTACAGATCAAATTTCATTTACACTCTGTCCATCCATCCATCAGTCAGTCTGTCGGTTATACTTTAGTTTTCCGGACTTTTTTTGGAAATGCTTCAACGGAAGGATTTCATTTTTGGTAACCTACTATAGAACGATGACTTACAGATCAAGTTTCATTTGTACTCTGTCCATCTGTCAGTCTGTCAGTCATACTTGAGTTTTCCGGACTTATTTTGGAAATGCTTCAACCGAATGATTTCATTCTTGGTAACCTACTATAGAATGATGACTTACAGATTAAGTTTGAGTTTCATGCTGATTGCATTATTCTTGTGTGAGTTATGGCCTTTGGAAATATGGAAAAGCGCCAAAATATCATTTTTGAGGACTTTTTTTGGAAATGCTTCAATGAAATTCATGCTGATCACATCTAGGTTATAACATTTGTATAATTATTAATGCTCATTAGTCCGGTAGGGGACATTGTATTGCTTCAGCGATACGAGTGCTCTTGTTATTTTAACTTCTTTATTCGATCCCTTATCAGACATCTTCGACGTGGAAAAAATTTGAAGAAACACCACTGAGGCTTAAAGAATACAATACAATACCACTTTCTGTTTCTGTTAACCCTTTACCTAACGTGAAAAACAGACGACACTTGCAAAAAAAATTCTTGAATAACTAATTTTTTTCATTTTTTGTCTCAAAAACATAGGTTATGACCCCTCGTTGGAACAAGCTCGACGAGCTCGTTCCAACGAAGGGTTTATAACCTATGTTTTTGAGACAAAAAATGAAAAAAACAGTGAAAATTAATTGGCGATTTTTTAGAATAGCGCTGGCCGGTTTTGGCCGTTACGTTAGGTAAAGGGTTAAAATTAACACATAGACAAATGACAGTTCACAGCACACACAGCTGAGTTTCTCCAAATGCAAAAATACAACATTGACTGAGGTGAACTGATCACTACTCACATCTCGTCATCTGGCATTCAAAATATGGCTTAGAATGTTGAAATCGACCCCGGAGAGCTTAAAACCTCCATCCACTATACTCAGAGGTACTCAGAAATACTTTACGAACAATATTGTCTCACTGTAACATTATTAAACATACAAAAGATACATAAAATCCACATAAATGCGGAGCTCACTCAGACCATGTCCAGCTTGTTGCCACCATGCTTACAGATTATTTTCATGTCAGGAAACACGTCAATGCTGTGAATGCTAATGAAAAACGAATCTGACAAGACAGTGGTATCATAAAGTTCCTGTCTCAAACAGCATTTTTGTGACTAAATGTGACTAAATCCTCCTTTCCACCTCGAAACCACACTCCCGACTCCCATATCTACGCCCTTTGGCTTGAATGACTTTATATGAAGGCGTATACAGATTGCAGATATAATTTTTTAGCATCACTTGTTGTCTGTTGTCTGTCGTGAACTTTACATCATCGACTTCACAAACTACTCGATCAAATTGAACGAAATTTTGTGTGCATGTTCCTTATCATATGTCAATTCAAGATTGTACAAACAAACTTGCCGCGCACACATCATCTCTAGGGGGGGCCAGATTCAAGTTTATTCAAATCAAGTTTCTCGGTTAATATTTGGGTTCCCTATGGGAGCATGAATTTTAACTTGGTGCAATTTGAGGAAATTTCTTTAAAAATCTTCTTCAGATCGACCACTCAGAATCCTTTCATGTTTGGTATATATACAACATCTGTAGGGGGGTCAGATTCAAGTTTGTTCAAATCGAGTTGCTCGATTTATATTTGGTCTCCCTGTGGGAGCCCAAATTTTAACTTTGTGTAATGCGGGGAATATTCTTTGAAAATCTTTTTCAGAATTACCTGTCAGAATCCTCTCATATTTGGTATACATCATCTCTAGGGGGGGCCAGATTCAAGTTTGTTCAAATCAAGTTTCTCTGTCTATATTTGGGTTTCCGATGGGAGCCTGAATTTTAACTTGATGGAATATGAGAATATTTTTTTAAAAATCTTTTTCTTAGATCCACCAGTTAGAATCCTTTAACATTTGGTATGTGCATCATCTCTAGGAGGGGTCAGATTGAAGTTAGTTCAAATTGGGTCCCTGGGTTGAAGATTTTGAGTCTGGTTCGGACTTGGAAGTTTTTACTAAAATTTGAGAAAAAAAATTGGTTTTGGATTTTTTATGCATTTTGTTCGATTTTGAGATGAAAAACAAACCCCAAATTTTTAACCTGAAAATTTGGGGTCCAGTTTTGACTCCAAAATTTTGGACCAAAAATCAGAATTTTTAAAAAAGAAATTAATGCGTTTTTGGTTCAATTTTGAGACAAAAAAAAAATTTTAGCCTGAAAATTTTGGGTCCAGTTCAGATTTGGAAATTTTGGACAAAAATTTGGAAAAAAAAATTGTTTTTTATGCATTTTGTTCAATATTGAGATGAAAAAAAAAATTGGGGGTCAGGTTTGGACTCCGAAATTTTGGTCCAAAATTCAGACATTTTGCAGGGTTCGCACGCGAGTCTGGAATCCTGGAAAAGTTTTGGAAATTAGAAAAAAAATTTCCATACCCTGGAAAAGTCTGGAAAATGGCACCTCTTTTGAGCTGGTTTGGAAAAAGTCTTGGAGAAAACTGAACACAGAAGAGGTGAGTATGGAAAAGTTATGGAATCGATCATTTGTTTCGAAAATCCGAATATTGTTTTGAAAAAAAATGAAAATCTTGATGCGTCGTCGGAATTCACGACCATCTGTTATTTGGCCGGGCTTTATTTGCATTTATCGGGACATTTTAGAAACACCGACGGATGTAAAGTATCAAGACACTTTAGAAACACCGGCGGATGACCTCATTTTTGCAAATCTGTAAGGTTCCGCTCCACAGTTTTCCAGGCATTTCCAAATGTGACATGCCATACACTCTCTTCAAATGCAAATATCCTGTAACTTAGTTATCAAACCCATTTTTAGCTCACCTGAGCGAAGCTCAAGGGGAGCTTTACTAATCACTTTCTGTCCATCGTCCGGCGTCTGGCGTCCGTCGTCCGTCGTCGTCCGTCCGGCGTTAACTTTACATTATCGACTTCTCGTCCTAAACCACTAGCCCAATTTTATTCAAATGTTGGCTAAATGTTTATTACCTAATGCCAATTCAGATTTGTTCAAATGAAGTTGCCCCTCCTCCTGGGTGGTGCCACACCCCCAAGGGGCACCAAAATCTTTGTAAATCTTCTTCTCATGAACCAGCAGTAGCAGAGACTTGATATTTGGTGTGCAGCTTCCTTTTGAGGTGTAGACTCAGATTTGTTCAAGAGAAGTTTGTGGGGCTATACTTGACGTTGTTATGAGAGGGGCAAAATTTTTTGCCCAGCCCAAAATTTGTATTTTCCAAACCGAGAGGCTGATTTGAACCAAATTTTATGTGAGGGCTTATTGGGTCATGAGTACTTGATTTATGCAAAAAAAAATTTTCCCGCAGCCCCGTGGGAACCGCAGGAGCTAAAAATAGAAAAAATTTAAAACGCCCATATCTCCAAAACTGCACGGCACTGAGAATTTTTATTTGGTGTGCAGCTTCCTTAGGACCAACAGAAAGGATTGGTAAAAAAAAATTGCCATCGGTTTTATCATAGGGTACAGTTTCGGGACTTTGAAAAAGTGCTGAGTCAGCACTTTTTAACACTGTAGGCAATGGGAAAAACATTAAAAAATCTTCTCCAGATCCAGCAGGCAGAATCTTTTGATATTTGGTATGCAACATTGTAGGGTGGATCTGATTCAAGTTTGTTCAAATCGGCCCCCTGGGTTCATATTTGGGCTCAGTATAGGAGCCCGATTTCGAACTTAGTGCATTTCAGGCAAATTTCTTAAAAAATCTTCTTCTCCAGATCCAGCAGGCAGAATCTTTTGATATTTGGTATGCAACATTGTGGGGTGGATCTGATTCAAGTTTGTTCAAATCGGCCCCCTGGGTTTATATTTGGGCTCAGTATAGGAGCCCAAATTTGAACTTACTGCATTTCAGGCAAATTTCTTTGAAAATCTTCTTCTCCAGATCCAGAAGGCAGAATCTTTTGATATTTGGTATGCAACATTGTAGGGTGGATCTGATTCAAGTTTGTTCAAATCGGCTCCCTAGATTCATATTTGGGCTCACTATAGGAGCTCGAATTCGAATTTAGTGCATTTCAGGCAAATTTCTTCAAAAATCTTCTTCTCCAGATCCAGCAGGCAGAATCTTTTGATATTTGGTATGCAATGTTGCGGGGTAGATCTGATTCAAGTTTGTTCAAATCGGCCCCCTGGATACATATTTGGGCTTACTATAGAAGCCCGAATTCGAACTTAGTGCATTTCAGGCAAATTTCTTAAAAAATCTTCTTCTCCAGATCCAGCAGGCAGAATCTTTTCATATTTGGTAAGCAGCCTTGTGGGGTGGATCTGATTCAAGATTGTTCAAATCGGCCCCCTGGGTTAATATTTGGGCTCAGTATAGGAGCCCGATTTCGAACTTAGTGCATTTCAGGCATATTTCTTAAAAAATCTTCTTCTCCAGATCCAGCAGGCAGAATCTTTTGATATTTGGTATGCAACATTGTAGGGTGGATCTGATTCAAGTTTGTTCAAATCGGCCCCCTGGGTTCATATTTGGGCTCAGTATAGGAGCCCGATTTCGAACTTAGTGCATTTAGGCAAATTTCTTAAAAAATCTTCTTCTCCAGATCCAGAAGGCAGAATCTTTTGATATTTGGTATGCAACATTGTGGGGTGGATCTGATTCAAGTTTGTTCAAATCGGCGTCCTAGATGCATATTTGGGCTCACTATAGAAGCTCGAATTTGAACTTAGTGCATTTCATGCAAATTTCTTAAAAAATCATCTTCTCCAGATCCAGCACGCAGAATCTTTTCATATTTGGTAAGCAACATTGTGGGGTGGATCTGATTCAAGTTTGTTCAAATCGGCCCCCTGGGTTTATATTTGGGCTCAGTATAGGGGCCCAAATTTGAACTTAGTGCATTTCAAGCAAATTTATTAAAAAATCTTCTTCTCCAGATCCAGCAGGCAGAATCTTTTGATATTTGGTATGCAACATTGTGGGGTGGATCTGATTCACGTTTGTTCAAATCGGCTTCCTAGATTCATATTTGGGCTCACTATAGAAGCTCGAATTCGAATTTAGTGCATTTCAGGCAAATTTCTTAAAAAATCATCTTCTCCAGATCCAGCAGGCAGAATCTTTTGATATTTGGTATGCAACATTGCGGGGTGGATCTGATTCAAGTTTGTTCAAATCGGCCCCCTGGATTCATATTTGGGCTCACTATAGAAGCTCGAATTCAAACTTAGTGCATTTCGGGCAAATTTCTTCAAAAATCTTCTTCTCCAGATCCAGCAGGCAGAATCTTTTGATATTTGGTATGCAACATTGCGGGGTGGATCTGATTCAAGCTTGTTCAAATCGGCCCCCTGGATTCATATTTGGGCTTAATATAGAAGCCCGAATTCGCACTTAGTGTATTTCAGGCAAATTTCTTCAAAAATCTTCTTCTCCAGATCCAGCAGGCAGAATCTTTTGATATTTGGTATGCAACATTGCGGGGTGGATCTGATTCAAGTTTGTTCAAATCGGCCCCCTGGATTCATATTTGGGCTTAATATAGAAGCCCGAATTCGCACTTAGTGCATTTCGGGCAAATTTATTAAAAAATCTTCTTCTCCCGATCCAGCAGGCAGAATCTTTTGATATTTGGTATGCAACATTGTGGGGTGGATCTGATTCAAGTTTGTTCAAATCGGCTTCCTAGTTTCATATTTGGGCTCACTATAGAAGCTCGAATTCGAACTTAGTGCATTTCAGGCAAATTTCTTAAAAAATCTTCTTCTCCAGATCCAGCTTCAGAATCTTTTCATATTTGGTAAGCAACATTGTGGGGTGGATCTGATTCAAGTTTGTTCAAATCGGCCCCCTGGGTTTATATTTGGGCTCTGTATAGGAGCCCAAATTTTAACTTGGTGCGTTTCAGGCATATTTCTTAAAAAAATCTTCTTCTCCAGATCCAGCAGGCAGAATCTTTTGATATTTGGTATGCAACATTGTAGGGTGGATCTGATTGTGATTCATGAACGTATTTATTTGTAAAGTTGATAGAATCTTAGACAAAATTTGCAGAAAAGATCTACTATAGAAGGGGTGGTATCCAGGGTGAACCGTTTACCCAAATCTAGCAGTACTAATGCATTATTCACACAAATCTTCGTTCAAATTTTATGACCCCTCATTGGAACACACGCATTCAGCTCATTCCAACAAAGGTCATATGCCATGTTTTCGAGACAAAGGAATAAAAATTTTAGTTATTCATGAAATTTTTAGGCAACTGTTGTCTGTTATTCACATTGCTTCATGAAATTTCAGTACTTTTAGAAGTTACCTCAGTAATCAAGGGTTAATTCCCCTTAATTAAATGTCGCCTCTAAAAAACAACCACTTTGCATATCTTACCTTTTTACCAGCATAACTGCCAAAACTTGTCAGCATTCTTCGCAAAAATCACTATTCAAATTTTAATTTTTGTCTCTTAAACATACATGTACTTATCGCTTGTAAATACCCCATTGGAATGAGCTTTTTGAGCTCATTCCAATGAGAGGTCGCACACCATGCTTTTTGAGTCAAAAAAGCAATTTTTTTAGTTATTCCAGAATTTCGTACGTAAAACACAGCTTTATGACTTCACATTAAAATGAGCTCTCTAAGCTTTTTCCAATCAACATTCACGCACTATGTCTTTCACACAAAAAATAAAATTTTCCATTTATTCAGGAATTTTGTTTGCAAGAACACTCTTACCCCCCCCCCCCCACACACACACACACACAAACACACACACACACACACACACACACACACACACACACACACACACACACACACACACACACACACACACATCTAAAAGTTCGTCAGCAAAAAAACAGTTACTTCAATTTTTAAATGCATTATAGGAACAACTTGCCTAATCAAATTTAAATACTTTTGCATCATTCTGCATCTAGAACAAACCATTTACCATATCTTTACGCAAAATTCTCCAGCATCATTCACAAAAAAACACCATTATTTATATATTCACATTTCTGTCTCAAAAATATACCTGATCTTCCCATACCCCTATTGGAATAAGCTGTTTGAGCTTGTTCCAATGATGATAAAAAAAAATAAAATTTGTGAAAATTTTTGTTTTCTTGCATGCAAATATATACATGTAGCACATGGAAGATATCCACAGTTGGGGAGAGATGTCCAAGGCTATCTCTTCACATTCCTTGTTTGTGCTTCATGCTAAACCAGTTTGTCTACAGAGATAAATTTGCTTTATTAAAAATCATTGGAGATTGGCCACACACCAATGATTTTAAATAAAACTAATTTTAGGTAACAAATGTTGAACTTCAAACAAAATCTATCACTCAACCAGTTAATGTTGATGAGGCATGACATGGTGAAGGTGACCTAAAATACTTCTTAGAGTCACTTTGTCAGGTGAGCGATTAAGGCCACGTGGGGCCTCTTGTTTAGTTACCTGTCTGGTAACAAACCCGTGTAAAAATTACATTTAAAAAAATAGCCAATTTTTCGAAGCCACTGTTTCCCATAATTCATCTGGGAATTTACCCCTATGTATCAGGCTCCAACTTTGGGACCAAAACTTCAAATTCTCTTGTCCAACAAAAAGCCTAATGTAATCATATATCTGATACTAAAAATATTTCTCTATTTTACATGGCCTTAGTTTCAACATACGCCCTTTGTTTAGAATTTCACCCCTGTGCAATAGTGCGAAACTGTGGAGCGGAACCTTAAAGAGAAAACAAGAGTGATCTCCCCCTGGATTTCACTCAGGCAAAATAATCTCTAGTCAGATTTTACCCGATTTTCACAACCACACCACACCACCACCCCCACCCCCACCCCCCGATTTCTCTGAGCCACTTCAGATAGTATTTTTAGCTCAACTTTGACGAAGTCAAATTTGAGCTATTGTCATGGCCCGCCGTCCGTCCGTCTGGCCGTCTGTCCGTACGTCAACAATTGGCTATGGCTCGGGCTAGAGGTCATATTTATGAACCGATCTTTCCGAAACTTCTTGTGTACCTTTGTTATGACCCTGGGACGGGAACGAGTGTTTTTAGGTGTGGTCTGAAATTCAAGATGGCTGCCAGTGGCCATTTTGTACCGATGATGCAAAAATCAGTTTTTTGTACAGAACTTCTGTATGAAAGTTCTGATTTGAATAAAGTTTTGTATAAATGTTTAGTACCATGGGATACATCACATATAATACGGGGTTTTTTCTCGTGCGTAAATTATGCAAATTAGACTGACTTTGATTTATTTAGTGTTACTTTCAGAGCTGTAAGTGCCAAGCTGCTATGGCTCGGGCTAGAGGCCGTATTTATGAACCGATCTTTACGAAACTTCTTGGATACCTTTGTTATGACCGTGGGACGAGAACGAGTGTTTTTGGGTGCGGTCCGAAATTCAAGATGGCTGCCAGCTGCCATTTTGTACCAACTATGCAGAAATCTGTTTTTTGTACAGAACTTCCATATGAAAGCTCTGATTTGAATAATTTTTTGTATGAATGTTTAGTACCATGGAATACATCACATATAATACTGGTTTTTTTCTCGTACGTAAATTGTGCAAATTAGACTAATTTTGATGTTTTTTGGGGTTACTTTCAGCACTGTAAGTGCAAATGCCAATACGGCTCGGGCTAGAGGCCGTATTTATGAACCGATCTTTACGAAACTTCTTGGGTACCTTTGGTATCACCGTGGGACGAGAACGAGTGTTTTTGGGTCCGGTCCGAAATTCAAGATGGCCGATGGCAGCCATTTTGTACAAAATTAGGTGCAATCAGATTTTTGCACAGAACTTCCATATGAAAGCCCTGATTTGAATAATTTTTTTGTGTGAATGTTTAGTACCATGGGATGCATCACATATAATACGGGTTTTTTTCTCGTGCAGAAATTATGCAAATTTGATGAACTTTGATTTTTTCAGTGCGACTTACACACAGTAAGTACACATGTCAATACGGCTCAGACTAGAGTCTGTATTTATGAACTGATCTTCACGAAATGTCTTGGGTACCTTTGTTATCACCTTGGGACGAGAACGAGTGTTTCTGTGTGCGGTCTAAAATTCAAGATGGCTGCCAGTGGCCATTTTGTACCGAAATTAGGTCTAATCAGTTTTTTGTACACAACTTCTATACAGCTCAGACTAGAGGCCATATTTATGAACCAATCTTTACGAAACTTCTTGGGTACCTTTATTATCACCGTGGGATGAGAGCGAGTGTTTTTGGGTGTGGTCCGAAATTCAAGATGGCCACCAGCAGCCATTTTGTACCAAAATTAGTGCAATCAGTCTTTTGTATAGAACTTCTGTATGAAAGTTCTGATTTTAATAAATTTTTGTATGAATGTTTAGTAACATGGAATACATCACATATTGTAAGGGGTTTTTTTTCGTGCAGAAATTATGCAAATTAGATGAACTTTGATTTATTCAGTGCTACTTACACAATGTAAGCACACATGTCAATACGGCTCAGGGTAGAGGCTGTATTTATGAACCGATCTTCACAAAACTTCTTGGGGTACCTTTGTTATCTCCTTGGGATGAGAATGAGTGTTTCTGGGTACGGTCCAAAATTCAGGATGGCTGCCAGTGGCCATTTTGTAGCGAAATTAGGTCCAATCAGTTTTTTGTCACAAGTTCTATACAGCTCGTATTTATGAACTTATCTTCACAAAACTTCTTGAGTACTTTTGTTTTCACCTTGGGACAGGAATGAGTGTGTTTTGGGGTGCCTTTGTTATCACTGTGCTATGAGAACAAATATTTTGGGGTTCAGTCAGACCCACTCTGGGACTCAAAGATTTTTTCTAGTTCAGCATCTGACTGTCACCCACCTTTACAATACTTTACCTATACATTTGTTACAGGCAACGGTCAGTATTTATGTACAGACCGTTACAATACTTTATATGTACCTTTGTTATCAGGATATTACCTAGATGTTTGTCATTGCTGTGTCACATACAATACATGTACATGTCTTTGTCTTGACAAGTTGAGCTACAGTGTCATTGACACTTTCATTGTTATTACCACCAGCCACATTGACTACCCAGGTCCTGCCAATAGCACTGTTAAATATAATCAAAATGTAAAACAATAAGAACTAATAACCATAGCTTGGGGGGTGGGGGGGGGTTGCTCTCTAGATATGAAAGCGTGAACAGCTTGACGGACGGATGACACACAGACATGACACCAATGACCAAAATGAAAAAGTAGACACCATGACTGCAAATCTCTGTCAACAGTAACAACCAGGCTGTCCATAACTGCATAAATTTGTCATAAATACGAGGCTCGGTGTTTAGGAAAGGCAGTGCTCTACCTTAATGTTTTTGAAATCTTGACGAAAATTCAAAACAAGTGCGAAATTAGGCTACATCAACAAATTTCTCAAAATTCCACTTATTTCCTTCCAGTTGTGCTGAGATATCACTTGATGAATGTCAACTACTACTAACAATAGCACACAAACCAGAAATAATGAAAAGTTTTTTGAAAAATGGTGTATTTATAACTCAAACACAAATAAGGAACTTCCTGGTTCAAGAATTGACACCGTCGGCAGAATGCTCTTTAAGGTTCTGCTCCACAGTTTTCCAGGCATTTCCAAATGTGACATGCCATACACTCTCTTCAAATGCAAATATCCTGTAACTTAGTTATCAAACCCATTACATGTATTACATTTCCCAAATCCACAAAAAACATATAACACTATCTGACTAAGTAGAAATAAACAATCTGAATGTGGGTGGAATTATTTATTGTCAAAGGCAAGACTTCAACCTGAAAAATTGCCTGAAAAAATACCGAAACCAGTCATTTTCAGCCACCTAGCAGCCTCAAAAGCAGAATTTTCCCACCAACCCCGCCTACCCACCCCTGGAGCACAACATCCCTTGTTTCTAAAATGCAAAAAAAAATTTATATGTTTCCGTCTCATTTTTTAGTTACCTGTCTGGTAACAAACCCGTGTAAAAATTACATTTAAAAAAATAGCCAATTTTTCGAAGCCACTGTTTCCCATAATTCATCTGGGAATTTACCCCTATGTATCAGACTCCAACTTTGGGACCAAAACTTCAAATTCTCTTGTCCAACAAAAAGCCTAATGTAATCATATATCTGATACTAAAAATATTTCTCTATTTTACATGGCCTTAGTTTCAACATACGCCCTTTGTTTAGAATTTCACCCCTGTGCAATAGTGCGAAACTGTGGAGCGGAACCTAAATATATCGCAAAACATGCCTTGCAATTGTATCTTCAGAGAAAAGTGGCTATCGGAATCAAAGTTTTATGGCTGGATACAAAAAGATGTTAATAAACTGAAACCCAGATGCATATGCATTCCATGTGCGAAACGATTGACATTGCCAATATGGGAGAAGCTGCACTTGTCAGTCATTCGAACGGAAAAAAAACATTTGGAGGCAACTACATCCAAGAAAAACAGTCAACTCTTTTATGAGCTATCAAACGAAAAAAACTGAATGTGCAAGCAATAATAATAGTGACGCATCCAAGATATAATATCTTCTGTTGTCAAGTCTGATGTTTTAAAAGCCGAAATTTTATGGACACTGGGGTATGGAAAAGGTATGGAAAGTTTCTCGCCGGTGGTCTTGGAAATGTGTGGAAAGTCCTTGAAAAGTTTTGGAAAAGTTATGGAATTTTTCTCCCTTAGAAGTGTATGAACCCTGTTTTGGGGATATTTTTATGTGTTTTGTTCAATTTTGAGATGGAAAATAAAAATTTGTAGCCTGAAGATTTTAGGTCCTGTTCCGACTTGTTTTTAAAATCATCTTCTTCAGACCATATAGACAGAATGCTTTCATATTTGGTATACAACATCTCTAGGAGGGTTAGATTCAAGTTTATTCAATCCTAGTCCATGGGTTGATATTTGGGCTCCCTATGGGAGCCTGAATTTTAACTAAGTGCAATATGAGGGAATTTCTTTTAAAATCATCTTCTTCAGGTCCACCAATCGGAATCCTTTCATATTTGGTATACAACATCTCTAGGTGGGTCAGACTCAAGTTTGTTCAAATCGGAACCCCGGATTAATATTTTGGCTCCCTTTTTGAGCCCAAAGTTGTTTAACTTAGTGCAATGTGAGGTGATTTCTTTAAAAACCTTCTTCATATCCACCAGTCAGAATTCTTGCCTATTTGGTATATGACATCTCAAGGGGGATCAGATTCAAGTTTGTTCAATTTGAGTCCTTGGCTTAATATTTGGGCTCCATGGTCAAGGGTGGAGTGTGTTCATGTTACATTCAGGTTTGTTCAAATCCATTCTTTAGTGTTTTTCAATAAAATTTGCCTTGCATGACTTCATTCCTTTGTAGTGTTGTTGAACCATGTCTAACTGAATGTGACCCCAAATACTTCTTTGAATCACTTTGGCCGGTGAGCGATTAAGGCCCCTTGGTGCCTCTTGTTTCTTCATTAAATTTACAGGAAACAATCGCAGTCCAGTTTCACTTCATTTCAAGTTCACTTGTATGTTATTTAACATGTTTTAGTACTATCCTGTCCCAGTTTAATACATAAGATAAGGAAAATGTGTATTGTGTTACGAAAACAGATATTTTTACACTATAAACTAATGACCCAGTCTAGCTAGTGCTTAACTTGGACCATGCAAAAAAAAAAATTCCCGCATCCCCATGTCCTTCATATTATCTTGGAAGTAAAATTACTTCATTTACATTGTTACAATTTATGGGAGAGTGCAGTGACCGCTGGGAACGGCGAGCGATCGCGCCAGCGCACCATCGCGCACCGCTTTTTCGTATACCGCGAGTAATTAGTCGCGCACGTTTATCTTCCGGTCGTGTTCAAAGCCTTCGTCGGAGAAGTGCAAAGTACAGAAGAACCTGTCATGAGCAGGGGTCAGCCGAGTGGGCGACTTAGTCGAAGAAGTCGCCTTGTCATTCCTCAAGTCGCCTTGGCTTACATTGGGGGCGAAATTCAAGTCGCCCTCCCAAACTTCCTTGGGAGACATGGCAGTTTACTGTATTTTCTTATGTTTTATTTTTTAAAAACACACGCTTCCGCAAAAAAAACAGTAAACACGGTTGCTGTTAAAGACCGTCACACGGCTATGAAAATAGCCTAAACTAGCCCAATTTTATATTTCTGAAAAGAATTGCAATGGCGTAGTCGTTCGAACAATTCGCCCCAACTGATAGCAACCAGCACAAAATGGCTATTTAAAAACAAAGTACCAGACAACAACGAATCACACAAGACACGCATCGAGTTAATTAGAATTTAATAAAGTTAACCATCGTTTCAAAACCAAAAAAATGTATTGGAGACAGATCGTCCATATCGAAATTGCTTGCGGTTACGCTCTGTTCCACTGAAAAATTGGCTGCATTGAAATTCGCCCCGCAATTTGCATTGAATGTTTTTCTTTGAAAACTTGTGAAGTTTGTTGGAAGGGGGTTAAATGTAATAAGGCTACAATAGAAATCACAGGTATTTGGATGGACAAGAATGGCAGACCTTCAAAGCACCAATCGCATGTGTCAGTGAAAGATGGTTGGCAGAAATTGTCAGTTTTCTGAACAGTGTATTATTAGTTTACCCAGCGCAGCCGGGAAGGGAGACAACTGAAATGTTTTGTCATTTACCAAAGAAATTAATTAACTCAAATTGTTAATAACGCTTAATTTACGAAGGATATCGAAAACTTTTTTAACTACGCTTTTCAACTCAGTTAGGGTATTCAGAAACCATGAATGACCCAGCTTCTTATATGAACTTGAAATTTATTTTAAACACTTTAAATATTTTTTTAAAAAGAATATACCTTCTGTTACAGAGAAGAACACTCTCACCATGGGTCATACTAAATTTCAAATCCACATCGTTGAGGCAAATACAAAATCAACTGCACGGTAACCTTAGTCATCACTGTTAGGCAATGAGTTAGGGGGTATTCAGAAACCATGAACGACACAGTTTTTTGTAGGGTGGGGTGGGGGATTTTAATCTACATTCTGTTATGTAACCATCTTGACTTAGTTTTGTGTGTGTTTGTATAAACTTTTATTTATTTTTTTCTCCACAATTGTGTCCTCTATGTTCATTTATTTTGTCACGATGTCATATACGTTTTATGGTTTTTTTTTCTGATTTCTCCTTCATGTCCACTGACTTCTCCCTCCTGGGTCCTGACTTCTCCCTAAAGTCTCTGAAGGGAGAAGTCACTTCTCCCAAAAATCAGCTGCCAGGCTGACCCCTGGTCATGAGCGACCACCCTTGGGACTTGCCAAAAATGGTCGTTAAAGACAGGTGGTCGCTGATGACAGGTTTGCTGAGAAGGGGTGCATTTCGAGTTTCGCTTTCACGATGCTTGAAGAGAGAAACGAAATGCGCCGATACTGGCGATAGCATACTTTAACCCCTTCACACAATCACATCTAAAAAAGAATTACCGAATGTGAAGACGTTTCGGCCCAATTTCTAAGACGTTTTGGCCTCTTAGGGCCGAAACATCTCAAGGCCGACACGTCATAAAACCAATTATTTTGGAAATCGCGCATTATTAGGCATACTGGTTTCTCAACAGCAATCACCACCAATCCTCGTTATTCCACCTGGGGGCGAATTGGCCCGAGGCATTATTTTAAAAGTCACTCTCCTAAAATTTTTCACTCTCGTAAAATCTAAAAGTGGAGAGTGAATTTCCACTCTCCTGCTCTCCCGCTCCCAACGGTCACTGAGAGTGCTATGCACTCTCCCATAAATTGTAACTAGACAAAAACGTGTTGGCAAATCTTGAGGCTGAGGAAAAAATTAGCACTCTACTGGTTAAGGTACTCAGACTTTACCATTCGAGATGCAGTATTCGACTAACTGGTCATCCATTTGCGTGGTTTTAAATTTGCATAACCGCCACATGAACGAAACGAGTGTTCTCGTCAACTTTTCACACTGTAATACTTGTACCATTTAAGATGCAATATTTTCGGCTAACTGGTCATCTGTTCACGTAGATTTAAATTTGCGTAACTGTCACGTGAACAAAACGAGCATTCTCATCAACTTTTGCACACTATATTGCTATTACTTGTGCCATAGGTGTTCAGATCGGTGCTATTGATTATCTCTTATTTCCGTTGAGAAACATTGCCGTTGGCAGCGAAGTTTAACTTAACTATTTTGTGTCTCTACAGTTTTCTTTGGTACACTGCAGAAGTCTCATTTACCAATGGATCACTTTGAAACTTGGTATGCATGTTTTAGATGGGAGCTATCAATTTTATTTAATTTTTGTTAAAACATGTTGCTGTTACCTTGAGCTTTGAATCTTGTGGAATTGTGCATCACCATTTTCATCTGAAAAAATCATTGGTTGAAAAGTTCATTCCATTTACAGGGGAGAAATTTGGTTATATGTGCCCCAATTTCACTTATTTTGCCCCTGATTCAGGAGTATCTAGTTAAGCCCTCCACCCGTCCCTCCACCCATCCCTCCACTGTTCCTTCCCTCCATCCATCAGTCTGTTCGTCCATCCATCCATCCATCCAATAAATCACTTTTATGTATCTAGTTGTCGGAACACAGCACTGTTATATGTCTAGTTTGATTTACGTGACTAGCCACATAAATTTGAACTAACAAATTGGTATTTTGGGTCTAAAAAAGTGGGTTATGTGGCTAAAATGGTTCACGTGGCAACAAAGAGACAGGGTCAGTAAGCTGAAAGGGTTAGGGTTTGCTACCATCTTGAAATTAGACTTTAAAAAGAGTTTTTAGTGGTTGACCATGCATTTTAAATTCCTCAAATATTTTAGCTACATAAACCTATCTGTCTGTCCATCTGCCAGTACAAACATTTTGCATTGTAATTTCAAACCTTTGGCCGGATTTAGATCTCCTTTGGTATTCTGATTGACCTGCATGGGAGAACGAATATGCATTAAGAATGGGTTCCTTCTAATAATTTTTTCCAGAGTTAATTTTTCTGTCCCACAATGCCTTTAAGGTATCATGGATATAAATATTTTCCCATAGGCGACCATTATAACGTTTGGGCAGAAACAAATATGATTGCGTCACTTTAGATTTGGCATTCAAAAATCTTTGTCAAGTATAGCCCTTCAGACAACTTTTTCTGACCTGAAAACAGTGGGTCATGCAACAAATGAGAGAAAATCCGACAGGAAGGGAAGTACCGGTCACATGCACATATTTTCTGGGAATTCCCAACAAAAACACACCAAAAGTCCATTGTATTTTTTAGGTTGAAAAGTCATCAAATTGCCCTCTTTATTTATGTGGAATATCCAACAATAATGCAAGTTGTCAATAGAATATTTGAAACGTTTATTGAAACAATATATTTTCCCAAGGTTGCCTATTTTTAGAGATTGTGTAATTTTGAAGTGCAATATTTCAAGACTAATAACTTGTAAGTGTAAAATATTTAGTTTAGTGATACCTTAAAGCTACTTCGAACATGACTATGGGTTGGGGGCATTGGTCCAATATTTGTGTAGCCTTTGTTATGCACTGCCAAAACCAAGTTTGTGGGGGATACAGAAATGGGGTTCTCATAATGACTTTGGCCCTTCATACCTCAGTCAGTGGATTTTGGATTTAAATGATCTTTGTTTGCTGATAGAACACAATGGGGGAAAGGATATTCACAGGTAACAGGTTTTGTGCATTTTTAGCTCACCTGACTGAAAGTCAGGGTGAGCTTTTCTTATCACTCTTCGTCCGTCGTCCTGCGTGAAGGTGGTGTTTGAGCCTCTTTCTCCTAAACCACTGGCCACATTTTAATTAAATTTCATGTAAGTAGTGGTTATATAGGGGCATTTGGGTTTTTCTTCAAATTGGATTTCTGCTCATATTGTGGAGTGGGGTGGGGCCAAAATGGCCAAAATTTTTAAAAATCTTCTTCTCATGAACCAGCCATAGCAGAGACTTGATATTTGCTATGCAGCTTCCATCTGAGGTGTGGACTCAAGTTTGTTCAAGAGAAGTTTGACGGGCAATATTTACCTTTGTTCTAAGAGGGGCAAGAATTTTTGCCCCGCCCAAAATTTCTATTTTCTGAACCCAGAGGCCGATTTGAACCAAATTTAATATGAGGTATTATTGGGTTATAAGTACTTGATTTATGCCAAAAATTTTTTTTCTGCAGCCCCGTGGGAACCACAGGAGCTAAAAATAGAAAAAAAATTAAAACGCCCATATCTCCAAAACTGCACGGCACCGAGAATTTTTATTTGGTGTGAAGCTTCCTTAGGACCAGCAGAAAAGATTGGTAAAAAAAATTGCCATCGGTTTTATAATAGGGTACAGTTTCAGGACTTTTGAAAAAATGCTGAGTCAGCACTTTTTAACACTGTATTAAAAATCTTCTTCTCCAGATCCAGCAGGCAGAATCTTTTCATATTTGCTAGGCAACATTGTAGGGTGGATCTGATTTAAGTTTGTTCAAATTGGCCCCCTGGGTTCATATTTGAGCTCAGTATAGGAGCCCGATTTCGAACTTAGTGCATTTCGGGCAAATTTCTTGAAAAATCTTCTCCAGATCCAGCAGGCAGAATCTTTTGATATTTGGTATGCAACATTGTGGGGTGGATCCGATTCAAGTTTGTTCAAATTGGCCCCCTGGGTTTATATTTGGGCTCAGTATAGGAGCCCAAATTTGAACTTAGTGCATTTCAGGCAAATTTCTTTGAAAATCTTCTTCTCAAGATCCAGCATGCAGAATCTTTTGATATTGGGTATGCACCATGCTTAGGGGGGGTGAGATGTCCCTAGGTCCATATTTGGGCTCACTGTGGGATCCCGAATGACAAATTAGTTCAAAATGAGGAATTTTCTTTAAAAATCTTCTTCAGATCCAGCAGATGAATGCTTTTGATATTTTTTATGCAGCATCCTTAGGGGGGTAAGATTCAAGTTTGTTCAAGCCATGTCCCTAGGTCCATATTTGGCTCATTGTGGGAGCTCGAATTGTAACTTGGTTCAAAATGAGGAATTTTCTTTAAAAATCTTCTTCAGATCCAGCAGTCGGAATGCTTTGATATTTGGTATACAACACCTCCAGGGGGGGCAGATTCCTGTTTGTTCAATTCGAATGCCTGGGTTAATATTTGGGCTCCATATGGAAACCTGAAATTTGGACTCAGTATAGTAGCCCAAATTTGAACTAAGTGCATTTCAGGCAAATTTCTTTGAAAATCTTCTCAAGATCCAGCAGGCAAAATCTTTTGATATTGGGTATGCACCATGTTTAGGGGGGGTGAGATTCAAGTTTGTTCAAGCGAAGTCCATGGATATATATTTGGGCTCACTGTGGTAACCCGAATTATAACAAAATTCAAAATGAGGAATTTTGTTTTAAAAATCTTCTGCAGATCCAGCAGTCGGAATGTTTTGATATTTGGTATGCAGCATCCTTAGGGGGGTGTGATTCAGGTTTGTTAAAGCCAAATCCCTGGGTTCATATATGGGCTCCCTGTGGGAGCCCGAATTATAACTTAGTTCAATATGAGGAATATTCTTTGAAAGTCAATTTTTTTTAGATCCACTGATCAGAATCTTTGGATATTTGGTATAAGCTTTTCTTAGGAGGAGCAGGTGCAACTTGTTGAAATCAATTCTCTGGGTTGATATTTAGGCTACCATGTCAGGTGAGTGCCCTCAGGCCCCCTATGGCCTCTTGTTAGCTCAACTTTCACGCAAGTCAAATTTGAGCTTATGCCATGGCCAGTTGTCCATCAATAATTCAATACAGCTCGGGCTAGAGGCTGCATTTATGAACCAATCTTTACAAAACTTCTTGGGTACCTTTGTTATCACCGTGGGACGAGAACAAGTGTTTTGGGGTCCGGTCCGAAATTCAGGTTGGCCGCTGCCAGCCATTTTGTACAAAATTAGGTGCAAGCAGATTTTTGCGTAGAACTTCCATATGAAAGCTCTGATTAGAATAATTTTTTGTGTGAATGTTTAGTACCATGGGATACATCACATGTCATACGTTTTTTTTTTCTCGTGCATTAATTATGCCAATTAGACTAACTTTGATCTATTTAGTGTTACTTTCAGCACTGTAACTGCAAATGCCAATACGGCTCAGGCTAGAGGCTGTATTTATGAACCGATCTTTATGAAACTTCTTGAGTACCTTTGTTATCACCATGGGACGAGAACAAGTGGTTTTGGGTGCGGTCCAAAATTCAAGATGGCCACCAGCAGCCATTTTGTACTTTAGTTAGTGCAATCAGTTTTTTGTACAGAACTTCTGTATGAAAGTTCTGATTTGAATAAATTTGTGTATGAATGTTTAGTAACATGGAATACATCACATATAAGGCCAAAAAAAAAAAGAAGGAATTGATTCTCAGGCACCGCCGCATTGAAAAAAATGGCCCGCATTGGGCCTTTTTATTTGGACCGTCATTGCACGAAAATAGGAAACAGGGAAATTGAAAAGGGACTATTGGTTTTAAGGCCCAAAACCAACGAATAAACAGGTAAATATACACAGGCGTGTGTTAAGTGTGAGAGGGGAAAGGTTTTCGCCATATTTTCAGGAGATTGGGTGCACACGGCAGGGGAATTCAAACGCAAACTTGACTCAGATGTTTGTCATTGCTGTGTCATATACTATACATGTACCTGTCTTAAACAAGTTGAGCTACAGTGTCATTGACACTTTCATTTCTTGAGTTATGGGGCTTTTTTTGCTTTCTCAATTTAGAAACCTTTAGAGGGGGCTACCGTTGGCATTGCACCTTATTTCAGTAGCAATGATTTTGTATCTTGTGCAGGAATATCCCCCAGCAGCATGCAAAGAGTTAAATCCTCATTGCCCGTATTGGAACATTGTGGCATTTTGTACTTAGGTATGTACTTAGGCATACTACATGTTAATGGAGCACTTGCCTTGTATTTAGTATGTTGGAGAGTCTGATACTTGCTCTCCACTGCTCGGTTGTTCGCTCTAGGTATCCCAGCTTTCTCACTCGTATGCGATGAAATCCTGACTGTTGACTGTGTAGGTAATCCCCAGTAAACAAACTAGTAAAATACAATCAGGTAACCAATGCAGTGGGCAGCGTATGTGTGAAAGATTGGCTAATCTCAACTTTATACCTGTGATGTAGTTGACATTGCCATAGATGAGCTGCGACCTCAACTGACTGAGTGGAGAAGGCCACTATTTTGGCTTTACATTGTATGCATGAGCTTGTTTGCTCAGAAGTAGAAGAAATTTTTATATAAAATTGTTTTGTCACCAATTATTGGAGAGTGCCAACATGCACTCTCCAACAAATCGTAATAAAAAAAAAAAATTATGAAGAACATCTTGCAAAACTAAGGCTTCTTTTGCTGGTTGCATTGTATTTTTATGTGTACCCATACTATGTATGGTACACATAATGCCGGCATCCGGGGTGACCATCCGTCGTTCATCCATCCTTTGTCCGTCTGTCCGTCCGGCGTCCGTATCCATTTTCTTTGGCATTCGATAACTTGAAAAATATTGCTTGGATTGTCAAGTTACTTTATATTTGTGTTCAGGTTACTGATGTGCCGAGCTGTATAGTTTTTGGTGTAAATCTGTTATTTTTATCCCGAGATATTAACCCTTTATCCTTCAAATTGAAAATTTCTCCAATCCCTTTGGCATTCGATAACTTGAAAAATATTGCTTGGATTGTCTAGTTACTTTATATTTGTGTTCAGGTTACTGATGTGCCGAGCTGTATAGTTTTTGGTGTAAATCTGATGATTTGATCTCGAGATATTAACCCTTTATCCTTCAAATTGAAAATTCCTCCAATCCCTTTGGCATTCGATAACTTGAAAAATATTACTTGGATTGTCAAGTTACTTTATATTTGTGTTTAGGTTACTGATGTGCCGAGCTGTATAGTTTTTGGTGTAAATCTGTTATTTTGATCCTGAGATATTAACCCTTTATCCTTCAAATTGAAAATTCCTCCAATCCCTTTGGCATTCGATAACTTGAAAAATATTGCTTGTATTGTCAGGTTACTTTATATTTGTGTTCAGGTTTGTGATGTGCCGAGCTGTACAGTTTTTGGTGTAAATCTGATAATTTAATCTTGAGATATTAACCCTTTATCCTTCAAATCGAAAATTTCTCCAATCCCTTTGGCATTCGATAACTAGAAAAATATTGCTTAGATTGTGAAAGTTGTGAAGATTGTGAAGTTACTTTATATTTGTGTTCAGGTTACTGTTGTACCGAGCTGTATAGTTTTTGGTGTAAATCTGTTATTTTAATCTCGAGATATTAACCCTTTATCCTTCAAATTGAAAATTCCTCCAATCCCTTTGGCATTTGATAACTTGAAAAATATTACTTGGATTGTCAAGTTACTTTATAATTGTGTTCAGGTTACTGATGTGCTGAGCTGTATAGTTTTTGGTGTTAATCTGATAATTTGATCCGGAGATATTAACCTTTTATCCTTCAAATTGAAAATTCCTCCAATCCCTTTGGCAGGAGATAACTCAAAAAATATCAATCCGATTGTCATGTTACTTTATATATTTATTCACGTTACTGATGTGCTGTGCTGTATAGTTTTTTATATAAATCTGATAATTTGATCCGGAGATATTAACCCTTTATCCATCAAATTAGACACTCCTCCAATCCATTTCTATATGTACCCATACCTTGTATGGTGTACATAATGTCGGCATCCGTGGTGGCCCTCCGTCATACAGGTTTCTACTAGTTGCGCGTATGGGTACACATCTGACGATTTCATCAGCCTATTTTTTTCTACTCTTTCTGTTAATTTGTTCTTGCTATTAATTTGTTAATTCCTCCAGAAACATGTTCGTCTTTATATTGCCAACATTGATGCAGAAATGGTACATTAATACTGTTGGAAAGAGCTCCCTGAGCCGAGATTGGCAGAACTGGAATATTGAGTTCGTCATTGCTATTTTTAGTTTGAGGAGGTGGGCGTATATTGCGGTATTGGTTCAGTATTCGGTACTTGCTCTGTTGATAGTACCAAAAGTGAATTCACACCAGGATATTAAATAAGTTGTTCTGGTATCGTTTTACCGGATCACTACAAACACCACTGCCGAGTAACTCAACATTGGCATTCTTTTGCCAACACAAATCATACCAGCACCTACTTGTTCCAAAGACACCTTAACCTTTAAAGACCTCTTTCAGGCTTCTGAGATCTTGGAGCTTGTTCCCTTAATATGCCATGATTGGGAGGGCCTGCTGATACAGTGAAATAGACATATATCCTGGGCAGTGATTTCTAATTAAGTCTTGGTTGCTATATCGGGCAGTTAAGACTTGACTATAAATCTCTGCAAAACAACTGGACATGTACATGATGTAGTCTTGTGGGAATTCAGGACAGTTATCCAGGCCCATAAGGCTTAACAAAATCCGAAAAGAGAATCGGTCACTTCTTTCATGAAAATGAACACTTCAGTTATTATTAGGCCTCAATAAGGCCTAAACATAGGGAGTGTTGGAAAATTTAAAAATGCAGAATGTTTTGATATACAGTAGAATCCTCTTAATTGAATATCCATTTTGCCAGTCAAAATTATTCAATTAACAGGAGTATACAATTAACAGGGATTTGGTCAGTTTCCTGTGTTCTGGAGGTAAACTGAGCATTTATTCTATTATATCTTGTTTGACAGAGCTTATAGAGCTCTGTCAAACAAGATGTAATAGAATAAATGTCTGTATTGGATGTATGAGGCCAAAAAGGTTGATAAAGAAGGGGAATTTGGTGCGTGTCACAACAATTTTTTCGACATATTACAAAAATTTATTTTCAATTAACAGGAGTTTACTCTATAACCCATATGCAAATAACAGATCATATTTGTACTGAAGGTATGGTAAATGGTTTTGTGTTTGAAAATTATATTCAATTAACAGGGTTATACAATTAAGAGATATCCAATTAAGTGGGCTCCACTGTACAAGTTATTGGTTTTGTTTGGTTTTTAACTCAACTTCACAATGTTAAGTATGAGGTATAGTGATGGGTTGCAATCCGCCATCCATACATTCTTTTGTCAGTCCACAATTCCTTTAGCACACCCTACAGGCTGCAGCTCTCACTCGATCAGTTCCAAATTTCATGCAAGGCTTTGGGGCAATGTCTAGTTCTGTATCCCTTTGATATTGGTTTTAGTTTTTTTTTTGTTTATTGCCCTTCTCTAGCACTTTCCAATTGTAGACTCAACTACCTACTAATAGTGTCTACTACATTATTAATTTGGGCGAAAAAAATCCCACCAATCACTATTATTTGGTCGTGAGAAATAGAAGAAAAATGCCATCACTGTTATTAGGCAGGTAAGAGCACTAAAAAGGGGGTGGGGGGGGGGGGGGGGGCTGAAGAATTGGCAGCTTGGATCAAAATGAAGGTAAAAATATTTATACCCCCACTTTGAGGACATGGATGCTATATTGTCAATGCCCTGTAAGTCCGTCAGTCCGTCAGAACTTTTGCATGCAACTACTACATTTTTCAACCAATTTTGATCAACTGTCTCAAACATTATGACTAGCAGGTGAACATGCACATATTCTCAAATTTTTAATCTGCAACAATTATAACCAGGTTATCTTTCCTGAAGTTAGATTTATTATGTATTTTTAAATGAGATTCTTGGGTGCGCAACTCCTACATTATTGCACTGATGTTGATGAAACTTATTAAACATGGTGACTAAAGAGTGAACATGTGCTTATTTTCAAATTTTTCATCTATGATTATTTTTACCATGTTATTTCCCCTTCACCAAAGAAAATTTAATGTAGATTTGTATGAGATTTTTGTGCATGCAACTATTCCTACATTTTTTAAACAATTTTGATCAAACATCTCAAACATTATGACTAGCAAATGAACTTGCGTACATTCTAAAAAAATCATCTGCAACAATCTTAACCAGGTTATCAGGCCTAGCATTCTGAAAAATGCAGGAGGGCAAAAAATCGCTCTCCTCAATCAGCTTAGGAGAGCAATTAGCTTTACACAGCATTTTAAGTATCGAGTTGAACAAACTCATTGAAACTGAAACCAACAGACTACATCAGTGATTTTATTAACTTTACTAAGGTAAAGCGAAATCTCTTAGACATCTAGATGTCTCACTCAACAACCGAACACACACCTGACAAGACCTGTGTGTGTACGCAGACCTGTTGTCCAAGAAAGTCATACGCCTACCACTACCACCTTCAACCCCCCAAGGGGTTTTTATTAAATTTTTTTTTTCCAAGCTTAACATTCAGAGGTTCATTTCTGTGAGCTGGAAGTGGGGGTATTAATTTCCTTCAGTGATAGTTCTAGTTTGGGTTACTTTAATTATAACCCCCCACAAACAAAATTCAGGAGGGTATACAGGAATCTCTTTATTCATCCAACTGTCCATCCACCCATCCATCCATCCTTTTGTCTGTCTGTCTTTTTGTCTGTACAAATCATGTTCGTCTCAGAACTTTTGATTTCCATGAAGGATATTTATGCTACTTGGTATTAATGTTGACAACCACCAGAGGGTGTGACGCGAATAAAATTGGAATGCCTGCCTATAAGGTCAAGGTCACAAATCGTGTCCAGCTCAGAACAGTTGATGGCCATAAAGGATATTAATGATACTTGGTATTAATGTTGCCCACCACCAGAGGGTGTGTCGCAAGTGAGGTTGGAATGCCTGCCAACAAGATCAAGGTCACAGACTTGCTTCAAATTCACATACCCATATCCAAATATACACAATTCGTGTTCGGTTCAGAACTTTTGATAGCCTTGAAGGATATAAATGATACTTGGTATTAATGTTGCCCATCACTTTTTGCTGAAGGTTGACACTGTACCTCTTGATTTGGCGTATTTTTCAGATGTTCAGACTTTGACAGTCCTTACCAATAATGCTTCTCTCCATTGTGAGGCAACGAAATCAACAAAATTCTTGCCTGTTGTTGGTGATCTATGCTGGGCATTATTTAAAGGTAAGTTCATATCAATATCACATGATTTTCACAAATGGATTTATGTAAGCCTGCAAATAAGTAGTTCAATAACATTTAACTCTGACTTTGCCAAACAGGCCTGGCATTCTGAAAAATGCAGGAGGGCAAAAAATTGCTCTCCTCAATCACCTTAGGAGAGCAATTAGCTTTACACAGCATTTTAAGTATCGAGTTGAACGAACTCATTGAAACTGAAACCAACAGACTACATCAGTGATTTTATTAACTTTACTAAGGTAAAGCGAAATCTCTTAGACATCTAGATGTCTCACTCAACAACCGAACACACACTTGACAAGACCTGTGTGTGTACCCAGACCTGTTTCCAAGAAAGTCATACGCCCCCCCCCCCCCCCCCCCCCCCCCCCCCCGGGGGGTTGAAGGTGGTAGTGGTAGGCGTATGACTTTCTTGGACAACAGGTCTGCTTGAATCTACAGTCACATCCTGGTGCAAGTGCTTCAAGTGACAGGATAGTAGTAATGGTAGTATATTATAGTGCCAATATTCCTTGAATAATTACCCCTCAAACTGTGATGTCAGTTGTTGAACTTGAAACTGGCAGAAAAAAAATATTGCTGTCACCCATTTTGCTTCAAATGATTGCAACTGTGTTTGGGTATGGTTGCAGCCATTACCTTTTACCACTAAACCACTTTCAAAATGAAATTACGTGATGTTATGTGACTTCGAAGTTTAATTACATTTTTGCTTTACAACAAAAATTTAATGTGAGCATAATACATGTAATTTCAATCATCCCAGACCAAAATATTTAGGAGGGCAATTTTTCGCTCTCCTTAATTCTTTAAGGAGGGCAGTAAGGAGAGCTAAAAAAATCGCTCTCCTGAAATTGCCAAGCCTGGCCAAACTCATTTATATTTGCGTTTTTATTTACTCACCTGACTGAAAGTCAGTGTGAGCTATTGCCATCGCTTGGTGTCCGTCGTCCATCATACGTTAGCTTTTACAAAGTAATCTTCTCACAAACCAATGGCCCAAATTGAAGCATGTATGGGCCACATCATCTTGGGGGTATTCTGCTTTAGTTTTGTTCAAATAGGGTCTCCACCCTTTTTGGGCATGGTTTTATTCCCAAATATGATGAAATTCTTTAAAAATCTTCTCATGAACCACAAGTGGGAATGCTTTGATATTTGGTATGAAACTTCCTCTGGTGTTCAAGATTAAAAGTTGTTCAAAGAAAGTTGATAGGTTTGGGCTCTCCAGAGGATGGGCTCACTTTTGAGCTCCCCTGAAAATTTCTATTTCAAGAACCAATGGGGCGATTTGAACCAAATTTTATATGTGGTGTTAGTTGATCCTAAGTACTTATTCATGCCCCCAAAATTTTTTGAGCTAAAAATAAAACAAAAATGAAAAGTCCAATGTGGGAAATGAAAAGTCCAATATTTCCCAAACTGCACGAACTAGAGATTTTGTCTTTGGTATGAAGCTATCTTCTGTGCAGTCGAAACAAATGGACAAAAAAAATTGCTGGTGAATCTGTCATATGGTCTGTTTTTGGTGTTATGAAAATATGATGACTCAGCATTTCTTATCAACCTACCTTACAATTGTTAACTACAGGCTTGTACTACAGTGGAAGAACCTTACTCGGATAAAATACTCTATATTTTAATCTTTCCCAAGAGATTTGGGAAAGAAAAGTGGTGTAAAAACACCACGAAAAAATAAGCCAAAACTGGGTCGAGAGCCATCGGCGCACACCCAGTAGGGGACGCTCTTCTCTTAGTACAATTCCACGACTTCCGTTAACCAGTGCGCAAGCAGTCATCAAAACCATTCTTCTTTTGTCCATGCAACATGGTTGACGTGTTGTCATCTTTGCATTATGATACAGTGATAATTCAACTCATCGATAATGGTTTTCCTGTGACTTGATTATGGATCTGAAGATCGTATAACAGGACTGTGTTTTATATATTCTCGTTAATATTTTCAACCACATTCTCATTGTATATTATTTATATATTGTTTTCGCGAATGTTTTTTTCGACACCGTGTCAACGCGGTTCGACAATGAAATTTTTCGGTTGATAAATTTAAATTGTTATTGGAGTTAGGTGTCAATGAGAGACTATCTGGTCAGGATTTCTTCACTCTGTTGAGGGCTGAATTTCTGTTTTTTTTTGTTTTTTCGGTCCCTGTTGGCCATCATCTGGGTTCTGTCGTGTACCCACCGTTTTTTTTTCTGCCACCTTCTCTCGTAGTTGAGGGTGTTTTTTCTACTTTCTGTATCTGTTGAGTTCACCTTTTTCTTCTACTGCTCTCACCTGTTATTTCCAGTTCGGTTCCTTTAGGGCAATTCCTTTTGCCCTCGCCTTTGGTGCGTTCTCGTGACTGTTCCTCCCGTACCTGCGGTGGGTGTGGAACGCTGTCGTTTCAGGGCCTCCAGACTCGACCACGTCTGGTGTGAGTTATACCCCCTCCATGGGGGATGTGCTGCTCCTCCCGCACCTGCGGGAGGGTGGGGAACGCTGTCATTTCGGGGCCTCCAACTCTTTTTTAGGGGAAGTTTTGTTCTTCACGTCCTTCTTCACCCATAGTGGCATAAAGGAGTTGGTTAGACATGATGGAACCATTGCAGTTCCTGTATTATTTGATGACTGGCACAGGAACGATTAAGTAATGCGGGTGAGGAGATTTTGATGTGACTTTGAATCCCCCCTCCCACTCTCGCACACACTGCCTATGTGTTTAGAGGCAATTAGTAGGCAAGAAGTACTTTTCTTCCCTCAAGCCTCGTGTAATTTAATACATACATACTATGCATTTGGGTCGTGTTCTATGACGACCTCAGGGGCACATCCGCTTTTTAGTTGGATTAGTTTCCTGTGATTATTTGTTGATTTGTTATATACGAGTGCTTATTAGCTCACCTGACTGAAAGTCAGGGTGAGCTTTTCCGATCACTTTTCGTCCGGCGTCCGTCGTGAAGGTGGTGTTTGGGCCTTTTTCTCCCAAACCACTGGCCACATATTAATGAAATTTCATGTGAGTAGGGGTTATATAAGGGCATTTTGATTTTTTGTCAAATTAGGTTTCGGCTCATATTGAGCAGAGGGATGGGGCAAAAATGCTCCAATTCTTAAAAAATCTTCTTCTCAAGAACCAGCAATAGCAGAAACTTGATATTTGGTATGCAGCTTCCTTTTGAGGTGTAGACTCAAGTTTGTTCAAGAGAAGTTTGTCGGGCATTATTTGCCTTGGTTATGGGAGGGGCAAAAATTTTGGCCACGGCTAAAATTTCTATTTTCAGAACCGTCAGGTCGATTTGAACCAAATTTGATATGAGGTGATAATGGGTCATAAGTAGTTGATTGATGCAAAAAAAATTTTCTCATTGCCCCGTGGGAACCTCGGGAACTAAAAATAGGAAAAACCTTAAAACTGCCATATCTCCAAAACTACACGGCACAGAGAATTCTTATTTTGTATAAAGCTTACTTTTATCCAGTAGAATAGAGTGGTTAAAAAAAATCCCTATCGGTTTGATCACAAGGTACTTTTTTCAAGACTTTGAAAAAGTGCTGAGTCAGCACTTTTTAACACTGAAGGCAATGGGAAAAAGATTAAAAAATCTTCTTCTCCAGATCCAGCAGGCAGAATCTTTTGATATTTGGTATGCAATATTGTAGGGGGGATCTGATTGAAGTTTGTTCGAATCGGCTCCCTGGATTCATATTTGGGCTCACTATAGAAGCTCAAATTCAATCTTAGTGCATTTCAGGCAAATTTCTTAAAAAATCTTCTTCTCCAGATCCAGAAGACAGAATCTTTTGATATTTGGTATGCAACATTGTTGGGTGGATCTGATTCAAGTTTGTTCAAATCGGCTCCCCTGGATTCATATTTGGGCTCACTATAGAAGCCTGAATTCGAACTTAGTGCATTTCAGGCAAATTTCTTACAAAATCTTCTTCTCCAGATTCAGCAGGCAGAATCTTTTGATATTTGTATGCAACATTTTGGGGTGGATCTGATTCAAGTGTGTTCAAATCGGCTCCCTAGATTGATATTTGGGCTCACTATAGAAGCTCGAATTCGAACTTAGTGCATTTCAGGCAAATTTCTTAAAAAATCTTCTTCTCCAGATCCAGCAGGCAGAATCTTTTGATATTTTGGTATGCAACATTGTGGGGTGGATCTGATTCAAGTTTGTTCAAATCGGCCCCCTGGATTCATATTTGGGCTCACTATAGAAGCCCCGAATTCGAACTTAGTGCATTTCAGGCAAATTTCTTTAAAAATCTTCTTCTCCAGATCCAACAGGCAGAATCTTTTGATATTTTGGTATGCAACATTTTGGGGTGGATCTGATTCAAGTTTGTTCAAATCGGCCCCCTGGATTCATATTTGGGCTCACTATAGAAGCCCGAATTCGAACTTAGTGCATCACAGGCAAATTTCTTAAAAAATCTTCTCCAGATTCAGCAGGCAGAATCTTTTGATATTTGGTATGCAACATTGTGGGGTGGATCTGATTCAAGTTTGTTCAAATCGGCTCCCTAGATTGATATTTGGGCTCACTATAGAAGCTCGAATTCGAACTTAGTGCATTTCAGGCAAATTTCTTTGAAAATCTTCTAATCAAGATCCAAGAGGCAGAATCTTTTGATATTTGGTATGCACCATGCTTAGGGGGGTGAGATTCAAGTTTGTTCAAGCCAAGTCCCTAGGTCCATATTTGGACTCTCTGTGGGAGCCCGAATTATAACTTAGTTCAATATGAGGAATATTCTTTAAAAATCTTCTTTTTGTGTCGCCGCCCCATGAAGTGGAGAGCGACATATAGGGATTTCTTTTGTTGTCTTGCGTCGTCCGCGTCACACTTTCTCTTATCCGCCACTCCTCTTTAACCTATGAATGGATTTTGATGAAACTTTCAGTGATTCTTTATCACATCATGGCATTGTGCACCTCCTATTTTATTTTTTGATCCACTGTATTTTTTCCAGAGTTATGCCCCTTTTCCACTTAGAATTCTGTCTGAAACGCCAGGCGACACTTGTCTTCCATGGAAGACTCACATCTAAGTTTTTTAGATCCACTGGTCAGAATCTTTGGATATTTGGTATTAGCTTTTCTTAGGAGGAGCAGATGCAACTTGTTGAAATCAATTCTCTGGGTTGATATTTAGGCTACCATGTCAGGTGAGCGCCCTCAGGCCCCTTGGGGCCTCTTGTTTAAAAAATCATATTTAAATTGCTACTCTTTGAGTACCTCAGAGACTGCATAACCAGTTAACTGGTATTCGGATGATTACATGCTAAATGTAAATGCTCTCGTGCATTATTAGCTAACCTGACTAAAAGTCAGGGTGAGCTTTTCTTATCACTCTTCGACCGTCGTCTGTTGTTTTGCGTGAAGGTGGTGTTTGAGCCCCTTTCTCCTAAACTGCTGGTCACATTTTAATTAAATTTCATGTAAGTAGTGGTTATATAGGGGCATTTTGATTTTTATGCAAATTAGGTTCCGTCTCATATTGAGCAGAGGGGTGGGGGAAAAATGGCCAATTTTTTTGAAAATCTTCTAATGAACCACCAGTAGCAGAGACTTGATATGTGGTAGGCAGAGTCCTTTTGAGGTTTAGAATCAAGTTTGTTCAAGAGAAGTTTGTCAGGCATTATTTGCCATTGTTATGGGATGGGCAAAAATTTTGGCCACGCCTAAAATTTCTATTTTCAGAACTGTGAGATCGATTTGAACCGAATTTGATATGAGATGATAATGGGTCATAAGTAGTTAATTGATGCAAACAATTTTTTTCTCATTGCCACGTGGGAACCTTGGGAGCTAAAAATAGGAAAAACCTTAAAACTGCCGTATCTCCAAAACTACACGGCACAGAGAATTCTTATTTTGTATAAAGCTTACTTTTATCCAGTAGAATAGAATGGTTAAAAAAAATCCCTATCGGTTTGATCACTAGGTACTTTTTTCAGGACTTTGAAAAAGTGCTGAGTCAGCACTTTTTAACACTGTAGGCAGTGGGAAAACATTGAAAAATCTTCTCCAGATCCAGCAGGCAGAATCTTTTGATATTTGGTATGCAACATTGTGGGGTGGATCTGATTCAATTTTGTTCAAATCGGCCCCCCTGGGTTCATATTTGGGCTCAGTATAGGAGCCCAAATTTGAACTTAGTGCATTTCAGGCAAATTTCTTTGAAAATCTTCTTCTCAAGATCCAGCAGGCAGAATCTTTTGATATCGGGTATGCACCATGTTTGGGGGGGGGGGGGCCTGTTAATCATACCTGCTTTCATTTCTAGATCCAGTATTCTATTATGTCAGTACTAATTTCGTACATTCCCACATGTTTACGATTGTAGATATCGGATAGTTCACGTTGGAGAGTGTTGTTACTGGAATTTATTGTACAGAGGCCACCTGTGGATTATCTCGAAAGTGGGTTTTCTCTTCAGGGATTGTTCAGTTTGGCTGGATTGGACATGTTTATGTTATATTTTATATCACCGGTTTTCGACGTATCTGTGTACGCCATCTGCGTTGTACGTTATATAGTGGGCAATATTAATTATCTGGATCGTTACTATAGCCTTAACTTCTGAAGTAGCATTAAGCACCATTTATTAATCATGAATTAACACGTGAGTGCCTGTTCGGCTATTATTTATATTGTTTTTTGGTACTGCTCTTCTTGATTCCGGAGCTCCCCTCTTTTTGAAGATTTCTTCAAAAGAAGATGGGGGGGGGGGGATTTTTACCTCTTCTCTGGTTTAATGGGTATGTAACTATGAAGGAAGCTTTTTTTTTTATCAAGAATTATATCCTGCATACAGCTGAAGTGTTATTGTATGGTGTATGTTTGTGGGGGATTTCCACTCATTCTCAAGATACGCCATCCTAATTTTGGGGTCTTAGTCTGGACTAGTCTTAAAAATTAAGAACTCGTTACATTCTAAGTAGCATTGTCTTCATACTTAGGATAAGGAATTACTTGAATTGGGCCCCTTATTTAGAATATGTATCCTCTATTACCTATAGAGAGACATACTTGTAATTCCTAATTGTTATAATTCCCTTTCATCATGAATTGCAGGATTGGAACTATTTCGGAAGTCCTAGGCCCTCCACCTTTTTACGATTCAGCTAAGTCTGGGCCATTGGGTTAGAGTATAAAAATATTGAAAATTTAAAGTAATATTTATATTTTTTATACTCCCAATGGCCCAGACGGGGATGGCCCTCCCATGAGTGGGCATTCGTACCTCTCTGCTGAATTATTATGTAATATTCTCTTTTACAAAGAATGATGTTGGCGCCAATTCCAGTCACTTCCTGGCGTCTGCGCATGCTCAGATAGTAAATGTATGGAGAACCAGATAGAACTTCTAATTTTCAGTTTCCGTGCAAGTTTTGGGGATTGGGGGCGCGAGGTGGCCAAAATTTGTGTTTGGGCCTCAATGTTTTAGAGTTAGCACCAGCTAAATCTGGGCCATTGGTAAGTATAAAAAATATAAATATTACTTTATTTGTATTTTTAGCTCACCTGGCCCAGAGGGGGATGTGAGCTATTGCCATCACTTGACGTCTGTCAACCATCAAAATCCATAAACTTTTCAGGAATGGTCTATGGAAGGTTCTCCACAAATGATCCTCATTTTGTTCCCGTTGGATGAAACTGTTGGATGAAAAACATGGCTTCCAGAGACATTTTTTCATTCTGGGTGGTGGATTTTCAAAAATCTTCTTTGAAACGACAAGGCCAAATGTTTTGAAACTTCACATAAATGATAACAGGGACCCCCTCTACCGACAATGCCCATTTAATGTTGATGAGGTTACAAACATGGCCGCAATTGCTGCTCATAGTTAGCATAGAAACCCCATGGGAAATCACATTTTCATCTTGTATGGAACTACTGAGCTGTTGTGAATCAAACTTGGCACAAATAATGTATGGAAAGGCCTCTAAAAACATTCACCATTCTATTTCATACAGACAAAGGAGCACGACAGCCAGCTGCATTCTTTGATTTTGATTTTGATTTGAATAACTGAGGAATATGTATTTCTGCCTCGTGAGTGATTACAGGCTCTTCAGAGCTTGTTGTTAGCTCACCTGACTGCAAGTCAGTGGAATCTATTGCCATCACTTGGGGTCAGGTGCCATTAACTTTTGCAAACTTGACTTCTTCACATCCACTAGGCCAAATTCAAACATATACTGCACAGACCATCTATGGAGTATACTTTTCTGTTTTGTTCAAATGATGCAGCTGCCATCTTTGGGCTCTGGTAAATGCCCCAAAAGCTTTAAAATCTTCTCACGAACCACCAGAGGGAATGCCATGATAATTTGGTATGGAACATCCTTTGGTGTTGAAAATTAAAATTTGTTCAAGAGAAGTTGGTAGGTCAGTTTTTGGGCTTTGTGGGGAGAGGAGGGGGGGGGGGGGGGGGGGGCTCTTCCCAAAATTTCTTTTTCAAGAACCGATTGGCCAATTTCAACCAAATTTGGCGTGTAGTATAAGTAGGTCCTAAGTGATTGATGCGTGAAACAAACAAAAATCAAAAGCCCATATTTCCCATACCACACAGAATAGAGAACTGTTATTTGGTATGAAGTATCCTTAAGACCAGTAGAATGGATTGGTTAAAAAAATTGCTGCCAGTTCTACCGGGGTGTCCTGTAGAGGATATTGAAAAAATGATGAGTTAGCATTTTGTGCAGTAAGATTTCCCTATACAAATTAATAGTTTCCAATTTTATCTCTTTCATCAACTTCTGTCAACATCTAACTGTCAAACACACATGTTGTTTCTAATTGTAAGCTAAAGGGACTAAAAATGATTCTGAAATGCTTTATCCCTCTCAAGAA
This sequence comes from Pictodentalium vernedei, assembly GCA_031216915.1. NCBI lineage: Eukaryota > Metazoa > Mollusca > Scaphopoda > Dentaliida > Dentaliidae > Pictodentalium > Pictodentalium vernedei. The sequence continues at coordinate 129,195,565 of CM062295.1, forward strand.
TTCCATTAGTGAGAGGAAAAATTGATCTGATTCCAGTATGGATATCTTTAATTTAACCCTTTCCAGACTTAAAAGTGTTTTCCAAATATTTTATTTTATGTTGAACCCTTTTAATCCTGTGCACATGTTTTTTTCGGGTACCTTGGAATATTTTTAGCTCAACCTTGCGAAGCCAAATTTGAGGTATTGCCATGGCTCATCGACTGTCTGTCCGTCCGTCGCTCCGTACACACGGCTCGGGCTAGAGGCCGTATTTATGAACCAATCTTTACAAAACTTATTGGGTACCTTTGTTATCACCGTGAGACGAGAACGAGTGTTTTGGGGTCCAGTTAGAAATTTAGCCATTTTGTACAAAGTTAGGTGCAATCAGATTTTTGCGCACAACTTCCATATATGAAAGCTCTGATTTGTATAATTTTTAGTATGAATGTTTAGTACCATGGGATACATCACATATAATATGGGTTTTTTTCTTGTGCGTAAATTATGCAAATTAGACTAACTTTGATTTATTTAGTGTTACTTTCAGCACTGTAAGTGCAAATGCCTTTCTATGAAAGGGAATTATTTTATATTTGGTCTGCTGCTTCATAATGATGAGTTGTATCATGTATCTAATTTTTTTCAGATCTGCTTTGTAGCCACTTCCTGTTTGCCGATACTTTGAAGTCTGTTCATCTCTGTAATCAATTGCATGCAGCGACGCAGGTCCAGACCCGGTATTGGTCTTGGCTTGTTGTATAGAACTTCTGTATGAAAGTTCTGATTTGAATAAATTTCTGTATGAATATTTAGTAACATGGAATACATCACATATAATACAGGTTTTTTTCTCTAGCAGAAATTATGCAAATTAGATGAACTTTGATTTATTCAGTACTACTTATACACAGTAAGTGCATGTGCCAATACGGCTCGGGCTAGAGTCTGTATTTATGAACCGATCTTCACAAAACTTCTTGGTAACGAGGTACCTTTGTTATCACCTTGGGGCGTGAATGAGTGTTTCTGGGTGCTGTCCAAAATTCGAGATGGCTGCCAGTGGCCATTTTGTACCAAAATTAGGTCCAATCAGTTTTTTGTACACAACTTCTATACGGCTCAGGCAAGCGACTATACTTTACATGTACCTTTGTTATCAGGGCATTACCTAGATGTTTGCCATTGCTGTGTCACATACTATACATGTACATGTCTTAAACAAGTTGAGCTACAGTGTCATTGACACTTTCAGTTTTATCTGATTTTATTTCATGGTGAACCCTTTCAATGCTGTGTGCACATGTTTTTTTACGGCTTCTTAAAAACATCTGATTCCTGTATGAATGTCTTTAATACAACCGTCTGAAGATTTCAGTGTGTTTTCCAAAGACTTATTTCATTTTTGAACCCTTTCACTGCTGTACACATATATGTTTTTTCTGATTTCTTGCATTCTCTCTGATTCCTGTATAAATGTCCTTAATTTAACCCTCTCAAGACTTCGATGTGGGTTTCAAAGATTTTATTGATGCCTTGATCAAACCTTTTCAATGCTGTGCTGATATATGTTTTACCTGGTTTCTTGGAAAAAATTTTTTTTGATTCCTTTATGAATATATTTAATTTAACCCTCTCAAAACTTCAGTGTGGGTTCTAAAGATTTTATTTCATGTAATACTGTTAACGAAAACTTATTAGTTTAAACAATATTTATTTTAAGAATATATAATAAAAATTGTTACAAACATTGATGTGGATTCGGCAGGAAGCTAAAAGCTTATACAAGGCCGTTTCCACCCAAAACAAGATTACAAATAGTTACGAATGTCAATAGCAGGTGTGAGTGACTATTTCTTTAATTGAAACAGTATTTGTATAAATTACACAAGTGTCAGTAGTCAAGCTCACACGTCATCGTCCGGGGGCCCCCGCCCCGTATTCCAGATTAACTCCTTACCCAACACGGATAGAGTACGACAGTTGCACAAAGGGTGTCTTCAAACCACTCGACATTGCATCTTCTGTTTCAAAAACTCAGCTCATGATCCCCCACCGGAGCGGGCTCAACAAGCTCACTCCAATGGAGGGCCATCAGCCATGTTTCCGAGTCCAGAATTGTTAAGGAAATAAAATTTGAATGGGAGTTTTTGTTAAAAGGACCACCCAATCCTGGCCGTCACATGAGCCAGAGGCAGGGACCACCGGAAGATAATGTGCAAGAATACTTAGACTACAAGTTAGACAATATGAGAACGATACTAAATAATAAGAAAAAATAATCTGGACCAGCTTGAAGACATGTTGCATTTACTACACACGAGAATGACATAAGTAATTTCATTCAAATCGTTAAGCAAAAGATTATGAATACAAACCGGGAATACCGATCGGGTAGCTCTGAGATGCAATGAGAGTTGAATGGTGGGCTATATTTGTTCCATTGAGCTAGTTTGGCAACCATTCATAATAATATTAAATGATATTTAAACTGGTTTAATCTGTGATACACATTAATCATTGGAATTGCTTACTTGATAATATAAAATCTTGTACCACCTCAAAAATAAGACGGTTGTTTTCATTGCTGAAGAGTTCCGAACCAAAAAGTAGTGTAGATACATCTGCTCCAAAAGGGAGCAGGTTAATTGTATAATTACGAACGTCGGTGAAAATAGGACAATGCAAAAGAAAGTGATCAGTAGTCTCTTGCTCGCCATACTGGCATATGGGGTTTGGTAATAAATGGTTATCATATAGGTGTGAATTGAAGTTACTGCACCCCAGTCAGAGCCTACAATGATATATTTAGGCTGTGCGAGATTTCGCCTTACTATAAAATCTTGGCGGTCGTCGATTACCATCGTTTAGGAAAGTTTTGAAATTGATCAATGACGAGTTCTCACGAACAGACAGGGGCCGGTTATTCCATTAGTCAGTAACACTGGGAATGAAGGAAGACTTTACAGTTTGGTCCGACAGAAGGGAACATGGTGGTTTTGACTTGATCTGAGACTGAGTGATGGATTGGTCAAAGAGGCAAGTGGGGGGACTTTGCTGGAGATATGTGGAGGAACCATGCGATGATACATTTTAAAGAACTGAATTAACTTGTGTTTGCGACGTCTTTCTTGTAATAGGTCCCATTGTGTTTCTTAATAAAGTGAGGACTTACTAGCACTGAGAGTTGCCCCTGTAATAATTCTTGCCACTGCAATCTGTATTTTTTCCAGTTCCTCCACTTTGGTTACAGAACAGTTGTTCCAAACAGTATCCGCGTATTCAAGCAGAGGCCTAATAAAAGCAAAATATATTTTTTCTAAGACACCAGGATCTAAATTAAATTTGTGCCTCCTCAGTAAGTCTAAGCGAGACCAGGCTTTAGAGCAAATATGGTCGATATGATCGTTCCATGTACAGTTGCTGTTCAGTATGACCCCTAAGTGTTTGTGGGTAGAGACTTCAGATACCTGAGTACCATCTAAGAATAAGGGTGGATGGTAGATGGGTTTGCTTTTACGCGATATTAGCATACTTTCAGTTTTGTTAGGATTGAACTCCACCAACCATGTTCTAGCCCAATGTTCAATTGTGGCCAGATCATGATTGATTAAAGTCGAGACTTCTTCAGGGTTCTCTATGATTAGATATAAGGAGGTGTCGTCTGCAAAGAGGCGAATACTGCTCAGTAGATTTCCGGTAATGTCATTAATGTATATAAGGAACAATAAAAGCCCGAAAATTGATCCTTGTGGGACACCGGCATTGATGGTTCTCCATGCAGATGTCTCCAACGATATCACAACTCGTTGTAGCCTATTTGCAAGGTACGATTTTAGAAACAGCAGAAGTTTACCCAAAATGCCAATACTCTCTAGCTTGTAGATAAGCCCAGCATGCCATACTTTGTCAAAGGCCTTACTAACATCACAGAAGACAACCCTGACTTCTTTACCTTCATCAAGGGCTCGACAGAATTCATCATATTTGTCAGTCAGTTGGAGGATAGTTGAGTCACCGTGTGTAAAACCGAACTGAAATTGACTGAGAACGTTATTGTCAATTAGGAACTCCCACAAATGCTTGAATACACATGTATCAAATATAGCTAATCAGCGATATTGGGCGGTAATTAGTAACAGAATTGGAGGGTTTTTTTTTCAATATTGGGGAGAGGTTTGCTTTTTTCCACGGTGACGGGAAGTACGAGTTATTCGTTAGTATATTAAATAAGACCGAAAGTGGCTCGCATAAAGATGATTTACACTCTTTGAGGAGACGCGGGATTATTAGATCTGGACCAGACGCTTTGGACACTTTTATCGACTTCATTGCAGAGTATACTTCACTGCAATGTAGAGTAATACAATCGATACTTACAGAAACTCGAGGTAGTACGTTCGGCAGGGAAGCATTTGAGTCCTCAACTGTTGAGATAGAGCTGAAATATTCATTGAACACTTCAGATTTTTCAACACTTGAGGAGTATATTTTGTTAGAGTGGATGAGAGTAGGAATTCCTACTGGGATAGTGCTCCCGAGGAATGATTTCAGGGTTTTCCACCAACGTGATGGTGGTGTTTCGCTGCTCCTCTGAGTGGATTGGACTTTGGACAAATAGAACGCTTTGGCCTTCCTAATAGCTGATACAACTTCGTTCCGTTTCAGTTTATATTTTGCCCAGGCATGTGGAGTCTCGGTGCGTTTGGTATTGCGATACAAACGTTTTCTCTGTCTAATCAGTAATCTTATTTCATTATGCATCCATTTCGGTTGGTCTATTCGCGTGGTAATAAGTTTGTTGGGTATGTGGATGGATGCAGTATCAAGTATCAAAACGTTTTCTCTGTCTAATCAGTAATCTTATTTCATTATGCATCCATTTTGGTTGGTCTATTTGCGAAAAGGGAGTACTACAATTCTCTGATAGAGGGGTCATCAAATACTAGGGTGTTATTCTCGGTAACCAATAGTCTCCTTGGTAAAGAACAAAAAGTCATTCTCCCAGATCATCTAAATACCTATGAAATTCTGGAGAAATTCAGTGATTTTTTCATAACCAAAATTCAATTAATCCTGGATAGTATACCATCATGTGAACCACCAGAGTTTGATCAACTTGACATAAAAAGAGATTTTTCCAGTTTTTCCACTGAAAAAAGCACTTGTCACTCCACTCATCAAGAAGCCATCTTTTGATCCTGACAACCTTAAGAATTATCGACCAGTATCGAACCTCTCCTTCCTGTCTAAATTGTTGGAAAAGGTTGTTGCTTCACAACTCAAAAAACATCTGCATGAAAATGATCTTTTAGAGCCTTTCCAGTCTGCATACAGAGCCAATCACAGTACAGAGACAGCTTTACTGCGAGTCAACAACGACATTGTTAAGTCAGTGTCTGAGGGTAAGGCTGTACTGCTTGTTATCCCCCCGAAAAAAAATTTTGGGGGATATAGTCGTCACGCGTTTTTTTTTTGTCCGTCCGTCCGTCCGTTTACATTTCGTTTCTGGATGATAACTTCCCTTGAAATAGTTTGATTGTAACCAAACTTGATATGTGGCTTAAACATATAAAAATACGGGTCAAGTTCGAATCCGGGTTCATCCTGATTAATATTACCAGAGTTATGCCCCTTTTTAATTTAGAAAATCTTATGATTTTTGGTTTCCGGATGATAACTTCCCTTAAGATATTTTGATTGTAACCAAACTTGATATGTGGTGCAAACATATCAAAATATGGGTCAAGTTCGAAAATGGGTTTGTCCTGATTAATTTTACCAGAGTTATGCCCCTTTTCAACTTAGAAAATCTTATGATTTTTGGTTTCCGGATGATAACTTCCCTTAAGATAGTTTGATTGTAACCAAACTTGATATCTTTACCCCCAAAAAAATTTTCGAGAAAAATGAGGAAATTTTATCTCCCTCTTCTCTAAAATCACACCAGTATGGATGTCATTGTAACCAGCTCATCAAGCCAGTTACAATGACATCTATATCGTGTGTTTTTAGTGAAACTGTTGCGACATATTGTGGAATGATTTAGCTCGATTCAGGCTATTTTTTTTTGCTGTTTTTTGTCAGTTTGCTAGGTAAAGGGTTAAAGTGTGGTCTGGTCAATTTTTTCAGAGTTATGCCAAATTCAATGTACTTTTAAGTTTCTGGATGATGACCACACTTTTTTCGGGGGGATCAGCTGCCCCGTGGATGTGGCAGCCCTCTAGTTCTCTTGGATTTGTCAGCAGCATTCGACACAGTTGACCATGATATTCTTTTGCAGACATTGACACAGCATGGCATATGTGGAACTGTCTTATCACGGTTTGCATCATATCTAGAAGGTCGCAGTCAACAAATATATATCAACAAGACCGGTTCAGAAAGCAAGATGTTAAAGTGTGGTGTTCCTCAGGGCTCAGTTCTTGGTCCACTTTTGTTTACTCTGTACACTTCTTCTCTGGGTCGTCTTCTTAAAAGGCATGGCATATCATATCATCTGTATGCTGATGATACCCAACTGTACATTACATTTAATTCATCTCTTCAATGCGGGAATGGATGGTAGATTTTAAACTGAAAATGAATGACTCTAGAACAGAATTCTTAGTGATATCTGGGGTTCACATGCCTACACCCACTGTTACATCAATTCAGATTGGAAACAACATCACCATTCAAAGTGAATCGGCCAGAAATATTGGACTGATTATGGACTCAAATTTAAAGCTGGACATCCATATCAATAAAATATGTCAAAAATGTTACTGGCAGCTTCGGAATATTGGAAGACTGAGAACTTATCTTAACCAGTCAGCACTTGAAAAACTAGTGCATTCCTTCATCACCTCACAACTAGACTATTGTAATTCAGTGTTAGTGGGGCTGCCGCAGTATTTGATTCAGAAGCTTCAAAAAGTTCAGAATATTGCTGCTAGGATAATTACTGGTACCAAATGCTCTGAACACATAACACCTGTTTTAAGACAATTACATTGGCTTCCAGTTAAACAGAGAATTAATTTCAAAAAATTGATCTTAGTATTCAAATGTATCCACAAACTGGCTCCAGTTTACCTGCAAGAGCTCATCACTGTATACACTCCATCACGCAGTCTGAGATCTAAAGATTAAATTCAACTAGTCATACCTTTTAGCAGATCTAATCTGGCTAATGATCGTGTGTTCTCCATCGTGGGTCCAAGATTGTGGAATGCGTTGCCTATTAGTGTCAGAAATTCAGAAACTATCAACATCTTCAAAAGAAATCTTAAAACTTTCCTATTTACTGAAGCATTCTCCTGAACCTCCCTAGAGGAAACTGAAACATGTGACTCTTTATTTTCAGAAAAGTGTATTTTATTTCTGTGAAGCGTTTTAGGGCACTCTTCGTGGTTTTACGCTTTTACAAAATCAATTATTATTATTATTATTATTAAGTATCTTGTCCGTAAAATTAGAAACTATAGTATCAAGACATGGATTATGAAAGAGAGAATTCCAGTCGACTCTAGAGAAGGCTTCGTATAACGCTTCGTAATTACCCTGGGAGTAGAGCCATATTCTCCTCTTAAATGAGAGAGGTGGTGGTTTTAAGAATTCAGCTTCGAGTGAAATTGGACAGTGGTAACGGATCATGTCTGGGATAATCGGTTCGAGGACCTCACAACTTGTCATGTTGATTGTGTCACTAATAGCAAAGAGATCTAATAATGAAGTCGACGATTCGGTAAAACAAGTTGGCTCCCGTACAACTTGCCTTAAATTAAAATAATGTAATATTTCAGAAAAGCCACTTCTTGAGGGAACCACTTGGTTGTCATTAAAATCACCTGTGACAATTAGATCGGCAATTTTCGTGTCTCTGGCATTTTCGATAGATGCTGATATGGCTTCCCAAGTATCTGAGGGACTGTTTGGTGGCCGGTAGAATACCAATAAGAGTAACGATCTTGTCCATTTTGTAAATACTTCCACCCATAGGCACTCTGTATTCAGTGAATGTAGGTCCGGTCTAGGTCGAAATGAAATACCGTCTTTAATGTAAATGGCAACCCCACCTCCCCTTGTCGAGCAGTCAAATCTCAGTGGTTCTTGGAACCCGTGGGGGATGACATTGGGTGTCAGATCGATGCTATCCAACCATGTCTCAGACAAGGCCACAATGTCAAATGATGCAAATTCATATTTCGTGATATCTAGTTTTTAGCTCACCTGAGCGAAGCTCAAGGGGAGCTTTACTAATCACTTTCTGTCCGTCGTCCGGCGTCCGTCGTCCGGCGTCGTCCGTCCGGCGTTAACTTTACATTATCGACTTCTCCTCCTAAACCACTAGCCCAATTTTTAGCTCACCTGACTGAAAGTCAGGGTGAGCTTTTCTGATCACTTTTCGTCCGTCGTCCGTCGTCCGGCGTCCGTCGTCCGTCGTCCGGCGTGAAGGTGGTGTTTGGGTCTTTTTCTTCCAAACCACTGGCCGCATGTTAATGAAATTTCATGTGAGTAGGGGTTATATAGCGGCATTTTGATTTTTGGGCAAATTAGGTTTCGGCTCATATTGAGCAGAGGGGTGGGGCAAAAATGCTCCAATTCTTAAAAAATCTTCTTCTCAAGAACCAGCAATAGCAGAGACTTGATATTTGGTATGCAGCTTCCTTTTGAGGTGTAGACTCAAGTTTGTTCAAGAGAAGTTTGTAGGTCTATACTTGGCGATGTTATGGGAGGAGCAAAAATTTTGGCCCCACCCCAAATTTCTATTTTTTAAACCGAGAGGCCAATTTGAACCAAATTTTATGTGAGGGCTTATTGGGTCATAAGTACCTAATTTATGCAGAAATTTTTTTTCCTGTAGCCCCGTGGGAACCACAGGAGCTAAAAATAGAAAAAAATTAAAACGCCTATATCTCAAAAACTGCACGGCAGTGAGAATTTTTATTTGGTGTGAAGCTTTCTTGGGACCAACAGAAAGGATTGGTAAAAAAAAATTGCTATCGGTTTTATCATAGGGTACTTTTTCGGGACTCTGAAAAAGTGCTGAGTCAGTATTTTTTAACACAGTAGGCAATGGGAAAAAAAATAAAGAATTGTTTTCTTCCAAACCACTGCTCTAAAAGCTTTCATATTTTACATATAACATCTTTGGAACATTGATTCACATATTTGTAGAAATCAAATTCCTCGGTCCATATTTGGGTTCCCTATGGGAACCCAAATGTTCAAATTAGTGCAATATGAGGGATATATTTTAAAAATCTTCTTCTTCGGATCCACAAATCAGAATCTTTTGATATTTGCTATGCATCATCCTTAGGGGGGTGAGATTGATGTTTGTTCAAGCCAAGTCCCTGAGTTCATATTTGGACTCCCTTTGGGAACCCAAATTGTAACTTAGTGCAATACGAGGTATATTCTTTTAAAATCTTCTTCTTCGCATCCACCGGTCAGAATCTTTTGATATTTGGTATACAGTATGCTTAGGGAGGTGAGATTCAAGTTGTTCAAGTCAAGTCCTTCGGCTCATATTTGGTCTCCCTGTGGGAGCACAAATTATAACTTAGTTCAATATGAGCAATATTCTTTAAAAAAAAATTTTTTTTCAGATCCACCAGTCAAAATCTTTTGATATTTGATGTACAGCATTCGTAGGGGGGGGGGGGGGAGGGGGGGGGGGGGGCTGAGAGTGAAGTTTGTTAAAGCCAAGTCCCTTGGTTCATATTTGGGCTCACTGTAGAAGCCCAAATTATACCAAAATTTTTATTTTCCAAACCAAGAGGTCGATTTGAACCAAATTTGATATGAGGGCTTATTGGGTCACAAATACCTAATTTATGCCATAAATTGTTTTCCTGTCCCCCACGGCAACTACAGGAGCTGAAAAAATTTTTTTTTTTTGAATGCCCATATTTCCAGAACTACATGGCACTGAGAATTTTTATACAATGTGAAGCTTCCTTAGGGCCGGGAGAAAGGAATGGTGAAAAAAATGCCATTGGTTTTATCATAAGTACTTTTCCAGGACTAAAAGTGCCGAGTCATCATTTTTTAACACTGTAGGTAATGGGAATAACGTTGAATAATCTTCTTCTCCCAAACCACTGCTTCAGAAGCTTTTGTTTTTGGGTTCCCTATGGGAGCCCAATGTATAACTTAATTCAGTATGAGAAATATTCTTAAAAAATCTTTTTTTTCTGATACTCCTCTCAGAATCTTTTGATATTTGATTTTTAGTTTTCTTAGAAGCGGCAAATTGAAATTTGTTCAAGTTCTGGTTTATTGATAAAATTGGGCCCAGTAACCAATTCCTGCGTTGAAAGCCCTGTAAAGTGGGCAGTAATAGGCATAAACGATTGACCAAACCTGATATTATAATTATGCCTCTGTAATGATGTAGCCTTAGAAAGTGACCTTAAATTCCAATAAATAAATAGATAAATTATTGAGTACCCAATATGGGGATCTAACATATGAACACTCTGGGTTACTAAGTAGAGAAAACACTTTTATGTTGAAAAACTGATAATAACCACAAGGCAGAATCCCTTGCTATTTTGGTGATATGACTCGGCCAGTATCAGGTGAGCGCCCTCAGGCCCCGTGGGGCCTCTTGTATTCAAATGTTGGCTAAATGTTTATTACCTAATGCCAATTCAGATTTGTTCAAATGAAGTTGCCCCTCCTCCTGGGTGGTGCCACGCCCCCAAGGGGCACCAAAATCTTTGTAAATCTTCTTCTCATGAACCAGCAGTAGCAGAGACTTGATATATGGTATGCACCTTCCTTTTGAGGTGTAGACTCAGATTTGTTCAAGAGAAGTTTGTGGGGCTATACTTGGCGTCGTTATGGGAGGGGCAAAATTTTTTGCCCCGCCCAAAATTTCTATTTTCCAAACCGAGAGGCTGATTTGAACCAAATTTTATGTGAGGGCTTATTGGGTCATGAGTACTTGATTTATGCAAAAAAAAAATTTTCCCGCAGCCCCGTGGGAACCGCAGGAGCTAAAAATAGAAAAAATTTAAAACGCCCATATCTCCAAAACTGCACGGCACTGAGAATTTTTATTTGGTGTGCAGCTTCCTTAGGACCAACAGAAAGAATTGGTAAAAAAAAATTGCCATCGGTTTTATCATAGGGTACAGTTTCGGGACTTTGAAAAAGTGCTGAGTCAGCACTTTTTAACACTGTAGGCAATGGGAAAAACATTAAAAAATCTTCTCCAGATCCAGCAGGCAGAATCTTTTGATATTTGGTATGCAACATTGAAGGGTGGATCTGATTCAAGTTTGTTCAAATCGGCCCCCTGGGTTCATATTTGGGCTCAGTATAGGAGCCCGATTTCGAACTTAGTGCATTTCAGGCAAATTTCTTAAAAAATCTTCTCCAGATCCAGCAGGCAGAATCTTTTGATATTTGGTATGCAACATTGTGGGGTGGATCTGATTCAAGTTTGTTCAAATCGGCCCTCTGGGTTTATATTTGGGCTCAGTATAGGAGCCCAAATTTGAACTTACTGCATTTCAGGCAAATTTCTTTGAAAATCTTCTTCTCCAGATCCAGCAGGCAGAATCTTTTGATATTTGGCATGCAACATTGTAGGGTGGATCTGATTCAAGTTTGTTCAAATCGGCTCCCTAGATTCATATTTGGGCTCACTATAGGAGCTTGAATTCGAACTTAGTGCATTTTAGGCACATTTCTTCAAAAATCTTCTTCTCCAGATCCAGCAGGCAGAATCTTTTGATATTTGGTATGCAACGTTGCGGGGTAGATCTGATTCAAGTTTGTTCAAATCGGCCCCCTGGATTCATATTTGGGCTTACTATAGAAGCCCGAATTCGAACTTAGTGCATTTCAGGCAAATTTCTTAAAAAATCTTCTTCTCCAGATCCAGCAGGCAGAATCTTTTCATATTTGGTAAGCAACATTGTGGGGTGGATCTGATTCAAGTTTGTTCAAATCGGATCCCTGGGTTAATATTTGGGCTCAGTATAGGAGCCCAATTTCGAACTTAGTGCATTTCAGGCAAATTTCTTAAAAAATCTTCTTCTCCAGATCCAGCAGGCAGAATCTTTTGATATTTGGTATGCAACATTGTAGGGTGGATCTGATTCCAGTTTGTTCAAATCGGCCCCCTGGGTTCATATTTGGGCTCAGTATAGAAGCCCGATTTCGAACTTAGTGCATTTAGGCAAATTTCTTAAAAAATCATTGCAACATTGTGGGATGGATCTGATTCAAGTTTGTTCAAATCGGCTTCCTAGATTCATATTTGGGCTCACTATAGAAGCTCGAATTCGAACTTAGTGCATTTCAGGCAAATTTCTTAAAAAATTTTCTTCTCCAGATCCAGCAGGCAGAATCTTTTGATATTTGGTATGCAACATTGTGGGATGGATCTGATGCAAATTTGTTCAAATCGGCTCCTTAGATTCATATTTGGGCTTACTATAGAAGCTCGAATTCGAACTTAGTGCATTTCAGGCAAATTTCTTAAAAAATCATCTTCTCCAGATCCAGCAGGCAGAATCTTTTGATATTTGGTATGCAACATTGCGGGGTGGATCTGATTCAAGTTTGTTCAAATCGGCCCCCTGGATTCATATTTGGGCTCACTATAGAAGCTCGAATTCAAACTTAGTGCATTTCGGGCAAATTTCTTCAAAAATCTTCTTCTCCAGATCCAGCAGGCAGAATCTTTTGATATTTGGTATGCAACATTGCGGGGTGGATCTGATTCAAGTTTGTTCAAATCGGCCCCCTGGATTCATATTTGGGCTTAATATAGAAGCCCGAATTCGGACTTAGTGCATTTCGGGCAAATTTATTAAAAAATCTTCTTCTCCAGATCCAGCAGGCAGAATCTTTTGATATTTGGTATGCAACATTGTGGGGTGGATCAAATCGGCTTCCTAGTTTCATATTTGGGCTCACTATAGAAGCTCGAATTCGAACTTAGTGCATTTCAGGCAAATTTCTTAAAAAATCTTCTTCTCCAGATCCAGCTTCAGAAACTTTTCATATTTGGTAAGCAACATTGTGGGGTGGATCTGATTCAAGTTTGTTCAAATCGGCCCCCTGCGTTTATATTTGGGCTCCGTATAGGAGCCCAAATTTTAACTTAGTGCATTTCAGGCATATTTCTTAAAAAATCTTCTTCTCCAGATCCAGCAGGCAGAATCTTTTGATATTTGGTATGCAACATTGTGGGGTGGATCTGATTGTGATTCATGAACGTATTTATTTGTAAAGTTGATAGAATCTTAGACAAAATTTGCAGAAAAGATCTACTATAGAAGGGGTGGTATCCAGGGTGAACCGTTTACCCAAATTTAGCAGTACTAATGCATTATTCACACAAATCTCCGTTCAAATTTTATGACCCCTCATTGGAACACACGCATTCAGCTCATTCCAACAAAGGTCATATGCCATATTTTCGAGACAAAAGAATAAAAATTTTAGTTATTCATGAAATTTTTAGGCAACTGTTGTCTGTTATTCACATTGCTTCATGAAATTTCAGTACTTTTAGAAGTTACCTCAGTAATCAAGGGTTAATTCCCCTTAATTAAATGTCGCCTCTAAAAAACAACCACTTTGCATATCTTACCTTTTTACCAGCATAACTGCCAAAACTTGTCAGCATTCTTCGCAAAAATCGCTATTCAAATTTTAATTTTTGTCTCTTAAACATACATGTACTTATCGCTTGTAAATACCCCATTGGAATGAGCTTTTTGAGCTCATTCCAATGAGAGGTCGCACACCATGCTTTTTGAGTCAAAAAAGCAATTTTTTAGTTATTCCAGAATTTCGTACGTAAAACACAGCTTTATGACTTCACATTAAAATGAGCTCTCTAAGCTTGTTCCAATCAACATTCACGCACTATGTCTTTCACACAAAAAATAAAATTTTCCATTTATTCAGGAATTTTGTTTGCAAGAACACTCGTACCCCCCCCCCCCCCCCCCCCCCACACACACACACACACACACACACACACACAAACACAGACACACACATCTAAAAGTTCGGCAGCAAAAAAACAGTTACTTCAATTTTTAAATGCATTATAGGAACAACTTGCCTAATCAAATTTAAATACTTTTGCATCATTCTGTATCTAGAACAAACCATTTACCATATCTTTACGCAAAATTCTCCAGCATCATTCACAAAAAAACACCATTATTTATATATTCACATTTCTGTCTCAAAAATATACCTGATCTTCCCATACCCCTATTGGAATAAGCTGTTTGAGCTTGTTCCAATGATGATAAAAAAAACTAATATTTTGGAAAATTTGTGAAAATTTTTGTTTTCTTGCATGCAAATATGTACATGTAGCACATGGAAGATATCCACAGTTGGGGAGAGATGTCCAAGGCTATCTCTTCACATTCCTTGTTTGTGCTTCATGCTAAACCAGTTTGTCTGCAGAGATAAATTTGCTTTATTAAAAATCATTGGAGATTGGCCACACACCAATGATTTTAAATAAAACTAATTTTAGGTAACAAATGTTGAACTTCAAACAAAATCTATCACTCAACCAGTTAATGTTGATGAGGCATGACATGGTGAAGGTGACCTAAAATACTTCTTAGAGTCACTTTGTCAGGTGAGCGATTTAGGCCACGTGGGGCCTCTTGTTAAACTCTGGATATTAAGATCGACAATTTTTAAAGTATTCTGGTTTTGATCCGAGTTAAAGGAATTTGGTCCAGGGTTAGTTTCAATGTCGCCGGACAATAGTAACCTTGAGGCCAAATGGAGCGATGAGATGACAAGGATACAAGAAATCAGTACTTTCAGTGTGAGCGCAATCTTCCAAACGTTCATGTTCCCATTAGAATATGAAATTTCATCCAGATGGTTTACTAAGTGAAAAGTAGAGAACTCACTGAAGTGGCCGAAGAACAAGGCAACAACAACAATAAAGCTTTCATGCAGCCAGGCCTGGCATTCTGAAAAATGCAGGAGGGCAAAAAATCGCTCTCCTCAATCAGCTTAGGAGAGCAATTAGCTTTGCACAGCATTTTAAGTATCCAGTTGAAGGAACTCATTGAAACTGAAACCAACAGACTACATGAGTGATTTTATTAACTTTACTAAGGTAAAGCGAAATCTCTTAGACATCTAGATGTCTCACTCAACAAGCGAACACACACTTGACAAGACCTGTGTGTGTACCCAGACCTGTTGTCCAAGAAAGTCATACGCCCCCCCAAGGGGTGTTGAAGGTGGTAGTGGTAGGCATATGACTTTCTTGGACAACAGGTCTGCTTGAATCTACAGTCACATCCTGGTGCAAGTGCTTCAAGTGACAGGATAGTAGTAATGGTAGTATATTATAGTGTCAATATTCCTTGAATAATTACCCCTCAAACTGTGATGTCAGTTGTTGAACTTGAAACTGACAGAAAAAAAATTATTGCTGTGACCCATTTTGCTTCAAATGATTGCAACTATGTTTGGGTATGGTTGCAGCCATTACCTTTTACCACTAAACCACTTTCAAAATGAAATTACGTGATGTAATGTGACTTCGAAGTTAAATTACATTTTTGCTTTGCAACAAAAATTTAATGTGAGCATAATACATGTAATCTCAATCATCCCAGGCCAAAATATTTAGGAGGGCAATTTTTCGCTCTCCTTAATTCTTTCAGGAGGGCAGTAAGGAGAGCTAAAAAATCGCTTTCCTGAAATTGCCAAGCCTGTGCAGCCCAACCCCACTGAGACGCAGGAGCAAGTAAGTTAAGACACAAATGGTTCTCTTCTTCAATAAATGGCCCTTTAAACAACAACAATAAACTGAGAAGTTGAAAGTACCTATCCTAGCACGATATAATCAACTACTATGTAACCTGTTGAATAGATAAGAAAATTATATCTTTAGAAGCAAAGTTGTATTCAAGCTGGCAATAGCGCAAATGAAAATGTGAAAGATACTGTTGTACAGTAACTTATATACAGAATATACAGATAAGTAACAGAAGAAGGTTAAGAAAATAAAAAGTTAAAAAAAAAAAATAAGGCGTTAACTTTGTTAACGGGTAGTTTGAGAGCTTATAAGTACAACTTCTTTGGCGTTACTGGGCTAGTCAGGTAAATATTGATTTAGAATATCTGTTAATACCTACAGCGGGAAAGAGTCATGTAAAACAAATTCACTTTGGTCAGGTAGCAGTGACAATATTCATAGAAGTTCTTATTTCTTTAATGTGATGGGTCAGTCTTGGACATTTGAGGTTGTTTGCGTTCTGATAGCGAGTAAGTACTCAGGGTAAAATTAATTGATCTTTATGCCTTTGCCCTGTTACAACCCATAAATTGCCCCAAGGCAAAGACATAAGCACACAATTATGAGAAATCTCACATTTAGTTACGAACACTGAGGTTATTTTTGTGTGTAGATGAGGCAGTCAGTGAGATAAATTTGTTACCCAGAGGACCAGCGTGGCACAAATATCCCAAGTGTTCAACTAGATGGCCCCACATAACATATCTGAGGTCTATCAATTCCATATTGGACTCTGGCACCGCATCACCTCCTAGAAAACACACGGAATAGTTGAATTCCGAAAGCAAAGAGTTAAATCCTAAATCCTGCAGAAAATGAGGAACGTTAGTTGGAGTTGCTAAAAAGCAATAAAAGTCCAAGCTCATGCTTATTCTCTCCAAATACTATTATTATTACAATCGTTATTATCACTATGCATGCGGCCAATTGGGCCACAGATGACAAGAAACCATGCACCACAAAGTCGATGACACAGAAATGTTCAGATAAATTGGGGAAGAAAACCTATTACTAATTTTTAAAATATTTTACCCCCAAAATAAGCTTCCATAAATTCTCTTTCTGTTTTGTTTATTATACTCCCGCTTCGAAGAAGTGGGGGCTATATAGGAATCGCCCTGTACGTCCGTCCGTCCGTCCGTCTTTCCGGACATGAAATTCTTGTGTGCGCAACTCCTCCTACATTTATCAATCAATTTGGACAAAACCTTTCAGACATCATCACTACTAAGTGAACATGCGCATATTCCAAGATTTTTGATCTGCGACAATTTTAACCAGGTTATCTCCCTTTGACTTAGATTTATTGTGTCTTTCCATCCGAACAAATTCTTGTGTGCGCAACTCCTCCTACATTAATGAACCGATTTTGATGAAACCTTTCAAACATCATCTCTACTAAGTGAACATGTGCATATTCCAAACTTTTTAATCTGCGACAATTTTAACCAGGTTATCTCTCTTGAACTTTGATTTAATATGGTTTTCTACATGAAATTCTTGTGTGCACAACTCCTCCTACATTTATCAATCAATTTGGACAAAACTTTTCAGACATCATCACTACTAAGTGAACATGCACATATTCCAAGATTTTTGATTTGCGACAATTTTAACCAGGTTATCTCCCTTTGACTTAGATTTATTATGTCTTTCCGTTCGAACAAATTCTTGTGTGCGCAACTCCTCCTACATTAATGAACCGATTTTGATGAAACCTTTCAAACATCACCTCTACTAAGTGAACATGTGCATATTCCAAACTTTTTGATCTGCGACAATTTTAACCAGGTTATCTCTCTTGAACTTTGATTTAATATGGGTTTCTGCATGAAATTCTTGTGTGCGCAACTCCTCCTACATTTATCAATCAATTTGGACGAAAGTTTACAGACATCATCACTACTAAGTGAACATGCGCATATTCCAAAATTTTTGAGATGTGGCAATTTTAACTAGGTTATCTCCCTTTAACTTAGATTTATTATGGGTTTCTACATGAAATTCTTGTGCGTGCAACTCCTCCTACATTTATCAATCAATTTGGACAAAACTTTTCAGACATCATCACTACTAAGTGAACATGTGCATATTCCAAGATTTTTGATCTGCGACAATTTTAACCAGGTTATCTCCCTTTGACTTAGATTTATTGTGTCTTTCCATCCGAACAAATTCTTGTGTGCGCAACTCCTCCTACATTAATGAACCGATTTTGATGAAACCTTTCAAACATCATCTCTACTAAGTGAACATGTGCATATTCCAAACTTTTTAATCTGCGACAATTTTAACCAGGTTATCTCTCTTGAACTTTGATTTAATAAGGGTTTCTACATGAAATTCTTGTGTGCGCAACTCCTCCTACATTTATCAATCAATTTGGACAAAACTTTTCAGACATCATCACTACTAAGTGAACATGCGCATATTCCAAGATTTTTGATCTGCGACAATTTTAACCAGGTTATCTTCTCCCTTTGACTTAGATTTATTATGTCTTTCCGTTCGAACAAATTCTTGTGTGCGCAACTCCTCCTACATTAATGAACCGATTTTGATGAAACCTTTCAAACATCATCTCTACTAAGTGAACATGTGCATATTCCAAACTTTTTGATCTGTGACAATTTTAACCAGGTTATCTCTCTTGAACTTTGATTTAATATGGGTTTCTGCATGAAATTCTTGTGTGCACAACTCCTCCTACATTTATCAATCAATTTGGACGAAAGTTTACAGACATCATCACTACTAAGTGAACATGCGCATATTCCAAAATTTTTGAGCTGTGGCAATTTTAACTAGGTTATCTCCCTTTAACTTAGATTTATTATGGATTTCTACATGAAATTCTTGTGCGTGCAACTCCTCCTACATTTATCAATCAATTTGGACAAAACTTTTCAGACATCATCACTACTAAGTGAACATGCGCATATTCCAAGATTTTTGATCTGCGACAATTTTAACCAGGTTATCTCCCTTTGACTTAGATTTATTATGTCTTTCCGTTCGAACAAATTCTTGTGTGCGCAACTCCTCCTACATTAATGAACCGATTTTGATGAAACCTTTCAAACATCATCTCTACTAAGTGAACATGTGCATATTCCAAACTTTTTGATCTGCGACAATTTTAACCAGGTTATCTCTCTTGAATTTTGATTTAATATGGGTTTCTGCATGAAATTCTTGTGTGCGCAACTCCTCCTACATTTATCAATCAATTTGGACGAAAGTTTACAGACATCATCACTACTAAGTGAACATGCGCATATTCCAAAATTTTTGAGCTGTGGCAATTTTAACTAGGTTATCTCCCTTTAACTTAGATTTATTATGGGTTTCTACATGAAATTCTTGTGCGTGCAACTCCTCCTACATTTATCAATCAATTTTGACGAAACCTTTCAAACATTATCACAACTAAGTGAACATACGCATATTCCCAAATTTTTGATCTGCGACAATTTTAACCAGGTTATCTCCCTTTAACTTGGATTTATTATGGGTTTTCAAATGGGATTCTTATGTGTGCAACTCCTCCTACATTAATGAACCGATTTTGAATACATGTTGCACATTGTAAATGTGTTTTTCCAAATGTAAACCATATATGTGTGGGCTCTTTAAGTATTCAGTGCTGTTCTGTGGAAGGCCACATGCAAATACAAATTTCAACAACAAAAAATGATCTTTATGTATACATTTCCTTATGGCCTTCGCCTACATGATAAGAAGTGCATTCCTCTAAAAACCCAAAGCGGGGGTATTAATCACCTTCAGTGATAGTTCTAGTTTTTGATGCTTTCACCATTTTCACTCAGACTTGAATTTATTGGATGGCACTAAAAATCTGTTTCCCCAGTTTGAAATTTTTCTTATTCTTTAAAACCTCTGGGCCAAATTTATCCATTTATGGCACAGACCATCTTTGAAGTAAACCTTTTCTCCTTTGTTCAAATGAAGCTGCTGCCATCTTCAGACTGGTGGAATTTACTCTTCTGATTTTCTTCCCAAAATTAATATCTCTTAGGGTAGGGTTAATGCTCCATAAGTCTAAAATGCTTTTAAAATCCTCTTTTTATAAGCCACTTGTAATAATGCTTAGATTTCTTGTTTGGAAATTACTTTACTAATGCAGATTCACTTTTTATCAAAGAAACTCAGTAAGTCAAAATTTGGGCTACATACAAAATTTCAGCCAACAGAAATGAATGGCTAAAAAAGTTGCCTTTTGTTGTGTCATAGCAAATCAAAAAAATTCTCTTGCAGCGGAGCACTTACTGATACACTCTTCTCTTTTGTTGAGCCAGGTGAGCCTTTTAGGCTCACTTGAGCCTCTGGTTTTAAGTTTGCATTGGTTATACAGAGCACCCAAGCGGCCCATGCCAGAGAACCTGAGTAACAGATTTTTAAATTTTCTTGTCCTTATCACGCTTTTCTTTTCTTCTTTGAAATCTCTTCAGTGAATCTGTCGAACAAGATATAGTTTGTTAAATTTGCTGTTTTCCCAATAGTGTATGGAGTTAACTTAATAATTTTCACACTTTTCAGAACTGTTTTGTGGATTAACAAAACATAAAACCTCCCTGCTGCATTGGGGTGAATATTACCTGAGAAACAAGAATTTTGTTTAATAGGCTAATTGCAAGAATTTTTCTTAGCCGTGAGGGTCTAATTTCGATTTTGATCACATTTTTGCAACAAAACAGGTGCCCCTACATGCAATCAATAGGTTAGACACATTCTAAGTATCCTGGTAGGTGTTTTTAGGTAAATCTTAGCTACCTATATAGCAAGAAAGCCACTGGATATAGACTATCGGTGTGTAGTAAATATATGTAAAGATCTATAGGCCCTTGGGGGTAAATTATTACATATTTGTCTTGTGCTTTCTGATAGATCTCTCTTACTTTACAGAAGATGGCAATTGGTATAGAGCAATAGTTCAGCACGCCTCGACTGGTGGAAAGTACACTATTTTCTATTTGGATTTTGGGAACAAAGATGAAGAAGTAACTGTTGACAGACTTCGACCGACTGATGACAGATTCACTACATTACCAGCATTGGCCATGAGGTGTTCTCTTCATGGTGAGTTTTCTTAAATTACCAAATGTTTTGCAGTTTTAAAAATTAAGTTTAGCTACAGTCAGAGTGGGTCCAGGACATTTTCCCCTAGGACATTTCCCACTAGGACATCATCCCCTTGGACATTTTCCCCTTGGACATTTTCCCCTAATTATTCATCCCCGCACTTTTTCCCCTAGACTGATTACTCCTAGATTTTTCAACCAGGACATGTTCCTCATAGATTTTTTTTTAGCTCACCTGACTTTCAGTCAGGAGAGCTATAGTGATCACTCACCGTCCGTCGTCCGGCATCCGTCGTCCGTGAACATGGTGTTTGCGTCTTCTCCTCCCAAACCGCTGAACCAATTTAATTGATATTTGAGATAATAGTTTGTTATGACATCGCAATTTGATTTTGTTCAAATCAAGTTGCCTCGCCCGTGGGTAGGGCCACACCCAAAAAGTGTGCTGAAATCTTAAAAAATCTTCTTCACATGAACCAGCAGTAGCAGAGACTTGATATTTGGTGTGCAGCTTCCTTTTGAGGTGTAGACTCAGATTTGTTCAAGAGAAGTTTGTGGGGCTATACTTGGCGTCATTATGGGAGGGGCAAAATTTTTGGCCTCGTCCAAAATTTCTATTTTCCAAACCGAGAGGCTGATTTGAACCAAATTTTATGTGAGGGCTTATTGGGTCATAAGTACCTAATTTATGCTGATTTTTTTTTTCCCGTAGCCCCATGGGAACCGCAGGAGCTAAAAATAGAAAAAAATTAAAACACCCATATCTCCAAAACTGCACGGCACCGAGAATTTTTATGTGGTGTGAAGCTTCCTTAGGACCAACAGAAAGAATTGGTAAAAAAAAATTGCCATCGGTTTTATCATAGGGTACAGTTTCGGGACTTTGAAAAAGTGCTGAGTCAGCACTTTTTAACACTGTAGGCAATGGGAAAAACATTAAACAATCTTCTTCTCCAGATCTAGCGGGCAGAATCTTTTGATATTTGGTATGCAACATTGGAGGGTGGATCTGATTCAAGTTTGTTCAAATCGGCCCCCTGGGTTCATATTTGGGGTCAGTATAGGAACCTGATTTCGAACTTAGTGCATTTCAGGCAAATTTCTTAAAAAATCTTCTTCTCCAGATCCAGCAGGCAGAATCTTTTGATATTTGGTATGCAACATTGTGGGGTGGATCTGATTCAAGTTTGTTCAAATCAGCCCCTTGGGTTTATATTTGGGCTCAGTATAGGAGCCCAAATTTGTACTTAGTGCATTTCAGGCAAATTTCTTTGAAAATCTTCTTCTCAAGATCCAGCAGGCAGAATCTTTTCATATTCGGTATGCAACATTGTGGGGTGGAACTGATTCAAGTTTGTTCAAATCGGCTCCCTGGGTTTATATTTGGGCTCAGTATAGGAGCCCAAATTTGAACTTAGTGATTTTCAGGCAAATTTCTTAAAAAATCTTCTTCACCAGATCCAGCAGGCAGAATCTTTTGATATTTGGTATGCAACATTGTGGGGAGGATCTGATTCTATTTTGTTCAAATCGGCTACCTAGATTCATATTTGGTCTCACTATAGAAGCTCGAATTCGAACTTAGTGCATTTCAGGCAAATTTCTTCAAAAATCTTCTTCTCCAGATCCTGCAGGCAGAATCTTTTGATATTTGGTATGCAACATTGTGGGGTGGATCTGATTCCAGTTTGTTCAAATCGGCCACCTGGATTCATATTTGGGCTCACTATAGAAGCCCAAATTCGAACTTAGTGCATTTCAGGCAAATTTCTTTGAAAATCTTCTCAAGATCCAGCAGGCAGAGTCTTGTGATATTTGGTATGCAGCATCCTTAGGGGGGTGAGATTCAAGTTTGTTCAAGCCATGTCCCTAGGTCCATATTTGGGCTCACTGTGGGAGCTTGAATTGTAACTTTGTTCGAAATGAGGAATTTTCTTAAAAAATCTTCTTCTTCAGATCCAGCAGTCGGAATGGTTTGATATGTGGTGAGTAGCATCCTTGGAGGGGAGGGAGGGATTCAAGTGTGTTAAAGCCAAGTCCATGGGTCCATGTGGGAGCCCAAATTATAACTTAGTCAATATGAGGAATTTTTCTTTAAAATTCTTCTTCTTCAGATTCAGCAGTTGGAACGTTTTGATATTTGGCATGGAGCAACCTTATGGGGCTGAGATTCA
This sequence comes from Pictodentalium vernedei, assembly GCA_031216915.1. Classification (NCBI taxonomy): domain Eukaryota; kingdom Metazoa; phylum Mollusca; class Scaphopoda; order Dentaliida; family Dentaliidae; genus Pictodentalium; species Pictodentalium vernedei. Next base: position 129,218,628 of record CM062295.1, read on the forward strand.
AGTTTGTTCAAGCCAAGTCCATATTTGGGCTCACTATGGGAGCCTGAATGACAACTTAGTTCAAAATGAGGAATTTTCTTTAAAAATCTTCTTCAGATCCAGCAGATGAATGCTTTTGATATTTTTTATGCAGCATCCTTAGGAGGGTAAGATTCAAGTTTGTTCAAGCCATGTCCCTAGGTCCATATTTGGGCTGATTGTGGGAGCTCGAATTGTAACTTGGTTCAAAATGAGGAATATTTTTATACTGTACCAATGACCCAGACTTAGCTGGTGCTAACTCTAACAAAACCAGGGCCAAACAGAAATTTTGCCCCCCAATCCCCAAAATTTGCATCCAAAACCAAAAGAAATCATGTCCTATAGGACCTCCATACTTCGCCCCTACTGCGCATGCGCAGTGTCAAGGACGTTCTGAAATTGGCGCCAATTATCATTCTCTGTTTGGCCCTTCATCAGTCAACATCTCACTGATCTTTGTGCTTGTAAATCTCAGTTTAAAGGATGCCAGACACGTAATTATTGGAGAAATGGTGATTCTAAGGAGGATATAGAAGGAGGAGAGGAAAAAGGAGTGACAAAAAATAATCAGGGCTGTACTTAAAATTTTTTATGAAATTATGTTAAGTTGCCTATTTTCGAGGCATGGGCCTCTTGTTAGCTCACCTGACTTTCAGTCAGGAGAGCTATAGTGATCACTCACCGTCCGTCGTCCGTCGTCTGGCGTCCGTCGTCCGTGAACATGGTGTTTGCGTTTTCCCCTCCCAAACCGCTGAACCAATTTAATTGATATTTGAGATAATAGTTTGTTATGACATCGCAATTTGATTTTGTTCAAATCAAGTTGCCTCGCCCGTGGGTAGGGCCACACCCAAAAAGTGTGCTGAAATCTTAAAAAATCTTCTTCTCATGAACCAGCAGTAGCAGAGACTTGATATTTGGTGTGCAGCTTCCTTTTGAGGTGTAGACTCAGATTTGTTCAAGAGAAGTTTGTGCGGCTATACTTGGCGTCGTTATGGGAGGGGCAAAATTTTTGGCCCCGCCCAAAGTTTCTATTTTCCAAACCGAGAGTGTGATTTGAACCAAATTTTATGTGAGGGCTTATTGGGTCATGAGTACTTGATTTATGCAAAAAAAAAATTTCCCGCAGCCCCGTGGGAACCGCAGGAGCTAAAAATAGAAAAAATTTAAAACGCCCATATCTCCAAAACTGCACGGCACTGAGAATTTTTATTTGGTGTGCAGCTTCCTTAGGACCAACAGAAAGGATTGGTAAAAAAAAATTGCCATCGGTTTTATCATAGGGTACAGTTTCGGGACTTTGAAAAAGTGCTGAGTCAGCACTTTTTAACACTGTAGGCAATGGGAAAAACATTAAAAAATCTTCTTCTCCAGATCCAGCAGGTAGAATCTTTTGATATTTGGTATGCAACATTGTAGGGTGGATCTGATTCAAGTTTGTTCAAATCGGCCCCCTGGGTTCATATTTGGGCTCAGTATAGGAGCCCGATTTCGAACTTAGTGCATTTCAGGCAAATTTCTTAAAAAATCTTCTTCTCCAGATCCAGCAGGCAGAATCTTTTGATATTTGGTATGCAACATTGTGGGGTGGATCTGATTCAAGTTTGTTCAAATCGGCCCCCTGGGTTTATATTTGGGCTCAGTATAAGAGCCCAAATTTGAACTTACTGCATTTCAGGCAAATTTCTTTGAAAATCTTCTTCTCCAGATCCAGCAGGCAGAATCTTTTCATATTTGGTATGCAACATTGTAGGGTGGATCTGATTCAAGTTTGTTCAAATCGGCTCCCTAGATTTATATTTGGGCTCACTATAGGAGCTTGAATTCGAACTTAGTGCATTTCAGGCAAATTTCTTAAAAAATCTTCTTCTCCAGATCCAGCAGGCAGAATCTTTTGATATTTGGTATGCAACGTTGCGGGGTGGATCTGATTCAAGTTTGTTCAAATCGGCCCCCTGGATTCATATTTGGGCTTACTATAGAAGCCCGAATTCAAACTTAGTGCATTTCAGGCAAATTTCTTAAAAAATCTTCTTCTCCAGATCCAGCAGGCAGAATCTTTTCATATTTGGTAGGCAACATTGTGGGGTGGATCTGATTCAAGTTTGTCAACTCGGCCCCCTGGGTTAATATTTGGGCTCGGTATAGGAGCCCGATTTCGAACTTAGTGCATTTAGGCAAATTTCTTAAAAAATCTTCTTCTCCAGATACAGCAGGCAGAATCTTTTGATATTTGGTATGCAACATTGTGGGGTGGATCTGATTCAAGTTTGTTCAAATCGGCTTCCTAGATTCATATTTGGGCTCACTATAGAAGCTCGAATTTGAACTTAGTGCATTTCATGCAAATTTCTTAAAAAATCTTCTTCTCCAGATCCAGCAGGCAGAATCTTTTGATATTCGGTAAGCAACATTGTGGGGTGGATCTGATTCAAGTTTGTTCAAATCGGCTTCCTAGATTCATATTTGGGCTCACTATAGAAGCTCGAATTCGAACTTAGTGCATTTCAAGCAAATTTCTTAAAAAAATTTTTTCTCCAGATCCAGCAGGCAGAATCTTTTGATATTTGGTATGCAACATTGTGGGATGGATCTGATGCAAATTTGTTCAAATCGGCTCCCTAGATTCATATTTGGGCTTACTATAGAAGCTCGAATTCGAACTTAGTGCATTTCAGGCAAATTTCTTAAAAAATCATCTTCTTCAGATCCAGCTTCAGAATCTTTTCATATTTGGTAAGCAACATTGTGGGGTGGATCTGATTCAAGTTTGTTCAAATCGGCCCCCTGGGTTTATATTTGGGCTCCGTACAGGAGCCCAAATTTTAACTTAGTGCATTTCAGGCATATTTCTTAAAAAATCTTCTTCTCCAGATCCAGCAGGCAGAATCTTTTGATATTTGGTATGCAACATTGTGGGGTGGATCTGATTCAAGTTTGTTCAAATCGGCCCCCTGGGTTTATATTTGGGCTCAGTATAGGAGCCCAAATTTGAACTTACTGCATTTCAGGCAAATTTCTTTGAAAATCTTCTTCTCCAGATCCAGCAGGCAGAATCTTTTGATATTTGGTATGCAACATTGTGGGGTGGATCTGATTCAAGTTTGTTCAAATCGGCCCCTTGGGTTTATATTTGGGCTCAGTATAGGAGCCCAAATTCGAATTTAGTGCATTTCAGGCAAATTTCTTGGAAAATCTTCTTCACAAGATCCAGCAGGCAGAATCTTGTGATATTTGGTATGCAGCATCCTTAGGGGGGTGAGATGCAAGTTTGTTCAGGCCACGTCCCTAGGTCCATATTTGGGCTCACTGTGGGAGCTTGAATTGTAACTTTGTTCGCAATGAGGAATTTTCTTAAAAAATCTTCTTCTTCAGATCCAGCAGTCGGAATGGTTTGATAGGTGGTGAGTAGCATCCTTGGGGGGGGGGGGGGGGGGGGGGAGGGGGGATTCAAGTGTGTTAAAGCCAAGTCCATGGGTCCCTATTTGGGCTCCCTGTGGGAGCCCAAATTATAACTTAGTCAATATGAGGAATTTTTCTTTAAAAATCTTCTTCTTCAGATTCAGCAGTTGGAATGTTTTGATATTGGCATGGAGCAACCTTAGGGGCTGAGATTCAAGTTTGTTCAAGCCAAGTCCCTTGGTTCATATTTGGGCTCACTATGGGAGCCTGAATGACAACTTAGTTCAAAATGAGGAATTTTCTTTAAAAATCTTCAGATCCAGCAGATGAATGCTTTTGATATTTTTTATGCAGCATCCTTAGGGGGGTAAGATTCAAGTTTGTTCAAGCCATGTCCCTAGGTCCATATTTGGGCTGATTGTGGGAGCTCGAATTGTAACTTGGTTCAAAATGAGGAATTTTCTTTAAAAATCTTCTTCTTCAGATCCAGCAGTCGGAATGTTTTGATATTTGGTGTGCAGAATCCTTAGGGGTGTGAGATTCAGGTTTGTTAAAGCCAAGTCCCTGGGTTCATATATTGGCTCCCTGTGGGAGCCCGAATTATGACTTAGTTCAGTATGAGGAATATTCTTTAAAAATCTTTTTTTAGATCCACTGGTCAGAATATTTGGATATTTGGTTTCAGCTTTTCTTAGGAGGAGCAGATGCAACTTGTGGAAATCAATTCTCTGGGTTGATATTTAGGCTACCATGTCAGGTGAGCGCCCTCAGGCCCCCTGGGGCCTCTTGTTTATATTGGCAACAGCCTCTTTTGAGGGGGGCTGTTTGCCTTTGGTGTAGTTTATCTCGCTATAAAATACATTTTTATTATCTGTAAGTGTTGCATTAATTATTTAATGTAAATTTAAAATTTTTGACCACACTTAGCCATCGGATCCCTCGGGGCTCAACGTTACTTTTCAGAAACTTGGGCTTCGTTGAAAAAATATTTTTCAAAAATTATTTTGTTTTGCAATTGTTTTTTCATTATTAATGGATCAGGTTATTATGTATCTTTGTGTCAGGGGTTTGTGCGAGTAACTAGGACTTGTTGTTGACTTTTCACAATGAAAGGATATTGTTCAAATTGTAATAGGAAGAAATCTTCCTCTGACTTTCATGATCATTGTATTAATTGTAGTCAGTGTTCTCGCACTAATCCCTGTTCTATATGTCAATATTGGGATGACAAACATTGGAAACGTGTGTCACGGTATGTTGTTACTGGAGAAAGGGCTATGCCGGCTCTTTCTCCGCAAGGTCACTCTACTCTCTCAGTTTCTATTTCAGAGGAACAAGAACAGGGTGATGTTTCCATGTTATCTTCCGCAAGTGCGCTTCCGTCGTCACAAATGAATACAGAGCTAGCGGCAAAAGTGCTCATGGAGATTAAACAAATGTCGTCCGCTAGCTCGCCCGGTGTAGCGTCCATTCACCGAATGGTTCGGCAGCCGGGTTCGTCCGATGCAGTCCAGGAGGAAATGTTGGGTGATGCGAGCACTATAAACATTCAACGTGCACACCCAGTGACGGCGGATAGTAGGCGAGATCGGAGGAAGCCTTTGAAAAGTATGCGGGAGCCATCAGATGCAGAGCTGCCCTCGGCGAAGCAGCGAAAGACTGCGCCTCTGTAGGCCTCGATGCCGGACGTACTTGTGCAGATAGCACAACTTATCCCAGCAGCCGACAGAAACGGTGTCAGATCGGGAATTATCCGACGGCGCTGGGTCGGTACGCTCCGTCAAAGCATCGGGGGCGGACGACCGGGAGCATCATGAGGTCCGACCGGATGGTGAAAGGGATACGGATGACTTGGAGCTATCCCTTTCGGAACAACATAAAGCTGCCGTGGACTTTATCCGGCACTTTCTCCCTCAAGTTGTTCCGTCGGGCCAGACTGCTGCGGTTCCGGACAAGAGGATTATAGCGTCATTGGACTCTGAATTTTTTGAGCGGTTCAGGGACATCACTCCCGAGTTTCCGTCTCAGTCCAATAATGTTGCAAGAACATTTGAATTATTGAACGACGCTATATTTAAACTTGCTTCCAAAACGGGGAAAGCAGGTTTCTTGTCCGCCAATACTCTCAACCTGCCTTTCATTAATGCAAGGAATAAATTCGACACGGCAGGACAGGGTATTCCGAGAGTTCCTCTGCGTATGGACGACGAGGCGGAAGACTTAGAGCTATCATTACCGTCGTCGGCTTCTATTCCAACCGCGGTGTTGGAAACAACTATTTCGTCTAACAGAGCCAGTTTAGATGCCTTATCTTACGCAGATCACCTTACTAAGGCGTTATCACTGCGCCTTCAAGGGAAAGAATTTCAGGATATACAATCCTCTTTAAGACTTCTTTCAAGGGCAGTAGCTTATTCCACGTGTAACTCCGCCCTTTCAGTGGCAAACCTGGAGTTGGTTAGACGTGACGCAGCCCTAGCTACATCCACACTCGTGGATACTAAGGTGAAGAACTCTCTCAGAGTCGCTTCGGTCTCCGGAGAACTTCTCTTTGACGGCAAGCTTTCTGCTATTTATGATAAAATTACAAAGAAAGCTTTGGATTCTCTGTTGTTCAAATTTGCTTCTAAGAAGTCGGATACGGCAGACAAGAATAAGACAGGCACTTCTGGGTCTAATGCGCCCAAGAGAGGTTCCTATAGAGGTTCCGGTGCGTCCTCTTGGTCTTATTCGAGAGACCGTCAAGGTAGCGACTCACGTTCGGGATGTCCTTCGGGCCGGGCAACCGGTCGGACGCCCCGAGGTCGACGGGACAAGGTGCGGGTCGTGGAGGACGTGGTTTCTCCTACCGCAGGCCTCGCAGGTCCAGGAGGTGATGGCTTAAACCTCTATCGCGTACCGGTTGGCGGAAGGTTGTCGAGCTTTTCACAAGAATGGGCGTCGATTACGGACGACCCTTGGGTGAGAGGAGTGACTTCGGAAGGTCTAAAGATATACTTCAAACGAAAGCCTCCATTAACTCGAAGTCCAAAATGGACTCAACTTCCGTCAAATCCGCAGAAAAGAGATGCTCTATTATCAGAGGTGCAGTCTCTTTTAATGAAGAACGCGGTAGAGGTCGTAGAAAACCAGGATGCTCCGGGATTCTACAGCCATCTGTTTCTGGTTCCGAAACCAGATGGCTCGTTCCGTCCAGTCATAGATTTGAGCTGGATAAACAAGCTGATCGTCGCTCCGAAGTTTTATATGGAGACGATTCGGTCGGTCAGAGCGAGTATTCGAGTGAACGATTATGCAACAAGCATAGATCTCAAAGATGCGTACTTTCACGTCATGGTACATCCGACATTCAGAAAGTATCTACGCTTCGCAGTCCTAGGAGTGGTGTATCAATTCCGGGCGATGTGCTTCGGATTGAATCTAGCACCCTGGGCTTTCACTCGGGTAATGAACTCGGTAATGATCTATTTCCGAGCTCATTCGTCTGCGGTAACGTCGGCCTACCTGGACGATATTCTTCAGAGGTATGGCAACGAGTTAACGCTTCAGAACGATGTTCAGAATCTACTTCTATTGCTCCGACGTCTCGGTTTTATAGTAAACGAGGAGAAGTCGGATCTGGTGCCGTCCAAGTCATTCACACATCTGGGAATGAGCTTCGAGACGCACAACAATCTCGTTCGTCTGCCGTTAACCAGAGCGAAATTAGTCAGTTGTTACGCTCGCTATTGTCTGCACGCAGACAAAGTCACAGCGAGAGAATTTATGAGACTGATAGGTCTGTGCGGAGCCGCTGCGGATCTCATTCCGATGGGGCGGTTACGCACAAGTCCTCTCCAAATTTTCTTGACTCAGAATTGGAGTGTGAAAATTCATTCGCTCGACATAGACGTTCTCTTGTCAGATCAAGTGAAACAAGAGATTCAGACTTGGGCAAACATTCAGTGGTTAACTCAAGGAGTTCCGCTGCAGTTGCCGGATCCGAGTTTTACCATTATGACGGATGCCAGTCAAACAGGTTGGGGTGCATCATTGATCCCAACGGATTCGAGATGCCAGGGTCTTTGGGATCCGCAATTCCTGGGCAAGCACATAAACATCAAGGAAATGATGTCAATTTGGCTTGCGTTACGTCATTGGATGGACATTATTCACAATGCTCATGTCCAAATCCTATCCGACAATACGACAGTAGTAGCGTATATACGGAATCAGGGAGGCACTCATTCAGTTCCGTTGTTGAATCTAACGGAAAGAATCCTTCTGTTTGCGCTAGAACATCAGGTTCTTCTTTCGGTCCGTCACATACCGGGTCGTCTGAATGTGCTAGCAGACTCCCTTTCACGAAAGGGTCGCTTGTTGCCGTCGGAGTGGACTCTCAACAAACAAGTATTCAATCAGATTTGCTACCAATGGGAACGGCCAATGATAGATTTATTTGCGACACATCTCAACAATCAGTTGCAGACGTATGTGTCTCCGTGTCCGGATCCAAGAGCATTTGCAGTAGACGCTCTGTCGATCTCTTGGGACGGAATGATAGGATATGCGTATCCTCCAGCGCCGTTAATTCAGCAAGTATTGCTAAAGATAAAACAATCTCAATGCAAGATTCTGTTGGTAGCGTCTCTGTCTCCACAGAGACCGTGGATAAATCTACTCAGGTGTCTGTTGTGGGACCTACCGCGAAAGCTTCCTCCACGGGAGGATCTTCTTTCGCAGGGGAAATCGCGTCAACTCCATCACAACCCGCAAGGTCTCAACCTTCACGTTTTTCCGTTGTGCGGTCCTTCTTGCATGGCAAGCACTTTACAGGACGAGCCGTGGATGCGATTTCTAACTGTAGGAGGACCTTCTCTTCGCTAAACTATGCGGCTAAGTGGAAGGTTTTTCGTCGTTGGTGTAGGGATCATTCTGTAGATATTTTCGATCCCTCTATACCAGACATTGCAAACTTTCTAGTATACTTGTTTGACGAAATCAAACTGCAGCCTGTTACTATTAAGGGTTATAGGTCTATGTTATCTGATACCTATGCACATCATGATAGTTTACAAATTGGATCTAATGTCTCTTTATCTAAGTTGGTTAGAAACTTCTCGATAAATAGACCCAGAACTCTTAGGTTAATTCCTAAATGGAATTTAGCTTGGGTTCTTCTTAAATTGAAGGAAAAGCCATTTGAACCTCTTGGGACAGTAGATTTCAAATTCTTATCTTATAAGACAGCTTTTCTCTTAGCTTTCTCTTCTGCTAGAAGAGTCAGTGAGCTTCATGCACTGTCGGTGGATGATTCTCACTATCGTAATGTCGGGAACACTATCACCTTCACTACTAATGTGGGTTTTTTAGCTAAGAATCAGGCTCCTAATAAATATCCGGAACCTATTGTCATTAAGGCTCTTCCGTCTTCAGACGGGCGTAGGCCTTTACTCTGTCCTGTTAGAGCATTACATATCTATAAACAGAGATCTCAGTTCATCAGAAAGGGACGAAAACGTTTCTTTCTGTCTTTGATGCCTAATAGAAGGGACATTTCGGTCCATTCTATTGCTAGATGGATTCAATTTACTATCCGTACTGCTTATGAGAGTTTATCTTCTCAGCAGTCTGTGCTTAAGATTTCCGCTCATGAAGTAAGAGCTCTTGCTACTTCTTGGGCTTACGCTAATAGTATTGCTATTACAGATTTAATGAAGGCTGCTTATTGGTCTCAGCCATCCACATTCACGAATTTTTATCTCAGAAATATTGAGTCCATTTCTGGAGACCTGCATTGTTTAGGTCCGTTATCTGTTGCTCAGAATGTCGTCCACTAAACAGTTGCAACTATAGTTTTGCAGGCTTTCTGTTCCGGCAGTGACTCCGTCCGGCTGCCCTCTTCGCTCTGGGCTATTTGATCAAGGGGAAGGGGGGGCGGGGGGGGGGGGGGGGGGGGAGGGTGTTCCCTTAGGTCACCTGCTTTATAGTGAAAAGCAAGGGAATGCCTCCTCCAAAGTCAGTCTTTCTGAGTCGCTTCCGGGATGGTTTTAAAGTGTAATATTAATGTTAAAATTCATTCATGTCATATTTTCAAAGTGTAGCTCGGTGTGAAGCATTTGTATTTGTCAAGTGTCAAACGGGCGTTGATATACAATCCTCGGACACTTTTAAAAGATTATAAAGAGTCTCAATTCTCTGGACTAACTTTATTTATTGGCTTACTTTAAAAATAATTAGTATAAAGGGTTATACTGGATGTTAATAGAGAACATGAATGTTATTGTGCTCAATTATGAAGGGTTTTGTATCTTTCTAATTTAACATTAAATAAGAAAGATACATGTAAAGCCTAATACTCCTTTTCTCCTTAAGGGGTTGCCTCTATATTATATAGTTGAGCTTATTGGATTTTCCTCTATGTCCTAGGCCCTCCAGCCTTTTTACTATTCAGCTAAGTCTGGGTCATTGGTACAGTATAAAAATGTTAAAAAATTTATAGTAATTTATATATTTTTTATACTTACCAATGACCCAGACGGGGATGGCCCTCCCAGGAGTTGGGAACGCTTGCCTCCCTGCTGAGTACATAGCGCTGACCAGGCACTGCCAGTAAGAATGATAATTGGTGCCAATTTCGGAACGTCCTTGACACTGCGCATGCGCAGTTGGGGCGAAGTATGGAGGTCCTATAGGACATGATTTCTTTTGGTTTTGGATGCAAATTTTGGGGATTGGGGGGCAAAATTTGTGTTTGGCCCTGGTTTTGTTAGAGTTAGCACCAGCTAAGTCTGGGTCATTGGTAAGTATAAAAAATATATAAATTACTATAAATTTTTTAACTTTCTTTAAAAATCTTCTTCTTCAGATCCAGCAGTCTGAATGTTTTGATATTTGATGTGCAGAATCCTTAGGGGTGTGAGATTCAGGTTTGTTAAAGCCAAGTCCCTGGGTTCATATATGGGCTCCCTGTGGGAGCCCGAATTATGACTTAGTTCAATATGAGGAATATTCTTTAAAAATCTTTTTTTAGATCCACTGGTCAGAATATTTGGATATTTGGTTTCAGTTTTTCTTAAGAGGAGCAGATGCAACTTGTGGAAATCAATTCTCTGGGTTGATATGTATGCTACCATGTCAGGTGAGCGCTCTCAAGCCCCCTGGGGCCTCTTGTTTAATTTCTCATGGAATAAAATTGAAAAAAAAATGGAAGAATAAAAATAAAAATGTAATTGAGGTTTAATGTAATAGTTTATTCTTTTCAGCTCACCTGAGCGAAGCTCAAGGGGAGCTTTACTAATCACTTTCTGTCCGTCGTCGTCGTCCGGCGTTAACTTCACATTATCGACTTCTCCTCCTAAACCACTAGCCCAATTTTATTCAAATGTTGGCTAAATGTTTATTACCTAATGCCAATTCAGATTTGTTCAAATGAAGTTGCCCCCCCCTCCTGGGTGGTGCCACGCCCCCAAGGGGCACCAAAATCTTTGTAAATCTTCTTCTCATCAACCAGCAGTAGCAGAGACTTGATATTTGGTGTGCAGCTTCCTTTTGAGGTGTAGACTCAGATTTGTTCAAGAGAAGTTTGTGGGGCTATACTTGGTGTCGTTATGGGAGGGGCAAAAGTTTTTGCCCCGCCCAAAATTTCTATTTTCCAAACTGAGAGGCTGATTTGAACCAAATTTTATGTGAGGGCTTATTGGGTCATGAGTACTTGATTTATGCAAAAAAAAAATTTCCTGCAGCCCCGTGGGAACCGCAGGAGCTAAAAATAGAAAAAATTTAAAACGCCCATATCTCCAAAACTGCATGGCACTGAGAATTTTTATTTGGTGTGCAGCTTCCTTAGGACCAACAGAAAGGATTGGTAAAAAAAAATTGCCATCGGTTTTATCATAGGGTACAGTTTCGGGACATTGAAAAAGTGCTGAGTCAGCACTTTTTAACACCGTAGGCAATGGGAAAAACATTAAAAAATCTTCTTCTCCAGATCCAGCAGGCAGAATCTTTTGATATTTGGTATGCAACATTGTAGGGTGGATCTGATTCAAGTTTGTTCAAATCGGCCCCCTGGGTTCATATTTGGGCTCAGTATAGGAGCCCGATTTCGAACTTAGTGCATTTCAGGCAAATTTCGTAAAAAATCTTCTTCTCCAGATCCAGCAGGCAGAATCTTTTGATATTTGGTATGCAACATTGTAGGGTGGATCTGATTCAAGTTTGTTCAAATCGGCTCCCTAGATTCATATTTGGGCTCACTATAGGAGCTCGAATTCGAACTTCGTGCATTTCTGGCAAATTTCTTCAAAAATCTTCTTCTCCAGATCCAGCAGGCAGAATCTTTTCATATTTGGTAAGCAACATTGTGGGGTGGATCTGATTCAAGTTTGTTCAAATCGGCCCCCTGGGTTAATATTTGGGCTCAGTATAGGAGCCCGATTTCGAACTTAGTGCATTTCAGGCAAATTTCTTAAAAAATCTTCTTCTCCAGATCCAGCAGGTAGAATCTTTTGATATTTGGTATGCAACATTGTAGGGTGGATCTGATTCAAGTTTGTTCAAATCGGCCCCCTGGGTTCATATTTGGGCTCAGTATAGGAGCCCGATTTCGAACTTAGTGCATTTAGGCAAATTTCTTAAAAAATCTTCTTCTCCAGATCCAGCAGGCAGAATCTTTTGATATTTGGTAAGCAACATTGTGGGGTGGATCTGATTCAAGTTTCTTCAAATCGGCTCCCTGGGTTTATATTTGGGCTCACTATAGGAGCCCAAATTTGAACTTAGTGCATTTCAAGCAAATTTATTAAAAAAATCTTCTCCTCCAGATCCAGCAGGCAGAATCTTTTGATATTTGATATGCGACATTGTGGGGTGGATCTGATTCAAGTTTGTTCAAATCGGCTTCCTAGATTCATATTTGGGCTCACTATAGAAGCTCGAATTCGAACTTAGTGCATTTCTGGCAAATTTTTTCAAAAATCTTCTTCTCCAGATCCAGCAGGCAGAATCTTTTGATATTTGGTATGCAACATTGCGGGGTGGATCTAATTCAAGTTTGTTCAAATCGGCCCCCTGGATTCATATTTGGTCTTAATATAGAAGCCCGACTTCGGACTTAGTGCATTTCGGGCAAATTTATTAAAAAATCTTCTTCTCCAGATCCAGCAGGCAGAATCTTTTGATATTTGGTATGCAACATTGTGGGGTGGATCTGATTCAAGTTTGTTCAACTCGGCTTCCTAGATTCATATTTGGGCTCACTATAGAAGCTCGAATTCGAACTTAGTGCATTTCAGGCAAATTTCTTAAAAAATCTTCTTCTCCAGATCCAGCAGGCAGAATCTTTTGATATTTGGTATGCAACATTGCGGGGTGGATCTGATTCAAGTTTGTTCAAATCGGCCCCCTGGATTCATATTTGGGCTTAATACAGAAGCCCGAATTCGGACTTAGTGCATTTCGGGCAAATTTATTAAAAAATCTTCTTCTCCAGATCCAGCAGGCAGAATCTTTTGATATTTGGTATGCAACATTGTGGGGTGGATCTGATTCAAGTTTGTTCAAATCGGCTTCCTAGATTCATATTTGGGCTCACTATAGAAGCTCGAATTCGAACTTAGTGCATTTCAGGCAAATTTCTTAAAAAATCTTCTTCTCCAGATCCAGCTTCAGAATCTTTTCATATTTGGTAAGCAACATTGTGGGGTGGATCTGATTCAAGTTTGTTCAAATCGGCCCCCTGGGTTTATATTTGGGCTCCGTATAGGAGCCCAAATTTTAACTTAGTGCATTTCAGGCATATTTCTTAAAAAATCTTCTTCTCCAGATCCAGCAGGCAGAATCTTTTGATATTTGGTATGCAACATTGTGGGGTGGATCTGATTCAAGTTTGTTCAAATCGGCTCCCTGGGTTTATATTTGGGCTCAGTATAGGAGCCCAAATTTGAACTTAGTGCATTTCACGCAAATTTCTTTGAAAATCTTCTTCTCAAGATCCAGCAGGCAGAATCTTCTGATATTGGGTATGCACCATGCTTAGGGGGGTGAGATTCAAGTTTGTTCAAGCCACGTCCCTGGGTTCATATTTGGGCTCACTGTGGTAGCCCGAATTATAACTTAGTTCAAAATGAGGAATTTTCTTTAAAAATCTTCTTCAGATCCAGCAGTCAGAATGTTTTGATATTTGGTATGCAGCATCCTTAGGGGGTGAGATTTAAGTTTGTTCAAGCCATGTCCCTAGGTCCATATTTGGACTCACTGTGGGAGCTCGAATTGTAACTTAGTTCAAAATGGGGACTTTTCTTTAAAAATCTTCTTCTTCAGCCATGTCCCTAGGTCCATATTTGGACTCACTGTGGGAGCTCGAATTGTAACTTAGTTCAAAATGAGGACTTTTCTTTAAAAATCTTCTTCTTCAGATCCAGCTGTCGGAATGTTTTGATATTTGGTGTGCAGCATCCTTAGGGGGGTGAGATTCAAGTTTGTTAAAGCCAAGTCCCTGGGTTCATATATGGGCTCCCTGTGGGAGCCTGAATTATAACTTAGTTCAATATGAGGAATATTCTTCAAAAATCTTTTTTTTTTTAGATCCACTGGTCAGAATCTTTGGATATTTGGTATAAGCTTTTCTTAGGAGGAGCAGATGCAACTTGTTGAAATCAATTCTCTGGGTTGATATAAATTTAGGCTACCATGTCAGGTGAGCGCCCTCAGGCCCCTTGGGGCCTCTTGTTTAAAATAGCTAGCACAAGATAATAATATACATGTAGCAAGTAGCACAAATAAAACTATGATAAATCAAACAACGATAATACAGCTAAGAATAAATTTACAAGACTACTTAGATGAGAACACCTTGGTACAAACAAAAAAATTATATTACGAGTTGCATCCATATATTATCATTGTGCCCCACCCCTCTCTGTTTCTCCCATCCCTCTGTGTTTCTTCATCTTGGTGCAAGTACTTGTTGCCCAACCAATTAGCACTAAACCCAAGTAGCACAAATGAAAATATGATAAATCAAACAACGATAATATAGGTTTGTTTTAGAGTAAAGCCCATGGCTTTAAATTATCACCTCTTAGTGCTTATAGTACCATTAAAGTCTTCATCTCACAATATATCAAAGCGCATATCATCCAGCTTTTTTTCATTCACACATCTGACTTCAGAGCGTGAACACCTTGCTAGACATGGAATTACCAGACAGACTTGTGAAAGCCATTTCAGCTCTGGGCGTCTCATGCCCTATTTCCTGGACTATCCAGGAAACAGGCTTGAGCGTCCACCTGAAACTGGAGTTCGAAATTGAAAAGAACACAACACCAACCCCTTCAGGGAGAGGTAGTACCTTTGGAGAGAGGATCCCCCCTCCCTCTGGTCAACACCCAAAGGGGCACGGAGTTCCTGATAAGAGCAACAACAAGAGAAAGAAGAAGAGTCCGTTGACCAAGCGCGGGGATGCCCGACGCTTGGAGGCCTTCCGGAATAGGAAGAAAGAGTTGAGTGAGGGGGTGGAGGCTCTGGAGGCAGCCGCCAGTTCCCCTCCTGGTCCCACTGGTACACCCAATCAACTGTCGGCTCCTGAGCTGGTACAGTTGGATGAGGAACATCCAGTGGAGACTGAGGAGGAACTGGAAGTTGCTTTTTCACCACCTCCCACCCCTCACTCCCTTCTTCCTTCACTACCGGAAAGCCTGGGAGTAGCAACAGAACAGCCACCACAATATCCTAACACCATCGTGCAAAATGCACTAAGAGTAATAGAGATGGCAAAAGAAGAATTCGCCAAAACTATCGAGTACTTAACCCTTTACCCAACGCAGACGATATCAAAATTTATTATTTTAAATATCATTTTTTCAAATTTTTCAAAAAATTTCAACAAAACCATATCATGTGACCCCTCGTTGGAACGAGCTCGATATTTTTTCAACTGCTGAAGTTGCATATTACGCGGGCGGATGTGGGCGATTCGTTAGGTAAAGGGTTAAAGAAATCAAAAGAATTATCCAGAATAGCATTAGAAGAATATTATGCGCGCACATCAACACCACCACCAGCCTCATCACCATGCCAACCTCCACTAAAGAAAAAGAGCCGCAAAAAGCCCAGAAGGGGTAAACCTTTTCCCTCCTTCCTTTTCCTCCTCCACAACGCCTCGACATTATTCAAAAACAAACAGCCAACGAGGGTTGAAAGGGGCTTGTTCTCCATACCGTCCCTGCGTGCCTTCAGCGCGCGAAACCATTTCGTTCGTTCTTACTGTTTATACAGCAAAACGACTTGATATTGTTATGCCATACAGCACACTGTGTGTGTGACAGATCGACTAGCTTACTGTTTATACAGTAATTCAACCTATTTTGTTTTTATTTAGTACTTTGAAAATAGTGTGACATTAAATAGAACAAATTCTTGCTTTTTCTTGTAACAAAATCTTGAAATTAAATTTTTTTTAGTTTGGGGTAAATGTCTTCTCTTTTTTTTCTAACTTGGGGAAAATGTCCACCCTCTGATTTGAAATTAGAGGAAAATGTCCTGGGTGACACTTTTTTAGGGGAAAATGTCCGGAACCCAGTCTGAGTGTGTGTTCTCTTGAAGGTCAAATATTTGTTTGACATCAACTCCTAGCAGTCTGGCAGTATAATTGCATGCCATCAGTGAAACAATCAATTTTCCCTTAGATGACTGAAAATTGAAACAGATGATATTATTCTTAAGTCTTCAATTATACTGGGAAAAGATTTGGCAGCTAAATATTGGGTTGACTTTTTGGTTATCTATTTTTTTTCTCAAAATCAGGGCGACGGGCAGATTTTTATTCTGCATAGGACCATTCAAATATTACCCCCTGTCTAGTGTCTATCCATCCGTTTGTTCGTCCATCCATCTGTCCCTCCGTCTGTCTTTCTGCCCTTAACAACTTTGGATCTTATCACAGTCAGTGGATGTTTGATTTGAAAGATCTTTGGTATGCTGACAGCAGGCTTGGGTCGAATACTTTGTAAATGTATTCGAATACAAATACTTTGAAATTTCATGAATATGAATATGAATACAAATACACAAATTTTCAAATGTATTTGAATACGAACACAAATACATTACAATGTATTCATGAATTATTTTTAGCTCCACTTTGACGAAGCCAAATTTGAGCTTATGCCATGGCCAGTTGTCCGTCATCCGTCTGTCCGTCAACACGACTCGGGCTAGAGGGTGTATTTATGAACCGATCTTTATAAAACTTATTGGGTACCTTTGTTATGACCGTGGGACTATAACGAGTGTTTTGGGGTCCAATCTGAAATTCCAGTTGGCCGCTGGCAGCCATTTTGTACAAAATAAGGTGCGATCAGATTTTTGCACAGAACTTCCATATGAAAGCGCTGATTTGAATAATTTTTTTGTATGAATGTTTAGTACCATGTGATTCATCACATATAATACAGGGTTTTTTCTTGTGCGTTTATTATGCAAATTTGACTAACTTTGATGTATTTAGTGTTACTTTCACCACTGTAACTGCAAATGCCAATACAGCTCTGGCTAGAGGCCGTATTTATGAACCGATCTTTACGAAACTTCTTGGGTACCTTTGGTATCACCGTGGGACGAGAACGAGTGTTTTTGAGTCCGGTCTGAAATTCAAGATGGCCGATGGCAGCCATTTTGTACAAAATTAGGTGCAATCAGATTTTTGCGCAGAACTTCCATATGAAAGCGCTGATTTGAATAATTTTTTGTGTGAATGTTTAGCACCATGGGATACATCACATATAATATGGGTTTTTTTCCCGTGCATAAATTATGCCAATTAGAATAACTTTGATCTATTTAGTGTTACTTTCAGCACTGAGACTGCAAATGCCAATACAGCTCGGGCTAGAGACGTATTTTTGAACCGATCTTTACGAAACTTCTTGGATATCTTCGTTTTCACCTAGGATGAGAATGAGTGTTTTTTAGGTGCAGTCTGAAATTCAAGTTGGCCGCTGACAGCCATTTTGTACCTTAGCTAGTGCAATCAGTTTTTTAGCTCAACTTGACAAAGTCAAGCTGAGCTATTGCCATCACTTCTCGTCCATCTGCGTACGTCTGTACGTCCACAATTTCCTTTAGCACACCTCACAGGTCACATTTTGGATTGGATTGCTTTGAAACCTGGCATGCTTGTTTGGAGTGACCTCTAGATGGGAGCTATCGATTTTCTTCCATTTCTGTCAAAAAATGTTGCCGCGACCATCGTTCTTAGAACTTAGTTTAGTCAGACCTCAATATTTCCTATTGGCACACCCAACAGGGCACATGATCGGATTGCTTTGAAACCTGTCATGCTTGTTTGGGGAGACCTCTAAAGGGGAGCTATCGATTTTTAGCTCAACTTGACAAAGTCAAGCTGAGCTATTGCCATCACTTCTCGTCCGTCGGCATACGTACGTTAGTACGTACGTCCACAATTTCCTTTGGCTCATCTCACAGGTCGCATTTATGATCAGATCGCTTTGAAACTTGGTACGCTTGTTTAGGGTGACCTCTAGATGGGAGCTATCAATTTCCTTCAATTTCCATCCAAAAATGTTGCCGCGGCCAACGTTCTTAGAACTTAGTTTAGTCAAACCTCAATATTTCCCTTTGGCACTCCATACAGGGCACATTTATGATTTGATTGCTTTGAAACTGGGTTTTCTTGTTTGGGGTGACCTCTAGATGGGAGCTATCGATTTTCTTCAATTTCCGTCAAAAAATGTTGGCACAGCCAACGTTCTTAGAACTTAGTTTAGTCAAACCACAATATTTCCCTTTGGCACACCTACAGGGCACATTTATGATTGGATTGCTTTGAAACTTGGTATGCTTGTTTGGGGTGACCTCTAGATGGGAGCTCTCGATTTTCTTCAATTTCTGTCAAAAAATGTTGCTGCGGCCAACGTTCTTAGAACTTAGTTTAGTCAAACCACAATATTTCCCTTTGGCACACCCCTACAGGACACATTTATGATCAGATTGCTTTGAAACCTAGCATGCTTGTTTGGGGTGACCTCTAGATGCGAGCTATCGATTTTTTTCCTTTTCCGTCCGTCAAAAAATGTTTCCACTGGCAACAATCTTTGAACTTAGTTTAGACAGGTATCAAAATATTCCTTCGGCATGCCCTACAGGGCACATTAATGATGAGATCAGTTTGAAACTTTGTATGCTTGTTTGGGGTTTCCTCTAGATGGGAGCTATCGATTTTCGATTTGCGTCAAAAAATGTTGCAATGACCTTCGATGAATTTAGTTCAGTTGTGCATCAATATATCCCTTTGGCTCACCCTGCAGTGCACATTTTTGACCAGACCACTTTGAAGCTTGGTATGCTTGTTTGGGGTGACCTCTTGACGTGAGCTATGGATTTTCGTCCATTTCCGTCAAAAATAGTTGCTATTGGCAACGACCTCTGATGAACTTAGTAAAAACTTAGTGCAGTTAAGCATCAATATTTCCCTTTGACACACCCTGCAGGGCACATTTATGATTGGATCTCTTGCAAATTTGGTGTACTTGTGTGGGGTGACATCCATATGGGAGCTGTCGATTTTCTTCCATTTCTGTCAAAAAATGTTGCCGCTGACCTTTGAACTTAGTTTAGTTGGGCTTCAATATTTCCCTTTAACACACCCTTCAGAGCACATTTATGATCGGATCACTTTGAAACTTGGTTTGTGTGTTTGAGGTGACCTCTAGATGTGAGCTATTGCTTTTTTTCATTTCCATAAAAAATTATTGTAGTTATCACCAGCCTTTGACCTTACTGCATTTATGCATCAACTTATCCCTTTTGAACTCTCAGCAGGGTATATTTATGAATTTCTATAACCCCCCCCCCCCCCAAAAAAACCCAAAAAACATTGCCACAAGCAATGACCTTCTACTTAGTGCATTTGTGCATTAACATCTTCCTTTGGCATACCTCAGAGGGCACATTCATTATCAGGTTGTTTTGAAACTTTGTATGCTTATGCAGGGTGACAAAGATAGGAGCTATTGATTTTCTTTTCATTTCCATCAAAAACTGTTGCTGTTAGCAACAATCTTTGAATTTATTGCATTTGTGCATCAGCATTCTTTGACATGGCCTACAGGCCACATTTATCATAGGATTGTGTTTGAACTTGGTGTGCTCATTAGGCAAGACCTTTAAATAAGAGATATTGATTAGCATTCATTTCTGTGAAAAAAGTTGCCATCCACAATAACCTCTGAACATACTGCGTTTGTGTATCAACATTCTTCTTTTAGCCAGTCTTACAGATTACATTTAAAAATGCATGGATTACTTTGACGTTGTCCACACACAATGCTGTGATGTTGACATTTCATCTAATAACATTGGTACTAGTGATCTTCAATTTTGCCGCTTCAAGTTCAAGTTTGTCAAGTTGAGCTACAGTGTCATTGACACTTTCATCTTCCATTTCCGTCAAAAAATGTTGCCGCGGTCAACTTTCTTAGAACTTAGTTTAGTCAGACCTCAATATTTCCCTTTGGCACACCCTACAGGGCACATTTATGATCGGATTGCTTTGAAAGTCAGGGTGAGCTTTTCTTATCACTCTTCGTCCGTCGTCCAACCATCCGTCGTCCTGCGTGAAGGTGGTGTTTGAGCCTCTCTCCCCTAAACCACTGGCCACATTTTAATTAAATTTCATGTAAGTAGTTGTTATATAGGGGCATTTTGATTTTTATGCAAATTAGGTTTCGGCTCATATTGAATAGAGGTGTGGGGAAAAAATGGCCAAATTTTTTGAAAATCTTCTTCTAATGAACCACCGGTAGCAGAGACTTGATATGTGGTATACAGAGTCCTTTTGAGGTTTAGAATCAAGTTTGTTCAAGAGAAGTTTGTGGGGCATTATTTGCCTTCGTTATGGGAGGGGCAAGAATTTCTGCCACTCCCAAAATTTTTATTTTCCAAACCGAGAGGCAGATTTGAACCAGATTTGATATGAGGTATTTAATTTATGCCCCCAATTTTTTTTTCCCTTCGCCCCATGGGAATTGCAGGAGCTAAAAATAGAAAAAAATTAAAACGCCCATATCTCCAAAACTACATGGCACTGAGAATTCTTATTTGGTGTGAAGCTTCCTTAGGACCAACAGAATGGAATAGTCCAAAAAAATTGCTATCGGTTTTATCATGGGGTGCTTTTGGGAGACTTTGACAAAGTGCTGAGTCAGCATTTTTTAACACTGTGTGTAATGGGAAAAACATGTAAGATTACTTTTCTCCCAAATCACTGCTCCAAAAGTTTATTCATATTTAGGCTGAAAATTTGGGGGCCCGTTCCGGACTTCGAAATTTTGGACCAAAATCCGAAACAATGTTTTTGTTTTTTTTTTTATGCGTTTCGGTCAATTTTAAGACAAAATTATAATTTTTTTTTACACTGAAAATTTGGGGTACTGGTGGGACTTAGAAAATTTTGTACCAAAATCCGGAATTTTTTTTTGGTTTTTCATGCGTTTCGGTAAATTTCAAGACAAAAAAAATTTTTTTTTTTACTCTGAAAATTTGGGGGTCCAGGTGGGACTTTAAAAATTTTGTACCAACATCCGTAATTTTCTTTGTTTGTTTTTTATGCGTTTCAGTAAATTTTAAGACAAAAAAAAAATTATTTTTTTTTACACTGAAAATTTAGGGTTCGGGTAGGACTTAGAAAATTTTGGACCAAAATCCGGAAATTAGTTTTTTGGGTTTTTATGCGTTTTAAGAAGAAAAAAAAATTTAGGCTGAAAATATTTTGTTTGGGAAAAAAATCTGTTTTTTATGCGTTTATCTCAATTTTGGGACCTAAAAGTGCAGGAACAGAAAATAGAAGGAAAATCCTGTGTATTGTGTGGGCACAATCACTTCATCTAGTTGCAGTCCAGGAACATTACACATAAAAATGGCCAAGTAGGGGAAAAAATACCACAAAGCTGATTTTTTGCACATAAGCTGTCTATATCATCATACATACTATGTCAAAAGTCCCCATGATTCTGAGCGGAGCTTTTTGAGTAATGAGCCATTTTATGTTTTTCTCACCCAGGTAAAAAAAATGTTTTGCTAGCTATATGCATTTAACAGGGTTCATACAGCTCTTGAAAAACCCTTGAAAATGAGTTTTTTCTTGAAAAACCCTGGAATTTGAAATTAGCCCTTGAGAAACCCTTGAACTTTCAGAAATCTCTTGAAAAACCCTTGAATACCAAGCTATTTCCTGGGCATTGTAAATATATGTGTACTCGCCTTTTACTTGTTTGTTGCATTCGTGTCGCTCAGTTAAAAAAAAACATAAAAAAGTATGGAACGTTTTACTAAGATTACTGTAACACAGATCACACTTTGGATACCAGTACTTCCTGACTTCCAAAGTCAGATCCGTGTCACATGAATCTTTGATTTTTAGAGCTCATACAACAAGCTGAATAGTATATGTAGCCCTTGGAAAAAAAGAAGCCCTTGAAAAACCCTTGAACTTTGTGAGCAAATTTTTGTATGAACCCTGTTTAATCCTATTCTGAGAGTAAAGTATTAATACTTCATGTCTTATGACTTTGATATAATGAAGTATACCACTTTATGTAATTATAAATGTTTTCGTTAGGTTACAGCCTTTTATCTTGTCACAGCACAGGAAAATGTTGAAAAAACAGGGTTTTCCGTGCTTCGTTTTCATTCAAATTTTGTGAATCGAGGGCTTGTTTACGGAAAACTTCATTATGAGTGGGGATAATTTTTCTCTCAAAAACTTCTCTGGTGACCTGGGCATATATAAAAAGTAATTTCATTGCGCCCCATATACAGTTCTCATTTAAATTGATATAAAACTTAACCCTACACCCTAAAAACTGCGATTGCCTCAATAACGCTCCGAGTAATGTTGTCCGATTTTTGGCTATTTATGTTTGGATTATAGTTTGTTTTTGGATCACATTTTAGCAAAGCAATAATTTATGGGTACCGGAAGACAATATCGGACAGAAAAGTTTTAAATGTATATCAATTAACCCTTTAACATTGGTGCCGTAAGTACATGTGAGATAGTTCAGTATACAGAAATGATTAAGATACCGAAACTGGGTGTCAGATTTTTTTCATATCACCCAAAAGCCTCACTCAATCCCTCCCGAAGTGAGAGTGGCTTATGGCTGGTAGTGGTATTGAAGATTTGTGGGAAGCGGTTTATGCACCTGGGACAGTTGTTCACATGTTGATGGACAAATTCCTGATGAAAGCATTTCAGCCGACATCATGTCTTTAATTTCCTCTGAGTTGGAACGAAAATATCTCTTAACAGATAATTTGAATCATTCGGTGGATGAAGTGGAGCAAATCTTCAAATATTTGTGTGATCAAATCAGTAATGAAAGTCGAACTGGCAAACTATGGGTGCAATATTCTCAGCAAGTGGAACTTATTAAAGACTTTATAAGTGCTGAACGTACCGGAGATTGGAATCGCCACCTAATCGGCATCAAATCCATGCTTCCTCATTTCCACGCTGCTGGTCACCTGGCTTATGCGAAATGCGCCCCATCTTTATATACAACAAATGGAGGATCTGCCTTCCAAGATGACAGAAGTTGATGATTACACGTCTTTCACTAAGCTTGGCTATTTCACGATCAGACGGAGTAATATGTATTGGGGTGGTAATTTCTCAAACCAGACCATAGAACAGTGTTTAATGTGCATCTTGAAAGTATCCGGAGGTATGACAAGAGGGCGTGGCATAACGGATACGACACTTGCAAAATGGGTGACAACTCTGCCCAGGTGTGCACCTCTTTGTTCTGCTCTCGAACAGTTATCCAATGTATATACTGGTGACAGTGAGCAACAGAAAGACATCAGACCTTCCACACAAAACCGAGACAGCGATGACATCACAAAACTCACTGACTGGCTGAAAGCCCACCATCCATTTCAAAATCGCCAAAAAGATCACCTAGTATCTCTATCTATAGGCAAGATTGCCGTTTCATCAGTCAACTGTGACAATGCAATAAGTGTGCGGACAGATGCAATCAAGAAGATAACAGGCAAAACCTTTTCTTCTTTTAAGTTGCATAGATCAGATGCAGCTAAATCATTGGCTGCAATGAGTAATACCATAACTGTTCATGATGATAAAGTTGTTGTGAATCCTTCTCTATTATTCAATCGAATCACATGTGTATTGGGATCACAAGAACAGATGAAAGATTACTTGGCATATGAACTCTCACCAGAACCCCCATCTCTCTTTGGTAATGGTGGCATGCGCAAGACACAGAAAAGTGTCCTAGGGACAATGCTGAAAGCAAAAGGCAAAGAATTGAACACTCTGCCTGATAAACCCCTATTCGTTCTTGATGGAGGTTACTTGATTCGTACTGTGATATGGCCAAAACAATCCAAGTATCGCGATGTGTGTGCAAATTATCTTATATAACCAAGCACTTTGCTCACATTGTCTTTGACGGTTATGCCAAATGTACAACGAAAAGTCAGGAGCAAATGCGTCGTACAAAAGGCTGGTGTTCAGCTGATCTAAAGGTTGAGCTTGATCTCCCAGTTACGCATTGTCAAAGTGACTTCTTAGCTAATGCATCCAACAAAAGCCAGTTGATTCAAATTCTCTGTGAATACCTGCAGGAATATCAAGAGACATCAAGGCTGAAGCTGAGAGTGATGCAGATACCTTGATTGTCAAAACAGCTTTCGATCTTGCATCAAAATCAGACTCAGACATTGTTGTTGTAGGAACTGACACTGACCTGCTTGTAATGTTACTGTCATTGGGAGGTAGGGAAATGAAATTACACATGCTCACATCTCGCGAGCACTCTTCTAGGGTTTACTTACAAGTACAAACTTGGCTATTCAACCCCCCCTGGTGGCTTCGTCGTGGGGCTGGGAGGAATGATGTGGATGTCTCAGCCCAATTATTTCTCAAGATGCTGTTGCACCTAAGTCGCTGTTGAATTTTATTAGTTGTGGATGTAAAGCTGGGTGTTCCAAGTCTTGTGGATGTTGGAAAGCAGGGTTGTTCTGTTCGAACATATGTAAAATATGTATGGGAATAGACTGTACCAATATTGATAAGCAACAATCTTTGAATTTATTGCATTTGTGCATCAACATTCTTTGACATGGCATACAGGCCACATTTATCATAGGATTGTTTTTTGAACTTGGTGTGCTCATCAGGCAAGACCTTCAGATTAGATTTTGCCATTTCATTTATAACTTACCATGTTCAAGTTTATCAAGTTGAGCTACAGTGTTATTGACACTTTCATTATACAAAACTACTGTATGAAAGTTCTGATTCGAATAAATTTTTGTCTGAATGTTTAGTAACATGGAATACATCACATATAATACAGGGTTGTTTCTCATGCAGAAATTATGCAAATTAGATGAACTTTGATATTTTCAGTGCTACTTACACACAGTAAGTACACATGTCAATATGGCTCGGGCTTGGGGCTGTATTTATGAACCGATCTTCATGAAACTTCTTGAGGTACCTTTGTTATCTCATTGAGACGAGAACGAGTGTTTCTGGGTGCAGTCCAAAATTCAAGATGTCTGCCAGTGGCCATTTTGTAGCGAAATTAGGTCCAATCAGTTTTTTGTACACAACTTCTATACATCTCAGGCTAAAGGCCGTATTTATGAACTGATCTTTACAAAACATCTTGGGTACCTTTGTTATCACCGTGGGACGAGAACTAGTGTTTTTGGGTGCGGTCCAAAATTCAAGATGACCACCGGCCACCATTTTGTACCAAAATTAGATACAATCAGTTTTTGGTACAGAACTTCTATATGAAGGTTCTGATTTGAAAAATTTTTTGAATAAATGTTTAACATGGAATACATCACATATAATACAGGATTTTTTCTCGTGCAGAAATTATGCAAATTAGATGAAGTTTGATTTATTCAGTGCTACTTATACACAGTAAGTGCACATGTCAATGTGGCTCGGACTAGAGGCTGTATTTATGAACCGATCTTCACAAAACTTTTTGGATACCTTTGTTATCACCTTGGGGCTATCACTGTGCTATGAGAACAAATATTTTTGGGTTCAGTCAGACCCACTCTGGGACTCAAAGATTTCTTTTCTAGTTTGGCATCCAACTGTCGCCCACCTTTACAATACTTTACCTATACATTTGTTACAGGCTACAGTCAGCATTTATGTACAGACCATTACAATACTTTATATGTACCTTTGTTATCAGGTCACTATCTGGATGTGTGTCATTGCTGTGTCACATACTATACATGTACATGTCTACAAGTTGAGCTACAGTGTCTTTGACACTTTCATTTGTTTCCCAGTGGTAATTTTAGTTGTTGTTGACTGATTCAAATAAAGTTTGGTATATTGGTGTATCAACATAAACCACAGGTTATGTTCAATTCGGGATTTGGTCCAACATTGTTTGCCAGAGTTACGTCCCTTTTTCGTCTTCGAAAAATTCATTTTTCTTCAAATACCTCAAATTGCGCACTTTTTTGGGGGACGTGTGGCCGGGCGGCCTTTTATTCAACTTAGAAACCCTTGATGGGGCATACCAGTGGCATTGCACTTTTTCGGAATTAACTTCCATTTTTCTGACTCTATGGTTAGGATTTTACAAAGAACATCAGCCAAGTCGTTCAGTAAACTAGCCCATATTTTCTGGTTTATCCTGAACTGACCAGATTATCTTGGCCGCCAGAAGAGTTAAAATTCCCATTTCATTTCAACTGGTTAACTGCTAAAAGCCACTGTCATGGCTCTGTTGAAAAGTGCTGAATGCCAGTTTTTTGGCTTTACACTGTGTGTATCAACACATCCTTTGCTCGGTAGTAGGAAAAATATTTTTAAAACATTTTGCTACAATTTATTGAAGAGTGCCTGCTGGCACTCTCCTTTAAATTGCAGCAAAACAACCAACTGGAACTCAATAAATTGCAGCAAAACAATTAACCAGGTGGCACTCCAGTAAATTGTAACAAAACAACTATAAACAAAATCTTACTAGAATAAGGTTGCTCTCCTTGATAGTGGCATGATTTCTTTGAAAACAATATTCATGTTACAAATTATGTTGAAAAAATACTTTGTCACTCTGCAAGTTAATATATATAATTTTTAGCTCAACATGACAAAGTCAAGATAAGCTATTGCCAGCATGCGTGCGGAAGTCTGTGAGTCTGTTCAAATTTTCTTTACCATATGCTACACCTCGTACTTGTCTGATCATCACAAAATTTTATATGCAGGTTTAAGGTAAAGTCTTGATGAGAACATCCCATTTTGGTCACGATCGGTTAACCGTGATGGCTGCATTGGCCTGAAACCCGAAAAATTTTAGCACAGTCTACAAGTCTACATCTCGTATTTATGAAAGGATTACACTGTAGCTTAGTAGGATGACTATTATGTCTAAATGAGAATGTCCAATTATGGTCGGATTCAGTCAATCCTGACTGCCACAGGTGCACGTTACCTAGATTCCTTTAGCACAGTCTACAGGTTGCATTTATCAAGGGATTTCATTGTAAATTGGTAGGATGACTCAGTGTAATGTGTAGGTGAGAACGTCCTATTTTGGCCATGATGGCAGCACAGGCATGTGACCTAGATTTGTTTAGCACAGTCTACAGTTCATATTTATGAAGTGATTTCTTTGTAACTTGTGGAAAGATAAGTCGGTATGTCGTCTAGATGAGACTTCCTATTTTGGTCACGATCGGTCTGCTGTTACCGCCGCCTGGTTCTGTTACATAGATTGTCTACAGGTTGTTTTTATGAAGGGATTTCATTGAAACTTCGTAAGATAACTTGGTATGATATCTAGATGAGACTATCCTATTTTGGTCATGATTGGTCATCCGTGACCGCCGAGCCAATACGTGACCTAGATTCCTTTAGCAAAGTGTATGAGTCATATTTATGAAGGGATTTCATTGTAACTTGGTAGAATGACTTGTTTTGGAATGATTTTACTGTAACTTGGTAACATTGGTTGACATACGTTAACTGTGAGGGCCACATCAAATGAGCCCTCGATTCCTTAGTATATTCTGCTCCTCAATTTATTCTTATTGAAAACAAAGCATGTGTGGGAACTTAAATTAACATATTTTCAATTATCACAATTCTTGTCTTATATCATAATCCTTTCATAAATATTGAACATTATCCTTTTCATTAAACACTACACACAGTCAAGTTTAGCTGCAGTGTTATTGACACTTTCTTGGAATTTTATTTCAGGGGTTAAACCTGTTGGTGAGAAGTGGACTCCACATGCAATCAAAAAACTAAGTGATAAAGCATCGAAGAAGTTTTTAGTCCGCTGTGTGCAAACTTCAAATGGTAGAAATGAAGTTGAGTTACAAAATATTGGTACAGATCCAGCTTCCACTCTGAATAATGAACTTGTGTCATTGGGTCTTGCCAAATCTAACATCGAAGGTATGTACACCTATAATGTTTTATTTAGCGCAAATGTGAGCATATATATTTGGATAATAATTCCTCCAGATTATACAATAGTGAATTACCAGGTCGATTCATTTGACTTTGAAAACCACAAAAATGGAACCTTACTTCTACAGGATCGACTCTAGGACAGAATTTTCAAAACTTTTGCAAAAATAAAAATGACATGATGCCCATTCTGTTCTATAGTGCAGAAATGAATTTGTGAGAATCATTATGAAAATCAGATTCTCGCATATTCTACCCTTAAATTTATATGTAAAACTTATTATTTTATGCTAGCCTGTGAATTTTCGCAAATTATCCAAAAGCTATTTCTCAATATCCATCAACTTGATGGATTGTCGAGGAATATCCCTCAGTAGCTTTCTAAATGACATCACGCTATGCCGTATCATGTCACCTTGAAGGAACAATCATTTGATCTTTGTTATTGTTTTGAAATGTATGCATGTTCCCTATCATATGTCAATTCAAGTTTGTTCAAACAAAGTTGTCATGCCTAAGGAGCGTGACAAGGGGCATAACTGATAGCACCCATAAATACAACAAAAAAGTCCTCTTCAGATCCAGTGGTCAGAATCTTTTCATATTTTGTATACAACATCTCTAGGGAGGGGGTCGGGGGGGGGGGGGGGGGAGATTCAATTTTGTTGAAAGCAAGTCACTGGACTAATATTTGGGCTTCCTATGAGAGCCCAAATTTTAGCTTAATGCAATTTGAATTAATTTCTTCAAAAATCTTCGTCTTCAGATCCAGTGGTCAGAATCTTTTCATATTTGGTACACAACATCTCTAAGAGGGTGGGGGGGGGGGGGGGGGGGGGGGGGGGGGGGGCAGATTCAAGTTTGTTCATATCGAGTCGCTTCTTTAATATTTGAGCTCCCTATGGATGGGAGCCTGAATTTTAACTATGAGCAATGTCAGGAAATTTCTTGAAAAATTTGCTTCTTCAGATCCAGTGTCAGAATCTTTTCATATTTTGTGTACATCATCTCTAGAGATGCCAGATTCAAGTTTGTTCAAATCAAGTCCCTGGGGCTCCCTATTGGAGCTCAAATTTTAACTTTGTGCAATACGTGGGATATTCTTTAAAAATCTTCAGATTTACTAGTCAGAATCCTCCCATATTTGGTATACATCATCTCTATGGGGGAGTGGGGGGGGGGGGGGGGGGGGGGGAATTTGATTTTTTATGGGTTTTGTTCAATTTTTGAGACTGAAAAAAAAAAATTTTATCCTGAAAATTTTGTGTCCGGTTACGACTGGAATTTTGGACCAAAATTTGGAGAAAAATTTTTTCGATTCTTTTCAAAATAAAGTTCCTAGATGATTTTGAATGGTTTTATGTGAAAATTTTTTACCCTGTGTTCTCCCCTCCCTACCTTGTTGGGGGGGGGGGAGGCTGCAGGGTGGGGAGGGCAGTTAGATGTTATAAAATGTTTGGCTGCAAAGTATATTTTGCAAGATTTAGAGTGATTTTATGCACCCCCACCATACCCCCCCCCCCCCCCAAAAAAAAAATACCCTCATGACCATCAACCCCCACTCCCCACCCCTGAGATCAATTAAACGGAGGAAAAAAAATTGCTACAAAATGCCAATAACTTGGGGGTGAATCAGTCAGATTTGGGGGATGCATCGTCCGGGCTTTGATTTTAGGACAAAACATCCCAGGTGATCGTCGGGGTGTCAATTTGTCTTGGGTATGATACATCCCATAAGCACGCGACAAGAGATTTGTCTTTGATTCTTGTTGGGGGATTTTCAAAAATCTTCTCCTCTGAAACCGTCATGCCAAGTGTTTTGAAACTTCACATAAATGATCACTGGAGACCTCCTCTACAACGATCCTCATTTAATGTTGATCGGGGTACAAACATGGCCACAAATTGCGGCTTACATTTACTATAGAAACCCCATGAGAAATCACATTTTCATTTTCTTCTCTGGAACTATTGAGCCGACGTGAATCAAACCTGGCAGGGATAGTTTATTGGAGATCCTCTACAAATGATCCTCTTATTGTTCCCATGGGTTTGAAAACATGGCCACCAGAGGCATTCTTTGATTCTGATTGGTGGTTTTTCAAAAATCTTTTCCTCTTAAACCACAGGGCCGAATGTTTTGAAACTTTGCGTGGTTGATGACTGGGACTCCCTCAACCAACTATCCTCATTTAATGTTGATCGTGTTGCAAACATGGCCAAAATTGCAGATCATAGTTACAATAGAAATCCTATTACATTTTCAACTTCTCAGGAACTACTGTGGTGAAGTGAACCAAACTTGGCTGGAATGGTCTATGGGAGGTCCTCTACAAACAGTCCTTATTTTGTTCCTATGAGTTGAAAAACACGGCCACCAGAGGCATTCTTTGATTCTGGTTGATGGATTTTCAAAAATCATCTCCTCAGAAACTAAAAATAGAAATATTTTCAAACGCCCATATTTCCAAAACCACACGGAACAGAGAGCTGTTATTTGGTATGAAGTATCCTTAGGACCAGTAGAATTGAATGGTAAAAAGAAATTGCCATCAGTTATGTTGGGGTGTTCTGTAATGGGCATCGAAAAAAGTGCTGAGTCAGCATATTTGCAAAAATTTTAAAAAATCTTTTCTCCTGAACCAATCATCAGAATCTTTTGATATTCGGCATTTATAGGGGGGTCAGATACAACTTTGTTAAAATAAGGCCCATCGGTTCAAATTTGGGCTCAATATAGGAGCCCGAATTTTTTACATATGGTAATATGGGGAATATTCTTTAAAAATCTTCTTCTTCAGAACCACCAGTCAGAATCTTTTAATGTTTGATATACATCATTGTTATCGTGGTCAGATGCAAGATTGTTCAAACCAAGTCCCTTGGTCAATATTTGGGCTTCCTAATTTTAACTTTGTTAATATAGAGGATAATTTTTAAAAATCTTCTTCTTCAGATCCACCAGGCACAATGCTTTCATGTTTGGTATGCAACATCTCTAGGGGTGGGGGGTCAGATTCAAGTTTGTTCAAAGCAGATCCCTAGATATATATTTGGGCTCGCTACGGTAGCCCAAATTTTTACTTAGTACAATATGAGGAAATTTCTTTAAAAATCTTCTTCTTCAGATCCACCAGTCGGAATGCTTTCATATTTGGTATACAACATCTCTAGGGGGGTCAGATTCCAGTTTGTTTTATTCAAGAGCCTGGGTTAATAATTGGGCTCCATATGGGAACCTGAAATTTATCTTCGTACAATATGAGGGAATTTCTTCAAAAATCTTCTTCAGATCCACTAGTCAGAATGCTTACATATTTGGTATACAACATCTCTAAGTGGGGGTGGGGGGGGGGGGGGGGAGTCAGATTTCAAGTTTCAAGTTTGTTCAAATCGGATCCATAGGGTAATATTTGGGCTCACTTTGGTAGCCCAAATTTTAACTTGTGCAATATGAAGAAATTTCTTTAAAATTTCTATTCTTCAGATCCAACAGTCAGAATGCTTTCATATTTGGTACACAACATCTCTAGGGAGGTCAGATTCAACTGTGTTCAATTCGAGAGCCTAGGTTAATATTTGGGCTCCATATGGGTTGCCGGAATTGGCCATTTTGCTGAAGATTTAAACATTTTGTATTCAGTACCCTCTAGAGGTGTGTAACTAAGATTAATCCACATAGGGTGTATCAAGGGACTTCATAGGGGAGCTCGACATTTTACATTATGATCAACTGAAGAAACGGCCTGATGCCCAGATTATTTTTGTCACTCCTGAGGGACTCAAGGATTGGCAGTGTAGCCTATGGAGATAATGTAGATTTATTCTTGGTCTCAGTTTATATTGTGTTCTGTTCAAGATGAGCGCTTCAGATCCCGTGGGGCCTCTTGTTTGATTCAGATTGGTGGATTTTGAAAAATCTTCTCCTCTGAAACCACAGGGCCAAATGTTTTGAAACTTTCCATGGTTTCCATGACTGGGACCCCCTCTACCAATGATCCTCATTTAATGGTGATCATGTTGCCAACATGGCCACATTTGCAGCTTATAGTTCTATAGAAAACCTATGGGAAATCACATTTTCATCTTCTCTGGAACAACTGAGCCGACGTGAACCAAGCTTCGCAGGAATGGTCTATAGGAGGCCCTGTACAAACGATCCTGTTTTTGTTCCCATTGGTTGGAAAATATCCTCAACAGAGACATTCTCTGATTCTGATTGATGGATTTTGCAAAAATCATCCATCTCTGAAACTACAAAGTCAAATGTGTTGAAACTTCACATGACTGAGGACTGGGACACCTTCTACCAATGAGCCTCATGTAATGTTGATGTAATGTTGCAAACACGGCCACAATTGCAGCTCATAGTTACCATGGAAATTACCTTTTTATATGCAGTTCCAGTTGAGCGATTACAGGCTCTTTACTGCTGCCTGTCACAAAGTTTATATTTGCATGTTTTCTTACCAATTCAATCAAAATGTGCCACCCACTGGCTTTTAGTTTTATGATCCACCTTGATGAGTTGGCTTTCTGTCAGTTTCACAGAAAAATATAAATACCAAAATAATCAATATCTTGATTTGGTTCAGGTACGGTTTTCAGTATCCCTGTAATCCCGAAACCATGCCGAAAATTGGTATACTGCACAGCACAAGGCCTCAGTGCAATTCAGATGAGTAAACTGTCATGCTTCTGTTTTGATTAAACATTAGAGATGAAACAGTTGAAAGGTTTTCTTGATCGATTAATCACATGGATAAACCTTGGGTAACCAATTAATCACTTGCCTTGTAGGTAGCTGAATAATTGCTGTACCGTTGATTTATAGCATTAACCCTTTACCCAATGTAAAGCACAAAATCGGCCAGCTCTACATACAAAAATCTCCATTCAGGTATTTTTACACTGTATACCAATGGCTCAGACAAAGCTGGTGCTAACTCTAAATTATCCAGGGCGAAACACAAATTTTGCCCCCCCCCCCCCCCCCCCTCCAATCTCCAAAATTTGCATGCAAAATCCAAAATTAGAAGTCCTATCTGGTCCTCCATACATTTACTCTCTGCGCATGCGCAGACGCCAGGAAGTGACCGCAATTGGTGCCAAGATCATTCTTTCTTTGGCCCTCTGTCAGATAACAACAAACTGACTTCTGTGCTTTTAAATCTCAGTTTATAATGATGCCAGACACAAATCAATGGTTAATTTGGTGGATCCAAGGACACAACTGGAGGAAGGAAGGAAGAAACGGTGGTTTGAAACGTTCAGGGCTGTAACATGATAATATTTATAAAAGTTAGTTCATGTTCCCCAATTTCGGGACATGATCCTGACGTCATCATTATTGGTAATGATTTTTCTACTGTTTAAGTATTCCTTCCCTACCCTCCCTTGATTTCCCCCAGTTAAACTCCCAAGCTTTTTGGCTTGTTCTATTGAAATTTTTTTATAAAATTTCTTGGGAGTTTAACGTGTTACACAGAATGTTTATTCTGTATATCCCCAGGGTTACATTCTCACCCTAGGGGTGCTCAGGAGTTTTGATCGTGCATCATCCATATTTTCTTCTAATGAAGATCTTGCTTTACATCGGATAGTTTAAAATCTGTTACGGACTTCGGGCTGTGTTTTTCAGTGCGTGGAGTCTTGTTTCCGGTTTTCATTTGACGTTTACATTGACAACGCTCGTTTTTCGATTCTGATGAAGATCTTGCCTTACATCGGATAGATCAAAATCTGTTACTGACTTTGGGCTGTGTTGCCTGTGATCTCGTTTCTCGTTTTCATTCTGACGTTTTACATTAACAACACTCTCTTTATATAGTTTCCTATTTATTATATGGTAGGTCTGTAGTAAGATACATTAAATGGTCCGGTAGTGTAACAGTTAATTTTTGGATAGAAAAATTAATTTTTGTCCACACTTGGGCTCTATTGGGATACATTTGGGCACTTCGTTCCCTTTGGGAACTTGGACTCTTGTCAAAATTTTTCGAAAAAATTTTTTGTGTAAACTATTTTTGGAATTATATTTTGAATGTTTTTAGCTCAACTTGACAAAGTCAAGCTGAGCTATTGCCATCACTTCTCGTCCGTCGGCATATGTACGTTAGTACGTACGTCCACAATTTCCTTGGCACACCTCACAGGTCGCATTTATGATCAGATCGCTTTGAAACTTGTTATGCTTGTTTGGGGTGACCTCAAGATGGGAGCTATCGACTTTCTTCAATTTCCGTCGAAAAATGTTGTCGTGGCCAACGTTCTTAGAACTTAGTTTAGTCAAACCACAATATTTCCCTTTGGCACACCCTACAGAGCACATTCATGATTGGATTGCTTTGAATCATGGTATGTGTGTTCGGGGTGACCTCTAGCTGTGAGCTATTTTTTCTCATTTCCATAAAAAATTATCGTCATTATCACCAGCCTTTTAATTTACTGCATTTGTGCATCAACTTATCCCTTTTGCACTCACTGCAGGGTATATTTATGAATTTCCATACCCCACCCCCCAAAAAAAAAAAAAAAAAATATTGCCACACGCAATGACCTTCTACTTAGTGCACTTGTGCATTAACATCTTCCTTTGGCATGCCTCCAAGGGCACATTCATTATCAGGTTGTTTTGAAACTTTGTATGCTTATGCAGGGTGACAAAGATAGGAGCCAATGATTTTCTTTTCATTTCCATCAAAAACTGTTGCTGTTAGCAACAGTCTTTGAATTTATTGCCTTTTGTGCATCAACATTCTTCTTTGACATGGCCTATAGGCCATATTTATCTTAGGATTGTTTTTGAACTTGGTGTGCTCAATCGGCAAGACCTTTAGATAAAAGCTATTGATTAGCATTCATTTCTGTGAAAAAAGTGGCCGTTTACAATAACCTCTGAACATACTGCATTTGTGTATCAACATTCTGCCTTTAGTCAGTCTTACAGCTTACATTTAAAAATGCATGGATTACTCTGACGTTGTCCACACACAATGCTGTGATGTTGAAATTTCATCAAATAACATTGGTACCAATGATCTTCAATTTTGCCATTTCATTTATAACTTACCAAGTTCAATTTGGGAAGTTGAGCTACAATGTCATTGACACTTTCATGTGATGTATCTTTTTATAATATTTTATGTGGAGTTGGTGGGAGTACGATCAACGTAGTCTGTTTCACTATGAAAGCATATTGCTCAATAAGCAAGGCAAGGAAGTCTTTCCTCTGATTTACATGTTGGTTGCTTTGCTTGTAGTCGATGTACTCCCACTAATTCTTGCTCAACATGTGTTGCATGGAATGACAAACATTGGAGACGGGTGTCCCGGTACATTGTTAGCAAGGGGCCATTGCCGGTCCTCTCGTGCTGAGAGGCCGCCACCGGTCCTCTCACCAAAAAGCCGCTCTAGTTTTTTAGTTTCTATTTACAGCGGAACAAGAACATGGTGATGTTTACGTGACGCTGTGAGAAAGTGTGCTTCTGTCAGTGCATTTAGATAGTCAATCAGAGCTAGCGGCTAAAGTGCCCATGAATATCAGATAAGGCAATAAACCGCAGTATGGCTTCAGCTCCCTGGTGCCAACTAGCTCAACCAGTGAAGCGGTTACACCGTCCAAGGGTACCGAGATGCCGGGTGTGTCCATTGCGGTCGAGGAGAATAGGAAGGGTAGAGCGAGCACTTTAATATATTAACAGGCCTGTGACGATGGAGAGGAAGAAGCCGGCAAGTTCAGCAGGAAGCTCGGCGAGATCTGAAGGACCACGAGCGAGAGAGACCCCCTCTTTCTTTTATAACAACATCTGGGGTCAGATGTTGTGGTTTGGAATGTGCATCAGTTGGAGCATACGTCCATGCCTCCCATCTAGAACGCTCAGTTCAGTTCACAGCCGGGGTCGGCTATAGTTACGGCTTCTTTAGTATCTACCAAGCACACACGACCACACCTTGGCTACGTGACTTCTGATATCCAGCATGTATCGCCGAGAAGGTCCACGTTTCGTCAGAGAATAACACCATACAGTAGCCAAGGAGACAAGGCCTCATTCATTGGGACGTCCGCAGAAAAGACCAATCTTGGACACATTAACCAGGAGCAGCCGGCGGCCAAGCAACAGAAGACCGCTGCTCCTCAGGCCTCTGTAACAGACTTGCTGTCGCAGATTACACCAATCATCCCAGCATCCCAGCTAGTGCAGAAGCAGCCAACGGCAGTCTCAGAGCCTGAGCTGTCGGATGGTGCTGCGTTCAGATGCCGATGACCGTATGTATAATCTGTTCAGTCGAATGGTGAAAGGGATTTGGAGGAGAATTACCCTTCCCTTTCGGAACAACACAGGGTGGTGATGGATTTAATGCATCAATACTTCCCTGAGTTCATTCCTGAGAATCAGAATGATGCGACCGCTTGAAAGTAGCACTATTCAGTAGGTAAAAGACGAGGCCTCATATATCGGGACGTCTGGAGAAAAGAGCCATCTCGGACACCCTGTCCCGAGAGCAGCTGGCGGCCAGAATAGAAGACTGCTGCTCTACTTGCAAAAAAACGCTAGCATTGTTGGACGCTGACTTCATCCGGAAAAAGAGGGGGAAATGTCTTCCGGTTAAGTATAGACAGGTGTCACAGGCCTTTGGCCTTTTAGACGACGCCATATTCAACTTTCCAGTGGAAAGAAGTAAGACGGTTTCTTGTCATCATCTTCGGTAATTTTACCGATCAACAGAAAACGGGGAAGATGTATTGAGCGTTCCTCTGCATTTGAATGAGCAGGCTAAGGACCTAGTTCTGGCCTTACCTTCGTCATTCACTATTCGCTCATACACAATTGAGATGGCATTTCTTCATTCAGGGCGAATTTAGACTCGCTGTCTTACGCAGGTCACCTTTAAGAATAGTGATGCAATGTCCCTACGGAAAGGAATTTGAGGATGTTTGTACTTCATTTGGAGTCCTTTCCAGGGCTATTATATTTATCACGTATAACTCTGTCTTAACAGTTGCTAATTTGGAGATAATCAGACATGACAGAGCCCTTGCGTTGTCATCTTTGTAGATGACAAGGTGAAAACTCTCTTCGGGTCGCTCCAGTATCCGGAAACTAAGTTTTTGATGATAAGCTTTCATCGGTTTATGACCAAGCTACAAAGAAAGCATCAATACTCTGCTCCTTAAGTCGACGTCTAATCGACCCGCAATAGCAGAAAGGAATAAGAGAGGACACCCTAGACAGAAAGTCATCTATGAAGGACTCCTCGCGAGGGTATAGTTTACCTTCCTATAATTACTCTATGCATCGTCATACAGCAACTCGGATAGGGGGCTTAGGTCTGATCGAGACTACCGGTCAGACGCCCCTAAGCCATTGGCTCGAGGCTCTTTGCAAAGGAGACGTAGTTTCTCCTTCCGTAGGCCTCGCAGGTACTACAGGTGAGGGTTAGGACCTCTCTTGCTTGACGGATGGTTATCAAGATTTGCATCAAACTGGATAACTATTACGGAAGACCAGTAGGCAAGAAGTGTGGTCTCGGGCGGCCTACGGCTATCTTTCCAAGAGAACCACAACTAACTTAATTTCTGATGGACAATGCTTCCGCCAAATCCTTGCATAAGAGTCTCTCCAATCGGAGGTAAAGGTTCTCTTGACAATGAAAGTAATAGAGGTTGTCAAGAAGCCAGATTCTCAAGGATTCTATAGTCACCTGTTACTCGTACTGAAGCCATAGAGCTTGTTCCGGCAGATAATAGACTGAAGCTGGATAACAAGTTTATGAAAGCTCTAAAAGTTTATTTATTGTTATTATTTAGTCGGTAAAAGCGAGCCTTTTCGAGTGATCAACTATGTTACAAGCATAGATCTAAACATCCGTTTTTTCATGTCCTGGTATATCTAGCATTCAGAAGGTACCTACGGTTCATCGTCCAAGGGATAGTATTTCAGTTTCGAGTGATATGCTTCAGTCTGATGATAGCGCCCTGGGCTGTCACTTGAATAATGAACTCAGTAATGTCTCACGGCAATCTGGTTCGTCTGCCATTATCCAGAACAAAATTGGTCAGTTGTTATGCTCGCTTTTGTCTACTATCAGACGCATTAACAACAAGAAGTTTTATGCGACTGATGGGGTTATGCTGAGCGGCTACGCATCTTGTTTAGATGGGTCGCTTACGCACACGTCCCTCCACTTATTCTTTACCCAGAACTGGAGTGTGAAAACGCATTTGCTCCCGACCAGTATTGTTTGAACAGATCTAGTAAACAAAAGGTCCATGTTGGGGCACATATTCAGTGGTTAACTCAAAAGAATTCCGCTGCAACTGCCAGATCTAGCTTTCATGATTATGACGGGTATGAGTCAATAGTTTGGGGCACGACCCTGAGTCCGACAGATTCGATATGCAGGGGTCTTGGGACCCTCGGTGGAGAAATACAAAAACATCAAAGATGATGTCTATATTGTTAGCGCTGCATCAGTGCGGACATGCTTGTTCAGATATTGTTGGACAACTCGATAGTGGTAGCGTACATCAGGAACCAGGATGGCACCCATTCATTTCCGTTATGATAACTAACGGAGAAGAAATTTCCATGTTCATCTCTCTATCCGTCATATACCGCGTGGTCTGAACATACTAGCAGATTCACTCCCTGGAAAGGTCACCGGTTTCATTTGCATTGGACGCTTAACATGCGAGGATTTGAAATGTTTTGCTACCAGTGGGATCACCCCATGATAGTTGTTTGCGACGCACCGGAACAATTAGTTACCATCATTTGTGTCGCCATGCCCAGATCATTGAGCACATGCAGTAGACGCTCTGCAGAATTCATGGGGATGAATGATAGAATATGCATATCCTCTGATTCATTGATTCAATAGATTATGTTTAAGATTAAACAGTCTTGTTGTGAATCCTACTAGTAGCACCTCTGTTGTCACGGAAACCTTGGGTCAGTATTCTCAAGTGTCTGTTATGGGACACTCCCCAGAAGCTCCCTCCATGAGAGGGGCTTGTTTCAGGAGAAGTTTTATTCTTCACGTCCTTCTCCACCCATAGTGGCATAATGGAGTCGGTTAGACTTGAGGGAACCATCGCGGTTCCTATATTTTTGGATAACTGACACAGGAACGATTAAATAATGCAGGTGAGGAGTTTTCGATATGACTACGAATCCCCCCCCCCCCCCCCCCCCACACACACACACCCAAACACACACA
This sequence comes from Pictodentalium vernedei, assembly GCA_031216915.1. Taxonomy (NCBI): domain Eukaryota; kingdom Metazoa; phylum Mollusca; class Scaphopoda; order Dentaliida; family Dentaliidae; genus Pictodentalium; species Pictodentalium vernedei. The sequence goes on from CM062295.1 coordinate 129,257,770, forward strand.
CACACACACACACTGCCTATGTGTTTAGAGGCAATTACCTAGCAAGACATAGTTTTCTTCCCACAAGCCTCATATAATTTAATACATACATACTATGCATTTGGGTCGTCTTCTATGGTGACCTCATGGCCACATCTGCTTTTTAGTTGGATTAGTTTCCTGTGATTATTGTTGATTTGTTATATGCAAGCGTGTATTTTAAAATCATCACAATTAAATTGCTACTCTTGAGTACCAAGTAGGCTGCGTAACCAGTTAACTGGTATTCAGATGATTACATATGTAGCTAAATATAAATGCTCTCGCGCATTATTTGACCTTGAAATCATAATCTATTTCGGGGGAGGTCCGTGTTGGAGCCTGTTACTCATATCTACTTTCATTTCTAGATCCGGGTTTCTATTATATCAATATTGAAATCGCACGTGTTTACGATCGTAGATATCGGATAGTACACATTGGAGAGTGATGTTACTGGAATTTATTGTTCAGAGGGTGCCTGTGGATTACCTTGGAAGTGTGTTTTCTCTTCAGGGATTGTTCATTGTGGCTCGATTGGATATGTGTATGTTATATTTTTTATATATCACCGGTTTTCGACATATCTGTGTACGCCGTCTGCAGTGTATGTTATATAGCTGGCAATATTAATTACCAGGCTCATCGCTATAGCCTTAACTTCTGAAGTAGCCTTAAGCACCATTTATTAATCATGAATTAATACCTGAGTGCCTGTTCGACGATTATTTATATTGTTTTTTGGTACCGCTCTTATTGATTCCGGAGCTGTCCCCTCTTTTCATTTGAAGACTTCTTCAAAAGGAAGGGGGTGGGTGATTTTTACCTCTTCTTTGGCTTAAAAAGTATGTAGCTATGAAGGAAGCTGTTTTATCCGTATTTATATCCTGCATACAGCTGAAGTGTTATTGTAAGGCGTATGTTTGTGGGGGATTTTCCCTCATTCTCAGATACGCCATCCTACTTTTTGAGGCTTAGTCTGGACTAGCCTTAAAAATTAGGAACTTGTTACATCCTAAGTATCATTGTCTTCATGCTTACAATAAGGAATTACTTAAATTGGGCTCCATATTTAGAATATGTCTCCTCTATTACTGTATTGAGAGACAAACATGTAATTCCTAATTATTATAATTTCCTTTCATCATGGATTGCAGGATTGGAACTATTTCGGAAGTCCTAGGCCCTCCACCTTTTTACGATTCAGCTATGTCTGGGCCATTGGTATACAGTGTAAAAATATTGTAAATTTATAGTAATTTGTATATTTTTAGTCCCCAACCGGCATCGCCGGAGGGGACTATAGGTTTGCACTCTGTCCATCCGTCAGTCTGTAGGTCTGTCAGTCTGTAGGTCTGTCAGTCACACTTTAGTTTTCCAGAGTTTTTTTGGAAACGCTTCAACGGAATGATTTCATTTTTGGTAAACTACTATAGAACGATGACTTACAGATCAAGTTTGAGTTTCATACTGATTGCATTATTCTTGTGCGAGTTACGGCCCTTGGAAATATGGGAAAAAGCACCAAAATATCAGTTTTCCGGAGTTTTTTTGGAAAGGCTTCAAAGGAATGATTTCATTTTCAGCTCAACTTTGGCGAAGCCAAATTTGAGCTTATGCCATGGCCCATCGTCCGTCTGTCCGTCAATAGTTGGATACGGCTCGGGCTAGAGGCCGTATTTATGAACTGATCTTTACGAAACTTCTTGGGTACCTTTGTTATGACCGTGTGACGAGAACGAGTGTTTTGGGGTGTGGTCCGAAATTCAAGATGGCTGCTAGCCATCATTTTGTCCCGACGATGCAGAAATCTGTTTTTTGTACAGAACTTTCATATGAAAGGTCTGATTTAATAATTTTTTGTATGAATGCTTAGTACCATGGGATATATCACATATAATACGGGTTTCTTTCTCATGCGTAAATTATGCAAATTAGACTAACTTTGATGTTTTTTGGTGTTACTTTCAGCACTGTAAGTGCAAATGCCAATACGGCTCGGGCTAGAGGCTGTATTTATGAACCGATCTTTACGAAACTCCTTGGGTTCCTTTGTTATCACCGTGGGATGAGAACGAGTGTTTTGGGGTCCGGTCCGAAATTCAAGATGGCCGATAGCAGCCATTTTGTACAAAATTTGGTGCAATCAGATTTTTGCCCAGAACTTCCATATGAAAGTGCTGATTTGAATAATTTTTTGTGTGAATGTTTAGTACCATGGGATACATCACATATAATACGGGTTTTTTTCTCGTGCAGAAATTATGCAAATTAGATGAACTTTGATTTTTTCAGTGCAACTTACACACAGTAAGTACGCATTGTCAATACGGCTCGGGGTAGAGTCTGTATTTATGAACCGATCTTCACGAATCGTCTTGGGTACCTTTGTTATCACCTTGGGACGAGAACGAGTGTTTCTGGGTGCGGTCCAAAATTCAAGATGGCTGCCAGTGGCCATTTTGTACCGAAATTAGGTCAAATCAGTTTTTTGTACACAACTTCTATACGGCTCAGGCTAGAGGCCGTATTTATGAACCGATCTTTACGAAACTTCTTGGGTACCTTTGTTATCACCGTGGGATGAGAACGAGTGTTTTTGGGTGTGGTCCAAAATTCAAGATGGCCACCAGCAGTCATATTGTACCAAAATTAGTGCAATCAGTCTTTTGTACAGAACTTCTGTATGAAAGTTCTGATTTGAATAAATTTTTGTATGAATGTTTAGTAACATGGAATACATCACATATAGTACGGGTTTTTTTCTCGTGCAGAAATTATGCAAATTAGATGAACTTTGATTTATTCAGTGCTACTTATACACTGTAAGAGCACATGTCAATACGGCTCGAGCTAAAGGCTGTATTTATGAACCGATCTTCACAAAACTTCTTGGGTACCTTTGTTATCACCTTGGGATAAGAACGAGTGTTTCTGGGTGCGGTCCAAAATTCAAGATGGCTGCCAGTGGCCATTTTGTACCGAAATTAGGTCCAATCAGTTTTTTGTCACAACTTCTACACAGCTCATATTTGTGAACTGATCTTCACGAAACTTCTTGGGTACCTTTGTTTTCACCTTGGGACAGGAATGAGTGTGTTTTGGGGTGCCTTTGTTAACACTGTGCTATGAGAACAAATATTTTGGGGTTCAGTCAGACCCACTCTGGGACTCAAAGATTTCTTTTCTAGTTTAGCATCTGACTGTCACCCACCTTTACAATACTTTACCTATACATTTGTTACAGGCAACGGTCAGTATTTATGTACAGACCGTTACAATACTTCATATGTACCTTTGTTATCAGGTCATTACATAGATGTTTGTCATTGCTGTGTCACATACTATACATGTACATGTCTTTGTCTTGACAAGTTGAGCTACAGTGTCATTGACACTTTCATTGGTAAACTACTATAGAACGATGACTTACAGATCAAGTTTGAGTTTCATGCTGATTTCATTATTCTTGTGTGAGTTACGGCCCTTGGAAATATGGAAAAGCACCAAAATATCAGTTTTCTGGACATTTTTGGAAACGCTTCAACAGAATGATTTCATTTTTGGTAAACTACTATAGAACGATGCCTTACAGATCAAGTTTGAGTTTCATGCTGATTGCCTTATTCTTGTGTGAGGTATGGCCCTTGGAAATATGGAAAAGCGCCAAAATATCAGTTTTCCGGACTTTTTCTGAAAACGCTTCAACGGAATGATTTCATTTTTGGTAACCTACTATAGAACAATGACTTACAGATCACGTTTCATTTACACTCTGTCCATCCATCCGTCAGTCAGTCCGCCGGTCATACTTTAGTTTTCAGACTTTTTTTGGAAACGTTTCAACGGAATGATTTCATTTTTGGTAACCTACTATAGAACGATGACTTACAGATCAAGTTTCATTTGTACTCTGTCCATCCGTCAGTCTGTCAGTCAGTCTGTCAGTCATACTTTAGTTTGCCGGACTTTTTTTTGGAAATGCTTCAACCGAATTATTTCATTCTTGGTAACCTACTATAGAACGATGACTTACAGATCAAGTTTGAGTTTCATGCTGATTGCATTATTCTTGTGTGAGTTATGGCCCTTGGAAATATGGAAAAGCGCCAAAATATCAGTTTTCTGGACTTTTTTGGAAATGCTTCAACGGAATTCATGCTGATCACATCTAGGTTATAACATTTGTATAATTATTAATGCTTATTAGTCCGGTAGGGGACATTGTATTGCTTCAGCGATACGTGCACTCTTGTTATACTTACCAGTGGCCCAGATGGAGATGGCCCTCCCATGAGTGGGCACTCATACGTCCTCGCTGAATTATTATGTAATACCCTCTTTTACAAAGAATGATCTCCACGCCAATTCCGGTCACTTCCTGGTGTCTGCACATGTGCAGAGAGTAAATGTATGGAGGACCAGATAGGACTTATAATAATTCAAGAATCTTTTTTGCAAGTGTCGTTTGCCACCTGTATTGGATAAAGGTTAACTTAAGAATGACCGGTTCCAGCTAGTGATACAGTATAATGATCATGCAAGTGAACAAGTATGTCGTCATGTAACTTGCATGCTTTACTCTGTCCCATATAATTGATGCGAGTCAGTGTGACAATGTTTGCCTGTTTTGGAGCAAGTTTGTTACTTTGTTATCCCAGAAAATACAGTAGTTCAAAAGTATCGGTTATTCGATCAATTACTTTATTGATCAGTCAAAACATTGATCATTGGTTAATCAATTAATCGGTTAACCATTTCAACTCTATTTAACATAACTTATTCTTGACAATGTTTTGATTCTTGGTGTAAGTTTTCATCTCTATGAATTGATGTCAGAAGGTTGAGTGATAATAAATATCAAAACAATTAGACACAAATTCAAGTGGAATAGTTTTCCCAAGAGTTATGGATCTTTTTCGACTTAGACAATTTTTCTCCACCTCTGTAATGTATTCACTGCATGTTGAATTTGAAAACCACTTCTTTGATCAAATCATAATTTTTTAGGTTACTTGTAGATGACAAGACAATGCCTATTATTGGTTTTGATCTGGCTAGCCAATTCAGTATGGCAGCCATGGCATTATGACACCATTGGGGTGCATTTGCTGTGCTTCGCATTGCTCTTGTTAAAAGTTAATTATTGGGTAAAATTACATATATGGTGGTATTTATTATTTCCAATTTTTCTTTGATGTGATCTGCAACAAAGCTTACTTATTGGTGCCTAGAAAACCCTCCACATGCCATCAACTTTTGCTGTCTTGACAGGTTGACTTCAAATGTGATTGTTCCAAAGTCATTGAAGTATCGGTATCGACATCAGCCAATATATAGAACAGCAGATATCAGTATCGGCAAAAACCGATAACAGTGGTATCGGCTCACCTCTAGTCTGTGCTAGAAGTCTTCCAAAATGGGCAGCAGAGGTATGAACAATTGGCAGTACTTAATTTCATTCTTGTGTTTCAACCATGATAATAAAAGTAATAAAAGCTCAACATGACCGAAAACACACCATTTAAAGAGTTTTTATTTTCTTATACTTTGCAGACAATGATGATGAAGAAACAAAGGCCCTGGAAGAACAAATAGCAGCTTTGCAAGCTGAGTTGATTGCGAAGAAGCAATCCAAGAAGGGATAGACTTGTGCATTAATGTCTGTTTCTGGTATTTCTTTCAGATGTGTGATAATTTGCAGGATGCTTGTAGATTTTATATCCTATGGGAATGTCTTATGATAAAATTTATTAGAATATTCCGAAGAAGGGATTCTGTTGTTTTCCTAACCTTTGCTATATGTATAATATATACTTTGTTTTCGTAGTTTCCTGAATTCTCTTTAGACCAATGTATACAATACATGGAGAGTGGATTGTAACTAAATTACCCAGGGAGTGGAGTTTTCACCCAAAGTATCCTTTCAACGTATGTACATGTGAACAGAAAAACACAGTGTTGTAGCCAGTGGACTTCAAGGTTCAATCCGGAGATCTATTGGCTGGATCTTTGTTTGTGCTTGTTAGGCTTTGCAACAAATTTGCAATTATTGCTTGGGTGGAATCCCCACTCTGTAGGTGATTTAGTGATAATACACTCTCCACGTACTGTAGGCATCCTTGTCAATTGTATTGCATCAACCTACTTGAATAGGGCCCTGCTAGGCTTCAAAGATTGGATTCTATGATGACTTCAATGGCCAGATTAAGAATCAACATCAAATCAGCTTCCTGATAATATATATTTTTATACTGTACCAATGACCCAGACATAGCTAGTGCTAACTCTCAAAATATAGGGCCAAACACAAATTTTGCCCCCAATCCCCAAAATTTGCATCTAAAACCAAAGAAAACATGTCCTAAATGGCCCTTCACACTTCACCTCTACTGCGCATGCGCAGTGTCAAGGACGTTCCGAAATTGGCGCCATTATTCATTCTTAGTTTGGCCCTTCATCAGTTAACATCTGACTGATCTTTGTGCTTGTAAATCTCAGTTTAAATGATGCCAGACACCTAAATATTAGTGAAATGGTGATTCTAAGGAGGATATAGAAGGAGGAGAGGAAAAATGTGTGACAGAATATTATCAGGGCTGTAACTTAAAATTTTTTAATGAAATTATGTTAAGTTACCTATTTTCGAGGCAGCAGCCATTTTGTTGTCATTCTTGTTATTCAGTTACACTGATTTTTCAGGCCGGGTTCGTCCGTTGCGGTCTAGAAGGAGTTTTGAGGTGATGCGAGCACTATAAATCAACCAAATGCACACCCAGTGACGGCGGATTAGAGGGAGAACGGAGGAAGCCTTTTAGTCCGGTTCATAGCTCGTTCTGGTCCATCCGGACGGCGAGCGAGAGAGGCCCCTCTCTCGTACAACAACATCTGGCCCCAGATGTTGTGGTACAAAATGTTTCGCATTCGGAGCATACGTCCGCCGCTCGGGACGCTCCGACATATAGTCAGTCCGGAGAGTCTGTCAATAAGGCTTCCTCATTCTCATGGTAGCGCACACGACCGCTCTTGGCTACGTGACCTCGGATATCCAGTCAGCTTCGCCAGTCAGAGAATCATCGGCGACCAGGTCACACCATCCGGTAGCCAGGGACACGAGGCCTGCAGACTAGTGTTGAAACGATTAGTGATTTTCAGGAATCGACTAGTCGCCAGCAGTAATCGATTACTAATCGACTAGTCGAAGCCCCCATGTTATTGTTATCAAACACGTGTAACGCCGTTCTTTCCTGGTTAAAACTAACAGTAATACTTGCAATGAAACAATGACAAGTGAAGCTTTCAAAGTCCTCAAAACCTCTTTCAATTTCGAGAGAGAATTAATGTTGGTAGCTTCTGTTTAAAATCTTTTTTTCTCAATATAGTCACTGATATTTTAATAAAATAAATCATTTTTCAGGTTTTTTTTTATATTATTCGTTCCATCCCATTGAATGTCAACAAAAGGAAGTGCTCTTTACGCATGCGTGATGTACATCCCCTGTCGAAAATTAAGCACAGTTAACGCCCACAGCAGTCATCAGCCTGTCAATAATTGTACACCGAACACTCCCACACAACTTCTTGTATTATGACTTAACCTCTTATCTGTCCATAATTATGCATACATCGAACACGCCTACTAATTTCCATATTGTCTGCTTTGAAAATCATCACCTGACCTGATTGGGTTTCCTCTTAACTCAGTTGCAGTTCGAGGAAAAGCTAGTTTCACTTTCAATTTCCCGGAAACTCGCAGATTTCCAGGAATTTGTCCGCATGTATTTACAAAATGAAAATAAAAAGCACATGGATTTTGTAATTGGTTCTTTAGTGATAACAAATTGTTCCAAATACGAACTGGTATGTGTTCTTCCATAATTTCTCTTTGATGTTTCTGTAAGACATTTCGAACTTACCAGTACCTGGTGAACAAATTGATGTCCGTAGGTGGCCTAATTTCATGTCAACTTTGGGTCCTAATTTTCCTGCAGGCTCGAGAATAAGCTCACTCATATATTTTTCCCTGTTTACTTCACGCACCCCTGGTCTTATTCAATCTCTGGTCAGTTGGCCAACTAGGGTTGTTATTCATGCAGTCGGAAACATCAAACACGTTATTTCCGTGGGTTGTTTTTTTATTTCGGGAGTTTACTTGTGACGTTCGCAACAATGTTGGGTGAATTTAAGGGGATGGTGTATGGTTGGGGCAGATGTTCCGACTAATCGACTAGCAGATTTAGGGATCGACTAATTTAATAATCGCGTCGACATCGATTAGTCGGCTAATCGTTTCAACACTACTGCAGACTCCGGACGTTCGCATAGGAAGTGTGCGGGAGTCAACGTACACGGAGCTTCCGGCGGCAATGCATCGTAAGACCGCTACTGCACAGGCCTCGTGGACGGATGTGCTATCCTAAATAGCACAGCTTATCGCAGCATCCCAGCATCAACTGAATCTGTCGCATAATGTTTTATCCGACGATGCTGGGTCGGGACGCTCCACGGAAGCGGGTACGGACGTCTGAAAATTTCATCCGGTCTGACGGGATACCGAAAGGGATTCGGAGGATTTCAAGCTTTCCCTTTCGGAACAACATATGCTGTTTTGTATGTCATCTGACTTGATCTTCTACAGGTTCTTTTGTCGGACCAGAATGCTGCGATGCCGGATAAGAAACTGATAGCGTCGTTGGACTTAGAAATTTTTGGGTCGGTTCAGGGACATCGTTCCTCAGTTCCGACATAGTCCAATAATGTCACACAAACTTTCGAATTATTGAACGACGCTATATATTCATTATTATATGCTTGCTATTACCAAGCATTTCTGGTTTCTTGTTCGCAAAGTTACGGAGATGTCTTTCAAAAGTGTGCCTCTGTCTTCATTTCATAGTTAATGAAGAGCTAGCGGCAATAAGTGCTCATGGAATATGTCTATCGCCTAAGAGGTCCCTTGTAGGATCGACGGAGTGACATTCGCTAGCTCACCCGGTGTAGCATACATTCATCGAATGGTTCGGCTGCCGGGTTCGTCCGTTGCGGTCTAGGAAGGAGATTTGGGTGATGCGAGCACTATAATTACTTAATACTCACCCAGTGACGGCGGATTGAGGACAGATCGGAGGAAGCCTGTTAGTCCGGTTCCTGGCTTGTCCAGGTCCGTCCGGGCTGTGAGCGAGAGAGGTCCCTCTCTCGTCCAACAACATAGGGGACCGCATGTTGTGGTTCAGATATTTTACATTCGGAGCATATGTCCGTCGCTCGGGACGCTCCGTTATATAGACAGTCCGAGAGACTGTCGATAATGCTACCTCATCCTCACAGCAGTGCACACGACCACACATTGGCTACGTTACCTCGAGTATCCGATCAGTTTCATCATTCAGTGATTCCACGGCGAACAGGTCACGCCATCCGGTAGCCAAGGGACACGAGGCCTATACACTCTGTTCGCTCGCATATTAGTAGTATGCACGGAGTAACGATCACGGAGCTTCCAGCGGCAATGCATCGTAGGACCGCTTCTCCACAGGCCTCAGTGACGGACGTGCTATCCGAGTTAGCACAGTTTTTTCGCAGCATCCCAGCAATCGACAGTTTCTTGGTCGAATCAGGAATTATCCGACGGCGCTGGGTCGGTGCGGTCCACGGTTGCATCAGGTACGGACGACCGAACGCTTTATAGGGTCCGACAGGATGGCGAAAGGGATTCAAAAGATTTCGAGTTTCCCTTAAGTAGCATCGGAAGCTGCCATACATATCTTCTGGCATTATCTTCCAGTGATTGTTATTTCGGACTACATTGCTGTGATGTTGGATAAGAGACTTATAGCGTCATTGGACTCGGTATTTTGGATCGGTTCAGGGACATTGTCCCTGACTTACCGACACAGTCCAATAATGTCATTAGAACATGTGTATTATTTATCGACGCTATATATATATAAGCCTGCTACCAAGCATGATAGTTTAGTTCCTTGTCCGCAATGCTCATTTCTGCCTTTTATCATTTATACGTATAATTTATTTTGGCAGAACAGGGCATCCCGAGAGTTCATATGCGTCTAGACGGCGTGGTTAAAGACTGGAAATAATCTTTTTCGCCGTCTATGTCTTTTCCAACCACAATGTTGGAAACGACAATGATGTCTAATAGACTTAACTTAGACGCTTTATCATACGTAATCCACCTTACTGAGGCGTTATCATCACGTCTTCTAGAGAAAGAAATCCGGGATATGATCCTCAATGTGATTTCTTTTGAGGGCAGTAGTTTGTTCACGTATAACTCCACCCTTCAGTGGCTGCTTGGAGTTAGTTAGACGTGACGCAGCCCTAGCTACATCCACGCGCGTGGATAGTAAGGTGAAGAACTCTCTCGGAGTCGCTTCGTTCTCGGAGAAGCTTCTCTTCGACGGCAACTTTTCAGCAATCCATGAATTGCTCGATTTACACGTTCTCTTGTCTATCTAGTGTAGCACGAGATTCAGACTGGGGCAAACATTCGGTGGTTGACTCAGAGAGTGCCACTGCAGTTGCCGGATCCAAGTTTTATAATTATGACGGTTGCCAGTCAAACAGGTTGGGATATAATATTGATCCCAACGGATTCGAAGTGCCAGGGTCTTTGGGTTCCGCAGTCTCTAAGCAAGTACTTATCTTCCACGGAATAATGTTTTTTTAGGCTTGCTTTATGTCATTGGATGAACATTATTCAGAAATGCATGTCCAAATCCTGTCCGTTAATTCGACAGTAGTGGCGTATCTCCGGAACCGGGGAGACACTCATTCGTTTCCGTTATTCAATTTAATGGAAAGAATCCTTCTGTTTGTTATAGTACACCAAGTTCTGCTTCGGTCCGTCATATTCCGGGTCGTCTGATTGTATTACCGGACTCCCGTTCACTTATGGGTCGCTTGTTGCTGTCAGAATGGACTCTCAACAAACAAGTATTCAATCAGATTTGCTATCAATGGGAGCGCCCAATGATAATTTATTTACGACACAACTTGCAAATCAATTGCACACGTATGTGTTTGCTTGTCCGGATCTCTGAGCTAATGTTGTTAACACTCTATTGATCTAATAGGACGGAATGATGGGATATGCGTATCCTCCGGCGCTGTTGTTTCAGCAAGTATTGCTAAGATAAACAACCACAATACATTTCTGTTGATAGCATCTCTGTCTTCACAGAGACCGTGGGTAAATTTACTCTGATGTCTACTGTGGGACTTAACGCGAAATCTTCCTCCATGAGAGGATCTTTTTTCGCTGGGTAAAATCGTGTCATCTTTATCACAACCCGCAAGGTCTCAACCTTCACGTATTTCGTTGTGTGGTCCTTATTGCATTGTAAGCATTGTACTGGACAAGCTTTGGACGCGATTTCTTACTATAGGAGAACCTCTTCTTCGCTATACTATGCGGCTAAGTGGAGGCTCTTCTGTCGTTGGTGTAGGTATCACTATGTTGATATTGTTGATTCCTCCATACTAGTCATTGCAACTTTTTAGTATACTTGTTTGACAAGATATATTGCAGCCTGTTATTATTAAGGTTATAGGTTTATGTTACCTCATACCTATGCACTCTATGATAGTTTACAATTGAGTCTTATGTCTCTTTATCTAAGTCAGTTAGTAACTTTTCGATAAATAGACTTAGAATCATTAGATTAAATTCCTATACGGAATTTAACTTCGGTTCTTATTTAGCTAAGTAATCGTTTGAGCCTCTGGAAACAGTAGTTTTCAAATTCTGACCTTTTAGACAGTAATTCTGTTGTCTTCTCTTTTACTGAAGAGTCAGTGAGTTTCATGCACCATCGGTGGATGATTTTCACTTTCGTAGTTTCGGAATCACTACTTCCTTTACTATTTAGGTTGGATTTTCGCATAAGAGTCAGGCTCCTAATTAATATCCGGAACCTATTGTTATTAAGGTCCTTCCGTCTTCGTACGGGCATAGGCCTTTACTCTGTCCGGTTAGAGTTTATGTATTTATAAACAGATATCTGTTTATTACTACGGGCGTAAGCTTCTTCTGTCTTTGATGCCTAATAGAAGGACGTTACGCTCCATTCTATTGCTAATGGATTCAATTAACTATCGATACTGCTTATGGTATATCATTCACTCAGCAGTTGTGTTTGAGATTTCGGCTCTTGAAGTAAGAGTTCTTCTACATCTTGGGCTTAAATTAATAGTGTCGCTATTATAGATTTTTGAAGGCTGCTCATTGCGCTCAGCCATCCACATTCATGAATTTTTATCTCGGAAATATCGAGTCCATTTCTGGAGGCCTCTATTGTTAGGTCTATTATCTACTGCTCAGAATGTCATTCACTTAACAGTTGCTACTATAGCTAGGTAGGCTGTCTGTTTCGGCAGTGACTCCGTTCTGCTGCCCTCTTCGCTCTGGGCTATGTGACCCAGGGCAAGAAAAAGGGGGGGGGGGGGGAGGGTGTTCCCTTGGGTCACCTGTTTTACTATGAAAACAAGGGGATACCTCCTCCGGAGTTAGTAATTCTGAGCTGTTATTGGGATGGTTGTTTAGTGAGAAGTTTATGTTTTAAAAATTCATTCAGGTCTTAGTTTTTAAAGTATAGCTTTTGAATATAGCACGTGTCAACGGACATTATTATACAATCCTCAGACACTTTTAAGGAGTATTAAGAGTCTCTATTCTCTAGACTTACTTTATTTATTGGCTTACTTTAAAAATTATTAGTATAAGGATTATACTAGATATTAATAGAGTACATGGATGTATGATGCTCAATTTTGGAAGGTGTTGTATCTTTCTAATTTATCATAAATAAGAAAGATACATGTAAGGCCTAATACTTCTTTTTCCCTAGAGGGGATGACTCTATTTTATATAATTGAGCGTATTCCATCTTGCTCTATGTCTTTGGCCCTCCAGCCTTTTTACTATTCAGCTATGTCTGGGTCATTGGTACAGTATAAAAATGTTAAAAAATTTATAGTAATTTATATATTTTTTATACTTACCAATGACCCAGACGGGGATGGCCCTCCCAGGAGTTAGGAACTCTTACCTCCCCGCTGAGTACATAGCGCTTACCAGGCACTGGTTATAAGAATGAATAATGGCGCCAATTTCAGAACGTCCTTGACACTGCGCATGCGCAGTAGAGGTGAAGTGTGGAGGGCCATTCAGGACATGTTTTCTTTGGTTTTAGATGCAAATTTTGGGGATTGGGGGCAAAATTTGTGTTTGGCCCTATATTTTGAGAGTTAGCACTAGCTATGTCTGGGTCATTGGTAAGTATAAAAAATATATAAATTACTATAAATTTTTTAACTTTAGAATCATGTTTTTATGCCTCTGAGAACCTCTCTGGGGGGGGGGGGGGGGGGGGGGGCAATATGTTTTCACCATGTGCATACATCGTCCAGAAAGAACCACTTATTTGATCAAATCGTAAGTTTAGGAGTTTTTTTGTGGATGACACTAAATAATGTTTCCTTTCGATTTTGGTCCAGCTAGTCAGTTCAGTATGGCTGCCATGACAGCCATATATTTGTGTTATTAATCATAAGTTGAGTCAAAGGTAGAGAAAAATAGCTAGGAATAGTGAAATAGAATTGTCTGAAATGTACTTGAAAATGGGTTGAAAGGGTCTTCAAAAGTTGTTTATTTATCCTTGTCCTTCAAACATTGAGACCTGTCTTATGCACCTATAAAACAAGAACACCTTTCATACCCAGTTGTCCTGGGTCAGGCCTTTAAAGTCCCCCAATTTCACACGATTAATCAGAATCCCGTCCCCAAGGGAACCCCGGGAAGTGAAGCAGTGCCTGTTCACTGCGGTAAACAGGATCTGTTTTACTGGTAAAATAGGACCCAGTCACCAATGCTTGGGAGGTGCAACCCTCTCTAAAACAACATGGCTTATTAATGCTCACCCCTGGTCTTGAGTTGATACTCATGTTGTGGTCATGATTAGCCATTGTGCAAAAATACGTGACCTTAAACACCAATAAATAAATAAATAATTCAGAATCCCCAAATTCCAGGAATGTTTGTTTTAGCTCACCGAACTGAAAGTCGGTGGGAGTTATTGCCATCACTTGGCATCTGCATACGTCTTCCATTAACTTTTGAAACTTTTCTTTTTCATAACCACTGGGTCAGATTCAGACAAATGTGGCGCAAACTATCTTTGGAATATATCATTTCTACTTTGTTTAAACTTTGTTCAAATGAAGCTGCTACTATCTTTGGGTTGCCTAAAAAACCTAAAAATCTTTAAAAATCTAATTGTGAACCACTAGAGAGAATGCTTTGATATTTGGTATAGGACTTCCTTTGGTGGTGTAGATTGAAGCTTGTTCAACGCAACTTTGTAGGTCAATATTAGGCGTCTCAGTGGTAGCATATCCACAAGATAATTTTTGTTTCAAGAACCGATTGGACTTGGCATGTAATATAATTGGGTCATAAGTACTTGATTTATCCCCAGGAGGTAAAAATAGAAAAAAATTTCAGAAATTGTACAGAGCAGAATATTGTTTTTTGGTATGAAGCTTCCTTTGGACCAATGAAATCAGACAGACCAAAAAACCATAACCTTATTGCAATAATGCTTAAATTTATGGTATGTAACTTCTTTAGTGATGCAGATTCAAGTTTGTTCAAAGGAACTCAGTAGGTCAATATTTGTACTCCCTGTTGGAGGATGCCCATTTTGGACTCCACCCAACATTTTCATTTTTTTTCTGAACTGATGTATTGATTTGAACCATATTAGGCACGTAGCATAATTTGGTCATGAGTGCTTCATTGATGCCTGAAAAACATTTTCTGCTGTAGGAACTCCAGGAGGTAAAAATAGAATCAAAATCCCACCTGTGGCAACCGTGTTGTGTTGGGCAAGACACTTAATCCCAGTTGCCCATGTGGGGGCACGGTGTAATAAGGAATCCTGCACATCGATAGTGCGCTTGTCGTCAACCATTACTAACCCTGTTTGTGGTGAGGTAGTACTGTGGGGAGTCGGGTAGTTGCTGGATGATTCTCTTCTTGAACTCTGCTTCCTCCACTTTTGTTAAACTCAAGTAAATATCAATACCAATGGAGTCAGATGAATAAAAAAATTGCTCTCTGTCTTGCCAGGATACCATAACAGGGTGTGCACATGGCCTTGAAATTCAATCTTGCTCCATGAATTTTGAAAATTCAGAAATTGTGCTTGAAAAGTACTTGAAAATCTATCAGACTCCTTGAAAGTCCTTGAATTTTGTCTTATATCATTTTTATCTGTGTAATAGTGTGCAATTGAAACATCTATTTTGTACTTCAAGCCAGAAAATAAGAAGAGACTGTCATCTGCAAAATGAGGTTCCCAGAGGGTGAATTTGGTGATGTACAGCAGGTTGGCATCACTAAATTTACCCTCTGTGATACTCAATCTGAATCAAGGTCTGAAACATGAACAGAAAGAGGTACCTAGAGGATAAATTGGCCTAGTATATGGGATAGCATCAGCAAATTTGCTCTCTGGGAACCTCATTCAGCAAATGACAGTTTGCTTATTTTCTGGCTTGTTGAAAAAAAAAAAAAACAAGCATAAATAATGAATATTCGATGTTTACCTAAAACGAGGAATTAAAGTCCAGGCATTATTTAACTGGGTGTCATTCTGTAAATGCCATAATTTGTTAGAGTGCATTTTAGAAGCACCATTTTACTGGAATTTAGAAGGATGAGGTAGAAGACATTTTTAAAGCAGGGAAGACTTCTAAAAAAGGTTATATTCCAAATGTACATTTTAAAAAACATCCCTGGAAAATGCTGATATGTCCTTGAAAAGTCCTTGAATTTTTTTGGTCCTTGACTGTAAGAACCCTGAATAAGAGTATGCCCAATTTAACCATGTTGGTAATTGGAAATTGGCGAGTTATCAGCTTTCTTGTGCTCAATCAACTAAGTCTTCTTCTTCAAAACCTTTTCAAATTCAAACTAACATGCCACCCAGCATCTTTGTAAAATATAGGCTTTCAAGTTATTTTCCAAAAGAGTTACTACTCCCTGCGGAGTGGGGATTATACCCAAAAGTATTAAATTGCTTTAAAAATCTAATTTTCACAAATCACGAGCAAGAATGTTTTGATGTTCAGTTTGAAACTTGCCATGGTGATGAAGATACAAGGTTGTTCAATGAAGATACAAGCTTGTTCAAGAGAAATTTATAAGTCAGTATTTTGGCTTAACTGTGAGAAGAATCCCATTTTCCCCACTGGGGTGATTTTTAACCAAGTAACAGGGGAGTGCAGTGGCTTAGTAGGTAGAGGTGCAGTCTGCAAGCCAAGAGGTCCTCGGTTTGAATCCCACCTGTGGCAACTGCGTTGTGTCCTTAGCAAGACACTTCATCTCCATTACCCGCGTGGGGACACGGTGGCGATGTGTACTAAGACGTACTGCACGTCGATGGTGCACTTGTCTTCAACCAGTGCCAACCCTGCGCTGCGTGGAGTAAGTGTGTTGGGGAGCTGACAGTTGCTCGCCGTTGCTCGGTGGTTCTCTCTGAGTACTCCAGCTTCCTCCACCCGTAAAACTGTCGTGGTCATGATTAGCCATTGTGCATAAATATGTGACCTTAAACACCAATAAATAAATAGAACCAAGTAACAAATCTCTAACCGTATGTATTGTCACTAGACAGTGTGTCATCAGTCAAAATGAGGTCTGTACCATCAAGGTGAAGGTCACTGGCCCCATAGATCAGGTAACAGTGAAGAAAAATTTGATATTTTACTCTCATTTTTGTCTGATGCATATAATTTGATCTAATTGGCAGATCATGTTCATATTACTGCTCATGGTTCAAAGGTGTGTAATGACTTTGATCCAAGGTCATATTGTTAGGTCAAGGCATTAACCGTTGATGTTAAATAGCCCTTGTTCAGTCCATATAATTTGGTTTGATAGACAGATCTTATTCATAGTTGGTACAATTATTGCTCATTAACAATAGATGTGTCATGTCTTTGATCTAAGGTCATATCAAGATTACCAACAGAAAAACTTTGATAATGTTATTATATAGCACTTGTCTGGTCAATATAACTTAGTAAGATTCACAGATCTTATTCATACATGGTACAATTATTGCTCATGACTCAAAGATGTGTCATGACTTTGATCCAAGGTCATCATCAAGGTCAAGGTCACAGACAACAAAACTTTGATTTTGTTATTAGTGATGAACCGATTAAACAAACTTGCCATGAACCGATTAACAGTTATTTCACCAACATTCTGCCAATTATGATACCGATTATGAGGTTTGAAAAGGGAACAGAAAAACTCTGTTGTGACCTATTATGCCACTATATTTCATTGATAAATCACCAATTCCAAAAGTTTAATAGCACATAAGTTCTCAGACTATGCATGTTTGATGCTGGGCAATGTTAGCCAAACTAATATTTGCAGGTTTTTTGGAAAGAAGAACATGTTGAACGATATAATTACATTTTATTGTTTCTGCGAAGGTTGTGTTTATTCTCTTCTGGTAAATAGTGTTGATACAGTTTTGTCAGAATCCAATACACTTGACTGTTTTAACCAGAAGTATACGAAGCAAAACTTTGTGTCTCATTTTAAGAATAACTTTGATGTAAATGTGTGTTCAGAACTTGTGTCCAGTCCATGCATGGTTTACAGATTGACTGGCACAGGACATTTCAGAATTTAATGTTCATTTTTCAACTTTTTAGTTTTTACCTCCCTTTATGTGTTTCTCCAATATTTACTCTGCAGTCAACATTGGAAACATCAAGGGAGGTATCTGAATTGAACAATGAACTTAAACTGAAAAGGTGGTTGTGACAGCCATGCAACATACATGTTGCGTAACAATCATCTGTCATAAAAAAAAAAATTATTTTGGATTTTTTCTCCATTTTTCTTCTATTGTGTTGTGATATCTGCATCATAAAATACTGCAGACTGCCGGCTGAACACCTTGTATTTCTTCGTTAACATTATGTACTTAATGCAACTTTGTGCAGCATCATGGTCAAAGGCCAGTGACTTCAGTCAGCCAGGAAGCAGTGCCAATCTCATTTTAATTGCAAGCAGTAAATCTTGTAATATCTCACTACAGATTCTTATATTCTGCAATGCACTACACACATTTTTAATGGTCAAAACTTCATTGGAATGGCCATTGTAATGGGAGGGGCAAGATTTTTGGCTCCTCCCAAATTTCAATTTTTTTATCCAATAGTCCAATTTGGTTCAGATTTGGTATGTGGTATTATTGGGTCATAAGTACTTGGCTTATGCAACAACAAAAAATTCCCATGTCCCCCCTGGGAAACCCAGGAGCTAAAAATAGAAATATTTTCAAACTCTCATTTTTCCCAAATCATATGGAACAAAGTACTGTTATTTGGTATGAAGCATCCTTAGGACTAGTAGCATTGAAAGGTAAAAAATTGCCATTGGTTATGTCGGGGGTGTTCTGTGGGGGGGGGGGGTGTCACATACAAGTTTGTTAAAATGAAGACCCTTGGGTAATATTTCGGCTCTATACAGGAGCCCAAATTTTGAAGTTAGAACAATATGGCGAATAATCTTTAAAAATCCTCTTCAGGACCACCATTCAGAATCTTTTAATGTTTGGCATACATCATTGTTATGAGGGTGAGATTCAAGATTGTCCAAACCAAGTCCCTAGGTTAATATTTGGGCTTCCTATGGAAGCCCGAATTTTAACTTGGTGCAATATGGGTAGGGGATAATTTTTTTAAAATCTTCAGATCCACCAGTCAGAATGCTTTCATATATGGTATACAGCTTCTCTAAGGTGGTCAGATTCCAATTTGTACAAATTGGGTCCCTAGGTCAACAATTCGGCTCCCTATGGCAGCCCGAATTTTTTCTTGGTGCAATATGAGGAAATTTCTTTGAAGATCTTCTTCAGATCCACTCTCAGAATACTTTCATATTTTGTATACAACATCTTTAGTGGGGTGAGAATCAAGTTTGTTCAAATCAAGTGCCTCAGTTAATATTTAGGCGCCCTGTTGTAGCCCGGATTGGCCATGTAGCTGAAGAATGAGAAATGTTTTATTAAGTACCTGCTAGAGGTGTGTAACTTAAGTTTAATCCACATAGAGGAGCTCCACTTTTTACATTATGATTAACTGAAGAAAAGGCATGATGCTTGGACTATTTTATTCACTCCTGAGGGGCTCAAGGATTGACAATGGATCCTATGAAGATTGATTGCTTAATATTGATTCAATCTTGGGCTCAGTTTATATCAGATTCTGTTGAAGATGAGCACTTTAGGCCTCTTGTTTGATCATCTTGTCCAAATCTTAAATACCACTTGGTAAGCATCTGCAGGAAGAACTCCACCAGCTGAAACAATAAATTTCATATCGACACTTTTTTAAGACTCCACAGAATAGAGCTTCATTTCTTCCTGATAAACTTTTTGTAGGACGAGTAGGACCAGCAGAAACAAACGGGCATAAAATTGCTTTTGGTTGTGTCATGACCAATCAAAAAGTTGCTTTTGCTCTCTATCACTTACTGACACACTCATCTCACGACAACTTGAGTCAGGTGAGCATTTTCAGCACACTTTAACAAGTATTCTTTATGGCTTCCTTTCCATATTTAGTGGAGTTGTGACAAAGTCAAACTCAACTTATAGTTTGATGAATAGTGGGCAGTTGGCCGGACAGGCAGGCGTAAACAATTGGTTTCCGGATGATAACTTGATAATGGTTCATCCCATGTTCATGAAACTTCATAGGTAGGTTGGTATTGGTGAGAGGAAGAACCCTATTAATTTTGGACTTTTTTTTATTAATTTTGGACTTGCTTGGTCAAAGGTCAAGGTCACAGTGACCTTGAACATAGTAAACTGTAAACAATTGGTTTCCAGATGATAACTTGACTATGTTTCAGCCGGGGGCGCGGTGGCTCAGTAGGTAGAGGTGCAGGCTGCAAGCTGAGAGGTCCTCGGTTCGAATCCCACCTGCGGCAACCGCGTTGTGTCCTTGGGCAAGACACTTCACCCCCATTGCCCATGTGGGGGCACGATGACGCCGTCTACTAAGGCGTACTGCACGTCGATGGTACGCATGTCTTCAACCAATCTAACCCTGCCTGTGCTGCAGTGCGGAGTTACGATGTTGGGGAGCTGGCAGCTGCTCGTCGTTGCTCGGTGGTTCTCTCCGGGTACTCCGGCTTCCTCCACCCGTAAAACTGTCACGGTCATGATTAGCCATTGTGCATAAATATGTGACCTTAAACATCAGTAAATAAATAAATAATGTTTCAGCCCACATTCATGAAACTTCATATGTAGGTTGGTCTTCATTAGAGGAAGAAACCTATTTATTTTGGACTCACTAGGTCAAAAGTCAAGGTCACAGTGACCCTGAACATAGTAAATCAAAACATTGGTTTCCGGATGATAACTTGATAATGGTTCGACCCATGTTCATGAAACTTCATAGATAGGTTGGCATTGGTGAGAGGAAGAATCCTATTTATTTTGGACTTGCTAGGTGAAAGGTCAATGTCACAGTGACCTTCAACATAGTAAATCGTAAGCAATTTGTTTCTGGATGATAACTTGATGTTTTGACCCACATTCATGGAACTTCATACATACAATGGCATCAGTGAGAGGAAAAACCCTATTTATTTTGGACTTGTTAGGTGAAAGATCAAGGTCACAGCGACCTTCAACATAGTAAATCGTAAACATATGGTTTCCGGATGATAACTTAATAATGGTTTGACCCACATTCTTGAAACTTGATAGGTAGGTTGGCCTCGGTGAGCGGAAGACCCCTATTTATTTTGGACTCACTAGGTCAAAGGCCAAGGTCACAGTGACCTTGAACATAATAAATCATAAACAATTGGTTTTCAGATGATAATTTGACAATAGTTCAACCTACATTCATGAAACATCATAGGTAGGTTGGCATTGGTGCAAGAAAGAGCACTATTTATTTCGGAATCACTAGGTCAAAGGTCAAGTTCACAGTGACCCTTCACATAGTAAATTGTAAATAATTGGTTCCCAGACGATAAGTTGATAACAATTAAACCCACTTTTGTGCTGTCACAACTCGACATTGGATCGGTCATCCTATCGGCATTTTTGTTGAATAATTCGGCATGGAGATTTGTATGCAGTTTTGTTTCTCAGTGGCAGTCTCCATCCTTTGACTTTGCTGTTGTTTCTTGGCAAGGCTTTTTACCCCGACTGCATGGAGGGGCACCTGTGTCGTTGCAGTAACAAGTGATCACGTAGAATAAAGCCCCATATTGTTACCTGTAATAGATATTCTGAGAAACAAATAGGAAATGGAATTTCATAAGGTTAGTGTTAGGGCTGCACAATATTCTCAACTGAATACCAGTATCGGTATTCCAACAAATACTGCGGTATACTGGTGTATCGAAAGACTGTTCAGATATCTGAACATTCCACACTCAGGACTCCAGCCATCACTGTCAGAATGAATTAGCATGCCTTGATGATGCAATTTGAATAACACTTCATCCAATGCAGACAATATCAAAATTTATTATTTTAAATAGTAGTTCATCAAATCTTTCCAAGATTTCAACAAAATATGATGTGACCTCTCATTGGTATGAGCTTGATGTTCTCACATGGTATGGTTTTGTTGAAATGTTTTGAAAAAAATATTTTTTTCATCTGCTGAATTGGAATATTATGTGTGCATTCGGGACTGCAGTTAAAACTCACAACATCGTGAAAATTAAATTGTGGGTAAACAAAATAATGTAATTACACCAGTTCTTAATCGATACTGGTTTGAATACCAGTGTGTATCGGTTTATCGATATACTGTGCAGCCCTTGTTAGTATTGCAAAAATGTTTTTATGCCCCCCGACTTAAGTCGGGTGGCATATAGTGATTGAAGTGTGTGTGTGTCCGAGCCAATAACTCGAAAACTGTTAGGGCCACAGTCATTAAACTTCACACAATTATAAAGGACCATGGGAGGATGTGTCACACACCATAGCCAGGTTCGTACCTTCAAGGTCAAGGTCATACTAAAAATCAGTCAATATTCGTGTCTCAGCCATAACTCCGAAACAATCATAGTACAATTGTTAAACTTTTTACAAATGTTAAGGACAGTCAGAAGGTGTGTCACATATAATACTTTCTGCTGCATCCGCAATGTGCAGGTCACAATTGATCTTTATATGTTCAGGGTCACAAATCTCAAGCATAACTCCAGAAGTATTAGGGCTACAGTCACCAAACTTCACACAATTATAAAGGACCATGGGAGGATGTGTCACACACCATAGCCAGATTTGTACCTTCAAGGTCAAGGTCACATTTCAAGGTCACACTAAAAATCGGCCAATATTCATGTCTCAGCCATAACAAAGAAACGAATCATAGTACAATTGTTAAACTTTTTACAAAATGTTAAGGAGAGTCAGGAGGTGTGTCCTGTATAATAGTTTCCGCCGCATCTGTAAGGTGAAGGTCACGGGGAGGGGCATGTGTTACCTTAGTAACATTCGTTTTGTTTTTAACAGAGATGAACTGTAGGTAACTTGGCAAGTCTGCATTGTCCCTAAATTAGATCAGTCTAAAGTCCTGCATGGATAGTTATGTACTTTATTATAATCACACCTTCAGTTTCTTAAGAACAAGAAAAGGCATAATTAATTCATTTAGTAGGTGAAACTCATCATCCAGCATCCATGAACATGGTGAAGCATCCTTAGGACCAGTAGAATTGAATGGTAAACAAAATTTATGTAAGGGTGTTCTATAGGGGGGGGGGGGGAGGTGGGAGGGGAGAAAAATGCTGAGTCAGCATATTTGCTAAAATTAAACAAAAACATTTCTCCACTATCACTGATCAGAATCTTTTCTTTTGATATTTGGTATACAACATCCATAGGGCTCAAATACAAGTGTGTTAAAACGAAGGGTCCACATTCTAATTTGTTAAAATCAAGTCCCTGGGTTCATATTTGGGCTTCCTATGTGAGCCCAAATTTTATCTTTGCGCAATATGAGGGAATTTCTTTAAAATTCTTCTTCTTCCGATTCACCAGTTAGAATCCTTTCATATTTGGTTATAAAATCTCTAGGTGGGTCAGATTAAAGTTTGTTCAAATCGGGTCCCTGAGTTAATATTTGGGCTCCCCATTGGAGCCCGAATTTTAACTTGATGCAATATGAGAGAATTTCTTTAGAAGTCTTCTTCTCCAACCATCTCTTAGAATGTTTTGATATTTGGTGTAACAAATATCTAGGGTGGTCATATTCAAGTTTGTTCAAGGCGAGTCGCTGAGTTAATATTTGGGCTTTTTATGGGAGCCTGAAGTTTAACTTTGGGCAATATAAGGGAATTGCTTTAAAAATCATCTCCAGATCCATCAGTCAGAATGCTATTGAGTTTGGTATACAATATCTCTAGGAGGTCATGGTTCCCACGGGCCTTGAAAAGCCTGGAAAAGCCTGTAATTTCAAAAATGAAATTCAAGGCCTTGAAAAGCCTTGATTTGGCTCCCTGGGCCTGGAAAAGCCTTGAAAAATGAAGCATAGTGTGCCGAGTTGAGATGAATGAAATACGTCCGCGACTGTTCGAGTGTTTCAGCTACGATAAGCCTGGAAAAACCTTGAATTTAACTTTCTATTAGCCTTGAAACTCCTTGAATTTGGGGTGTATATGGCCTGGAAAAGCCTGGAATTTCATGTCAGGTCAGGTGTAGGAACCCTGGAGGTGAGATTCATGTTTGTTCAAATCGGATCCCTGGGTTATTATTTGGGCACCCTATGGTAGCCCGAAATACAACTTAGCGCAATATGAGGAAATTTCTCTAAAATATATTCTCCTTCAGATCCCCAGTCAAAATGGTATTTGGTATACATCATCCTGGGGTGGAAGGGAAGGGCTCTGCCTCAAGTTTGTTCAAGTTAAGTTCCTAGGTTACTATTAGGACTCCAAAGTTTTGCATTACTGGAAATCGAGGCATTATTTTTGTGGTAGCATCCCAGTACTACAAAAAAATCATCTGGCATGGAAAACAGCAGAGTTATAAATAATTAAATAACTTCATTCCTCTAGTGTTAACCCTTTACCCAACGTAATGGCCAAAACCGGCCAGCGCTATTATCAAAAATCGCCAATTAATTTTCAAAATATTTTCATTTTTTGTCTCAAAAACATAGGTTATGACCCCTTGTTGGAACGAGCTCGTCGAGCTCGTTCCAACGAGGGTTCATAACCTATGTTTTTGAGACAAAAAATGAAAAAAATTAGTTGTTCAAGAATTTTTTTTGCAAGTGTCGTCTGCTTTTCATGTTAGGTAAAGGGTTAACATGAGATATATGCTAATTAAATCCTCTTTTAAACAACTATTGTCAGGTGAGCATCTCAGGCCCATGGGGCCTCTTGTGTATATCTTCCTTTTTGAAAAAGTATGGAATTTTTGGATGGGTATAAAAATATATGGAAATTTGTGGTTTACTTGAAAAAATCCTGAGATGTATCAGAGAAAAAAAGCAATAATGCCTTGTGGGTAATAAATAAGTGTGTAATTTATTTTAATAAATTTGGAATCATTTTTGCAAAAAAAAACAATTGAGACACCTTCGTAATTTAATAGTTTTTGCAACTTTAAAATAAAATTCTACGAAATCATAGAAAACAAATGAATGTCAGAAACCTTTTACAATTAACAATAAATACAGTATGCCCGAGAGTATGTTGGAGAGTTTCAACTTTTAACAACTTGAACTGAAAGTCAGATGAGCTATAATGATTACTCACCATGCATCGTCCGTAAACATATTGTTTGTGTCTTCTCCTCCCAAACCGCGGAACCAAATTAATTGACATTTGAGATAATAGTTTGACATCACAATTTGATTTTGTTGAGATCAAGTTGCCTCACCCCTCGGTAGGGCCATGTCCCAAATGTGTGCTTAAATCTTAAAAAATCTTCTCATGAACCAGCAGTAGCAGAGACTTGATATTTCCCCATGGGAACCACATGAGCTAAAAATAGAAACAAAATTAAAATGCTCTTATCTCCAAAACTACACAGCACTGAGAATTCTTATTTGGTTTGAAGCTTCCTTAAGACCAACAAAATGGAATGGTCAAAAATATTGCTATCGGTTTTATCATGGGGTACTTTTTTGGGACTTTGAAAAAGTGTGGAGCCAACATTCTTTAACACTGTGGGTAATGGGAAAAACATTTAAGACTACTTTTCTCCCAAACGACTGCTCCAAAAGCTTTCAAATTTCACATATAGCATGTTTGGAAGATTGTTTTACATGTTTATTGAAATCAAATTCCTGGGTCCATATTTGGGCTCTCTATGGGAGCCCAAATGTTTAAATTAGTGCAGTATGAGGAATATTCTTTAAAAATCATCTTCAGATCTACCATCAGAATCTTTTGATATTTGTTATGCAGCATCCTTAGAGGGGTGAGATTCAAGTTTGTTCAAGCCAAGTCCCTGGGTTCATATTAGGGCTCACTGTGGGGGCCCTAATTATAACTTAGTTCAAAATGAGGAATTTTCTTTAAAAATCTTCTTCAGGTCCAGCAGTCGGAATGTTTTGATATTTGGTATACAGCATCCTTAGGGGGGTGAGATTCAAGTTTGGTCAAGCCATGTACCTAGGTCCATAATTGGGCTCACTGTGGGAGGTCGAATTGTAACTTAGTTCAAGATGAGGAATTTTCTTAAAAAATCTTCTTCAGATCCAGCAGTCGGAATGTTTTGATATTTGGTATGCAGCATCCTTAGGGGGGTGAGATTCAAGTTTGTTGAAGCCAAGTCCCTGTGTTCGTATTTGGGCTCCTTGTGGGAGCCCAAATTGTAACTTAGTTCAATATAAGGAATGTTTCTTTAAAAATCTTCACTTGGGTTCACTGTGGGAGCCCGAATGATAACTTTGTTCAAAATGAGGAATTTTCTGTAAAAATCTTCTTCAGATCCACAGTCAGAATGCTTTGATATTTGGTATGAAAGATCCTTAAGGGGGTAACATTCAAGTTTATTCAAGCCAAGTCCCTGGGTTGATATTTGGGCTCCCTGTGGGAGCCCAGATTATAACTTAGTTCAATATGAGGAATATTCTTCAAAAATCCTCTTTTTCACATCCACCAGTCAGAATCTTTTAATATTTGGTATACAGCATCCCACTGGAGGTGAGATTCAAGTTTCTTCAAGCCAAGTCCCTGGATTCATATTTGGGCTCCCTGTGGGAGCCCAAATTTTTCCTTAGTTCAATATGAGGAATATTCTTTAAAAATCTTCTTTTTTTTTTTTAGATCCACTGGTCAGAATCTTTGGATATTTGGTATAAGTTTTTCTTAGGAGGGGCAGATGCAACTTGTTGAAATCAATTCCCTGACTATATTTAGGCCACTATGTTAGGTGAGTGCCCTTGGGGCCTCTTGTTCTGTGTTGTACTTACTTCTGTGTTATTCAGATGGAGATGCACACCTGCATATCGACATAATTGTTCTGATTTTGAATTGCTAAGGTTTACAGAAAAATATTGGGAAATGTGTGTTTTCACGACTGTGGCACAAGATGAAATGTACAGCAGTGAATTACACAAACAAACAGGAAACAGGAAGCTCTCAAATGAGAGCTCATCAGTCAGAGGAAAGTTTTATTAGTTTGAAATTGTTAACTGGTATAAACATTTGAATGATTAAAATATATCAATTGTTTTGAGTCAACTCCTCAAACCATTTTACTCCTCAAACTGCACCATATCTGTAAAAAATTGGATATTTTTATACTATAACCCAATGGCCCAGACTAGCTGGTGCAAACTCTAAGTTATCAAGGGCCAAACACAAATTTTGACCCCCCCCCTTCCCCCCCCCCCCCCCCCCCCCCCCCCACAATTCCCTAAATTGGCTTGCAAAACCGAAAATTAAAAGTGCAATCTGGTCTTCCATACTTCTACCCTCCGTGCATGCGCAGCCATCAGGAAGTGACCGGAATTGGCGTAAACATCATTCTTTGTTTGGCTGTAAAGTCATCAACAGTAAACTGACATCTGTGCTTTAAAATCTCCTTTTTTGAGGATGTCAGACACAAATCAATGCAAGAATTGGTGGATCCAAGGCTGTTATTGGATGATGGAAGTGTTCAACAGTGGTTTTAGACATTCAGGGCTGTAACTTCATAATAATTATAAAATTATGTTTCCCAATTTCGGGACATACGTCTGACGTCATCATTTTTTATAATGATTATTCCACTGTTTATTTATCATTCCTTCCATGAACCCTTCCTCTTAAACTCTTAAGCTTTTTTGGCTATTTTTTATTGAAATTTTTTATTCAGTTTCTTGGCAGTTTAACATGTATTACAGAATATTTATTCTGTTTTCCCCATGGTTACTTCCTCACCCTAGGGGTGTTAAGTCGTTTAGTCTTGCATCTTTTATCTGATGTATCGTTTTTTCTTCATATGAAGATCTAGCTTTGCATCTGGTAGCATTTAAATTGGTTTCTGACTTTGGGCCTTTTAGTGTTCCTGATGTCTTGTATCCGTTTTTTTCAGTGTCGTTCACATTGACAACATCCTCCTATATTGGTAGTTCATTGTATTTTATATTAAGTTAAGGCCTTTTGTTGAGAGGTTTTAATCTCTTGCAAGCAGCTTGACCGATGAAGAATTACTGTAGGATACATGGATTATTATTCCGGTAGTATTGCTCAGTAAATTTGGATTTTGTCCACACTTAGGCGCTATCGGGATGCCTTTGGGCTCTTAATGTTCCCTTTGGGAACTTAGGTGTTTTTTCAACAACAACAAAATTTTAAAAAAATATTTTGAATTCAGTTTTGATGGCTATTATTCATATATCTTAATTATATATTTTGTTGTGGAGTTTGGAGGACTGATATCGACTTTAGTCGATGCACTCCTGCTGACTCTTGTTATACTTGTGTTCACTGGGATGACTGATGTTGGAGACGGGTGTTGCAGTACGTTGTTGACCGTGAGGTTTTGAGGCCAGGCCTCTCACCACTTTATAATTCATTGTTGCCAGTTTCTGTTTCTGAGGAACATGAACATGGTGATGATATTCTGACACTCATCCAAGTGTGCTACCGTTGTCGTGCTCCGCTGAGCATATAGAGCTAGCTGCAGTGCACATGATTGCAAGAATTAAGGACTTTTGTTAAGGGTTTTAATCTCTTGCAAGCAGCTAGCTCGACTGGGGAAGCGGTTACGCCGTCCATGGGAGTAGTGACCCCGGGTAAGTCTGTTGTGGTCGAAGGAAGTGTAGATGTGGGTAGAGTGAGCACTTGAATATAAATAAGCTGTACTCTGCGAGGTCTAATAGACCAACGAACGGGAGAGGCCCCTCTCTAACCTAACAACATTTGGCCCCAATTGTTATGAGAAACTTGCACAAGCCGGAGCATATGTCCGCCCACCACTAGGGACACTCTGTTTCGTCTGCAGCCGGGATCGGCTTCAGTCATGGTTTCCTCCTCTACATTTCACAAGCCGAAATGAAGTTTTCTGATTGGAAACTTGCACGAGGTGGAGCATATGTCTGCCTGCGGCATTGGACACTCCATCTAGTCTGCAGCCAGGGTCGGCTTCAGTCACGGCTTCCTCCACTACATTATTAAAGCACACACGACCGCATCCCAGCTGCCTAACTTCAGATATCCAGCCTGCTGTGCGAAGAAGGGACCACGCTTCACCCGTGAAGTTGGACCATCTGGTAACTAGGGAGACAAGGCCTCGATCATCGGGACGTTCGGAGAAGATATCCATCTCTGACACACCTTCTCAGGAGCAGCAAGCGGCTAAGAGACAGAAGACCACAGCTCCTCAGGCCTCAATGACAGACTTGTTGTCACAGATTGCGCAGCTGATCGCAGCATTCCAGAAAGTGCAGGTGCAGTCTCCCTCAGATCCTGAGGTGTCGGACGCTGCTGAGTCAGTCCAGTCGTCTGTTCACGCAGATGCAATGGACCGAGATTCGCAACTGATTTTCTCTGATGGTGAAAGGGATAAGGAAGAGGATTACCTTTGCCTTTTTGAGCAGCATATTGTAGCGATGGATTTCATCCATCAATACTACCCTGAATTTGTTCTGACGAATCAGAATGTTGCGACAACACGAGAGAAACCTCTGGCGTCGTTGGATTTAGACTTTATACGGGCAAAGGAAGAAGTTCTTTTCCGGTTCAGTCTAGGCAGGTGTCTCAGGCCTTCGGCCATGTAGATAACGCCGTATTCACCTCTCGAGTGCGAGAAAAAAAACGATTTCTTTACTACATCTTCCATAAACATACCGTTTCTTGGACCACGTTCATTTTAAATGGTTGGAGAAGATGTTTAGAGAGCTCCTAGATGTTTCCCTGCCTGCATCACTCACTATTCGCTCAGACACAATTGAAACAGCAATTTCATCAAGTAGAGCGAATTTGGACGCAATGTCTTACACAGATATCCTTAACAGAGCTATGGCACAATGTCTCAACGGAAAGAAATTTGAGGGTGTTCGTACCTCTCTTAGAGTTCTTTCCAGGGCAATTATGTATACCATGTATAACTCTGCCCTAACACTGGCTAATCTGGAGTTAATCAGACATGATGTTGACCTTGCGTCGTCATCACTTATAGACAAGGTGAAAAGCTCTCTCTGGGTCGCTCCGGTCTCAGGACATACTACTTTGACGACTAGCTTTCGTTAGTCTATGAACAGGCTACTAAGAAAGCGTCAAGTGAACTGCTGTTGAAGTCAGCATCTCAACAAACCGTTTCAGCGGACAAGAGTAAAGGAGGACGTTCCAGATCTAAATGTCAAAAGGGAACTCCTCACAAGGGTACAAGAAACCCTCTTACAATTACTCTTGAGGTCATCAATTTTGCGACTCAGGAAAGAGACTTAGGTCTCACCAGGACTATCGGTCAGATGCCCCTAGACCGACAGGGCGAGGTTCTTTGCGGGGAGGACGTAGTTTCTCCCGTAAGCCTCACAGATCATACAGTGATGTTTAAGACCTCTATTGCTTGCAAGTTGGCGGAAGGTTATCAAACTTCGTGAGAAACTGAATAGCAGTCACTGATGATCAGTGGGTGAGAAGTGTAGTCTCGGATGGCTATCATTCTGAGTGGAACCCCCATTAACTAAATCTTCGTTCTGACCCGTAATAGACTTGAGCTGGATAAACAAGCTTATTGTGGCTCCAAAATTCTATACCATTCGATCGGTAGGAGCTTGCATTCGAGTGAACGACTATGCGGCAAGCGTAGATCTAAAGGATGCGTACTATCATGTCTTGGAACATCCGGTATTCAGAAAGTGCCTTTGGTTCGCCGTACAAGCGAAGGTTTATCAGTTCAGAGCAATGTGCCTTGGTCTGAACCTGGCTCCCTGGGCATTCACTCGAATAATGAACTCAGTAATGTCATACTTCCGAGCTAATTCGTTTGTGGTAACGTCGGCTTACTTGGATGTTATTCTGCAGAGATACGGCAACAGAGTTATTCTTCAGAACGATGTTCAGAGTCGGCTTTTATTCCTTCGATGACTCGGTTCCATCGTAAACGAGAAAAAGTCAGTTCTAGCTCCGTTCAAGTCGTTCACTCTCTTGGGGATGAGCTTCGAGACTCACTACAATCTGGTTCATCTGCCATTACCCAGAGCAAAATTGATCAGTTGTTATACTCGCTTTTATCTGAACTCTCCCGCAGTGACCACCAGGGAATTCATGCAACTGTTGCATGAGCTGCTGCAGATCTTATTCTGATGGGCCACCTGTGCACACATCCCCTCCAGATATTCTTTACTCAGAACTGGAGTGTGAAGATGCATTTGCTCGAAACCAGTATTGTTTTAACTGACCTGGTAAAACAAAGAGTTCAGATTTGGGCAGATCTTCAGTGGTTAACTCAGGAAGTTCTGTTGCAACTGCAGGATCCAGCTTTCACGATTATGCCGTGCCGGATGCGAGTCGGGCAGGTTGTGGCGCGACCCTAGGTCCCGCAGACTTGAAGTATAAGGGTCTTTGGGACTTTTGGTTACTAGAGAAGCATGTAAACATCTAAGAGATGATGTCAATATGGCAAGCTCTTCAACATTGGATTCACATAATAGCGAACGTCCATGTTCAGATTTTGTCGGACAATTCGACAGTTGAAACTTGCATCAGGAACCAAGGCGTCGCTCATTCAATTCCGTTATGCAAATTAACAGAGAGGATTCCTGTACATCATGAATCATCATGTTCATCTTTCTGTCCGTCATAACCTGTGATCATCTGAATGTACTAGCGGACTCGCTCTCTCAGAAAGGTCACCTGTTGCCATTGGAGTGGACTCTCAACAAGTGAATATTCAGGCCGATTTGCTACCTCGGAGTGTTATTAACTGGAATTGATTGTACAACTGAATGAGGTCACCTGCAGGTTACCTCGGAAGTGTGTTTCCTCTCCAGAGATCATCCATTGTGATTCTATTGGACATGTGTATGTTATATATTACATCACTGGTTTTTGACCTATCTTTCGTATGCTGACTCCGGTATACAGTACAAGTGGGCAATATTAATTAGCAGGATTAGCCTTAGCTTCTGAAGTGGCATTAAGCACCAGTTTATTAATAATAATTAATACCTGGGTGTCTGTTCGATGAATATTTATATTGTTATTTGGTACCGCTTTTACTGATTCCAGATCGCTCCCCTCTTTCTTTTTGAAGAAGATTCCTTCAAAAGGTGGGGGCGGGGAGGTTTTTTACCTCTCCTCCGGCTTGATAAGTATTTAGCTATTAGTGAAGCTGTTTTGTCTGTAAATTATATCCTGGATACAGCTTGTGTTTTATTGTGTTTGGCGTATGTTTGTGGGGGATATCCTCTCATTCTCAAATATGCCATCCTAATTTTTAGCTCAACTTTTGACATAAGTCAAATTTGAGGTTATGCCATGGCCTGTCGTCTGTCTGACAAGATTCAATACGGCTCGGGCTAGAGGCTGTATTTATGAACCGATCTTTACGAAACTTCTTGAGTATCTTTGTTATCACCATGGGACGAGAACAAGTGTTTTTGGGTGCGGTCCGAAATTCAAAATGGCCACCAGCAGCCATTTTGTACTTTAGTCAGTGCAATCAGTTGTTTGTACAGAACTTCTGTATGAAAGTTCTGATTTGAATATGAATGTTTAGTAACATGGAATACATCACATATAATAGAGGTTTTTTTCTCGTGCAGAAATTATGCAAATTAGATGAACTTTGATTTATTCAGTGCAACCTATACACAGTAAGTGCACATGTCAATACGGCTCAGGCTGGAGTCTGTATTTATGAACCGATGTTCACGAAACCTCTTGGGTACCTTTGTTATCACCTTGGGACGAGAACGAGTGTTTCTGGGTGCGGTCGAAAATTCAAGATGGCTGCCAGTTGCCATTTTGTACCAAAAATAGGTCCAATCACTTTTTTTTTGTACACAACTTCTATACGGCTCAGGCTAGAGGCTGTATTTATGAACCGAACTTTACAAAACTTTTTGGGTACCTTTGTTTTCACTGTGGGACGAGAACAAGTGTTTTTGGGTGCAGTTCGAAATTCAAGATGGCCGCCAGCAGCCATTTTGTACCAAAATTAGTACAATCAGTTTTTTGTTCAGAACTTCTGTATGAAAGTTCGGATTGGAATAAATTTTTGTATGAATGTTTAGTAACATGGAACACATCATATATAATTTGGGGTTTTTTGTCGTGTAGAAATTATGCAAATTAGATGAACTTTGATTTATTCAGTGCTACTTATACACTGTAAGTGCACATGTTAATACGGCTTGGGCTAGAGTCTGTATTTATGAACCGATCTTCACGAAACTTCTTGGGTACCTTTGTTATCACCTTGTGACAGGAACGAGTGTATTTGGGTGCCTTTGTTATCACTGTGTTATGAGAACAAATATTTTGGGGTTCACTTAGACCCACTCTGGGACTCAAAGATTTCTTTTGTAGTTTAGCATCTGTTGCCCCCACCTTTACAATACTTTACCTATACATTTGTTACAGGTAACGATCAGCATTTATGTACAGACTGTTACAATACTTTATATGTACCTTTATTATCAGGTCATTACCTAGGTGTTTGTCATTGCTGTGTCACATACTATACATGTACCTATCTTACACAAGATGAGCTACAGTGTCATTGGGGCTAAGTCCAGACTAACCGTAAAAATTGGGAACTTGTTACATCCAAATTAGCATAGTCTTCATGCTAAGAATATGAAATAATTTGAACTTGGCTGCTTATTTATGATATGTCTTCTCTATTATTGTATAGAGAGACATACATGTAATTCCTTCCAAATTTAATTTCCTTTCACCATGGATTACAGGCTTGGAAGTATATTGGTCTACTAATTCTGAAGTCCTAGGCCCTCCTCCTTTTTACGATTCAGCTAGTCTGGGCCATTGGGTTTTAGTATAAAAATATTATAAATTTGAAGTAATTTGTATATTTTTTATACTTCCCAATAGCCCAGACGGGTATGGCCCTTCCATGAGTGGGCACTCATTCCTCCCCGCTGAGTTATTATGTAGTACTCTTTTCTACAAAGAATGATGTTGGTGCCAATTCCGGTCACTTCCTGATGGCTGTGCATGCGCGAAGAGTAAAAGTATTGAGGACCAGATAGGACTTTTAATTTTCGGTTTTGCAAGCACATTTTGGGGATTGGAGGGTTCAAAATTTGTGTTTGGCCCTTGATAATTTTGAGTTTGCACCAGCTAATCTGATCCATTGGTAAGTATAAAAAAATAAACAAATTACTTTAAATTTATAATTTTTCAGAAAAATGAAGGCATGTGTTTGTAAAGTAAACATATAAGTTTGCATGCTAAAAACAAAGATAAAAAATAGTGATAATGAATTTTATACTCTAATGTTATATTTTGTGTGATATATAACATAATCCCCATCAAGATGTGTTTTGGGGGTTAGTAATCAGTGGTGGTGTCAAGGGGAGTCAACAGGGTCTACAGCCCTCACCCCTCCTTGTCAGGGAAAATACCTCTTTTATTGTGGTCTTGTGGGGAGGGGGGTGTTGAGAAAAATGTCCCCCACCTCTGGGTTTAGTTTAGGGTTATCAGTTATAACAGTTATGATGCTTTTTGTGAACGAGAGAAAATCACCTTCCCTCCACTAATTGTGTAGAGTTTGGCTATTCAGCAGGTTTTGTAGGATGAGGAAAAGAAAAATCTTTCATTTTCCATTGATATGTTCTACATTGGACATGTAGTTGGTTGGTGCAACTGTTAATCAGCATATCACCATGGCTCACCTGACTATTGTGAATTTTACAACTAATCTAGAGAAGCACCCAAGCATTACATTACAATGTTCCATACAAATAATAGAGATTACACATGCTTACCAAGCTATGTATTATAGGTGCACCAACTAGTCCATGTTGTAACTAAGTTATTGGCATGCTGCACGCGGGTACAGAGATGTCAGTTTCAGGTTTCTGTTCATGATTTTTCATCAACAGTTACTTGCCCCCCCCCCCCCCTCCCCCCCCCCCAAAAAAAAATGGGGGTGGTGTTTTGAATGAATCCTTGCTCATTGCCTAACTAGTTGGACAGACCAAGGGCACATTGTGTAGCTTGTGAAAATAATCAAGCTTATTTGATAAGCATAATGTTGATATTCTAGAATGTTGCCCTTCTTGTCGAGAAGTCTTTAGTTAGTATCCACACAAAGTAGTTGGTGTTGTGTCCTTGAGGCAGACACTCAATCTCACTTGCTCGTTTGAAAACATAATGGTAGCATGTGCTTAATCTCATTGATGGTACACATGCTTTCAATATGAACTAAGTAGGATTTCTTCTTATTATTGACCAGTGAATTTTTACAGTTCCTTGCAGCTGCTCAGTAAATGTTCTTTGCTTCCACTTTTGACATACAGTATAAAGCTATTAAGCCACCAGTCAAATTCTGTAAGGAATTTGATGCTGTTATATCATAAAACCAGTCTATCCCTTTAATAGTCCATGTATACTTTGCTGAGTTCTGGAGGTGGAAGCACGGTGGCTCAACTGTTAGACTTCCAAGCTAGAGGTCCCGAGTTCAATCCCTGTCCGGGATGACCTGCATTGTGTCCTTGGGCAAGGCACTTTATCCCGGCTGCCTCAATGGGGGCACAATGACACTGTGTACTAAGGCGTACTGCACGTCGGTGGTGCACATGTCTTCAACTGCTGTAACCTTGCTTGAGCGGAGCTTGAACAGAGTTAAAATGTTGAGCTGACAGTAGCTTTTCGTTGCTTGGTGGTTCTCTCCGGGTACTCCAGCTTTCCCCACCCGCAAAACTGTCATGGTTATGATTAGCCATTGTGCATAAGTATGTGACCTTAAACCTTAATAAATAAATAAGTCCTGGAGGTGTGGGACGAATGGGCAGTGTAGCCGTCTCACAGAGACTACCTTATTGGCAGCACTGAATAAAAGGTACAAAGCCCACAAGGCAGATTTCATTAATAGTAAAACTTCATTTTGCCACTTTTACCTTTTGTAAGCTTGAGGAGGGCTAATCACTCCCCCAGGTCATGCAATGGGAGAGTATTTTAGCTCTCCTGCATTTGAAAGAATGCTGGGCTTGAGTGACTTTGTCAGTACTATTGGGCATGCTTCTTTTTTTTTTTACTAAATAATTACGAACGAAGACTTGCCACAACTGAAGTTTTATGATTATGCTTTGCAGTTCCACCAGTCAAGTTAATATCTTGATGTTTTCATGGTGTATTAAATACCTCTTGATTGGAATATTCAAAACAGGAGTGCTGAAGTATGTATGAATATCTTTGTAATTAAAGGTACATGACATAAAATCAATGGTAATCAGTGTGAAAATTTCATGTGTGTGGTGTGTGAACAAATGGCCCATAACAGCATCAAATTGATGACAGAATAAGATGGAAGGAGAGCTTGATACAAATAATTGTTAGTGAACACCAATGAACAAACAGATCTACATGTGATCCTTTAACCCATAAGGGCCTAATTCCGACCTGGATAATTTTCTAATGCAAAGGAACAGGTGCTCCAACATGCATTGGTTACTTTAATTCTAAGTACCTTGTCAGTTGTTTCCTCTGTAGGCAACCAAGACTTTACTAGAAACAACTGTAAAGCCACGGTGGTAGACTTTCAGAGAATAGTGAAAATGTATAAAAATCTCCATACTCTTAATGGTTAGGCCTCACAAAGTAGATCCTCAGTTTCTCGGGCCATTTTTTGTAAAATTGCATGCGTGCGGGCGTTTTTTTTATTTTATTTTTTATTTTTGTAATTATTTCTTTGCCATTAAAAAGTTCATGTACTTGGTTTGTTTTATGTTTTAGGACCCATAATCTACAGAATAGCATGGGTGGTGGTGTATTACGTCCCTTGAGTGCAAGAAGGCTTTGCAATGCTAAAGCATTGCAAAGCCTTTTTGCACTCAAGGGACAATTTTATTAACTTGGGTAAAATATCAGACATAATCCATTCATTTTTTATTTTTTTAAGTTTGGATAGGTTATAAAAAGAGAGCATGCGGCAGCCAAACGGACCATGCTGGAGGGCCTGAGAAACAGATTTTTAATTTTTTTAGGCCTTAATTCTTTACCTAAAATGAACGCAGATGACACTTGCACAAAACAAGTCTTGAGCAACTGAAAATTTTCATTTTTTAGCCTTTAACATAGCTTATGATCCCACATTGGAACAATTGTAACAGACTCCTTGCAATGAGGTGTCATTATCTATGTTTTAGGGGTTAAAATAATTAAATATGAAATTTGACTTTGGTGAATAGTGCATGAACATTCTGTTGTGTAAAGGTTTAAACATTAAGTTTCAATTTCTGATTTTTGCAACAAACAGTGCTGGTGAGTGAATAGCAACTTGTTCAGAGTAAAGGAAGTTTATCCAACAGAACTTATCTAGCAGAGTGGTAAATTATATTCAAAATGTGAATTGTAAGGCCTAAAAAAATAAAAAATCTGTTTCTCAGGCCCTCCCGCATGGTCCTTTTGACTGCCGCATGCTCTCTTTTTATAACCAATTTAAACTTGAAAAAAATGAAAATTAAATGGTTTATGTCTGATATTTTACCCAAGTTAAAAAAATTGATGAATTTGTCCCTTGAGTGCAAGAAGGCTTTGCAATGCTTTAGCATTGCAAAGCCTTCTTGCACTCAAGGGATGAAATACACCACCACCCAAGCTATTCTGTAGATTATGAGGCCTAAAACTTCAACCAAGAACATGAACGTTTGATGGCAAAGAAGTAATTACTGAAATAAAAAATAAAATAAAAAACTGCTTGACCGCATGTAATTTTACAAATAATGGCCTGAGAAACAGAAGGTCTACTTTGTGTGGCCTAACATGCTAATTTTTGGCACTCACCAATAATTTGTAGTAAAAATTTTATTTAAACATTTTTTCTTCTCTTTCTGAGCAAACAAGAAACTGATGCATACGGTGTAAAGTCACTAAAGGGGCTTTCATCACTTTTCAATAGAGCCATAATAGTGGCTTCTAGCACTTGACCAGTTTATGAAGAACAGTAAGATGATAAATTTTCCCAATAATACTTACAGATATCATGTAGTCTTTCACATGCTCTTTGACCTCAAGACAGGTGCTTTTCCAGACAGTCATATTACGGGGACTTTCCTAGTGGTTGACTAGGACTGGTGATGGAATTATCTTTGGAGGGTATAACTGATTGAGTGTTTGAAGCCCATGTTGGGGTACTATTCTGAAGTGCAGGTACAGTAGAATCCTCTTAACTGAATATCCATTTTGCCAGTGAAAATTATTCAATTAACAGGAGTATACAATTAACAGGGATTTAGTCAGTTTCCTGTGTTAAGGAGGTAAACTGAGCATTTATTCTATTATATCTTGTTTGACAGAGCTCAAAGAGCTCTGTCAAACAAGATATAATAGAGTAAATGCCTGTATTGGATGTAGTGAGGACAAAAAAAGGTTGATAAATAAGGGGAATGTGGTGCGTGTCACAGTAATTTTTTTTGACATATTACAAAAATTTATATACAATTAACAGGAGTTTACTCTACAACCCATATGCAATTAACAGATCAAATTTGTACTGAAGGAATGGTAAATGGTTTTGTGTTTGAAAATTATATTCAATTAACAGGGATATACAATTAAGAGATATCCAATTAAGTGAGCGCCACTGTACTAAAACTTAGAGCTTACTATTCTCTGTATGTGCTTCAGATTATATTTGAAGTGAAGTTATTATCTCCCCGCAAGAAATGGGTATAGTAAAGAGTCTATGATTCCTTCCATCCATCCATCTTTCCAGCCAAGCAGAAGTTTGTTTAAGCAATAACCTGAAGAATAGTTCTAGTTATATAGTATAGTTATCCGATTTCACTTAATTTTGGGGTGCTTTATATTAACAATATCTTTGACAAGTTCATTAATCCTTGCTTTATTGAATATAGTGTGAAATAAAAGCCGATTTCAATAAATTCTTTTGTCCTGCACAGCAATGTCTTCAACAATTGTTGAATTTTTTTCAAAACTTAATTGTTTATGTAATAACTTGAAGAGTAAACAGATTTTTCTGCAGATTCTGACATGTGACTATAACAATGAATTTGAAGGGCAGAATAATTTCTGGGAGGTAACTCTAAATTCTTTGATCATGTGACACAAGCTAAAAGTGGCGGGCCGATATTGGAAATTTATTTCAATATCAGCCTGTCAGTTTGTCACATTATGCAATTTCAATGCCCAGTAAAGCATCGTTATTATACTAGGGAACGCCCTGTCTAATGGTAACAATTTGGATTAATCATTTTCTCAGACAAATTAAAAAGTCTTGATAATTTCTTAAGGGAGTTATTTACCTTTATTTGTTCCAAGTTACTTGAATTTTTACTGTTTATGCAATTACATTGGATTCCACTTAATTGTATATCTCTTAACTGAATAACCGTGTTAATTGAATATTATTTTCCCAATACAAAACCGCTTACCATACCTCCAGTGCAAATTTGACCTGATAATTTAATATTGGTTATAAAGTAAACTCCTGTTAATTGAACAAAAAATCTTGTAACCTGTCGAGAAAATACCCTGACTCGCACCAGTTTTCCTTTATTTTTGACCTGTTTGGCCTCAGCTCATTGAGCTCTGTCAAACAAGATATAATAGAATAGTATTTATTATTATTTCTGGGGGTTTACGGTCACATTTGTGCACAATGGCTAATTGTGACCATGGCAGTTTTCTGGGTGGAGGAAGCTGGAGAGAACCACCGAGCATCGATGAGCAACTGTCAGCTCCTCAACATTCTAACTCTGTTTAAGCTCCGCTCAAGCAGGGTTACAGCAGTTGAAGACATGTGCGCCATCGATATGCAGTACGCCTTAGTACACAGTCTCATCGTGCCCCCATGTGGACAACCGGGTTAAAGTGGCTTGCCCAAGGACACAACGCAGATCGTTCCGGACGGGAATCGAAGTCGGGACCTCTATCATAGAAGTCCAACAGCCTACCACTGAGCCACCACACTCCCTATATAAGAGAATAAATGCTAAGTTTATCTCTAGAATTCAGAAAAGTGACACAATCCTTGTTAATTAAATACTCCTGTTAATTGAATAATTTTCAAAGGCAAAGTGGCTATTCAAGTAATAGGCTTCCATTGTACTTGAAAAGTAAATATCAGATTTCAATAAATTTTGATATGAGGCTTTATTTTTTTTTACATAGTTTTGGATAATTTGAAAATCATGGTGATTACTAAACAAATTGAGAGATTTAATGCCCATTAAGAGTTATTGTCCCTTGTGTGTTCTGTTGAACCTGAAAGTTATAGATTGTTTGCCCTTTTTCTGTTTTATTGAAAACTTCAATAATTATTAACTTGAACAGTTATTATTAGTTATTAACCCTTTACCCAACATGAAAAGCAGACGACACTTGCAAACAAAATTCTTAACTAATTTTATTCATTTTTTGTCTCAAAAACATAGGTTATGACCCCTCGTTGAAACGAGCTCGATGAGCTCGTTCCAACGAGGGGTCATAACCTATGTTTTTGAGACAAAAAATGAAAATTAATTGAAGATTTTTGAAAATAGCGCTGGCTGGGTTTGGCCGTTACGTTAGGTAAAGGGTTAATACTGTTAAGTCCATTACAAATTGCTTGTGCAATACTTCATCAGAAACATCAAGAATTATTATCATTAACAGGCGATCTCCAGTGTATTAACAGAGTTTAGTGCCAGTAGAACATGGCATCGTGCAACCGGAAGTGAGCAACGAGCATTAATGAAAATAAAATTCATTAACAGCCTGCTGCCCACTTTTGGTCATGGTAATCATAGTAATAACATGATTTTGTCAGGGGTCATGGTTTATTAAGAGCTTCTGAGACTCTTGAATTATGGTACGTACATTTCCGAGTAAAATCCAAATATGGACTTCCAGCTCTCTACCAGTTAAGCAGACATGACAAATAACAATGACATAACTAGAAGATTAACTATTCTCACATGGGGGCATGGTGGCTCAGTTGGTAGAGGTGCAGGCTGCAAGCCGAGAGGTCCTCGGTTCGAATCCTACCTGCGGCAACCGTGTTGTGTCCTTGGGCAAGACACTTTACCCCCATAGCCCATTTGGGGGCACAGTGACGTGTACTAAGGCGTACTGCATGTCGATGGTGCACCTGTCTTCAACCAATAACTACCCCTGCTCGTGTTGAGTTGGCATGTTGGGGAGCTGACAGTTGCTCGCTGTTGCTCGATGGTTCTCTCCGGGTACTCCGGCTTCCTCCACCCGTAAAACTGTCACGGTCATGGTTAGCCATTGTACAGAAATATGTGACCTTAAACACCAATAAATAAATGAATAATTCTAATACAATTACTATAAATCTCGAAATTTGATTGGTTAATCAATAAAATTTGCGACAGTAAATTCAGCGTAACCTGTCGCAAATTTTATGTTGTCGAAAACTATTTCAGGAAGTCAAGATGTATTCGTGGGCGTTCTATTTTCGTTCCATTTGGAGTCATTGACTACCGTATCCACTGTAAACAAACGCTGTGAACTCGTTGACTTGCTGTAAAAAACGTTCTCTAATTTTCTTGTAATTAACTGTATTTAATATGGATGAAGTTGGAAAGTTTAATATTAATGTGGAATGGGGGTTGGCAGAGACTGCTGAGTAATGAAATGAGTGTTGAAAAAACTGATTTCGACGGGCTTAATGGCAACCGTGTGGAACCAGTAAGCGATATTAAAATATAATTTATAAATAGCCATTTTACGTACGATGAAGAATTTATGGACGCTATGTGCGAAATAGAAAACCAAAATTCCGACAACTGGCAATAATAGTTTTAATTGTTCAAGGCCAAATATTTCTGACAGATCTGCTAGCGATGTTATAACATCGACTTCAAGTGCAAGCGTCCTTTCATTTTCTAATTTGTTACCTGCGTTCGTGGCACCACATGTACAGCTACAGAAATTCACCTTTGAGAGAGGTGAACTATTCGTTCTGCAACAATTTTGTCAATAGCAGTAGCCCAATTCCACAAGACATCACTTCCTAGAAACAGTTTGAAATGAACAATTGTTCTGTAACCATAAGTAATTATTACGGTTAAACAAGGGCTTCCAATCAAAGATCTCAAATTTTTTAACTTTAATGGTAAATCCCCGAGTGCTTTCCGACGCCGATTGAAACATCACAAGGTGAACTTTAAACTTTAAACAGGGAAACTTGCGGGCATATTTTGTTTTCAGATTGTCACAATCATTTAACCATGATAAATGTTGTCAGTACAAGTATAAATATATTTTGTTATTGGTGATAAAATGAATAAAACGTTTGCAATTATTTGTATTGTGGCAGCGTAAAATATATTTCGTGATTTGGTTTCGGAACTCCCAAATGATGTCACGAAGACTGTATTTTTAGTTTTAAATTGTTGACAATGTTGTCTTAAACAAGGCATTGTTTTATAGTTGGGAGATCAAATACTATCTCCGTTTTCAGCCGAATTATATTAGAATGGGGATAACTATGTTGTATTTGATTGTTTGGGGCCGTAAACGATGGTTTTACTGTCGCAAATATCCGTTTTACCGGCTCCGCTAACGCGTCGCCGGCAAAACTCAATTTGCGACAGTAAAACCATCGTTTACGGCCCCAAACAATCAAATACAACATAGTTATCCCCTAAATAACTATTCTCACATTTTAATAATTCCTCCAAACTTCTAACCATCGACCAAGAATCATGTCCAAGTGGTAAAGTAAAAAAAAAAATTCTAAAACATATTTCATGCCCTTACATTTTCTCCCAGAACCCTAAGCCATGTTCAAGGGAGAGGTCAGATTTTGCCAAATTGTCTTATTCGAAGAGTTCTGCAACTATAGAGGCTTGACAGTAGCTAAATATCAAATCTTCATTTGGGTTGAAACGTTTGGCTCATTGTAACTGTAACTTTATTTGCAGCACAAGCATATATTTAGATACAAATACATTTAAAGCATCATAGTTTCACAGAGAACAATATTAGCAATTTATCTACCAATATAAAATGACTTACAGGTGCTGTGGGGAATGACATAGCCAAATTGGCTGTCTTCCTACCATTCTCCGACATAACGATTCTCACATTTTAAAAATTTTCAATATAAAAAATATAAAATGACTTACAGGTGCTGTGGGGAATGACAGAGCCAAATTGGCTGTCTTCCTGCCATTCTCCGACATAACGATTCTCACATTTTAAAAATTTTC
The DNA here is from genome assembly GCA_031216915.1 of Pictodentalium vernedei. Taxonomy (NCBI): domain Eukaryota; kingdom Metazoa; phylum Mollusca; class Scaphopoda; order Dentaliida; family Dentaliidae; genus Pictodentalium; species Pictodentalium vernedei. The sequence goes on from CM062295.1 coordinate 129,300,688, forward strand.
ACAACTAACTAACCAAGAGCTATAACCGGATAATATCCGGTTAACCGTAGCCATTATTTCACCGACTCTCGGATCAAAACTTTTGGAGTTGGAAAGCAGTATTCTCAGAATCTATTCTGTAGTGTGTATATAAACGAACGTTGTTGAGTACTTGACAACGTTCATTTGTATACATACTGCGGAATAGTTTCTGCGCTTACTCAGAACTCACGGAAATTTCTGATTATTAACAATCACGGAAATTGCTGATTATTAACGAAATCTTGAATGCGAAAGTCGATTATTATACAGCGCTGCTTCGAGGTGTATATCCAAAGGAGAAGTAGCAGGTTTACTACATTTTAACCCTTTACCCAACGCAGACGATATCAAAATTTATTATTTTAAATATCATTTTTTCAATTTTTTCAAAAAATTTCAACAAAACCATATCATGTGACCCCTCGTTGGAACGAGCTCGATGAGCTCGTTCCAACGAGGGGTCACATGATATGGTTTTGTTTAAAATTTTTTTTTTTAAAAATAATATTTTTTCAACTGCTGAATTTACATATTATGCAGGCGGATGCGGCCGATTCGTTGGGTAAAGGGTTAACCGTGGAATGACGATCACTATTGATATTTCATATAACTGGTTGACATTTTTTTTTAATCGGTTACGTAGGTAACCGGTTTCAAACCGGATATCCGGTTAACCATTTCAGTACTAATCATCATTGCCATGACTTAAATGAAATCAGTGCTCGGTGAATTTTATGATTGTCTTGAATGCTTTCCAATAATTGTGTGTTGTGGAACTCATTCTTAGGCCATAATGTTTGTAAAAGTCAGAAGTTGGCCATAGTAAAGTTTTATTGTAAAGTGTTTTGCTGATTTAGCTGTTATGTTTGGGAAAGTGTTTTTACCATTTTATTTTGAGTGTCCTATGATTGGTATATAGACTGCTTGGTCTGAGCAGAACTGCACAGCTAGCGATCAACAACAGATGGGTATTTTTTGTTACATTTCCGTTTTGTTATGGAAATCTGATGTCTGATTGTTGTGTGTGCTAGTTTGTGAAACAAGCTGGAATTTAAACTGAATTTTATGCATTTTGGCATTAACATTCTTTGATCCATTATCCTAAAAAAATCAAAATGCAGAAGTTCTTTGAAACTTATGTCTGACGTGTGCAGGTTTTGTAATTTTCTGCTGTTTGTTTTTTTGTTGTAGCATTTTTTAAATCCTCATCCAGAAGAAAATCAAATAAAAGGCTGATGTTCTTTGAAATTTTAGCCTGGCATGGTTCCGGGTTCTTTGATTTTCTTTCACAGTTCTTTGAAAATGTAGCCTGGCATGGTTTGGGCTTTTTTGTTGGTTTTCATTTACACTTGTCAGTTCTGTGCGGTGCCTTTGAGATTTGAATTCAGAAAAAAAGTTAAATGCAAACTGCTTTTTCCCCAATAAATTGTTAATGGTGCAGAGTATTATTTTGTAAAGTTCAATTCATATATTCTAAGATAAAATATTTTTATCTCAGAAAGTTTTTTTTATTCAATCTCCATCTGGAAATAAATCAAATAAAAAGCAAATTTTCTTTGAATCTCTCAGTCTTTGGTTTCTTCAAACCATCTCAGCACAGTGGTAATGTCTGATTTCATTTTGAAGAAATGAATCATGCCTTTTTCTCGGCAATGTTGTGGCAGAGCTATGTATAGAATAAAGTCTATGCTGTAATGTTGTAGTCCATTTTCTTTGCTGTGCCTTTTTCAATAAGGTGTCTATAGCAGTGTGTTAAAAAATTTCCAGTTTTAAGTTGAGATTGTCTATACTGTTTTTGAGGGGTTCAGAGGTATAAACAGTTGCAAGATGATATATTTCTAGAAAATGGAAAAAATGGGAAAGTACTGAGTTGTGGTTTTGTCTTTCCTGGATAGTTTCTTTGAAAATACCGGAAAAGGTATTTTTCAGCCTTTGAAAATGCCTTCAAGTTGAGTGTCAGAAAACAGTGGAAGAGAATGGTCAGTTTAATCCATTTAGATTTTCTTTATTGTTAGAATGGTATGATCCAAGTCGATAAAATTGAAGCTTTAGACTGATGCTGTTGTTTATAATTATTCACTCCGTTGCTGGTTTAAATACTGTGATGATGTGCAATTTCACTGCCGAGTCAACCTTGGGATCAACAAAGTTGATTTTACAGATTTTAAATGATTTCATTCACATCAGCGCTGCTGATGCTATGGTCCAGAGAAGTTAGACTCATACATGTGTGACATTGCTTGAGTCATCTGTGGCCAAGCATTTACCATGAAGAATGCAACTGACGTATATAAGCTTTAACTCTTGACCAGCTGAGTATTTTTTGAAAATGCGGGGATATTGTCGTGATCTCCGTCCGTCCGTCCGTCCACCCGTCCGTCCATATGTCACACTCTGAAAGGCTCCTAGGGTATTCAACTCGAAACGTTTAAACTATGCTAATGTGTTCAGGTAACATCTGAAGATGTGCATGAAGGTTTCGGAATTTTGATTTTGCCCCCGGTGTTTCCAGTGGAACCACTTTTATCGTTAGAAAATCAGTTTTTATCGAAAGGCTCCTAGGGTATTTAATTTGAAATGCTTAAACTATGCTAATGTGTCCAGGGAACATCTCTAGATGTGCATGAAGGTTTCAGAATTTTGATTTTTCTCCCTGTGGTTCCAGTCGAACCACTTTTATCGTTAGAAAATCAGTTTTCATTGAATGGCTCCTAGGGTATTTAATTCGAAACGTTTAAACTAATAATGTTCAGGTAACATCTCTAGATGTGCATGAAGGTTTCGGTATTTTGAGTTTGCCCCCTGTGGTTCCAGTGGAACCACTTTTATCGTTAGAAAATCATTTTTAGCTCAACTTTGGTGAAGCCAAATTTGAGCTTATTCCATGGCCAGTTGTCCGTCATCCGTCTGGCCGTCTGTCCATCAACAATTCAATACGGCTTGGGCTAGAGGCCGTATTTATGAACCGATCTTTACGAAACTTCTTGGGTACTTTTGTTATGACCGGGGGACGAGAACGAGTGTTTTTGGGTCCGATCCGAAATTCAAGTTGGCTGCTGGCAGCCATTTTCTACAAAATTAGGTACAATCAGATTTTTGCGCAGAACTTCCATATGAAAGTGCTGATTTGAATAATTTTTTGTATGAATGTTTAGTACCATGGGATACATAACATATAATACAGGTTTTTTTCTTGTGCGTAAAGTATGCAAATTAGACATTGATGTATTTAGTGTTAATTTCAGCACTGTAAGTGCAAATGTCAATACGGTTCGAGCTAGAGGCCGTATTTATGAACCGTTCTTTACGAAACTTCTTGGGTACCTTTGGTATCACCGTGGGACGAGAACGAGTGTTTTTGGGTCCGGTCCGAAATTCAAGATGGCCGATGGCAGCCATTTTGTACAAAATTAGGTGCAATCAGATTTTTGCGCAGAACTTTCATATGAAAGCGCTGATTTGAATAATTTTTTGTGTGAATGTTAGTACCATGGGATACATCACATATAGTACAGGTTTTTTTCTCGACCAGAAATTATGCAAATTAGATGAACTTTGATTTTTTCAGTGCTACTTACACACAATAAGTACACATGTCAATACGGCTCAGGCTAGAGTCTGTATTTATGAACCGATCTTCACGAAATGTCTTGGGTACCTTTGTTATCACCTTGGGACGAGAATGAGTGTTTCTGGGTGCGGTCCAAAATTCAAGATGGCTGCCAGTGGCCATTTTGTACCGAAATTACGAAACTTCTTGAGTACCTTTGGTATCACCGTGGGACGAGAACTAGTGTTTTGGGGTCCGGTCCGAAGTTCAAGATGGCCGATGGCAGCCATTTTGTACAAAATTTGGTGCTATCAGATTTTTGCACAGAACTTCCATATGAAAGCGCTGATTTGAATAATTTTTTGTGTGAATGTTTAGTACCATGGGATACATCACATATAGTACAGGTTTTTTTCTCATGCTGAAATTATGCAAATTAGATGAACTTTGATTTTTTCAGTGCTACTTACACACAATAAGTACATATGTCAATACGGCTCAGGCTAGAGTCTGTATTTATGAACCGATCTTCACGAAATGTCTTGGGTACCTTTGTTATCACCTTGGGACGAGAATGAGTGTTTCTGGGTGCGTTCCAAAATTCAAGATGGCTGCCAGTGGCCATTTTGTACCGAAATTAGGTCGAATCAGTTTTTTGTACACAACTTCTATACGGCTCAGGCTAGAGGCACATGTCAATACGACTCAGGCTAGAGTCTGTATTTATGAACCGATCTTTACGAAACTTCTTGGGTACCTTTGTTATCACCGTGTGATGAGAACGAGTGTTTTTTGTACCAAAATTCTTGCAATCAGTCTTTTGTACAGAACTTCTGCATGAAAGTTCTGATTTGAATAAATTTTTGTATGAATGTTTAGTAACATGGAATACACCACACATAGTACGGGTTTTTTTCTCATGCAGAAATTATGCAAATTAGATGAACTTTGATTTATTCAGTGCTACTTATACACTGTAAGTGCACATGTCGATACAGCTCGGGCTAGAGGCTGTATTTGTCAACCGATCTTCACGAAACTTCTTGGGTACCTTTGTTATCACCTTTGGACGCGAACGAGTGTTTCTGGGTGTGGTCCAAAATTCAAGATGGCTGCCAGTGGCCATTTTGTACCGAAATTAGGTCCAATCAGTTTTTTGTCACAACTTCTATACGTCTCGTATTTATGAACTGATCTTCACCAAACTTCTTGGGTACCGTTGTTTTCACCTTGGGACAGGAACGAGTGTGTTTTGGGGTGCCTTTGTTACCTAGATGTTTGTCATTCCTGTGTCACATACTGTACATGTCTTGACAAGTTGAGCAACAGTGTCATCGACACTTTCATTCATCGAAAGGCTCCTAGGGTATTCAATTCGAAACGTTTAAACTATGCTAATGTGTTCAGGTAGCATCTCTAGATGTGCATGAAGGTTTCGGAATTTTGATTTTGCCCCCGGTGGTTCCAGTGGAACCTTTTTTATCATTAGAAAATCAGTTTTCATCGAAAGGCTCCTAGGATATTTAATTTGAATTGTATAAACTATGCTAATGTGTTCATGTAATATCACTAGATGTGTATGAAGGTTTCGGAATTTTGATTTTGCCCCAGGTGGTTCCAGTGGAACCACTTTTATTGTTAGAAAATCAGTTTTCATCAAAAGGCTCTTAGGGTATTTAATTCGAAATGTTTAAACTATGCTAATGTGTTCAGGTAACATTTCTAGATCTGCATGAAAGTTTTGGAATTTTGATTTTGCCCCAGGTGGTTCCAGTGGAACCACTTTTATCGTTAAAAAATCAGTTTTCATCGAAAGACTCCTTGGGTATTAATTAGAAACGTTAAGACTATGCTAAGGTGTTGCTAAGGAAATGCGGGGATACACCATTGTGTGCTTTGCACACAAATAACTCGATCTAGTTTTTAATTTCTCGTAAAAATAAGTCTTGGCTGCTGGAAAGAAGCCATGACTTAATTTTATGAGAAATTTAATACAGCCTGGTATCAAGAAATTTTTAATGTAAGAGGATCATGCTTATTTGTAGGGGCATGTGGGGGCGCGGTGGCTCAGTTGGTAGAGATGCAGGCTGCAAGCCGAGAGGTCCTCGGTTCGAATCCCACCTGCGGCAACCGCGTTGTGTCCTTGGGCAAGACACTTCACCCCGATTGCCTACATGGGGGCACGATGACGCTGTGTACTGAGGCGTACTGCACGTCGATGGTGCGCATGTCTTCAACCAATCTAACCCTGCCTGTGCTGCGGTGCAGAGTTCAGAGTTACGATGTTGGAGAGCTGACAGCTGCTCGTCGTTGCTTGGTGGTTCTCTCCGGGTACTCCGGCTTCCTCCACCCGTAAAACTGTCACGGTCACGATTAGCCATTGTGCATAAGTATGTGACCTTAAACACCAATAAATAAATAAATAAATGTAGGGGCATGTCTTAGTAACATTAGGAAAAGAATTAAACCTTTCTAGTTGATAGAATAATTCAATCAGCAAAGAGTTAAAAGATTCTTATATTCCATCTGTCATCAATGCCAAGAAGATTATAATTTAAAGTTTTGACTGGATGCAAAATGGAAGTCCACACAAACAATTATTTTCAAAATTTATATTTCCCAACATTGGCATACTAGTACTGAAGTACTTTACCAAATGAAATATGAATTATCTCATTGTCTTCTGTTCTAATTATGGAAGAGAAACTCTCAAAATATCCTGTGATGTTCTTTAATATAATGTAAAGAAAGATTCTGACTGTTGAATGCAGCAATGAGTGGGAAATTAAAGTCCCCACTTATAATCGGTGAGTATTTTTTTCTTTGATACAAGTTGTCCAATAATGTCTGGTGTAATTATATAATTCATTCATTTTAAAGTGTCATTTCATTTTAGGAAATCTGGTTGGATAATTTTAATCAAGGCTTTTGGAATTAGACGTGGAGAAGACTGAGAATGAATTTTGAAGGTTTTGTACTATTCATGTCAAAATATAGTGGTCACAAGTTTCTTTTCATCCCATGTTTTTTTTTTCAAAAGCTGATCACTGCCTGTACCAGTTTTTTTGTAACCAACATTCTTTTAAAAGGCATGCTGACCGAAGCATGCTAACCAAATGGACATAATACATTATACACTTCTGATCTAACCTTAACCTTGAATGGATAGTTTGAGATGTAAACCATACTGCTTGTCATTTAAATTTGATTGCCTTTTCTTAGCTTACTCGACTGAAACTTGGAATGAGTTATAGAGATCACTCTTCACCTGTGTCTGTCCATCCATTGTAAAGGTAAGTTTGAGTCTTCTCCCAAACTGCAGGCCATATAGTATTTCATGTTCTTGATGGTCCGGGTCATTGATCAGCCTAGAGGTGAAGTAGGAGATATGTTCGCCTTGACACTACTCACTTTTCCCAATTCCTATGCTTGGGTGAAATCAAAGTCACCTTATGATTTCGATTTAATAAGAAAAATGATTTATCTTTGAGTCATTTCAATGCAACCCTTATATTTACTGTTAGAGATGACAAAACAAAGGCATAAAACTAGTTGATGAACTAAAGTTTGTTTGATAAAGACACAGGGGCCTGTGGCTGGATAGAGGTGCAGACTGCAAGCCGAGAGGTTATTCGATCGAACCCCGCCTGTGGCAACCACATTGTATCCTTGGGCAAGACACTTCACCCCAATTTCCCACGTGGGGGCATAGTGGCACTGTGTACTAAGGTGTACTGCATGTCGATGGTGCACCTGTCTTCAACCAGTGCTAACCCTGCTTGTGTGCAGTTAGTATGTTGGGGAGCTGACAGTTGCTCGCCGTTGTTCAGTTCTCTCGGGTACTCCGGCTTTCTCCACCCGTAAAACTGGTGTCATGATTAGCCATTGTGCAGAAATATGTGACCTTAAACACCAATAAATAAATAAAGACACAGGCAGTTTTTGGTATATCGTGAAGCAATGTCTTATTACCAAAATAAGCACAGCAATTGCACATGCTCCTTCAAAACCATTTTTAGAGCTAGGGGACTCCTAAAAAATTAAGAAAATGTAGCTTTTCTTGTCAATGTAGCTTTGCTTGTAAATTTTCCATCTTGATCAAGTCCCAAATCTCACAAAACAAGGCAGACCCCACTAGTGGCAGAGCCATGGGCTGAAATTGGGGGTGACAGGGGAACCATGCTAGCGATGATGGGGAGGAGTGAAATTTAAGGACAAAAACATATACTGAGGGCAGGAAATCATAAAAATTATTTTCAAATGTGAGGGTTGGAGAAGCAGTTGGGATTTGGGAAGAGGGAGCATGGCGTCCTAGGCACCCCATGACTCCACCACTGGATCCCACTAACTTGATTTTTAGTTTTTGGCAGATCTGTTGACGAATTTTGAAATATTAAATTCTCTTAAGCATTTTTTTCTTTAGAAATTTCACTTCCCTCTGAAGACCTCTTCTCCCTATTTTTAGCTCACCTGACTGAAAGTCTGGGTGAGCTTTTCTTATCACTCCTCGTCCGTCGTCCTGCGTGAAGGTAGTGTTTGAGCCTCTTTCTCCTAAACCACTAGCCACATTTTAATTAAATTTCATGTAAGTAGTGGTTATATAGGGGCATTTTGATTTTTATGCAAATTAGGTTTCAGCTCATATTGAACAGAGGGATGGGGAAAAAATGGCCAAATTTTTTGAAAATCTTCTAATGAACCACCAGTAGCAGAGACTTGATATGTGGTATACAGAGTCCTTTTGAGGTTTAGAATAAAGTTTGTTCAAGAGAAGTTTGTCGGGCATTATTTGCCTTCGTTATGGCAGGGGCAAAAATTTTGGCTGCGCCTAAAATTTCTATTTTCAGAACCGTGAGGTCGATTTGAACCAAATTTGATATGAGATGATAATGGGTCATAAGTAGTTGACTGATGCAAAAAAAAATTTTTCTCATTGCCCCGTGGGAACCTCGGGAGCTAAAAATAGGAAAAACCTTAAAACTGCCTTATCTCCAAAACTACGCGGCACAGAGAATTCTTATTTTGTATAAAGCTTACTTTTATCCGGTAGAATAGAATGGTTAAAAAAATTCCCTATCGGTTTGATCACAAGGTACTTTTTTCAGGATTTTGAAAAAGTGCTGAGTCAGCACTTTTTAACACTGCAGGCAATGGGAAAAGCATTAAAAAATCTTCTCCAGATCCAGCAGGCAGAATCTTTTGATACTTGGTATGCAGCATTGTAGGGTGGATCTGATTCAAGTTTGTTCAAATCGGCCCCCTGGGTTCATATTTGGGCTCAGTTTAGGACCCCGATTTCAAACATTTCAGGCAAATTTCTTAAAAAAATCTTCTCCAGATCCAGCAGGCAGAATCTTTTGATATTTGGTATGCAACATTGTGGGGTGGATCTGATCCAAGTTTGTTCAAATCGGCCCCCTGGATTCATATTTGGGCTCACTGTAGAAGCCTGAATTCGAACTTAGTGCATTTCAGGCAAATTTCTTAAAAAAATATCTTCTTCTCCAGATCCAGTAGGCAGAATCTTTTGATATTTGGTATGCAACATTGTGGGGTGGATCAGATTCAAGTTGTTCAAATCATCTCCTGGGTTTATATTTGGGCTCAGTATAGGAGCCCAAATTTGAACTTAGTGCATTTCAGGCAAATTTCTTTGAAAATCTTCTTCTCGAGATCCAGCAGGCAGAATCTTTTGATATTGGGTACGCACCATGCTTAGGGGGGTGAGATTCAAGTTTGTTCAAGCCAAGTCCCTGGGTTCATATTTGGGCTCACTGTGGTAGCCTGAATTATAACTTAGTTGAAAATGAGGAATTTTCTTTAAAAATCTTCTTCTTCTGATCCAGCAGTCGGAATGTTTTGATATTTGGTATGCAGCATCCTTAAGGGGGTGAGATTCAAGTTTGTTCAAGCCATGTCCCTAGGTCCATATTTGGACTCACTGTGGGAGCTTGAATTGTAACTTAGTTCAAAATGAGGAATTTTCTTTAAAAATCTTATTCTTCAGATCCAGCAGTCGGAATGTTTTGATATTTGGTGTGCAGCATCCTTAGAGGGGAGAGATTTGTTTGTTAAAGCCAAGTCCCTGGGTTCATATATGGGCTCCCTGTGGGAGCCCGAATTATAACTTAGTTCAATATGAGGAATATTCTTTAAAAATCTTATTTTTATAGATCCACTGGTCAGAATCTTTGGATATTTGGTATAAGCTTTTCTTAGGAGGAGCAGATGCAACTTGTTGAAATCAGTTCTCTGGGTTGATATTTAGGCTACCATGTCAGGTGAGCGCCCTCAGGCCCCCTGGGGCCTCTTGTTTTGAGAGGGCCCAGCAGAACAGTTTTGTATGTTCCAGTTTAATTTATTTATTTTCTTGGTCAGAATGATTCTGGGAATATTTTAATTTTCACACATGCAGAGAAAGAAATTGCATAGCCATTTTAATATCATAAATTTTCAAATGAAAATGGTATGATAGCTAAACTTTGGTGCTGGTCAAAACTCGGTCATGTATTAGGTAATACAAGGGAACATTTTTTGCTAGAGCATTTCTTGAGGGACTTTTTAACAAATGCCTGGTATGGCAAAGTTTGGTTCAGTGTTGGATGATGTTCTGACCAGCAATTGAGGATGTTTTGGCATGCAAGATTACTTGTGTTATTAAGACAGTGGATTTGAATTACATTTTCACCCTTTCATTTGTATTGTCCGAGTTGGATCCCTGTCCTGGACGACACACGTTGTGTCCTTGGGCAAGGCACTTTATCCCAGTTGCCTACATGGGGGCATGATGATGCCATTTACTAAGGCATACTACATGTCAATGGTGCACATTTCTTCAACCGCTATAACCCTGCTTGAACCGAGTTAGAAATTTGAGGAGCTGACGGTTGCCTGGTGGTTCTCTTCGGGTACTCCAGCTTCCTCCACCCATAAAACTGTCACGGTCACAATTAGCCATTGTGCATAAGTATGTAACCATAAACACCAATAAATAAATAATTCATTTGTATCGTGTATTTTTAGCTCACCTGAGCACAGCTCAAGGGGAGCTTTACTAATCACTTTCCGTCCGTTGTCCGCCCGGCATTAACTTTACATTATCGACTTCTTCTAACAAACTACTGGACCAAATTGAACAAAATTTGCTGTGCATGTACCCTATCATATGTCAATTCAAGTTTGTTCAAATCAAGTTGACCTGCCCCCAGTAGGGACACGCCTAAAAAGTGTGCTTAAATCTTAAAAAATCTTCTTCTCATGAACCAGCAGTTGCAGAGACTTGATATTTGGTGTGCAACTTCCTTTTGATGTGTAGACTCAGATTTGTGCAAGAGATGTTCAAGGAGCTATATTTGCCTTCGTTATGGGAGGGGCAAGAATTTTTGCCCCGCCCAAAATTTCTATTTTCCAAACTGCAAGGCAGATTTGAACCAAATTTGATTTGAGGGCTTATTGGGTCATAAGTACTTAATTTATGCCAAAAAATGTTTTCCCGTCGCCCCATGGGAACCACAGGAGCTAAAATAGAAAAAATTGAATTATCTCCAAAACTACACGGCACTGAGAATTCTTATTTCGTGTGAAGCTTCCTTAGGACCAACAAAATGGAATGGTAAAAAAAAATCAGTTTTATCATGGGGTACTTTTTTGGGACTTTGAAAAAGTGCTGATTCAGCATTTTTTAACACTGTTGGTAATGGGAAAAACATTTAACACTACTTTTCTCCCAAACCACTGCTCCAAAAGCTTTCAAATTTCACATATGACATCTTTGGAGGGATTGTTTCACATGTTATTGAAATCAAATCCCTGGGTCCATATTTGGGCTCTCTATGGGAGCCCAAATGTTTAAATTAGTGCAGTATGAGGAATATTTTTTAAAAATCTTCCTCACATCTTCCAATAGGAACCTTTTGATATTTGGTATGCAGCATGCTTAGGGAGGGGAGATTCAAGTTTGTTCAAGCCAAATCTCTGGGTTCATATTTGGGCTGAAAATTTGGGGTCCTGCTCCAGACTTAGAAATTAGTTTTTTGGGATTTTTTAATGCGTTTTGGTCATTTTTAAGACAAAAAAAAAATTATTTTTTTTTACACTGAAAATTTGGGGTCCGGGCGAGGCTTAGAAAATTTCGGACAAAAATCCGGAAATGAGTTTTTTTTTGTTTTTTATGCATTTTGGTCAATTTTAAGACCAAAAAAAAAAAAAAATTTATTCTGAAAATTTGGGGGTGCAGGTGGGACTTGGAAAATTTTGGACCAAAATCCGGAAATGAGTTTTTCTGTTTTTTTATGCATTTTTGGTTAATTTTAAGACAAAAGGAAAATTTTTTTGTCACACTGAAAATTTGGGGCCCGGGTGGGACTTGGAAAATTTTGGACCAAAATCCGAAAATTAGTTCTTTGGTTTTTTATGCGTTATCTCAATTTTGGGACGTGCATGTGCAGGAACTGAAAATAGAAGGAAAATACTGTGTATTATGAGGGCACAATAGCTTCTTCTAGTTGGTATATGCTTTTCTTAGGAGGGATGTATGCAGCTTATTCAAGTCAAGTCCCTGGTTTGATATTTAGACTACCATGTCAGGTGAGCGCCTTAAGGAGCAGCAGGGAGGGTCAGCATACCAATTTCAAAAGCTTGAAAAAATCCACTTGAGCCCATGAACGGCGAGAGCCTATGGACGGCCCATTACCCTTGCCAGCCCGGGCTCTCTTGTTTTGTTAAGTCTTTCAAATATATATGCACCCCTCCCTGCTGCTCATGTCTGTTATTCTTCCTTTAAAATCCAACTGTTCATTTATCAATCTGTGGTAAAAATGCACTGTTCAATCATTGTTTTATCTGTTGATAAGAGTTGTTAAACCTTGCACTAAACACCTCTGGAGTGTCGAATGCTGTTTCGTGTACTTTATAAGCAAAATTGCTTATACAATAAGTATAGGTGGGTTCCCTTCAGCAGCGGGTTTTTGTAAGCCAGACACAATCTCCCATACCAGCTTTGGGGTTTGTCGTGCCTCCCAGCCCCAATTCCGCCCAATATCAAACACGTGTAAAAAACAGAGCTTGAGCAAGCGTTCCTGCATGAACACTGTATCCAATGGTAAATTTAAGGATAGCAACGGCGCTCATGTCAAGAACACTCTATCCAAGGTAAACACGGTAAATGTAAGCATAGCAATGGCGCTCATGTCAAGAACACTGTATCCAAGGTAAATAAGGTAAATGTAGGCATAGCAACGGCGCTCATGCCAAAAACACTGTATCCAAGGTAAATGTAAATGTAAGCATAGCAACGGCGCTCATGTCAAGAACACTGTATCCAAGGTAAACAAGGTAAATGTAGGCATAGCAATGGCGCTCATGCCAAGAACACTGTATCCAAGGTAAATAAGGTAAATGTAAGCATAGCAACGGCGCTCATGCCAAGAACACTGTATCCAAGGTAAATGTAAATGTAAGCATAGCAATGACGCTTATGCCATGAACACTAAGCCTGAAGTGCGACATATGAATTGGGGAAAACAATTACAGAACTTCCTGGCTGAATTGTGCAATATCCGTCATGGTGAGAACATTTTGTCATCAGATTTTATTTTTGTACTGGACAACACATTGCTGATAAAACGAACAGATTATACAATGAGATGTTTGGCTCTTATCTGTGTTAAAATGCACTGTTCAAAAACTGGGTCGATTAATGTATGTTTTGATGTAAATAAAGTTATGTCTATCTAGTATGATATATTTATATATATATGTATTTGCCAAAACAGAATATCATGGGGGTCGCTTGGTATTACCGACATTAAGTCCTTTTATGGAAGGTGCGGCAATCTCATTCAACCTGGGAAGGGCAGTCGTCTGGCCATTTTAAAGTCTTGTCTTAGACATACAAACTGTAGATGCCCAGGCATTTAGTTTCAATAGTGGTGCAAAGTACAAGACAGACGGGGTGTTCTCGTCCAAAGACATAGTGAAGCAACTAACAAAACCCAGCATCCGGGTCCAGCCTCATTATCCTCATGTGTTCCAGAGGTACCAGCTGCCACTTGTCGAATCTGACAAGCTAGTACAAACATGGCTTAGCAATCCAATGCAGTTCTGGTAGAACCAGCTAAATTTTGCCATCTGGTGTGCAACGACAGTCTCTGGCATGTCTATACAAGATCACCTAAGCTTCTCCGTTCCCCTCATTCATTAAGTCCTTATATGAGTTCCATGTGTACTACCAGGTTCGCAGGATCCTCAGCGAGCTAAAGACTGCATAGCCCAAGGATCAAGCTTGGAATGCGTTCAATAACTCATATGACCGGAGGGCATATGAGCGAATCTGTGGTGAGTTTGATGTATCCCCACACACCGACTGGTGCGTCAAAGTCTCAAACCATGGCATGGGGCGGGTGTACAACTACTGGACAAACCTTGGCCCTCACCCCTTAGCTGACCCTGAATATGTCCCTACTAGCATGTTATTCACACACCGGACATCCAACGAGTTTGTCCACGTCGATTTCATCAAACAAGATGCCCCAAACGCAGATAGCGCATGGAACTCATTTATACTCGATAAATCTCAGGGATTTACGTGGCCCGGCATTGAATGCCTAAACGACAGCACCAGAACCTATGTGTGGGCAGTTTTGGGGGCACATGCTCAGACACAGAAACGCATTATTGCCGATGCACAACATCAAGGAATGGCCTTCGATGTGCAGAAGCAGTTCCTTTCAAACGTTGAGGATGCCATCTCATCCCCAGTGGACCTCCCTTCAGCAATGAAGCATTATCAAGGTGTATTGCGGTACGCTGGCTCTGAGGTCAACTTTGTCTTTGAGATCAGACTCTACATGGCCCCAAGTGATATGCTGCTCCATATAGGTCATGTTGTGGGGTATAACAAGATTGTTATCGCCACCGCAACCCAGATCCTGGGTTTGAATACGGACGTAAACACAACACCCACCCCACCACCAATGCTCACACACGAGATGGGGCTAGTCAAGCTGCAATCGTTCCAAAAGGAACGAGACAAGCCGGCCGAGCTGCAAGCTACAGGGAGCAAGGAACTGTCAAAGACACTCCAGCATAAGGAAGAAATAGCCGCCCTCATTGTGGGTGGGGTCGCGGTCGGGCTACTGGCACTATGATTACTTCGTTAACCAGTTGCGAGCAGCCACAAGAAGCACCCCTCCAAGAGCAAGGACCACAGCCCATAGATTCCCAGCCAACCAGCCCGTAACCCTTGCGAGTTGGTTTAATACCCATGAAACGACAGAGCCTATAATTCCAGGTAGTGCAGCCGCAACCTTCCCCGCCTGCTTGGATAGGATACGCCCAAGGCCCTGTAGGTGTTTTTTCACCCAATGTTTGAGGCCACCCTTATCAGTTGGTGGTGGAGCGGGGGGGACTAACAGCCCTGCCGGTCAGCGCGAGTACTAGGGTCGAGATTGCCATGCCAATCACTGTGAGGATAGATGCAATCATAATCCCTTGTTCCCGGAAGAGAGTGCGAATGCGCTCAGCGAGTGTCGTGTCCCCATTGAGGATCCGATTGATCGTCTCTCTGATTCAATTGATTTGGGATCGGAGAGCCTCTCTATTCATTGCGGCAGCCTCCAGGCGTGAAGCTCGTTCATCTTCCAGGTTGCGCAGACGTTCTGCAATTTGGCAGAACGTCTGCGCAACCTGAAAGATGATAGATTCATCAATGCCTCCAGTGTCCAGTTTGCGCTTCTCCAAAGCGATGTGCTCATCAAGTTCGGACAGTTTAGCCAAGTTGTGTATCAGCTCACCATAGGTTGTCTGCATTGCCCTGTTGAGTCCGCGAAGCTCTCGGATGCTGTACTCCAATCCCACGGTATCAAGTGGAGGGTCATGTAAGGTTTTAAGTGCAGTTTCTTCCTCCTCGGTAAGACTTTCCACCACGTTTTGAGTGGAATTTGACGCAGCATTAGCCACCTGTCCCAAGTCTCGCAGTTCTGTAGTATCTGATCCGATCCTAGCAGCTGCTTCACCCAATTCATTGTTATTGACCCGCAGTGCTTCAAGCACCTTAGGCTTGAGCGCCTTTGTCCCATGAGTCTAGTCCACAAACCCCAGCTCATTCTGTATGACCTCACCACCGCTACGCCTCCCAGCAATTGTTGAGAGAGCAAAGGGTGCTCCTGACCTGTTAACAATGTCGAAATCTTGATGGGCCTTCAGCCTCAGCAGTCCTTTTTTGTTGATCTCAAACTTGGTATAGTCACGTAGAAGGGGCACCATCCCTTTCTCAGACATATTCTGGTAGCAGTCATTAATGGTCATCTCTAACATCTCTTGCTGCAATGAAGGTAGACGATCACCTATCTCCCTGACAGCTCCGTTGTTAACAGGGACCCGGATGAAGCTAGTTTCATCTTCTCCATCATCGCAGCCACCTTACACTCCGAAGGCCCTGTCGACAGACTCATCTCCTAGATCGGCGTAGGCCGCTTGGAGTATCTCGTGAGTTTCCTGAGTTCTGAAAGTACGGTCGTCTTGTAAGACAAACTGGTCAACGCTGAGCTGTCTATCCTTGCCACCTCTGAGTAGCCAGACAGCGATTGGCTCATTTTGGGTGGCCTAACTGATGGCTTCCCAGGTGTCACCATCGTATATGTGGACCTGTCTGGACTGGGGGGAGTTCAGGTCTTTGGACCAGGCGTGGCTGTTGTGAATGATGAGCTCTACGGGTTTCCATCTACTTGCGTGGTATTTGCCACTGTTATAGACATCCTCGCCAACTATATCTTTCACGATGATGGCCCGCTTGAGTTTTTTCTCAAAGTTAGCCACGTCATCAACTCTGGCACCAGTTATATGAACACTCTCCTCCCACTTCTCGAGTTTCTGGCGCCTGATCGGTGTTAGGCCCTGTCCTCTAAGAGCGCAATCAAAGTGTTCAACCACTCTCCGGGCGACGCAAATCAGATCCCCTACTTTCATTGGTACTAGGTTTGCAGGGTCTGGCTCTCTGAGGGGATAGAGCCCCATAGACCACAGCTGTAACAGGGTAGGCATTTGTGTAGTATGGACTGTCAATCCTTTCACGGTGCCTGGTTTGGTGTTTTGTGTGATTTCGACAATGCCCTGGCCTTTCTTCCTTTCTGCCTTCCCAGGGCCAAACTTGTCTTCGACTACCCAGTCTCTTTCGTTATGCTCCCGGAGAAACTTAATCCTTAAGATGAATTCCCACTCCGGTAGATCCCCAAGAAGCAGTGCTGCCCTCTCATCAGTCATACGAGCATCCAACGCTATTCGGCCAGTGTGCAAACCATCGGCGCCAATGGCATCTACATCCATTCGCCAAGTAGAGTAGACCACAACAGCGCCGTCGACTTCAAACTCATCTTTGGCGTTGTTCAAAAGAGCCACCCATGCTTCATCATATGGCAGCCTCACCGGATGAGGGACTTCGATATCCATGTCGAATTGTCGCTGTTCTCGTCATTCTTTAAGGATGGCGGATCCCTCTTGAATGATTTGATTGGCAAGGGTTACAGGCCTTCGTCGACGTAGGGCGGCTCTTTTAGCAGGTTTTTTTCATCTTTTCCTCAACATCTTTAGCACGAAGTGCTGCCGTGACCTCAGCCTGAATCTGTTTGATTGCATGCATTCTTTGACCACGCTTATTAGGATTTTGTACATCTTCCCGAAGAGTCAGGAACCACCCCATTTCTCTAGCCTGCCGAAGTCTTTTTTATAAATTCTTCCGCGCAAGCAGTGGCGATCAATTTAATGAAGTCATTTTTACGGAGCTTTGAATACCTCCTAAACCCAAATTGTTTTGCTTGAGCACTTAGATCATTCATAGTTACCATGTTGTGTAATGAGTATATCTATATGTTATCATTTCTCTAATAGGAAGTTTCAAAAGTGTTATCTATCGCAGCCAGATGCCCGAAACTCGTCCGCAATTTTAGATTGCCTTTGTCGCCATTTAGCCAGCCGAGCATACCCCACGCCACAGTTTTTACAAAGGTCTAGTGCTGTTTTGACACCCTTACCACAGCCTTTGCAGGATAGTGGGCCTCCACCCTTCTTTAGACGAGCGTTGTGGACCTTATAAAAGGTCCCACGACACGACCACCCACATAAGTCGGTAGACCCTAGAAGCAGCCACTCACAAGTGTTCATTGTATTAGTCCTCATGTGCATCTCATGTATACTTAACGTCTTTCTCATTCTCTAAATATATTATAAGCAGCAAGGAGGGGTGCATATATATTTGACAGACTTAACAAAACAAGAGAGCCCGGGTCGGCAAAGGTAATGGGCCGTCCCATAGGCTCTTGCCGTTCATGGGCTCGAATGGATTTTTTTCAAGCTTTCGAAATTGGTATGCTGACCCTCCCATCTGCTTAAGGCCCTCTGTTTATCATCACTTTTGGAGAGAAGATTTTCAACACTAAACTGTAAATATACATGTTTTGATGACATTTGCCTGAATGAAGGGATTTCCCATGAAGTTGATAGCATGAGACATGCTAACTTTTAGACTCAGTGTGATGCTTTACATGTCGCAAAAATTCATCCTCCATTGTATTATGTATTCAGCAGTTTTCACACTGAATAATTGATAAATTTCAGTGTGTATCTGTCTTTGCTTCCTGTTCCCTGTGGGAACCCCAGGGAGTATGGTAATGATTCATTCTTTTGGTAAAATGGTTATGCTTTATCGTGAAGATGGAAGCCTTCTTCAGTCGTCAGCATAAGAATAAATAATTGGCTAACCTTGATGTTAAACTTTGGCTGCGATATAGCCATAGGTGTCAACAGTGGCCTTTACCCAATAAATCTGATGCATCCACATGCTTAATTTGCAGATTAAGCTATTGAAAAAATATATATTTCAAGTAATTCTTATAAAACCATATGATTTGATCAAGCCCAACCTCACTTGAATGATCTTGTGGAGCTCATTCCAATGAGGGGTCACAGGATATGATTGTGTTGAAATTTTTTGAAAAATTGATAAAAGCGAAAAGATGTTTGAAACTCTTTAAAGTTTGCAACATAATTTTTTAAACGCCCGTTTTGAAAAAAACGGGAGTATTATATTATGGCATTCTCTGTCTGTCTGTCTGTCTGTCTGTCTGTCTGTAAACAATTTTTGTGTTGCCTACTCCTCCAAAAGTTTACTTGCTACATTGTTCAAACTTTGCACACATGTTGATCAGTAATTGCTGTTGTGCATGTGACAAGTGCAGGTAACTCTGTTTTGTATTTCCAGAGTTATGCCCCCTTTTAGTACTTAAAACATTACAGTATTGTGTCGCCTACTCCATCAACATTTTACATGCTATATTGTTCAAACTTTGCACACATGTTGATCACCAATTGCCATTGTTCATGTGACAAGAACAGGTACCTCCATTTTGTATTTCCAGAGTTATGCCCCTTTTTGTAATTAAACTTTACAGTATTGTGTCTCCTTCTCCTTCTACATTTTACATGCTATAATGTTCAAACTTTGCACACATGTTGACCACCAATTGCCGTTGTGGATGTGACAAGAGCAAGTAAGTCTCTTTTGTGTTTCTAAAGTTATGCCCCCGTTTAGAACATAAAACATGACAGTTTTGTGTTGCCTACTCCTTCAACATTTTACATGCTATATTGTTCAAACTTTACACACATGTTGATCACCAATTGCTGTTGTGCATGTGACAAGAGCAGATAACTCCATTTTGTATTTCCAGAGTTATGCCTCCTTTAAATACTTGAAACATTGCACTGTTGTGTCATCTACTCCTTCAGCATTTTACATGCTACATTGTTCAAACTTTGCACACGTGTTGTTCAGTAATTGCTGTTGTGCATGTGACAAGAGCAGGTAACTGTTTTGTGTTTCCAGAGTTATGCCCCCTTTTAGTTTTTAAAACATTGCTGTATTGTGTCGCCTACTCCTTCAACAGGAGCGCGGTGGCTCAGTAGGTAGAGGTGCAGGCTGCAAGCCGAGAGGTCCTCGGTTCGAATCCCACCTGCGGCAATCGCGTTGTGTTTTTGGGCAAGACACTTCATCTCCATTGCCCGAGTGGGGGCACGATGACGCCGTGTACTAAGGCGTACTGCATGTTGATGGTACGCATGTCTTCAACCAATCTAACCCTGCCTGTGCTGCAGTGCGGAGTTACGATGTTGGGGAGCTGGCAGCTGCTCGTCGTTGCTCGGTGGTTCTCTCCGGGTACTCCGGCTTCCTCCACCCGTAAAACTGCCACGGTCATGGTTAGCCATTGTGCATAAATATGTACCTTAAACATCAATAAATAAATAAATACTCCTTCAACATTTTACATGTAATATTGGTCAAACTTTGCACACTTGGTGATCACCAGTTGCCATTGTGCCTGTGACCTTGACCTTGGAGTCAAATGGAGCAGGTTACTCCATTTTGAATTTCCAGAGTTATGCCCCTTTCAGTACTTAAAACATTACAGTATTGTGTCACCTTCTCCTTCAACATTTTACATGCTGTATTGTTCAAACTTTGCACACATGTTGATCACCAATTGCCATTGTGCATGTGACAAGAGCAGGTCACTCTGTATTTTCAGAGTTATGCCCACTTTTAGTACTTAAAACATTACTGTATTGTGTCGCTTATGCCTTCAGTATTTTACATGCTATATTGTTCAAACTTTGCACACATGGTGATCACCATGGGCATATGTTGCCCCACTAGGCAGTGCTCTTGTTTACATTTATCTCCATCAGCTATTCACTTTACAATTTATTTTTGTGACCCCAGTCTTGTTGTTTTGAGACGATCGATCAGCCCTGAGTGCTATCACCCACATAATTTTCCATCATTAGCTGTGCCTGACAAAGTCAGCATAGCAATTCTGTTGCTAAGTTGCCTGTCGTCCTTCCGACCTCAACATTTTGTTTGTCCAGGCCATAATTTCTTAACTGCTGAATTTTAATGAAACTACACCAACATGTAATATCAAAAGACAGTGTTTTGCAAATTATAATATGGTATGTGCCTCTCAATGTCAAGGTCAAAAGCCATGTGATGAGGTGACACTTTTAAAGCTTTGACATTTGTTTGTCCAGGCCATAATTTCTTAACCAGCTGAATAATTTTTTATGAAACTTTATACCAATATGTCACAGGCTCTATGGTGAGGTTACACTTATAAATATTGGATATTTGTTTATCCAGGCCATAATTTCTGAACTGCTGAATATTTTTTGTTTATGAAACTGTATACCAATATGTAATTTCAAAAGACAGAGTGAATTCTTATGTGGTATGTGACATTCAAGGTCAAGGTCACAGGCCCTATGATAAGGTGACACTTGGAAAAACTTTGACATTTGTTTGTCTGGGCCATAATTTCTTAACCACAGAATATTAGCTCCACCTGGCAGAACGTCAGTGGAGCTTTTCTAATGCTAAGTTGATCGTCATTGACCCGTCCCTCCTTCATCAACATTTTGTTTGTCTGGTCCATATAATTTGATCTAATTGGCAGGTCTTGTTCATACTTGGTACAATTATTGTTCGTGACTCAAAGGTGTGTTGCGACATTGATTCAAGGTCATATCATCAAGGTCAAGGTTACAGACAGCAAAACTTGGATATTGTCACACAGCCATTGTCCAGACCATTATAACTTGGTGTGATTGACAGATCTTATTCATAGTTGGTTATTACTCATGACTCAAAGGTGTTTCATGTTTTTGATCCAAGGTCATATCATCAAGGTTGAGGTCACAGGCAGCAATACTTATATTATTATACAGCCCTTGTCTAGTTCATATAACTTTGTATGATTGACAGATCTTATTCATAGTTGGTACAATTATTTCTCATGACACAAAAGTGTGTTGCGACTTTGATCTGAGATCATACCATCAAGGTCATGGTCACAGACAACAACACTTTGATATTGTTATGCAGCCGTTGTCTTGTCTGTATAATTGAATCTGTGTGACCGATCTTGTTCAAACTTCACACCATTGTTACCCATAACCTAACCTTTTGTCATGACTTTGACCCATTGTTATATCATGAAGGTTGAGGTCACAAGCAGTAACACTTGAATTGAAGCTTCCCCTAAAACGTAACCCGCGGCAGAGCTATGTAGGCGTAGCTGCCTCTTGTTTTATCCCCACGTTGCCGAGCGACAGTTGTGAACATCAGCATTTAAAATTACAATAAAAAACATGATAATCCACATTCCGGCAAGGGTTACAACTGATCTGTATTTGAGAGAGTAAGTGGAGTTACATATTGGCTGGTGTATCAGTCCTACTGTTTTCCCTTTAAAAATGACTTCCTAATTTAGCGTGTTTCTTGGTAGGACAGATGGGGATGAAAGAGTTTGAGCATTCTTCTGGGAAACTGACTTGATAAACATTGACAATGCGTCTATATTTTGATGATTAATAATTGAATAAAATTCACTGTACTCACTAATTATGTTCAACTGAAACCAGTGTCTTGAAAAAGTTTTTTTTTTTACATTTACACTGTTATTTTATTATTTTGTTTTAAATTCACAAGATGTGGACAACTCATACACGACAGAAAACACTTAAGTGGCATGACCTTTTCTTTCAAAACAATATCCCACAATTCATCACTGCTGTCTTGATTTGTTCATGAATATTAGTTAATACAATGGTTATGGAGTGTGGGCACTTTGTATCCCATGTTTTGTTTGTTGTGTTATGGATATGCCCAGTGGTATATTTGTGATAGTCACTATTGTTCACATAAAAAGAGATTATTACCATTATTTGGATGTACAAAATATGTATCTGAGTTGAGCTCCAGGTTCTAAGGGCAGATCACGACGAGTCGAAGACGAGTAGTGATCTACCCTTAGAACCTGGAGCGAGACTTGGATACATATTTTGTACATCCACATAATGGTAATAATCATTTTATCTTACAATATACTGGGGATGAGTCAAGAATGTAGACAAATATATAATGAACTATTTATTCATACGGATGAACAAGAAGAAAAAAAATGGAACTCGCACGAAAGGAAGGTGCTTGTATCCGACCACCTGATACAAACATCTGTATCAGGGGGTCGGATACACGGCGGTTGCAGATTTAATACAGACAAAATACATGTTGATTGTAAGATAAGTGGCAAATATTAAAGCCTGAATTGATAATTGTTTTGCAGGCTTCTCTTTCTCTTTGTGTCTGTTGCTCGACCATGTGTAGGCACATTCCCCACAAATGACCTGGATTGTAGATAACAGAGATCTTAGAAGGTTAAGATATAAAGATTAATTTGAATTTATTGTTAATTTCTGGGATCTGAAAGAGAAATATTTGAAGTGATGAAGGAGAAAGTTTGATATCGCTGGGTACGTTTTAATTTCTATCATCTTCTTGCCACGAATAGCCTTAGCTCCTGATATGGCATTAAGCACCAATAAATGAATAGATATCGCTGGTTGTCATTTCTTTTTAAACCGGTACCAAAATGGTCCGGTATGTCATCCCAATGTCTTCATTGCCATTGAACAGCTTATTAACCCTTTACCCAATGCAGACGATATCAAAATTTATTATTTTAAATATTTTTTTAAAATTTTTCAAAACATTTCAACAAACTCATATCAGTGACCCCTTGTTGGAACGAGCTCGTTCCAACGAGGGGTCACATCATATGGTTTTGTTGAAATTCTTTCAAAAATAATATTTTTTCAACTGCTGAATTTGCAAATTATGCGGGCGGATGGGGGTGATTCGTTGGGTAAAGGGTTTATATCCATAAGTTCAAAGTTCACAGTCACAGTGTTGATAGAAATCTTGATAAACCTGGCTCCAAATTTTATCTGTTTCTTGGATGGATAGAATAAACACTTCCTATAGTGACTTTTGTAAGTAATTTTATTACCTTTACACAAAAAAACAGAAATTATATGTACAAATGGATTGAAGTATTCATTTTAGTGCTGAAACGATTAATCGGTTACAGTCCAGTTATTGCTGTTTCCAGTTACTATTTTTGCTACCAATTAACCATTTGATTGTATTTGGAGTCCGAACATGCCATGTTTTGTTATGTTGGTTTCTTTCAGAAGACTCCTTTCAGTGCTGGAAATTAACAAAATTGACGGGTGCAGTTTTAAGCTCCAGTGCAATCAGAGACAAGAGTAAATTACACCTATAAAATGTTAGTATATGAATTTTCGAGGAAATAGTATCAGCAAACACCAGAAACCTTATCCCTTTGAACCCGAGTGTCCGCTTTTCCAGCATGATATGCCATAACACCATTAAATAGGATAGCTTTTCAGTAAATGTGTATGGTAGACCAATCAGTATTTTCA
Source organism: Pictodentalium vernedei (assembly GCA_031216915.1). Taxonomy (NCBI): domain Eukaryota; kingdom Metazoa; phylum Mollusca; class Scaphopoda; order Dentaliida; family Dentaliidae; genus Pictodentalium; species Pictodentalium vernedei. Next base: position 129,324,590 of record CM062295.1, read on the forward strand.
ACGTGCGACCCCAAGGCTGCACATTGAAAATATTGCTTGGTCTACCCCAAATAATGAATATGGACTCTTCTAATTTTTGCCATTGAACTGGCATGGCAAATACCACTATTGACCAAAGGGTTAAATGTATAAGGAATTGCTGAATTATGACAGTAACTTGCCACTGGCCACAGAGTGCTGCTTTCTCAAAACAACTTACAATTATATGCCCTCACAGTATATTGGTGCTCCACAATATATTTCAGTGAGTGCATTTTTTAGCTCCTGTAAAATAGAAATCATGGGTACTGACAGGAGCAATTGAACTTGCACCCGTCTCATTTCCAGGACTGTCTTTTAATATAACAATAATATGATTTTTGAGGGCATTATGGTTCATTAGCGGCCCTGCAGCAATGATGAACAGCCCAAGGGTTTATTAAAGGTCCAAGATGAAGTCGAGGGCTGTTAATAAGCCCAAGGGCTGTTCATCATTGCTACAGGGCCGCTAATGAATCAAGATGCCTGACAACAATCATGTTATTACTATTATTACCACTCCCTGTTACAGCAAACAGCACGAGGGAATTGCTGGAAGAAATAATTACTACAGCCGGTTCGATATTTCTGTTTCGATCGTGCGTTCGACTTCAGTTCAGAGATACAAAGGGACATCATCCGAATGGGAGTAATTCATTAGACCATGGAATCTAAAAATAGCCGGGCCGCAGGCCGCTAATGGCTATTTATACCATTATCACCCGCGGCCCGGCTTCGTTGAATGACGTCACTGAAATTATGGAGCTTTAACAGCCCTCCAAAATCATGTTAATCGACCAGAAACTTATAGATTGAGTGGTAATAATAATAATAATACCTTACTGACTTACCAGTAAGCACATTCTCCTCAGTAAGCCCAGTCCCCAACTTCACTGGGTACTATTATATGGGGTTGCAGTTGCACCTGCATTTATATGTAGGCTCATCCCCAAGAAACGCAGGCATTCAAACCTTTTGAACTTTGACGCGTGATGAGTCGGTAAGTGAGAAAGAAAGGTATTCAAATAAAAAGTGTTTGAAAATGTACCTAATGTTTGTGTTGTACATTTTTAGCTCAACTTTGGCGAAGCCAAATTTGAGCTTAAGCCATGGCCCGTCGTCCGTCTGGCCGTCTGTCCGTCAACAATTGGATACGGCTCGGGCTGGAGGCCGTATTTATGAACCGATCTTTACAAAACTTCTTGGGTAACTTTGTTATGACCGTGGGACGTGAACGAGTGTTTTTGGGTGCGGTCCGAAATTCAAGATGGCTGCCAGCCACCATTTTGTACCGACGATGCAGAAATCTGTTTTTTGTACAGAACTTCCATATGAAAGCTCTGATTTGAATAATTTTTTGTATGAATGTTTAGTACCATGGGATACATCACATATAATACGGGTTTTTTCTCGTGCGTAAATTATGCAAATTAGACTAACTTTGATGTTTTTTGGTGTTACTTTCAGCACTGTAAGTGCAAATGCCAATACGGCTCGGGCTAGAGGCCATATTTATGAACCGATCTTTACGAAACTCCTTGGGTACTTTTGCTATCACCATGGGACGAGAACGAGTGTTTTGGGGTCCGGTCCGAAATTCAAGATGGCCGATGGCAGCCATTTTGTACAAAATTTGGTGCAATCAGATTTTTGCACAGAACTTCCATATGAAAACGCTTATTTGAATAATTTTTTGTGTGAATGTTTAGTACCATGGGATACATCACATATAATACGGGTTTTTTTCTCGTGCAGAAATTATGCAAATTAGATGAACTTTGATTTTTTCAGTGCTACTTACACACAGTAAGTATACATGTCAATACGGCTCAGGCTAGAGTCTGAATTTATGAACCGATCTTCACGAAACGTCTTGGGTACCTTTGTTATCACCTTGGGACGAGAACAAGTGTTTCTGGGTGCGGTCCAAAATTCAAGATGGCTGCCAGTGGCCATTTTGTACCGAAATTAGGTCTAATCAGTTTTTTGTACACAACTTCTATACGGCTCAGGCTAGAGGCCGTATTTATGAACCGATCTTTACGAAACTTCTTGGGTACCTTTGTTATCTCTGTGGGATGAGAACGAGTGTTTTTGGGTGTGTACCAAAATTAGTGCAATCAGTCTTTTGTACAGAACTTCTGTATGAAAGTTCTGATTTGAATAAATTTTTGTATGAATGTTTAGTAACATGGAATACATCACATATAGTACGGGTTTTTTTCTCGTGCAGAAATTATGCAAATTAGATGAATTTTGATTTATTCAGTGCTACTTATACACTGTAAGTGCACATGTCAATACGGCTCGGGCTAGAGGCTGTATTTATGAACCGATCTTCACAAAACTTCTTGGGTACCTTTGTTACCACCTTGGGATGAGAACGAGTGTTTCTGGGTGCGGTCCAAAATTAAAGATGGCTGCCAGTGGCCATTTTATACTGAAATTAGGTCCAATCAGTTTTTTGTCACAACTTCTACACAGCTCATATTTGTGAACTGATCTTCACGAAACTTCTTGGGTACCTTTGTTTTTACCTTGGGACAGGAATGAGTGTGTTTTGGGTTGCCTTTGTTATCACTGTGCTATGAGAACAAATATTTTGGGGTTCAGTCAGACCCACTCTGGGACTCAAAAGTTTTTTTTCTAGTTTAGCATCTGACTGTCACCCACCTTTACAATACTTTACCTATACATTTGTTACAGGCAACGGTCAGTATTTATGTACAGACCGTTACAATACTTTATATGTACCTTTGTTATCAGATCATTGCCTAGAAGTTTGTCATTGCTGTGTCACATACTATACATGTACATGTCTTTTTCTTGACAAGTTGAGCTACAGTGTCATTGACACTTTCATTTATGAATCCCATGAAAATAATTAACAATGAAGCCAAGTTAGTGTACGTTGAATCAGTATTCAGCAAAATGAGATATATGACTGCAGTCATTGAAGTTTGTTTTCATTAAGAGGTCACAGTTATTCAACCAGAGCATGCTTATTACATATTCATAAACTGTATTGTTTCTCCAGTCACATGTTTGAGTGCCGACATTGTCAAAACACTGTGGCTTCTAGTTTTGAGCAGTTTCACTGCAAACAATGTTTCAAGAATAGCCTGTTACACTATAAGTAGACAGGTTCTGTCAGGGAGCTACACTTGGCAATGTAAGTATAAATGTGTCCTGAAACCTGGCGTTGCCAAATCTATTAGTAAAAGATTTCATTTCCTACTATGGTGATGGAATCAGTTGTAGTAAAGGAATTCAGCTTATCAAACCGCATGTTTCTGTCACAAGCTGAATAATTTAAATATCCATTGTCTGATTGAACACTGACATGCCATCAATTTATGACATGGGGAAATCTCAAAATGTACATAGTAAGCTGGATATATGAAGGTCAAGTTTATACTGTTTTGATACTTACTGTTGTGATCGAATAAAAAAATAACACATTTTATGTATTTGTAAGTTTATTTAATTCTGTAAACTCACATAAATATCTGACTGAATACGGTAATAAATAAGCAATGCGAACATTGGTACAGCTGTTCGATATATTCAGGGTTCGCACAGGCCTTGAAAAGTCCTTGAATTTCACCTTTACCTTGAAAAGTCTTTGAATCCATTTTTTTCCTTGAAAAGCTCTTGAAAATTGACAGGCGTCCTTGAAAAGCTCTTGAATTTTCAAATAAGTGTAAGTGTGTATGTAATTCTGAAAGATTTCACCCCAAAATGTAGAAAACGGGAGAAAATATGTTTTTTTAAACGTATTCGCAACGTTGTTTTGGACGTGAAACTTGGCTACTTTTAGTGGCCTGTATTCAGTTCTTACTGCAGATTGGTACTCTCAAAAAAATTTGCGCATGCGTTTTATCAGTGAATCATTTTCCTGTTGTGTGTTTAATTTTAGTTTTTCAATGCTTCGATGGTTTTGAATACATGATCCTCTTCAAAATTAAATATACTAGACGTTTATTATGGGGAAGTGCGTTTTCAACGTGGCATGGCTGAAGAATTCTGAGTACAAACAGTGGGTTGAACAATGCAAGTCGGACAAACACAAAGTGAATATAATATTACACTGCCTTTTGATAGGTCAAAAATATTCAACTAGGACTTCGCCAAATTTGTTTTAATTTACATTTATGCCTGTTTTATTATCTAGTTAACATGCCGCAAGGCTTGAATACAAATCACTTAACTGGTAGAGTGCTGAATTATTTTTGACCATAAAATCTTGTACACATGTCTTTGCCTTGTTACAATTTATGGAAGAGTGCCTATGGGCACTCTCCCATAAATTGTAACAAGGAAAACACTTACAGACTAAATAATATCACTTCAAAGACAATACAAAGCATATGCACTGAATATGAGCCTTCAAGCTGTGGTACCTGCACTTCAGAATAAAGCCCTAATATGGGCTTCCAGCACTCTACCAGTTAATATGCCAAATAATGCCAGAAAGAACAAGTGTGAGAATGAATGAGGTCATGGGTATCGTAATATGAAATTTTGAATCTTTATACAGTATAGTCACTTGTTTACAGTGGAAAAACAGCTGACACCGTTCATCAAACTAACTTTGATGTAAATGTAGCGGTTAATCAATAATTATTCAAATAATAACAAGCAAATACCAGTTACAAAATTTACTAGCTGTCTCAGCATTAATTCATTTCCTGAATTTGAAGCAATCCCATGATTTTCAGCTTTCAAATTGCTGATGTGGCAATAGATTCTCTTTTGTGGGTTAATACTTTTTTATTACTTTACAAAGTGTGATTTACTGGGATTTCCAGGTTTGATTATAAACGATAACTTCACAAGTGAATTATGTTATCAGCAATTGTGTCATGTATCCGTGCACACAAACGAAGGCGATTTGCTGTAGGTGTAATGGGGATTTCATTGTTTTTTTTGTTGTTTTTTTTTTTTTTTTTTACCCTTTACCTAACATGAAAAGCAGACGACACTTGCAAGAAAAAATTCTTGAATACTGTTATTTTCATTTTTTGTCTCGGAAACATAGGTTATGACCCTGCATTAATTGACGATTTTTATACCCCTCGCAAATAAAGAATCACCCTGTCCATCCAACTGTCCGTCCATCTGTCCATCCTTCTAAGCGCAACTCCTCCTAAACCGTTTGAAGAATTTTCATGAAACTTTACACAATGGAAGAACTCCATATGAAGATGTGCATGAAGCAATATAATTCTGGTCTGACATTTCCAAGGGGAGATAATCTAACTTATACATTTCAGGCGAGTGGGGTATCACTTTGTGAGCTGCTCACAGTACCTCTAGTTGAAAATAACGCTGGCCGTTACGTTAGGTAAAGGGTTGGTTAAATAAAATAATTATCATAAATAATTAAAAGTAATAAACAGAGTAATTGCTTGGCTGGACTGGTTAAATGAAATAATTCATTCGAGGCAAGGGACTATATTGTAAAACACCCGTGCGCATTCGCACACTCGTGTTTGTACAACGTCCCTCCCCTCTCATGAATTATTTCACATAACCAGTCCAGTCAAGCGATTACTCTCTATGTAGTTACATATTTTAGTGACATAAATAGGCCTTCAATATAATAAGGATGCACTGTGCTCAACATACCAATGCTAAAAAGTCCCAACCCTTGAAGGGAATTAAAAAAAAATGAGAGACAGTCATTGAGACAATTTCACAAATAAAACATTTATTCATTTCTCAAGAACATCAAACAGTATTAATACTTACCTGCATACCTAACTTATTCACAAGAAACTGCATAATTCTAGTTGTATAACAGCTGATCATGTGAGATGTTATACATTACTTATCAATTTTCAACCAAGGAGGGTTCCGCCAGCCTGGAAAAAAATTATTGAGAGCTACCAACAGCTCGTCTCCATTTTAACCTTCACTGTTGAGAGATACTGGGTAAATTCCATCACTTTCCCCATGGGAACCCCGGGAAGTGAAGCACTGCCTGTTCACTGCAGTAAACAGGCTCTGTTTTACTGGTAAAATAGGATCCAGTCACCAATGCTTGGGAGGTGCAAACCCTCTCTAAAATGGGCTACATGGCTTAGTAACTCTCACCCCTGGTCTTGAGTTGATACTCATGTTGTGGTCATGATTGGCCATTCTGCAAAAATATGTGACCTTAAAAACACCAATAAATAAATGAATAAATGTTTGGGTGCATATGACAACTAAGGTTCAGTTGCACATTGAATGTCCTCATTTTTAAGTGTTTTATTTTATTTTTTATTTAATTTGATTTTGCAAAATGACATTAAGTGGGATTGGAAATTCATTTGTGTCTCTTTACATTTTTCAAAAAAATCCTCTGTTGGTTAATTTTTAGGTCAGATAATAGATATCGAAGGGAGCTTTTTTAACGTTTTAAATTTTTTCATTTCCATAACCACCAATCAGATCTTTTGATATTTGATATAATACAGCATCTTTAGGGATATTAGACACAAGTTTGTTCAAATCTTATTTTCCTACAAAAATTAATTGCAGAAATTAATGGTTTAGATTGTTTATGTGGAATTTTAATGGACTATATGGACACTAGTGTATGGCAGTGAACAGTTGAAATGTTTTGGCAGAAAAATCCCGTAAGTCTTGGTGTTCAAGAATTGAAATGTTTTGGTAGAACAATCCAGATGTCCTTGCATGGAACAACTTAGGAGTGTCCAGTGCTCTAAAAGAACAGATTCCAGGAGAATTAAAATGCTCTTTGGCTCAAGGAACAGCTCTCATTAACTCAGTTCAGGGCTGAGTGCAGAAAAATTTTGCAGCTTCATTGAGTTCTGAACCCTGTTCTTTGAAGTCCAGTTCTTTTTACCTCATTTGTACTACGATTATTTGAAAAAATATAAAGTGGTATTGATGTTTCAGCAAATGATCAGCTCAAAAGTTGGAATGATATGAACATAATTTTGATGATATGACAATTTTAGCCAAACCATATCATTTGGAAGCATCAGATGCTTTGTTTGTACTTTGAATGGGATGAAAAAAAAAAGTATGGACAATGAAAAATATAAATTTTTTTAGACCCCAAAAAGTTGAGTAAGTTATTTTCACTAACATTTCTGACTGAGGTAACCAAATAAATAAATAAATTTACACTAACATCAACAAAACAGTACTTTATTTAGTGAAACCATTTAAGCCTTAAAGGCCTATTTCCGACTTTTACGACTTCAGAACAAGTGCCCTCAACATGCTATCATGAGAAGGTTCTGCTGTCAATAAACAAAGTACACAGGCAGTGGTTTCTGATCAAGTCTTGGCTGCCTATTAAAGCAGCCAAGACTTGACCAGAAATTACTGTTAAGCCACTGGAAGTGTACAGGCTGTAATCAGGTTTGAATTCAGGGCAAATGTCCAGGTCCTTAAGGGTTAAATCAAAACAAAAAACAAAAGTGATTAATATATTTGTTCATTATATTTGAATTTCATGTAAAAAATCAAATTATGATTTCACTTGGTTGTTTTCTTGCTATTTTTTCCCACTGCCACTGAGTGTAAATGTGATCTTAAAGGAATGAAGGTGAAGAACTCTGTAGGTGTGAACAATGAAAATTTCCTGAAGGAATTTAACTCCTGAAAAAATACCTATGGTTGTTTTTTCCATCTTCGTTAATATTCTCTGTCAGAGTATCCTATGGAAGGATCCATCAATCATTTCTGCTAATATTTTTTTACAGTGAAGCAAACAACTTTTGTCCTAATTGAAAAGTGTTAGAGAAAAAGTCCTTTTTTGTAAATGGGTGATGTTTGGAGGAAGTGTCATGTTTCTGTTTCAATGCACATTTAAAACCTCAAATTAGATGCATGTATACATATATATTCATTGTCTCCCGCTTTTTGAAAAAAACGGGAGATATTAAATTCGGGATGTCCTTCCATGTTTTTCATTTCCAGACTCTAACTTTCCTTACAGTGACCGGATTTCGATGAAATTTGGTAGTAGATCACTTTCATCAATTTAATTAGGTTGCTGAAATTTGATTGGCTGACGGTTCCTAGACTCTAACTTTCCTTAAAATCAACCGATTTTGATGAAATTTCATATATGGATTACTTTTATCAATACCTAGGTTAAGTTCGAATGTGGGAAATTTTGTACCGAAAATCTGTCTGTCTGCCTGGCCGATGCCCTGTGCGTCAACGCACCTCGGACTAAGAGCCGTATTTGTGAACCGATCTTCACGAAACTTATTGGGTATCTTTGTTATCATTGTGAGTCCAGAATATGTGTTTTGGGGTTTGGTCCAAAATTCAAGATGGCCACCAGCGGCCATTTTATGCAAATTAGGGAAACATTTGATTTATTCAGTGGTGCTGCTAATACACAGTAAGTGCACACCTTCCGTGTTTTTCGTTTCCAGACTCTAACTTTCCTTACAGTCAGTCGATTTTGATGAAATTTGGGTGGTAGATCACTTTCATCAATTGTGGGTCCAAGTTCGAACATGGGCATTTTCCGTGCATATTTAATTAGGTTGCTTAAATTTGATTGGCTGATGGTTTCCAGACTCTAACTTTCCTTAGAGTCAACCGATTTCAATGAAATTTCATATATGGATTACTTTTCACATCAGTTTAATGTAATATGTCTTATCATACAGTCTTAATTTTTAGTGATTCTCACAGTTATACTCCACATCACTTTACTTGCTTTGACAGTGACCTCCATGAAAATAAATCTGATAACCACTGTCTGAAACACTGTCTGTTCTGTCTCTTCTAAATAACTTACACTTGCAACTCAACTATATTCCACTGGATGCATTAATTCCCGTCGAAACTGCTACCCGGCGGGAGACATGAATTCACTGAATTTGCTTGTTTTCAAATAGTTTGCCTATATGAGAAATAGTGTCTAAAAGGAACATAAGGGACATTTGCACATGTTTTGCTTTGCACTTATTTGCACAAGTTGGATTTTAGCTTAACCCTTTACCTACATGAAAAGCAGACGACACTCGCAAATAAAATTCTTGAATAACTATTTTTTTTCATTTTTTGTCACAAAAACATAGGTTTTGACTCTCATTGAAACTAGCTCGATGAAAAAAAATGAAAATTAATTGGCAATTTTTTAGAATAGCGCTGCCTGTTACGTTGGGTTAAGGTTTACGTTGGGTAAAGGTTTGACTTGATGAAGTCCAAGTTAAACAATAGGTATTTAGTTTAGTTTAAACAATATTTATTCAATAAGTATGCTCTTTGTTACAGGGTTGAACACCCAGAAAAGTAACAGTGTATATAGTGAATATATATGGATATATATTATACCTCACGTGACTTCCTTGCATTCTGATTGGCTGAAAGGTGGTACCCTATTTCATGTAGTCCAGCACAGAGCTGAAGGGTCACTACATGCAAGCACTATATTTTTTCTATTTTTAGCACTGGCACTATATGCATTTTCTGGTTATACAAACGTACAAAGCAATGATTTATCCAACATGGTGGCAGAAAATCCCGGCCACCAATTAGACTTACATAAAAAATATACACTTCGTTTATTTTAGTGTCGCAAGAATAGCCGCAAAGTTTTCCGAGGTGATATGTTCCGATAAATAGAGATTATTACCATAAGGTGGATGTACAAAATATGTATCCGAGTCAAGCTCCGGGTTCTATGAGCAGGTCACGACAAGTCGAAGACGAGTCATGATCTACCCTTAGAATCCGGAGTGAGACATTGGCAGAGGCGAGTATCATTGTGTCAAACAATTATCCATATCCACACATTATTCTCATTTGCCCTTAATGTTTAAAATAAAAACATCATTACATGTTTACAATTTGGATTGTAGATTATTTGGTTAATTTGCATTTTTGTGTTGTTCGATATAAGGTTTGCATCAGGAACTACACCACCTCACTGGGCACTATATGGGCGTAGTCAACGACAAGCCATGCACTATTTCTTAAATAGTGAACATCAAGAATATAATATATATTAACAAAATACCATATTAGTATGTAATGGGGGATCTGACAGAAAGCTAGTGGCTTATGTTAGTCATCTCCTGCTATTTAGCTATTTGCTTTGGGACACATCGATGCCAGTTACGTCATCTGTCTCAACAATTTGTTTAGAAAATTGTCTAACTTAGTTGATAATTGTGGTCTATATCACTTCTAAAACATCTGAGGGCTATCAGATCCAATCCTCAAGCTCCATTGCCACATTTATCCATCACAATTTTAAAAACTGATTCAGAATACTTGATGTCAAATTGGTGGAGAATGTAGAATTGCTTACTTCCTTCTTGTTGGATATGAACTACAGGGAAGAGTACTCTGTTGGTACCTGGTCAGTCCAGTTTAGCTTGAATTTTGTCTTTGAACATTTTCACGGGCATTCAAAAGCCATAGTTCTGAGAGACTTCCAATTTGTCACATTTTTCAATCGAGATGTTTATGGAGATAAACATGTTGTGTTCGTGTGGCAGAAAGAAAGAGATTTTTCTGGAAAATATTCAGGTTTATGCTCCCTGCGGGAACCCTGGAAAACTAGGCAGTGCATGTTTACTGTAGTAAACAAGCACCGTTTAACTGGCAATATAGGACCTTGTCTATAATGCTTGGGGTGCAAGTCCTCTAAAATAGACAACATGGGGCATAAACAATTTAGTGACCTTGACGTTATCTGCATTTTGTGGTCACTATTAGCCATTGTGCAGAAGTATGTGACCTTAAACACCAATAAATAAATAAATTCAGGTTTATGCATTGTTGAGAATATTCTTATCACGATCATGGTTGGTCACTCGCAGTGACTTTCACAGCAGCCATCTTGACTTTCTTCAGTACTGGCTGCCTGTTGCATTTATTCATAAATTTTCTTAAAATATTGGTAAGTGACCGAGTATTATGAATAGATGACAATCTCAGGTTTTGGTAACTGTGGGCCACCCATAATGGCCTCCATGACAGCTGTCTCATTTCTTAACTGGTAGAGTGCTAAATTATTTTTGACCATCAAATCTTGTACACATGTCTTTGCCTTGTTACAAGTTATGGGAGAGTGCCTATGGGCACTCTCCCATAAATTATAACAAGGCAAACCCTTACAGATGAAATGATATCACTTGAAAGATAATACAATGCACATGCACTGAATATGAGCCTTCAAGTTGTGGTACCTGCACTTCAGAATAAAGCCAAAATATGGGCTTCCAGCGATCTACCAGTTAAGAACACCCTGCAGGACATATTTAATGCATCAATTTTCATGTAACTTGGCAGGATGACTTAGTAGATGGGAAAGTGTGTTGGTCACATACAATTGCTGCCTTAACAGCCATCTTGGTTTGGTAACTGCCATATCACACACTATATGAAAATACACTGATGACTTGGTCTGTAAAAATGCATAGGGTTACCTGGTTACATGCTAGGTAGGATGCAGGCTTCAAGAAACTAATGAAAATACTTATACTAGATTGTGGAAAAGTTTTTAAAGTGAATTCCAAAAATGAAAACATATTCTATTTTCTATTAACTGGTTGAGGGCTAGAATATTTTTCGTGGCCTGAAGTTGTTATTGAAAATTTGTTTTATTGCAAATTAATGGAGAGTGCCCACAGGCACTCTCCAATAATTTGTAATAGAATATATTTATATAAACAAAATATTATTTGCATTTGACTGAATATGAAACTTGAGCAAGGAAAATGTTGGCTTTTGCTCTGGTACCCTAATTTTTTTGAAAGCCCCGAGCGTGGCTTCTAGCACTCGCCAGTTAATGGCTTGTAATTTTGCTGCTTGTTTTAACCACTCAGGAAAATAGTGTTTATTAATGTAAATTTTATGCTGAGGTTGGCTCATTGCCTATATTTTTTGGTTGCCCATTACACTTTGAATTGACAGCACAGCAGCTCAGTCTGTGAGAGCATTAAACTTGAAATCAAAAGGCTGATGGTTCGATCATGACCAGCAGTAACTGCATTGTGCACGTGGGCAAGACATTTGATCCTGATTGCCAGGTGGGACATGGTGGCACTGTGCACTACAGCATGCTGTAGGTCAATTCTTCACAGGCATCCAACTGCTGCTAACTCTGCTTTTGCTAGGTCTGTGCAAATATTTGAATATGACTGAATCAACTACTCTACGCTATTCGTGAATCAAATATCAAATTGAATACATAACAATCGTTATTGCAGGGACCGATCAGGACTATTTAAAATACGCTCTAGCCTCGGAGCCTATTTTTTCAATTCATGCACCAGATTTCCATTTACGGAGTCACACTGCTGTTTGTAACACACACAGCAAGTATGTAATAGCTCTCATCATTTTATTTAGTAAACTATAGCAAACATTAACCTTCACTGTGGTTTCTGATCAAGTCTTGGCTGCCTATTTAGGCAGCCAAGACTTGATCAGAAACCACAGTGATGATTAATGCTTGGTAATTAAGACTTGAAGTTTTAAAACTTAAGCACTCTACAACAATGATAAATGATAATCATATATATAATACATGTAAGAGTGTCTCTCTCGATTATCCATTGAAAGGATATCAAAATATGATCTGAGAAGTTACGCGCCAACTGAGAAGCCTATTTCTGAGATTTAAGAGCCAGGTCCTGATGTTTTAGAACCAAATACGCACTGGCGCATGCCCAGGTCGGTCCCTGGTTATTGGTAGCACTTTGACAGAAAAAAATCACATCATTTAAATCCAGTGCGTACATTTGAGTTAACCTGTCCCAAATACATATCATTAACTGGTAGAGTGCTGGAAGCCCATATTTGGGCTTTAATCCGAATCACGGGGACCCCAAATAAAAGGCTTCATATTCAACAGACGTGCTTTATATTATCTTTGAAGTGAAATTATTTAGTCTGCAAAGATTTGCCTTGTTACAATTTATGGAAGAGTGCCCACAGGCACTCTCCCATAAATTGTAACAAGGCAAAGGACGGTCAGCTAAAGTTTCTGTAGTTATTTACCGCACAAATACTTGGTCAATGCACCTAGTTCTCATTGCCTTCATGGGGGCATGGTGGTGTTGTGTACTAAGACATACTGCATGTCGATGGTGCTCTTGCCTTCAACCAATGCTTATTCTGCATGTGACAAGTTAGTCTTTCGGAGGTACTCCCGTCTTCTTCCATCTGTAACACTGTCTGACACAAGGTGATCCTGGCTCCTGGCTGTTGAAGGTATCTTTTAACCCAGTAAATAAATAAATATAAATACTACACAAATAACCAATTTTCCTCAGTAAGTCTGGGTTCCTTTAACCCTTTACCCAATGCAGACGAGATCAAAATTTATTATTTTAAATATAATTTTGTTTAATTTTTCAAGAAATTTCAAGAAAACCATATCATGTGACCCCTCATTGGAACGAGCTCAATGAGCTTGTTCCAATGAGGGGTCACATGATATGGTTTTGTTGAAATATTTTGAAAAATTTAATTTTTTCAACTGCTCAATTTGCATATTACGCGGGCGGATGCGGGCGATTCGTTAGGTAAAGGGTTAAAATACAGAACATTCTGATCCTAAAGGATCTCGAAAAGAAACTTTGAAATTTATTATATTTACTGTTGGTGGTTATATGCATCAGCTCTGGTGAACTGCCAACATATTACACCTATCTTCATTGGTAATCGATTCAATAATGGGAACTGAACAATGACCCTAGTGCATATTGATATGAACTCAATCTTCAAGTACTCGTAGATACTAAGCAAGAAATAGCTCACTAATGTTGCAGTTTGTGTAGCAAGCATTAATGGGAAAGGAGCCAGTGGTAAATGATTAATATCACCTCAAATACCGAATATTCACAGGGGCGTAGCTTGTGCAGAGTTAGTACATTGGGGAGTCAGACAGTTGATTACCACTTATTGGTGGTTCTCTACAGGTACTCTGTCTTCCTCCACCCATAAAACTGTCTGACACGATGTGACCCTAGCTTTTGAAAATGTTGTTAAACAGCAATGAAATAAACAAACCCTTCAAACTTCTAATTGATTCCTTCTTCCATGTCGATTCAGTGGCATTATTTGGAAGAGCCCATATTCATTATTTGGGAGAAGAACAGTAAATATTTTCAACACGCTGCCTTGAGGGGTGCAGGTCGAAAATATTAATTGATTTATTCCCATGAATAAATTAAGCAACTATTTACTCTTCAAATGCATGATGATCAGACCTGGGAAAACAGTATCGAGTAATAAAAAGTAAATTACCTACAATAGAGCTGTATTTGTTTTCGGCTGTAAATAGTTTAGGCTCAACAGGCATAATATATTACTGAAGGGATTATCGTGGGTATTTTGAGAAAGGGTCGAGGGGCCTTGCAGTTGGGAAAAATTTGCATTATGATGGCTAGAATTGGAAATTTTTTACAATCATTGACATATCATGAACTCCTTCATTGGAGTGCATGGCGCTTAAAAATATTCATGGTGACCTTATTATTGGATCTGAATAATATGAAGTAAGGCTTATAAAGTTAAAAATCTGTTTTTCAGGATCTGCTGCCAGATACTCATTTTTATATCCAATATAAACTTGAAAAAATAAAAATTAAATGGTTTATGTCTGATATTTTACCCAAGTTAATAAAATTGATACATTTGTCCCATGAGTGCAACAAGACTTTGCAATGCTTTAGCATTGCAAACCTTCTTGCACGCAAGGGATGAAACACACTACCACCAAGGCTATTCTGTAGATTATGAGGCCTAAAACATAAAAAAAACTAACCAAGAACATGAACTTTTGAAGTTAAGGAAATTACAAAAATAAAATAAGAAACACCCGTCCACGTGCATTTTTACAAAACTGGCCTGAGAAACAGAAGATCTACTTTGTGGAGCCTAATATGAAGTAATGAGCATCTTGGATGAAATATATTATGAAAACCCGGAGGTCCATTGGCAGAAACATTGCCTGTGTTTGCTACGAGTAACCAGGAGAACCTGCTGTGCTTTGGATGCCATTCGATATGGCAATTGCATATAATTCCTACGTGCAATTAAGCCTAGATAAGCGTACAGTTTGTGACAGGACTTCTAGTTTTAACTAGGTTTCTTGAAATACCTTAATTGATTGTGTAGAAGTCACGAAATTGTGGAACTTCATATGTATCAGGAAGTGAAACCATGCTTGTTTACTTTGTAAACAAGCTCTGTTTTACTAGTAAAATAGGATCCAATGCTTGGGGTGGAAGTCCTTTAAAATGGGCACCATGAGTATAAAAGATTGGTGCACTAATTAAGTTGTGTTCATTTGTGATCCATCTTTGTAATGAAGTGATTGATTAGTGTTATCTTGATACTAAATTCAGAACAGAACCACACAGTTGCAATGTTTGCCCATCATTTGCACCAATGAGTATATGCAGTAACAAAAGATCTGTTAAAAGTTTGGGAAACATTTGCATCATGAAGGCTTAAATTGAGACTTTTTCAAGTCATTTTGACTTTTTAAAAACTCCTTCATTAGCTCTTTCACATACAAAGAATGCTGACTGAAAGTCCCCTTTTGACATCAAAATGTGCACAAAATTGTCATTCACACATGATTTAAATTTAGTTTCCATGTTCAACTTTTTTTTTCTTTTCTGGAGAGGAATGCACAAATTAAATGGTACGTCTTCCAAGTGATATGCTTACATTTGTAATGCTCATTGATATTTCATGGATAGCACAATAGTGTTGAAATGTATTCTGTTACATGGTGTAATTTGTTTCTTTGGAATGATTCCCTTATCTCCTCTACCATCAAGTGCACCTGCCATTGGTTGCATTGCTGGCATTAGTTTTTACAGCTTGTGTTTCAAAATAGTTTATGTAATAGATGTACACAATAAAATTTCTTGAGCATTTGTAGATACAAAGTGTTTGTGTCGAATAACCCGGTAAACATAGCTGCATCATGCAATAAGTGACCTGATAAATTGAATGCTGCAGCCAGTCAGGATAGCTTAAATGTTCTGCAAATAAACCACCACATACAGCAAGAGAAGGCAATGGAATTATGAATAGGGTTTAATCCCAGGAATGTGAATTCACGGTTCCGAAAGCTGGTCACGATACACGGAAAATCTATAGCACCGAACCGGGAATCCTACATGCCACTGTTTGTATTTAAACTGAAGTTGTTTTCAGAATTGAAAAACTGCCCCAAAGTAACTTTGTAAGACTTTGTCAGCCCTTCCGGACCTGAACTTTTTACAATCTTGCTTGAAGAATCTTTTGCTCCAAATCACCATAGCTCTCAGTCAGTTCCAGGGATCTCCTCACTTCAATAGCAACATTTTCACTCCCTTCAGAGTTCAAACTTGTCTTCATTTTCAGAATCATAAGTATATCTTGGAACTTCTGAACAACATTTCCGATTTCAATAATTTTTGGTATGGAGGTCTAGCAGCATAAGATAAATAACATCATATGGGTTTTTTTCTCGTGCATAAATTAAGCAAATTAGCCTTACTTAACTTTTTTCTCGGGTAATATTTTTGTGCATATTATGTTGTGTACTGTTATCACCTGTATCTCAGAGATGCTTTCATGCTTTTATTTCAGACTTGAAGGGAAGAGACATAAGATAAATAACATATTATACAGGTTTTTTTTCTTATGCATAAATTATGCAAGTTAGCCTTACTTAACTTTTTTACAGGTATTTGGATGCTTCCAGTAAAACCACAGAAATATGGGTAATATTGGGACTAGTTTGTGTAGTTGTTCCTTTGATATCCGTATTTGTTTGGGTTTTATTGAGGAAACATCAATATATTTCACAGTAATTTTGGGGTTTTATTGAGGAAATATCAATATATTTCATAGTAATTCATCTACCATGGGGGACGATTGTTTGATCGCTGGCGATTGGCATTGCACTTGTTTAAGATAAAAAATATTGGAAAAATATAGATCTTGCTTTCAAAAAGTTGTTAATAACATTGGAATTAAATTAAAAAAAAGTTATATTCCTAGTCTAAAAAAGCTTAAAATCTGTTTCGTAGGCCCTCTCTCTAGGGCCTTTTGGCTGCCGCCTGATCCCTTTAAAAAACCAATGCAAACTTTAAAAAAATAAAATTAAATGGTTTTTGTCTTATATTTTACCCAAGTTAATAATAAAACTGACAAATTTGTCCCTTGGGTGCATTGCAAAGCCTTCTTGAACTCAAGGGATGAAATATACCACCACTCATGCAATTCTGTAGATTATGAGGCCTAAAACATAAAACAAACCAAGAACATGAACTTTGATGGCAAGGAAGAAATTACGAAAATAAAATGGAAAACCACCCGCCCACATGCAATTTTATAAAAAAGTGGCTTGAGAAACAGAAGATCTACTTTGTGGGGCCCTATATATATGCATGAATGTGGATACAGTGGAAATGAAGTGCATATATTCTGTATATATGCATGAATGTATATAAAGTGGTTAATGAGTCAGCATTACACAGAATTTACTAAAAAAAAATGAAGAAATATACCTGTAAACATTTCCTACTTCAGTAATAATCCTTCCCAGATTTATATGGATGAATTAACCACTCATTCCTACTGATATTTTTTTGCAGACAAATACATCATCTCTGCATAGCACAAACACATGTGCTTGGAAATTGAACTTTGAATACTGCAACTGAAGGGGAGTCCCCTTGGAAAAAGGAATATGTAGTTATTTCTTTTTTATCAACAGGCAGCATTTCAAACTGATACATGTAATTGACGCTTTGTTGTTTTTTTTTTGTTTTTTTTCTGTCTATGTTTGAATAGGGGTTTATACATACTGGGCTTCTTTATTTGGTGTTGATGACAATTTCAAGCCCATGAAGTGAGTAATTAATTTTATTTTTCATTGTATTCATGTATCAACTCTAGCCAATTAAGACGACTTTATTCTCTGTTCTGTCAAGTCTACTTTCACCTATATTATACCTCTCAACCTACTTGTGAAGTGTTTAGTTTGACATCCACTACTACTATATGGCTATCTTTACAACATGAGATGGATTTACGTCATCATTCAACACCTGAGAATAAATGTACCAAGTAACAATATATATTTTTTTCTTTATTTTTTATTTCTTCTGTTTAACATTAGATTAGTATAACTGGAATGGGAAAGTAAAAAATACGAAACAAATTCACATTACAGAGGCAAATGGTCCTATTTTTTGAAGGGCACGATCATAATTTGGAGGAATTCAGAACACCGTGATCTAAATCCTTGCCATGAATTGAACCCTCAGCATGTCCGTCGGGCAATCGGGAGTTTAAATTTAGACACTCTAAACCATTGCACACTTTCAAAAATAATGATCGAAATGTAGTATTTTAGTTGAAGTTATCATGATTATTTTTGTTTACTTTTCTAACAGCAAGTCCAAGTTTTGTAAAATTGCAGACCAAGTTTTGTAAAATTGCATGTGGGCGGGCGTTTTTTTATTTTATATTTTATTTTTGTAATTATTTCTTTGCCATCAGAAGTTCATATTCTTGTTTTATTTTATGTTTTAGGCCTCATAATCTATAGAATAGCAAGGGTGATGGTGTATTTCGTCCCTTGGGTGCAACAAGGCTTTGCAATGCAAAGCCTTGTTGCACTCAAGGGACAAATTTATCAATTTTAGTAACTTGTGTAAAATGTCAGACATAAACCATTTAATTTTTATTATTTAAGTTTGCACTGGTCATAAAAAAGCATGCGGCAGCCAAAAGGACCATGCGGGAGGGCCTGAGAAACAGATTTTTAATTTTATTAAGCCTTATGTCTGATATTATGCCCACGTTAATGAAATTGATAAATTTGAATGTTGAGTGCAACAAGGCTTTGTACTGCTGTAACATTGCAAAGACTTCTTGCACACAAGGCATAAAATACACCACCACCAATGCTATTTTGTAGATTATAAGGCCGAAAACATAAAAACAAGCCCAAAACATGAACTTTTGATGACAAAGAAATAATTTCAAAATAAAAGTAAAAACTGCCCACTCGCATGCAAAATGGCTTGTGAAACAGAAGATATACTTAGTGGGGCCTAACTGCAATGCTGCCAAAGTACATATGTGTTACTTGGTGAAATATTTTGTTTTGTTTGTTCTAAAAATTTTGAATGATGTTTCAAATAGAAAATAATGAAGATTGTTTACATACCAGTAATACTTTTCTAGTTCACTGTTTTGTCTTGTATTTTATTCAATTCAGTTCCAGTAAAATTGCTTGTGTTCTATGTTGTAAGTGGAAAGGAATTGAAAGTAACATTTCAGAAACACTAGGATTGTATACTGTTTTGAAATGTTAGTCTCAAAATCCCATAAGAGTAGTGACAGGATATTTTGCCCCCAATTTTTAGCTTTGCCTTGAGCATAGATACTGACTCCTTAAAATAAATGTGGTGGTTGGGATGCATGAAATTACCAGCCATATTCATACTTAGACCTATAGCAGATTCATTCCTCCTGATTGTGTTTTTTCATAAAAATAGATTTTCAACTAGGCCTAAAAAGTTTAAAAATCTGTTTCTCAGGTCCTCCCACCTGGTCTATTTTGGCTGTTGCATGCTTTCTTTTTATAACCAATGCAAACTTAAGAAAACGAAAAATTAAATGGTCAATGTCTTATATTTTACCCTAGTGCAACAAGGCTTTGCTATGCTTTAGCATTGCAAAGCCGTCTAGCACTCAAGGAACGGAATACACCACCACCCATGCTATTCTGTAGATTATGAGCCTAGCACATAAAACAAACCAAGAACATGAACCTTTCATGGCAAAGTTATAATTACAATAATGAAAAACCCAAATTGGCCTGAGAAACAGAAGATCTACTTTGTGGGGCCTAAATAGATATTTTATCATAAAACGAGCAACGCAAAGCGTGGCATTTGCCCCCCTCCTGCAATATCATGGATAGAATTACATAAAAAAAAACAAGATCCATCTTGCAGAACTTTAGTTACAGAGAGGAAACCAATTTCAAGTGTATTGAACATTGGAGGTCACTGTGACCTTGACCTCTGGCACATCATAGTCAGAATAAATGGGCTTCTTCCACTCATCATACCTAACCAACATATGAAGTTTGGTAAAGATCTGATTGGTCGAACTTTAGTTATTGATGGGAAACCAATTTCAAGTGTATTTAACATTGGAGGTCACTGTGACCTTGACCTTTGGCACATCATGGTCAAAATAAATAGGCTTCTTCCACTCATCACACCTGACCAACATATGAAGTTTGGTAAATATTCGGGGTGTAGAACTTTAGTTATAGAGCGGAAACCAATTTCAAGTGTATTAACATTGGAGGTCACTGTGACCTTCACCTTGGTCAAAATGAAAAGGCTTCTTCCTCTCATCATACCTAACCCACATATGAAGTATTGTAAAGATCTGGTTGGTGGAACTTTAATTATAGAGTGGAAACCAATTTCAAGTGTATTTAACATGGGAGGTCACTGTGACCTTGACCTTTGGTACATCATGGTCAAAATAAATAGGCTTCTTCCACTCATCATACCTAACCCACGTATGAAGTTTGGTAAAGATCTGATTGATAGCACTTTAGTTAATTGACGGAATGCAAAAAGTTAATGGCCAAACAATGATGGATATGGTGATAACATGATGCCCTCTCCTCAAAGAGGCCGGAGGCATAAAATTACATTTTATTCACACACATATGAGTATATAATAAAAAACTGATCAGATCAGTATTAAAGAAACAGTACACGACAGCTAAAACCTGAAATCGTGATTCACAAATACAGTGTTAATCATAAACTAAGTAACCACTGTGGAGTCATAAGTATGTTAATTTTTGAACAACCAGTGAGATCACCTAACAACATTTCAGCTAACACCTGCTGCAAGTAGTATTGTTGCACAGTTCTGCAAAGTTTAAGGTACTACTTATTTGGGGCTTAGACATGAAAATATCCACTGGAACAAATGAATTAGATTACACACAATGTGAGCCATGCCTTAATTTTTATGACCTGTGAAATTCTCTCTCTATAAAGTCTGCATCAGAGAAGTAACTTATCCACCAACTTACTCCCGAGGCTGGTCACCTTGATTGTTGTTACATTTTTATCACAGCATTAGCCTATATTTTTCATTTCAGTCTGGATTTTATATATTTGTGAAAATTAATGTTCAGAGTTTCTGTATGCAAGCAATGTGTTTGTTGGAATTGTAAAATCTTAAAAAACAACTTAGTTTTCTTTTCTCAATTCCAAATGCCCTTTCATCATATTTGATCATTTATCTTCAAACTTCTCATTTCAGGTAGATTTTGTTCACAATCTATGACACAAAATAAAAAGAAATATGTTTCTAATAACATTCAAGTAGGGTACGCGAAGTGTCCATGGTTCAATCCCTGCCTGGGGTAACTCCATTGTGTCCTTGGGCAAGGCACTTAATCTTGCTTGCCCAGATGGAGCACAGCATACTGAGGCATACTGCACATCAGTGGTGCACTTGTCTTCAAGCAATACTAACCCTGCTTGTGTGAAGTTAGTACATTGGGTAGTCTGACAGTTGTTCACCACTGTTTCATAGTTCTCTCCGGTATTCCAGATTCCTCCACCCGTAAAACTGTTTGTCACTAGGTGACCCTGGCTGTCAAAGTTTCACTAAACCCCAATAAAATAAGTAAATAAATAACATTTAAGCTCTAAATTTGATTGAGAAGGCTAAACATTTCAATATATAAACAAGATTTGTGCCAAAAAGCCATAACTGGGCTTTATAAAAAAAATGTAAATGATGTGATGTCATGTTCTTAATACATGGATTTCAGTTTTTGAGTCTCTTCCTTGTGAATAAACCTAGTCCCTAACTTTGTAATGACAACATTGGTATCAACCATGCTTGTTACAGCTTCCTTTTGAGGTGTGGACTCAAGATTGTTCAAGAGAAGTTTGAGGGGCAATATTTGTCATCACGGGAGGGACAAGGAATTTTACCCCGCCCAAAATTTCTATTTTCCAAACCCTGATGCCGATTTGAACAAATATTTTTTTCAAATGCTCCGTGGGAACCACAGGAGCTAAAAATAGAAAAAATTTACTACGCCCATATCTCCAAAGCTACTTAGCTCTGAGAATTCTTATTTGTTGTGAAGCTTCCTTCGGACCAACAGAATGGAATGGTTAAAAAAAACTGCTGTCAGTTTTATCATAGGGTACTTTTTCGGGACTTTGAAAAAATGCTGAGTCAGTGCAAAACATTTTCACATATAACATCTTTGGAAAATTGTTTCATATGTGTGTTGAAATCAATTCCCTAGGTTCATATTTGGGTTCTCTATGGGAACCCAAATGTTTAAATTAGTGCAGTATGTGGAATATTCTTTAAAAATCTTTTTCTTAAGATCCACCAATCAGAATTTTTTGATATTTGATATGCAGCATCCTTAGGGGGTGAGATTCACATTTGTTCAAGCCAAGTCTCTGGGTTCATATTTCGGCTCCCTATGGGAGCCCGAATTATAACTTCATTCAATATGAGGAATTTTCTTTAAAAATCTTCTTGTTCAGATCCAGCAGTCAGAATGTTTTGATATTTGGTATACAGCATCCTTTGGGAGGGGTGATTCAAGTTTGTTCAAGCAAAGTCTCCGAGTCCATATTTGGGCTACCTGTGGGAGACCGAATTGTAACTTTACATTCTTTAAAAATCTTCTTCACATCCACCAGTCAAAATCTTTTGACATTTGGTATACAGTATCCTTAGGGAGGTGATATTCAAATTCATTAAAGCCAAGTCCATGGGTTCATATTTATAAGTTCAGTATGAGGAATATTTTGAAAAAAAAAATTTTTCAGATCCACCGGTCAGAATGTTTTGATATTTTGGTATATGGTTTTCTTATTGTTGCAGATGCAAGTCTATTCATATCAGGACCCTCTGTTGATAGTTGTCAGTGTCAGGTGAGCACTCTCGGGCCCCTTTGGGCCTCTTGTATTGAAATTGTTTTTACATTTCAACTGTTTACTTTTGTAAATTACACCAGTGCATGCAGCCGATTCATTATGTAAAAGGTTAATGCATCTTTGTTACGTACTTGACAATGCAAAAATAAGCCCACCCATATTCCTGTTGCGATCTTTTACTTCATGCATCCTCTGAGCTTACTTCCGGGTCAGTACAGTAAAAGCCAACATTTTTGTGTATCATTTAGAATTTTATTACAATTTATAGGAGAGTGAAAAAAGACAGTCTCTAATATAAAGTAACAAAGAAATTGTAAATTCACAACTTTTGAAACATACAACAGTCTAGCACTTGATCAGTTAATATTAAAAAAATTAGCCTTATCTGATCAGTACTTCATATTTTGGCTGCTTCTGTTTCTCATATGGATTCTTGCAACCTGTTTGACATTTGTGAAGCCAGTGGCATAGATAGCTTTTCGCTGGCAGAGGGGCAAGCCCAAAATTTTCCGACAGACCAAAAATTTTCCGACAGTACAACAACAACTAAAAACCAAACAAACAGAAAGAATCTGTTGTTTACTGCAAATGTACTGAAAATTGGTCTTTTTTACCCCATATTTACCCAAAATGGCATGTTTTTATCCCCAAAGCCAGCATTTTAATGTTATTAAGCATAAATTCACCTAAAAATGGTCCCAAAAAATTTCTGACAAAACTTCTGGTGGGGGGGGCCTCCCCCCCCCCCCACTTTATCTACGCCACTGTGTGGAGCATTACTGTTGTAAATGCGTCAGTGTTTACGAATAAAATACAACCTTGTAACCTAATGTTCTCCATGTAGGAATCCCAGGAAGTGATGCAGTGCTTGTTTACTGTGGTAAACATGCTCTGTTTTACTGGTAAATAGGACTCAGTCACCAATGCTTGGGGTGGAAGTCCTCTAAAATGGGCAACATGGGTATAAACAATTGACTAAACTTGGCTTTATCTCCGTGTTGTCATGATAGCCATTGTGCAGAAATATGTGACCTTAAACACCAATAAATAACCCAACGTTCGGGATAAAAGTAATTTATCTAAAATGGGAACCCCAGAAAGAGAAACGGTGCTTGTTTACTGCGGTAAACAAGCTCTGTTTTACTGGTAAAATAGGACCCGGTCACCAATGCCTGGGGTGGAAGTCCAAAATGGGTGTAAACTATTGGCTGGACTGGCCTTTATCTCCATGTTACAGTCAGGATCAGCCATTGTGCAGAAGAATGTGATCATAAACACCATTAACCCTTCACCCAATTCAGAGAATATCAATATTTATTATTTTATTTACTATTTTTTCAAATTTTTCAAAACATTTCAACAGAACCATATCATGTGACCCCTCATTGGAACGAGCTCGATGAGCTCGTTCCAATGAGTGGTCATGTGATATGGTTTTGTTGACATATTTTTAAAAATTTGTTTTTTCCTACTGCTGAATTTGCAAATTACGCAGGCTGACGCAGGCGATTTGTTAGGTAAAGGGTTGAATAAATAAATCTAATGAAGGCAGCAAAGGTATCAACGATTGATTAAAACAAAATACTCTTGTCAATGGAAATCCATTTGGAACTCCTGTTCCATACATATTTATAAATGTGGAACTGGAGCAAAAGGGGGCACGGTGGTGTTGCAGTAACCGGTTCTCATCAGATCACCGAAGTTAAGCAACGTCGAGCCCAGTTAGTCCTCGGATGGGTGACCGTCTGAGCGATCGATTCTGACTCCCACATTGTGTCCCTGAACAAGGCACTTAACCCCGATTGTCCACATGGGGGCACGGTGACGTCGTGTACTAAGGTGTACTGCATGTCGATGTTGTGCATGTCTTCAACCAATCTAACCCTGCCTGTGCTGCAGTGCAGAGTTACGATGTTGGGGAGCTGGCAGCTGCTCGTCGTTGCTTGGTGGTTCTCTCAGGGTACTCCTGCTTCCTCCACCCGTAAAACTGTCACGGTCATGATTAGCCATTGTGCATAAGTATGTGTCCTTAAACACCAATAAATAAATAAATAACTGGAGTAAAAGCTATAGGTGTGTAATGAAGTTCTATCTGTTAAAAGGAGTTACCTGTAGCGATTGACCTGATATGTCTTGAAAATATCCTTGACAATCAAATATCAAAAATATTTCAGTATTTTCTCTCCTCATAATTAATGACCCTTTGATAGAGCAAGCCAAATGATTTTAGTTTGGAAGGTTAATAAGCTGAAAAAAAGAAATTTTGATCTTTATAGAAAGGTATCTTTGTTGATGTACAGTTATGTCCACGCTGATTAACCCTTTATTTACTGCACATGATATCAAAATTTATATTCTTTTTCCAATGTTAAAAAAATTTCAGTGAAACAACATCATTGACTCCCATTGGCATGAGCTCAATGAGCCCATTTCAATCAGTGGTCACATGATACGGTTTTTTTCAACTCCTCAATTTGAAATTAAGTAGTTTTTTTTTAAATATTGTAATTGAAATGTTTATGGATTTATAAGAGTTTATATACATGATCATAACAGAGTTTCCTTCCAGTGAATCAAGGTGAATGATGTAAAAAGTATTAAATTTTTTTGTTTCATTTATTTTTATGTTGTATATATAAAGCTAGAGATATAATCATTATATAATCATTTTTAGCAATTATACTTTTTCACTGTTCCACATGCTTGACTTGGTGTCGTTAATGATAGGGTTTCAGTGCCTTCTTGAAAGTTCATATTTTTCCCTTTCCATGATCTGGAAAGTTATTTAATCCTTAACTGGTAGAGTGCTAAATTATCTTTGGCCACCAAAATTTGTTCACACATCTTTTCCTTGCTGCAATTCATAGGAGAGTGCCTGTGGGCACTCTCCTATGAATTGTAACAAGGCAGATGTCAACAGATTAAATAATTTCACTTCAAAGATAAGAAGCTCAGCCACTGAATTTGAGGCCTTTAAATTGCAGTACCTAACAGACTGCATGGGAGCGCTGTGGCTGAGTGGTAGACTGTTGGACTTCTATGCTAGAGGTCCCGAGTTCGATCCCCATCCAAGACGACCCGCGTTGTGTCTTTGGGCAAGGCATTTTATCCCGGTTGTCTACATGGAGGCAGATGGCGCTCTGTACTAACGCGTACTGCACATCAATAATGCATTTTTTCAACCACTGTTACCCTGCTTGAGCGGATCTTGATCAGAGTTAGAATGTTGAGGAGCTGACAGTTGCTTGTCGATGCTCGGTGGTTCTCTCCAGGTACTCCGACTTCCTCCACCTGTAAAACTGTCACAGTCACGATTAGCTATTGTGCATAAGTATGTGACCTTAAACACCAATAAATAAATTAATATAACAGTCTACATCCTGTGTCTTTGTAGTTGTTTCTAGACTAGTCTTGGCTCCCTATTTAGGCAGCCAAGACTTGCCTAGAAACAAATGCGAAGGTGTTTGTCATGTAACTTTCAAATTTACCCATAGTGTACATGTTGGGGCACCTGTTCTGCTGCAGAAAACAGTAATCAAAGTTGGAAATAGGTCTATAATGGTTAACCCTCCAGGGCCCAGTTCCAACATTGATCACTTTGCTCCATCAGGCTGTTACTTGAGATACTGGCAGGTTACATTCTAAGTAACATGGCAGGAGCATAGTAGTTAGTTCATTACGGCATTGCACTTCGAACTGGTTCTGTTCCTACCAGGGACTAACTGCATTGTGTCCTTGGGAAAGGCTCGTAATCCTGGTTGTTCTGTGTAGTGAGGCGAAATCCACATCCATGGTGCACTTTTTTTTCAACCAATCTAACCCTGCTTGTGTGGAATTTGTACATGAGGAGTCTGACAGTTGACTAATGAGTGGCTAACTTTGACTTTATTAAAATTCCGTGGTCATGATATAGCCAGACTTGCTAAAAGTGACCTTAAATGCCAATAAATAAATAAACGCTTCAAATACACCAGGAAGATCCTGGAAACTCCTCGAATTGACAACTCTTTTAACTGCAGAAATTTTGAAATAACATTCAGCCTTTAGCAGTAAAAGTTTTGTTGAAACTGAAAAATGAAACATGTTTATTTTCTGTGTAGAGAAATTTCAGTTTACTGATGTAATGGGATATGGTAATCAATGCTTGCAGTTTGTGTCCTCTGAAGTGAGAAAAATAAATTTAACAAATCGAATATGTGCGCTTTGGGGTTTCAGTGACACTTTTCCCAGTCATAGTCATTTTCCGTGATTCAGTTTGATGGGTGGTGGAAGCTAGAGTACCTGTAGAGAACCACCAAGTGGTGGCAAATAACTCAGACTGTCCAACCTACTATCCCTGTACAAGCGGGGTTAGTAAATGTTGAAGGCCTGTGTACCATTGAGTGCAATATGCCCTAGCACTCTCTACCACCATCCTATCAACAAATCTAATAAAACTTTAATAAACTCTTTTTTTCCCTGAAGATCTTTGCAATTATTTTGAATTTCTACAAGATAATACTCACCAAAATTGGATCATTGTGAAACAGGCTGTAGTTCTCTGTAGTCAAGGTGTGGACTTGTGAAGCATTTTTTGTTTCTTATCGCTGCAATCAGCATAGTAATAATAGTCATATGTCTAATGTTTGGCTGACCCCCTCCCCCTTCCATGGGGATCCAAGGAAGGAAAGCAGTGATTTACTGTGGTAAACCAGCTCTGTTTTATTGATAAAATGGGACGCAGCCATTGTCCAGAAATATGTGACCATTAACCCTTTACCCAATGCAGAGAATATCAAAATTTATTATTTTATTACTATTTTTTTTTAATTTTTCAGAACAATTTCAACAGAACCATATCATGTGACCCTCGTTCCAATGAGGGGTCACATGATATGGTTTTGTTGACATATTTTTACAAATTTATTTTTCTCAACTGCACAATTTGCAAATTACGCAGGCTGATGCAGGCGATTTATTAGGTAAAGGGTTATATAAATAAATCTAATGAAGGCGGCTCAGGTATCAATGATTGGATAAAACAAAATAGTCTGTCGACGGAAATCCATAAGGAACTCTTGGTCCATACAAATTTGTTAATATGGAACTGAATTAAAAGTAATAGGCATATCGTCGTGTGAGAACCATAAGGTTCTATTTTCCACCGGAAGATAGAACCTTGTGGTTCTCACGCGACGATATAATGAAGTACAGTAGAATCCTCTTAATTGAATATCCATTTTGTCAGTGAAAATTATTCGATTAACAGGAGTATACAATTAACAGGGATTTGGTCAGTTTCCTCTGTTCTGGTGTAAACTGAGCATTTATTCTATTGTATCTTGTTTGACAGAGCTCATAGAGCTCTGTCAAACAAGATATAATAGAATAAATGCCTGTATTGGATGTAGTGAGGCCAAAAAGGTTGATAAATAAGGGGAATTTGGTGCGTGTCACAGTAATTTGTTCGACATATTACAAAAATTTATATACAATTAACAGGAGTTTACTCTACAACCAATATGCAATTAACAGATCAAATTTGTACTGAAGATATGGGAAATGGTTTTGTGTTTGAAAATTATATTCAATTAACAGGGATATACAATTAAGAGATATTCAATTAAGTGGGTTCCACTGTACTATCTGTTATAAGGAGTTACCTGTAGCAATTGACCTTAGATGTCTTGAAAATATCCTTGACAATCAAATATCAAAAATATTTCAGTATTTTTCCTCTTCATAATTAATGACCCTTTGATGGAGCAAGCCAAATGATCTTACTTTGGGGTGGAAGTCCTGTAAAATCGGCAACATGTGTATAAATGATAGATGACACTTGATTCTACATCCATGTTGTGGTCACGATTTGCCATTGTGCAGAAAAGTGTGGCCTTAAACACCAATAAATAACAGTAAATAATTTGGACTGGTAATAATGATCCTGATTGTTGGTTGAACATGCATCAAAGATTATTATTTGTATCTTGCATTTTGGGTAAATTGGATGCTCAACAAAAATTATCACATATCATCTGAATGTCCATCGCTGTGATAACAAAATTTGCTTATCTGTCGCATTTAGCAATTACAGTGGAACCCTGTTAATTGAATAGCCTCTTTGCCAGTGAAAATTATTTGAGTATTGGTCACTTTTCTGTATTCTAAAGATAAACAGAGCTTTTATTATATTAGATCTGGTTGGACAGAGCTTGTGGAGCTCTGTCAAACAAGATATAATAGATTAAATGCCTTTAATGGCTGTTCCGAGGCCAAATTTTAATAAAAGGAATTCAGTGATTGTCACAGTAATTCCTGGACATATTGTCAGATTACTTTATTCAATTAACAGGAGTTTACTCCCTAACCTGTATGTGATCTACTTTTTTACTGAAGGTATGGAAAATGGTTTTGTGTTTGGAAGTTATGTTATATTCTATGAAGAGGGACATTCAGTCGAGAGATATCCAATTAAGCTGGCTTCACATTGGTAAGGGAAAAAATGTTGCGACTGTTAATGCAACATTTCCTTCAGTGGATGATGCTGTATTGATCAAATGACCTAAACCTCCCAACACAGTACTTAAAGTCCTCAGAAAAATCAGATTTAACACTGCTAGTTAACTTTTCCTTTATGGCAATGATGTTCACTGCATTGGTGTCTACTTAATTGGATATCTCTTAATTGAATAATCTTGTTGACTGATTATAATTTCCAGTCACAAAAGCATTTACCAAATTTTCATGACATATTTATCTAAACAAAATATTTGTGTTTGACTGAATATGAAACATGAGCAAGGAAAATGTTGACTTTTGCTCTGGTACCCTCATTTGTTTGAAAGCCCTGATAGTGGCTTCTGGCACTCAACCGATTAATTGCATATAGGTTATAGAGTAAACAACTCTCAAATGAATAAAAATATGTATAATGTGTCCAGAAATTATCATCCCAGTCACCAGATTTCCTTGTTTGATAGACCTGTTTGGTCTCAGTACATCCAATACAGGCATTTGATCAATTGTGTTTTGTTTGGCAGAGTTCCATGAGCTCGGTCAAACAAGATGTATTAGAATAAATACTTGGTTTCTCTGGAATAAATACTTGGTTTCACACCCGTCTGTGTGCAGTTTTACAAAAATGGCCAGAGAAACAAGATCTTCTTTGTGGGGGCCTTACTCAAGATTTTTTTGGCAAGTGTCAAAATTCTTTTTTCTTAAAATTCTTGAGAATTCAACGATTTTGTATATGCTATTTACAGTCAAGCCTGAATATAAGCAGACTGTCATCTGCAAAATGAGGTCCCCATAGGGTGGTGAATTTGGTGATGTGCAGGGTAGCATAAAAAAATTTAACCTGTCTGAATCAAGGTCTCAAGCTAAACAGAAAGATGTACCTAGAGGATAAATTGGGCCCACTGGAGGGGGATAGCATCAGCAAATTCACCCTCCGGGAACCTCATTTTGCAAATGACAGGTTGCTTATATTCAGGCTTGTTTACAGAGTGTTTTTTGTTTTGAATAATTTGTTTGTCATAGGGATAATGATGGACAGTATCTAAATTAGCTGAAATAAGCCGAAACTCTCTTAATTTCAGCTGAAAATGACCAAAAATGACGTTTCTTCAAAAAATAAAAGGACATGTTGTTAAGGTATAAATGATAGACATTTGTATTTCAATAAATCTACATGAAAATGGTCTTGAAGACCGTTTTCGTGTAGATATATAACTACATCAATTTTACTCCCCACACTTCACCATATTTGGCAAAAATAGGATTTTTTACGAAAATGAAGGAATGTTCTTTGTAGAGTGAATATATAAGGATGCACACAAAAAACAGATTAAAAAATTGGTAATGAACATTATACTATATTCTTGTCATGTTTTGTGTGATATGTAATATCATCCACGGCAAGATGAGGGTTGGGAGCAGTTTAACCCCTAGCCCTCTGGGAGTGCAACAGAATTTTCTCTAAGCACCAGTAATCACTCCATTTTTCTCTTAACTATGAATTTAACCAATTATATCTTGTTTGTCAGAGCTCACTGAGTTTTGTCAAACAAGGAATATTTGGTTAACCCTTTACGCAACGTAACGGTCAAAACCGGCCAGCGCTATTCTAAAAAATCGCCAATTAATTTTCAATATTTTTTTTCAATTTTTGTCACAAAAAACATAGGTTATGACCTCTCATTGGAACGAGCTCGTTCCAATGAGGGGTCATAACCTATGTATTTGAGACAAAAAATGAAAAAAATAAGTTATTCAAGATTTTTTTTTGCAAGTGTCGTCTGCTTTTCATGTTAGGTAAAGGGTTAAATATCAAACTTCATTATGGAAAATATTTTCTGCTGAAAACCTTGCCATTTTAAACATCAGAGTGCAGAGGGATAAATGTGTCAATGAACATAAGTCATGATCCTTTATATGAATGTGATAAAATCATCTCCCACCCCATCTTCCCATTTCATTGGATAATGTTTATGACTAACTATTCTACAGGCTTTGCAAGATGAGGTAGGAAAAAAATATTTTTATACCATTTATATGTTTTACAAAGGCTGTTTAGTCGGTACAACTGTTGATCAACACTGCCATATTCCTGGGATGTGAACTGTTGTAAACAAGCTCTGTTTTACCGGTAAAATAGGACCCAGTCACCAATGCTTGGAGTGGAGGTCCTCTAAAATGAGCAACATGGGTATAATTGATTGACTAAACTTTGTTTTATTGTGGTCATGATTAGCCATTGTGCAGAAATATACTAGCGGAAAAAAAGAAACACAATTTTGTTTTCTGTGTTAAATTTTTCAAATGTGTTATGAATGATTATTTCATTGTTTGGATTTTGATGTTATTTCTTCATTACTGATTAAATTTTGATGAGTTTTGTTGTCTTAACCCTTTACCTAACATAAAAAGCAGACGACACGCCGAGGTCGTTCCAAAGAGGTTCACATGATATGGTTTTGTTGAAAGTTTTCGAAAAATTATATTTTTTCAACTGCTGAATTTGCCTATTACACAGGCAGATGCGAGCGATTCGTTGGGTAAAGGGTTAAGCCAAGTTTGAATAGTACTGGCTGGTTTTGATCATTACATTGGGTAAAGAGTTGATACAGATGACATTTACACTAAGTCTGTACAGTGCACAGGGTTAGTTATTCAGTTAGAAATGAATTTTTGTTCTTTTTATAACCAGAAAGTGTGACTAACCCTGTGCAGTGCACAGGGTTAGTCACACTTTTTGGTTATAAAAAAATTGATAACTGCCATATCACATGAAATTTTTTGAAACAATTTAAAAAATGATATTTAAAATAATAAATTTTGAAATCGTCTGCGTTGGGTAAAGGGTTAAGAACCTTTGTTTGGTTTGTTTTTAGTGAATTCCAAAAATGAAAACATATTCTATTTTCAATTAATAGCTTGTTTCAAACAAGTGTATCCTACGCCATTTCCTGACCAAAATCAATAGCGGGTGTGCCCACTCCAGGCTTCAGTTGCTGCTCTAACTCTCTTTACCATTGACCCTGTTAAGTTGTTTATGGTCCTTTGTGGGATGTCATTCCACTGCTGAAGAAGGGCCTGCATGAGCTGAGCAACTTTGTTTGGGACATTAACATACTTCCTGACCCTCCTATTCAGCTGGTCCCACAAATGCTAGATCAGGCTAATTGAGAACTGGGACATTGTTTTGGTTCAGGAAGTCACGACAAACTCTTGTAATGTGCGGCCTCGCATTATCCTGCTGCAACGTAAGGTTACGTGCATGAATAAGTGAAAGGATTTGAGACATGATGACCTGATCCTGATATCTTATAACTGTAAGATTGCCCTGGATGAGAGGTGTTTTCATGCCATGAGGACCCCCCTCAACCATAACAGACCCTCCCCGAATCTGTTGTTTTCCTTAATGCACGAATCAGAATGCTACTCACCTCAACGTTGATAGTAATGTCTTCCAATGACCTGTAAAGCATGAACCAAGACTCGTCCGTGAATAGCACACGTCTCCAGCGGGCCAAGTGAAACTAATTTGGTGCATATGCCTGTAGCCATTACAGTCATCATCATCTGGGTGCAAGTTGTGGATCAACGTAGGGATGTCGTAGCCTTAAATTGAACTCCCGCAATCGATTCCAGGACACACTCTGTAACCATGAGTGCCTACAATCTTACTTGCCGTCTGAAATCGGTTACGGAGGTGTGAGAGACATACGCCTCTATCTTGATGTAACGCATGAATGCCAGTTCCCGGGACAGTCAGCTAATCTTCCTGTGGCTCTGAGACACCCAACTGAATGAGTTATCATTGACTCATGGACCCCAAATTGCGTGGCGATGAGATGTTGCAAATGGCCCTGCAAAATTAGAGCAATAGCCCTACCCCTATCAACTTCGGACATTCGCTGCATTTTGCTTTTAATCGAGTTGAAATTAAACGTTGTACAATCGATGTGTTCAGTTCAAAACTTTGATTTGGTATGGTTTTTAAGCCCACAGCACATGGGAGTGCCCAGACTTTGTCGAAAAATCTGTTGAAAGCATGCAGTGTCGCACGAGGTCATAGTTGACTGAATTTTAACCAAAGACTCTTTAGACAGTACACTGAGGTAGCTATGTGTCAAATTTTTCTACATTTGGTCTAAGGATAAAAAAAATTATATTACCAAAACTTAACTTCCGTCAGTATATATGACCTTAAACACCAATAAATAAATATACTGCCCATACGGCAGTTGTGACTTATCTATGGATGCATAACAATGTTCCCTACAAACATTACTAATTATATATGACCGACTGGGCGTGCATGGGAGACATAAGGTATTATTGGCACATCGAGTAGTCCACATTGTGACTGAATTATTGGCATGGCACGTGCGAACATTTCTAAAAGGGTCAAATTATCTGAAATCTGTTAAATGAACTCTCTCATCCCTGTTATTATAATATGAATGATGTTGTTCGACTTTATTTCCACAGTCAGTCATATCATATACTCCAGGGATTCTTTTGGGTAGCCTTTCCCAATGATATTTGGGCATGATTTTCCTCTAATTGATAACCCTAAATTTCCCCAACCCCTCCCATTTAAACAAAAATTTAATGCACAATTGGGGCTCTGATTCTGAGGCCTTATGACCACCATGGGAGAGTGCTTATTGGCACTCTTCCATAAATTGTAACAAGGCAGATTCAAGATGGTTCAAATCAAGTGCTTGGGTTAATATTTGGGCTCTCCATTGGAGCCTGAAATTTAAGTTAGTCCTATATGAGGAACAATCTTTAAAAATCTACTTCTTGAGATACAATCAGAATCTTTCAATATTTGGTATACAGCTTCCTTTGTGGGTTCAGATTCAATTTGTTGAAATCAAGTCCCTGGGTTGATATTTGTGTTACTGGGAGAGAGAGTAGGTGCAAATTTTAACATTTCAAAACCGGTAATATTCTCAAAATCTGCTTTGGGACCACCAGTCAGAATCTTTTGATGTTTGGTACTCAACATTCTTCAAGTTTGTTCCAGTCAAGTCCCTAGGTTGATATTTGCACTCCCACGTTTTCTGTTACTGAAAATCTGGGCATTATTTCTATGGTTGCATCCCACCTCCTTCATTAATAAACCAATTTTGATCAAACTTCTCAAACATTATGACTAATAAGTGGCCATACGCATATTCAAAAATATTGTATCTGCGGCATTTTTAGCTCAACTTTGGCGAAGCCAAATTTGAGCTTTTGTCCTGGCCCGTCGTCTGTCTGTCCGTACGTCAACAATTGGATACGGCTCAAGCTAGAGGCCGTATTTATGAACCGATCTTTACAAAACTTCTTGGGTACCTTTGTTATGACTGTGGGACGAGAACGAGTGTTTATTTTGGGTGCAGTCCAAAATTCAAGATGGCTGCCAGCCGCCATTTTGTATCGACGATGCAGAAATCTGTTTTTTGTACAGAACTTCCATATGAAAGCTCTGATTTGAATAATTTTGTGTATGAATGTTTAGTACTATGGGATACATCACATATAATATAGGTTTTTTTCTCGTGCATAAATTATGCACAAATTAGACTAATTTTGATGTTTTTTGGTGTCACTTTCAGCACTGTAAGTGCAAATGCCAATACGGCTCGGGCTAGAGGCCTTATTTATGAACCGATCTTTACGAAACTTCTTGGGTACCTTTGGTATCACCGTGGGACGAGAACAAGTGTTTTTGGGTCCGGTCTGAAATTCAAGATGGCCGAGGCAGCCATTTTGTACAAAATTAGGTGTAATCAGATTTTTGCACAGAACTTCCATATGAAAGCGCTGATTTGAATAATTTTTTGTGTGAATGTTTAGTACCATGGGATACATCACATATAATACGGGTTTTTCTCTCGTGCAGAAATTATGCAAATTAGATGAACTTTGATTTTTTCAGTGCTACTTACACAGTGTAAGTACACATGTCAATACGGCTCAGGGTAGAGGCTGTATTTATGAACCGATCTTCACAAAACTTCTTGGGTACCTTTGTTATCACCTTGGGACGTGAATGAGTGTTTCTGAGTAATGTCCAAAATTCAAGATGGCTGCCAGTGGCCATTTTGTACCGAAACTAGGTCCAATCATTTTTTTGTCACAAGTTCTATACAGCTCGTATTTATGAACTGATTTTCACAAAACGTCTTGGGTCCCTTTGTTTTCACCTTGGGACAGGAATGAGTGTGTTTTGGAGTGCCTTTGTTATCACTGTGCTATGAGAACAAATATTTTGGGGGTTCAGTCAGACCTACTCTGGGGCTCTAAAGATTTCTTTTCTAGTTTAGCATCCGACTGTCACCCACCTTTACAATACTTTACCTATTCATTTGTTAAGGCTACGGCCAGTATTTATGTACAGACCATTACAATACTTTATATGTACCTTTGTTATCAGGTCATTACCTAGATGTTTGTCATTGCAGTGTCACATACTATACATGTACATGTCTTTGTCTTGACAAGTTGAGCTACAGTGTCATTGACACTTTCATTAATCAAGTTATCTCCCATGAATTTGGAATCATTATTGGTTTTTCAAGCTCAACATTTAGGTCAGCTGGAAGTGGATGGATGTGTTCATCACCTTCAGCGAGACTTCTCGTTTAATTTTGTCTGCTATGTCCACATGCAAGGCCTCCTTCTCCCTGCTAGACTTTCTCAGTGAATTTGACGGAACTATGAGCTCCTTCATTTTGTTCCCACAGACCTTTTCTTTTTGAGGTTAAAATTGAAAAAGGAGTTTCCCCTTCCCACACTAAACGTATCTGGCCATCGCCCAACAAACTGCCTGACCTGTTTTCATCAATGTAGGTCACTGTGACCCACTTGTAACTGATCCATTTGAATATTCCCTCAAATTTTGTGGCCCTGAATAGTAATTATGAGTCTTGAGTTGCTTTTGAGTCAGACGTGGCACATGGATATTGATCTATTTTCTAAAATGTGACATTCATGACCTAATTATTATCTGTGCATTAAAAAGGTGTTGACACTTATTTTTCCTTTTCAGATTGTATGAGAAGACTAACAGGTCTTCTTGAACCCAAGAGGCCACTTTTCCAGCCCAGGAATATGATGTACTTCATAATAAGTAGGATGGCACCAAAGTAGATGTGTGGGGCAGACCAATCAAAATTTTCAATGTGCAACCCCCAAAGCTGCACTTTGAAAATATTAATTGGTCTACCCCTAAATAATGAATATGGACTCTTCCACTTGAACTGATATGGAAGATACCACCAGGGTTCAAAGGGTTATGGCAATGATAATAGTTTAAAATATATATACCTTCAGAATCAAGGGTATTGAACTTAAGATTTGTGTTGACTTAAACCTATGTTCATGATTGGATGTGGCTGAAAACCCATCCCTTATTTGGTTTCTACTTTGTTTATGTTCAGTAATTGATTCAGATGTGTGATTATGCTTCTATATGGCAATTTAAATAAAGCTTATCTTTCATTTTATCCAAAGGCTTGTTTTATTTAATTTTACACATACTACAATTCCTTCAATCTGAGAACAGAAATGTACTTGCTTGTAAATCAACAGATGTAATCAAGCCATATAAGGTTGAAGAATGAAAAAAAAGGTTTCAGTTCTCAGACAATCCCTCATTTAAATGGACTTCCTTGTTGAACTTTTCTTATTGGCTCGCAGTGTCTTCCAAAATTAATACTAAATCCTGAGGTTGAAAAGTTCACCTTTTTTGAGTGGTGAATTTTATTTGCAACACAAAATGTCTGTTTATCGTCCCCAGAAAAATTTGTGTGGGGGGGGGGGGGGGGGGGGGGGGAACTATTAAAATAGCCAGTGTCCATCAGTTCCTCCCACATTGGTTTCCCAATAACTTAAGTTTTAGTTGGCTAAATCAAATGAAATTTGGTATGTTGGTGTATCAACATAAAATACAGGTCAAGTGGAATTGTGGTGCGGGCCGGCAACTTTTGCCATAATTATGCCCCTTTTTGATCAAATGACATTTGGTTTATATGCATATTAATATAAAATGCAGGTCAGGTTCAAATCAGGGTGTGGTCCGACAATTTTCACCAGAGTTATACCCCTTTTTCGACTGCAAAAATTCATTTTTGGGGGGTTTCCCAATGATAACTTTAGTTGATGTTGACCAAATCAAATCAAATTTGGTATGCAGATGTCTCAACATAAAATACAGGTCAAGTTCAAATTGGGTCTCATTTCCTATTAAAAGGTCATTTCCGAGGTTATTGGATATCAGCCATTTTGAGCTATAGTTATACCACCCACTTGAAAAGTGGGAGGTATATAGTGTTCACTTGGTCCGTCCGTACTTCCATCTGTCCGTTACGCTTTAGGGGGGTACACATCTGCTATCCACAACTCCTCCTAAACCAGTGAACGGATTTCATTGAAACTGCCCGACATTCTTTTACATTCATTGAAGATGAACACCTCCTATTTTCTTTTCAGATATTTTCATTTTTACAGTTTCCCATATTGAAAAATGAACTTTGTCAAATTCAATTGACATTCTGTACAGATCTGCTATCTGCAACTCCTCTTAAACCATTGAAGAGATTTCATTGAAACTTTCAGACATTCTTTTACATACATTGCAGATGTGCACCTCCTATTTTCTTTTCAAATATTTTCATATTTACAGTTCCCCAAATTCAAAAATGGTCTGTCAATTCAGGTCTTAGTAGGGAGGGGTATAGATCTGCTATCCGCTACTCCTCTTAAACCATTGAACAAACTCCATTGGAACTCGCAGACCTTCTTTTACATACATTGAAGATGTGCACCTCCTATTTTTCTTTCACATGTTTTCATATTTTGATGTCTGTCCATCCGTTATGCTTTAGGGATGTACACATTAGCTATCCGCAACTCCTCTTATACCAGTGGACGGATTCCATTGAAACTCTCAGACATTTGTAGCTCAACTTTGGGGAAGCCAAATTTGAGCTTTTGTCATGGCCCATCGTCCGTCTGTCTGTTCGTCAACAGTTGGATTCGGCTCTGGCTAGAGGCCGTATTTATGAACCGATCTTTATGAAACTTCTTGGGTACCTTTGTTATGGCCGTGGGACGAGAACGAGTGTTTTTGGGTGCGGTCCGAAATTCAAGATGGCTGCCAGCCACCATTTTGTACCGACGATGCAGAAATCTGTTTTTTGTACAGAACTTCCATATGAAAGCTCTGATTTGAAAAATTTTTTGTATGAATGTTTAGTACTGTGGGATACATCACATATAATACAGGTTTTTTCTCATGCTTAAATTGTGCAAATTAGACTAATTTTGATGTTTTTTGGTGTTACTTTCAGCACTGTAAGTGCAAATGCCAATACCGCTTGGGCTAGAGGCCGTATTTATGAACCGATCTTTACGAAACTTCTTGGATACCTTTGGTATCACCATGGGACGAGTACGAGTGTTTTGGGGTCCGGTCCGAAATTCAAGATGGCCGATGGCAGCCATTTTGTACAAAATTAGGTGCAATCAGATTTTTGCACAGAACTTCCATACGAAAGTGCAGATTTGAATAATTTTTTGTCTGAATGTTTAGTACCATGGGATACATAACATATAATACAGGTTTTTTTCTCGTGCAGAAATTATGCAAATTAGATGAACTTTTTTTCATTTTTGATTTTTTCAGTGCGACTTACACACAGTAAGTACACATGTCAATACAGCTCGGGCTAGAGTCTGTATTTATGAACTGATCTTCACAAAATGTCTTGGGTACCTTTGTTGTCACCTTGGGATGAGAACGAGTGTTTCTGGGTGCGGTCTAAAATTCAAGATGGCTGCCAGTGGCCATTTTGTACCGAAATTAGGTCTAATCAGTTTTTTGTACACAACTTCTAGACTGCTCAGACTAGAGGCCATATTTATGAACCAATCTTTACGAAACTTCTTGGGTACCTTTGTTATCACCGTGGGATGAGAGCGAGTGTTTTGGGGTGTGGTCCGAAATTCAAGATGGCCACCAGCAGCCATTTTGTACCAAAATTAGTGCAGTCAGTCTTTTGTACAGAACTTCTGTATGAAAGTTCTGATTTGAATAAATTTTTGTATGAATGTTTAGTAACATGGAATACATCACATATTGTAAGGCTTTTTTTTCGTCAGAAATTATGCAAATTAGATGAACTAGATGAACTTGGATTTATTCAGTGCTACTTACACAATGTAAGCACACATGTCAATACGGCTCAGAGTAGAGGCTGTATTTATGAACCAATCTTCACAAAGCTTCTTGGGTACCTTTGTTATCACCTTGGGACGAGAATGAGTGTTTCTGGGTGCGGTCCAAAATTCAAGATGGCTGCCAGTGGCCATTTTGTACCAAAATTAGGTCCAATCAGTTTTTTGTCACAACTTCTATACATCTCGTATTTATGAACTGATCTTCACAAAACTTCTTGGGTACCTTTGTTTTCACCTTGGGACAGGAACGAGTGTGTTTTGGGGTGCCTTTGTTATCACTGTGCTATGAGAACAAATATTTTGGGGTTCAGTCAGACCCACTCTGGGAAGCTAAAGATTTCTTTTCTAGTTTAGCATCTGACTGTCACCCACCTTTACAATACTTTACCTATACATTTGTTACAGGCAACGGTCAATATTTATGTACAGACCGTTGCAATACTTTATATGTACCTT
This sequence comes from Pictodentalium vernedei, assembly GCA_031216915.1. Lineage (NCBI taxonomy): Eukaryota > Metazoa > Mollusca > Scaphopoda > Dentaliida > Dentaliidae > Pictodentalium > Pictodentalium vernedei. The sequence continues at coordinate 129,364,756 of CM062295.1, forward strand.
TGTTATCAGGTCATTACCTAGATGTTTGTCATTGCTGTGTCACATACTATACATGTACATGTCTTTGTCTTGTCAAGTTGAGCTACAGTGTCATTGACACTTTCATTTTAATACACTGAAGATGTGCACCTCCTATTTTCTTTTCAGATATTTTCATATTTACAGTTCCCCATATTCAAAAATGGTCTTTGTCAATTTAGGTTTTAGTAGGGAGGGGTATAGATCTGCTATCCGCTACTCCTCTTAAATCATTGAATAAACTCCATTGGAACTCGCAGACCTTCTTTTACTTACACTGAAGATGTGCACCTCCAATTTTTGTTTCAGATATTTTCATATTCCAACATACGTCCATCCGTCCGTTATGCTATAGGGGTTTTACGTTTTGGGGGGTACACATCTGCTATTCGCAACTCCTCTTAAACCAGTGAACGGATTTCATTGAAACTCTCAGACGTTCTTTTACATACATTGAAGATATGCACCTCCTATTTTGTTATACCACCCACTTGAAAAGTGGGCGGTATATAGCATTCATGGTGTCCGTACTTACGTACTTCCGTACGTCTGTACGTCCGTGACGCTTTGGGGGTACACATCTGCTATCCGCTACTCCTCTTAAACCAGTGGATGGATTTCATTGAAACTTACAGGCATTCTTTTCTATACATTATAGATGTGCACCTCCTATTTTGCTTTCAGGTATTTTTATTTTTTACTCTTTCCCAAAGGGCGAAATGAACTTAGCCAAATTGTAGTTATGCTTTACGGGGGTACACTCCTGCTATCCGCTACTCCTCTTATACCAGTGGGCGAATTTCATTGAAACTCTCAGACATTCTTTTATATACATTATAGATGTGCACCTTCTATTCTGCTTTCAGGTATTTTTATTTTTTCATCTTGCATGCTCTTTGTAATATTTACCCTTTCTCATATTGAAAATTGCTCTCATGTTTTCGGAGAACATACAGATGTGCTGTGTATATTAAATACTTTTTTACTGTTGTGAAATGTTTCTTGGTTGAAGTGGGTGGTATCTTTAGTGAGCAGTGCTCACAGTAATTCTAGTTTTCAGATATTTTCTTTTTTACAGTTTCTCATATTGAAAAATGAACTTTTTCAAATTCAGTTAACATTCTGTACACATCTGCTATCCGCAACTCCTCTTAAACCATTGAACAGATTTCATTGAAACTTTCAGACATTCTTTTACATACATTGAAGATGTGCACCTCCTATTTTCTTTTCAGATATTTTCATTTTTACAGTTTCCCATATTCAAAAGTGGTCTTTGTCAAGTCAGGTTTTAGTAGGGAGGGGTATAGATCTGCTATCCGCTACTCCTCTTAAACCACTGAACAAACTCCATTGAAACTCGCAGACCTTCTTTTACATACATTGAAGATGTGCACCTCCTATTTTTCTTTCAGATGTTTTCATATTTCGAAGTTTTCCGTCCGTTACGCTTTAGGGATGTACACAACTGCTATCTGCAACTCCTCTTACACCATTGAACGGAGTCCATTGAAACTCTCAGACATTCTTTTACTTACATTGAAGATAGATATTTTCTATTCTGATATTTTCATATTTACAGTTCCCCATATTCAAAAGTGGTCTTTGTCAAGTCAGGTTTTAGTAGGGAGGGGTATAGATCTGCTATCCGCTACTCCTCTTAAACCATTGAACAAACTCCATTGGAACTCTCAGACATTTTTTTTTATATACACTGAAGATGTGCACCTCCTATTTTTCTTTCAGATATTTTCATATTCCGACATACGGCCGGCCGTTATACTGTAGGGGTATTACATTTTGAGGGGGAGGGGGTACACATCTGCTATCTGCAACTCCTCCTAAACCAGTGAACGGATTTCATTGAAACTCTCAGACATTCTTTTACATACATTGAAGATGTGCTCCTCCTATTTTGTTTTCATATATTTTCATTTTTACAGTTTCCCATTTTGAAAAATGAACTTTGTCAATTCAATTGACATTCTGTACAGATCTGCTATCCACAACTGCTCTTAAACCACTGAACAGATTTCATTAAAACTTTCAGACATTCTTTTACATATATTGAAGATGTGCACCTCCTGTTTGTTTTCAGATATTTTCATTTTTAGGTTTTCTCATATTTATAAATGGGCTTTGTCAATTCAAGCTTGGGGGAGGGGGTTGATGACATTTGCTATCCACGACCTATTTTAAACTAGTGAATGGATTTCAATGAAACCTTCAAACATTGGTGTCAGTGTTTGTGCTCTCTTCATTAAACACACTTTTACTGTTGTAAAATGTTTCTTGGTGGGAGTGGGTGGTATCAGTGAGTAGTGCTCACAGTTTTCCTCTTTTATGAAGTTATCGACCATGTATGTTTAGGGGTCTTTCCTTTACCTAACATGAAAAGCAGACAATCCTTGCAAACAAAATTACTGAATCACAAATTTTTGGCATCAAATACATGCTTATTACCCCTCAATGCAATGAGCTCGTTTCAGTGAGGGATCATAAGCTATATTTTTGAGAAAAAAAATGAAAATTGAATGGCAATTTTTGTGAATAGCACTGGCTAATTTGGGCCCCTATGTTGGGTAAAGGTATAAATAAAACTCAAGTTAATGCACAGAAATCAATTGTTTTCTTCCATCCACCCACATCCAAATATAAGTAGAGTTTTACATAAGAGCTCATTTGACTGCCACAATCACTGAACTGTCCCGGGTGGAAGAAAGATGGTGTACAACATTAAACATAAAAACAGTGACAGACTTTACTTTTTTTTTTATTATAAACAGATAACAAATTTAAAACAAATTGATGCAGACACCTGTTTTCCCCCAACCATCCTTGAATTTAATTTTAGTGTCAATTTTCTCTTTTGATAGAACTAGATATTGCTAATTTCTTAACACAAATCTACATTTTAAGAAAAAAAAACTGATCATGACTGATGGAGTTCTTGAGCTGACAATGTTCAATTCCACTATTTTCTTAAAAAAAGAGTATAACTATGGGGGGGGGGGGGGGGGGGGAATGGTGAAATGTTTTGAATATCAAACTTGAGCTGGCCACGTATGTTGAATAAACACACAACAAAGTTTGGAAAAATCAAAGTTATCACACTGATAAAATTGTAAAATAAGGCGTAACTGTCCTCTAAATCCTTTTATTATACGCTAAACGATCGATTATCGAAGAAATTACGGAAAGATAGAAATCCTATCCCCCACTGTGAAATTTTCACTGAATCAAAATGGCGGCTTTCAAAGTAAATACGAGTCGGGGATTATCACTGGAAATGATCAATTTGTTCTAAAAATATATATAATGTATAATGAAAACAAAATCTGGAGTTTTTGAGAGGATTCCGATCATTTCCAGCAATAATTTAACACATATTCACCTTGAATTGATGCATGAAACCCACTAGTCCAAACATGGCCTGAAAGTCTGTAATATAAGTGTTTGGTTTGGTACGTCCTTTCGAAGGACGTACCAAACCAAAAAGTTATATTGTGGACTTTCAGGCCATATTTGGACTAGAAACCCACCCACCAGCTGAATCAGATTGCAAGACGCTGTCTTTTCCTATTATCGATCAAATCACTTCCGTGTATCAATGATTCAATGTGCTGTTTACTTTCAAGCATCAATTCAAGGCTGAAACAAATGGAATTATCAGATTCTTATACAAAGTGTTTAATAAAAAGAAAATCTAGTGTTTTTGAGTGGATACCGAAAATTATCTCACTTGTGACCAAGACAAATGGTTATTTTCGCTCGCGCAAGTGCTGACGAAAAATAAACATTTATATCGGTCACTCATGATATAATTTTTGGTATCCACTCAAAAACACTAGATATCCTCTATTTATCCCTTACCAAACACGACTAGATGACATCTGAAAATAATTCAAATGCCTAAAAAAGTTCATTTTTTCCTCAAAAACATAGTTTCGGATTCTTCACCTGCATGAGCTCATTCAGATGAAGGGTCATAAGCAATGTTTTCAAGGCAAAAATAGGTTTTTTGTGAAGAGCACTTGTTTGATATGACCAGTCCATTAGTAGACCAATACATTATCTTCAAAATAATGGGGAATAACTCTCCCCAAATTTATATTAGACAAGAACCCACTGAATTTCATGAAATTCCAATAAGGCCAAAGAAAGTTAAAAATTTGTTTCTCAGGCCCTCTTGCATGGTCGTTTTGGCTGCTGCATGCACTCTTTTTATAACGAATGCAAACATAGAAAAGAAAAAAATTAAATGGTTTATATCTGATATTTTACCCATGTTAATAATATTGAAAAGTTTGTCCCTTGAGTGCAACAAGGCTTTGCAAAGCTTTTGCATTGCAAAGCTTTTTTGCACACAAGGTATGAAATATATTACCACCCATGCTTTTCTGTAGATTATGAGGCGTAAAACTATGAACTTTTGATGGCAAAGAAATAATTCCAAAAATAAAATAAAACTAGAAACTGTTTTAGCACACTAAAACATATGTCTTCCCTTCCTTTCTATTATTTGCACTGCAAATTATATATACATGAACAATATTGACAATCATACCAAATATCTTAAGGTCTAGGTCAAAAGACAAAAAAGTTCTGGTCCGGATGAAGTTTCCCTTAAAAAAGCACATAAATCTGACCTTCAGGTCAAAGGTCAAGGTCACATGAAGGTCACCATGGTACGTGACACACCGGCTCATGGTGATACATCCACATGCCAAATATCTAAGGTCTAGGTCGAAAGACAAAGTTATGCCCTGGACAAAGTTTCCCTTAAAAAGCACATAAATCTGACCTTCATGTCAAAGGTCAAGGTCACATGAAGGTCACTATGGTTCGCGACACACCGACTCATGGTGATACATCCACATGCCAAATATCTACGGTCTAGGTCAAAAGACAAAAAAGTTATGCCCCGGATAAAGTTTGTATGAGAAGAAGAAGAACAATATGCACTAAAACAATATGTCTCCCTTCTGGGAAGGAGAGACATAATAACCAAGTCCTAGGTCAAAAAACAAAAAAAATTCTGGTCTGGACAATTACTCCCCATTTGAAGTACATAAATTTGACCTTGAGGTCAAGGTCACATGAAGGTCACAATGGTATGCGACACACCGGCGGCTCATGGTGATACATCAACGTGCCAAATATCTAAGGCCTGGCTCAAAAGACAAACAAGTTTTGGTCCGGACAAAGTTTCCTTGAAAAAAAAGCACAAATCTGACCTTCAGATCAAAGGTCAAGGTCACATGAAGGTCACAATGGTACGCTACACACCGGCTCATGGTGATACATCCACATGCCAAATATCTAAAGCCTGACTCGAAATACAAAAAAGTCCTGGTCCTGACAGTTTCCCTTAAAAAAGCGCATAAATCTGACCTTCAGGTCAAAGGTCAAGGTCACATGAAGGTCACTATGGTACACTGCACACCGGTTCAGGGTGATACATCCACATGCCAAGTATCTAAGGTGTAGGTCAAAAGACAAAAATGTTATGGCCCGGACAAAGTTTGTGTGATGTTTCCCTTAAAAAAAACACATAAACTGACCTTCAGGTCAAAGGTCAAGGTCACATGACGGTCACTATGGTACAATGCACACCGGCTCATGGTGATACATCCACATGCCAAGTATCTAAGGTGTAGGTCAAAAGACAAAAAGCTATGGCCCGGACAAACTTTGTATGAGAAGAAGAAGAAGAAGGAGAAGAATATGCACTAAAACAATGTCTCCCTCTAGACACCAATAATGCATCAACAACAAAAAATTGATTGGAGTCGGCATTCATTAGTTATTGGGTGGAAACCAAACTGAATATGGTCACCATGGTGGCCATATTGAATTGGCTAGCTGATCCAAAAACCAAAAGGAAGCTTTCTCTTGACACCAATAACGTATAACCCAAAACTGAAATTGATTCGAGTCAGTATTCATTAGCAATTGGACGGAAAACCAAATTCTAATGGACACCATGGAAGTCATAATGAATAGGCCACTGGCAGTCATCTTTGATCATCTGACTGGCACAAAATCAAAAGGAAGCTTCCTCTAGACACCAACAATGCATAATTAAACAACAGCAATGAGAAGCACAGCATATGCCCCCTTCTGCAATATTATGGATAGAATTACATAAAACAAGAGGCCCCAGGGGGCCTGAGGGCGCTCACCTGACATGGTAGCCTAAATATCAACCCAGAGAATTGATTTCAACAAGTTGCATCTGCTCCTCCTAAGAAAAGCCTCCTACCAAATATCCAAAGATTCTGACCAGTGGATCTAAAAAAAAAAAGATTTTTAAAGAATATTCCTCATATTGAACTAAGTTATAATTCGGGCTCTCACAGGGAGCCCATATATGAACCCAGGGACTTGGCTTTAACAAACTTGAATCTCCCCCCCCCCCCCCCCCCTCCCTTAAGGATGCTGCACACCAAATATCAAAACATTCCAACTGCTGGATCTGAAGAAGATTTTTAAAGAAAATTCCTCATTTTGAACTAAGTTACAATTCAGGCTCCCACAATGAGCCCAAATATGGACCTAGGGACATGGCTTGAACAAACTTGAATCTTACCCCCTAAGGATGCTGCATAAAAAATATCAAAAGCATTCATCTGCTGGATCTGAAGAAGATTTTTAAAGAAAATTCCCCATTTTGAACTAAGTTGTCATTCGGGCTCACATAGTGAGCCCAAATGTGAACCAAGGGACTTGACTTGAACACATTTCAATGTCAGCTCCCTAAGGTTGCTGCATGCCAAATATCAAAACATTCCGACTGCTGAATCTGAAGAAGAAGATTTTTAAAGAAAAATTCCTCATATTGACTAAGTTATAATTCGCGCTCCCACAGGGAGCCCAAATATGGACCCAGGGACTTGGCTTTAACAAACTTGAATCTCCCCTTCCCCTCCCCCCCCCCCCACCCCACCAAGGATGCTACACACCACATATCAAAACATTCCGACTGCTGGATCTGAAGAAGAAGATTTTTTAAGAAAATTCCTCATTTCGAACTAAGTTACAAGTCAAGCTCCCACAGTGAGCCCAAATATGGACCTAGGGACATGGCTTGAACAAACTTGAATCTTACCTCCCTAAGGATGCTGCATACCAAATATCAAAACATTCCCGACTGCTGGATCTGAAGAAGGCTTTTTTTTTCATTTTGAACTAAGTTATAATTCGGGCTCCCACAGTGAGCCCAAATATGAACCCAGGGACTTGGCTTGAACAAAATTGAATCTCACCCCCCCTAGCACGGTGCATACCCAATATCAAAAGATTCTGCCTGCTGGATCTTGAGAAGAAGATTTTCAAAGAAATTTGACTGAAATGCACTAAGTTCAAATTGGGCTCCTATACTGAGCCCAAATATGAACCCAGGGGCCTAATTTGAACAAACTTGAATCAGATGCACCCCACAATGTTGCATAACAAATATCAAAAGATTCTGCCTGCTGGATCTGGAGAAGAAGATTTTTTAAGAAATTGGCCTGAAATGCACTAAGTTCGAATTCAGGCTTCTATAGTGAGCCCAAATATGAATCCAGGGGGCCGATTTGAACAAACTTGAATCAGATCCACCCCACAATGTTGCAAACCAAATATCAAAAGATTCTGCCTGCTGGATCTGGAGAAAAAGATTTTTTAAGAAATTTGCCTGAAATGCACTAAGTTCGAATTCGGGCTTCTACAGTGAGCCCAAATATGAATCCAGGGGGCCGGTTTGAACAAACTTGAATCAGATCCACCCCAGAATGTTGCATACCAAATATCAAAAGATTCTGCCTGCTGGATCTGGAGAAGAAGATTTTTTAAGAAATTTGCCTGAAATGCACTAAGTTCGAAATTGGGCTCCTATACTGAGCCCAAATATGAACGCAGGGGGCCAATTTGAACAAACTTGAATCAGATCCACACTACAATGTTGCATACCAAATATCAAAAGATTCTGCCTGCTGGATCTGGAGAAGAAGATTTTTTAATGTTTTTCCCATTGCCTACAGTGTTAAAAAGTGCTGACTCAGCACTTTTTCAAAGTCCCGAAACTGTACCCTATGATAAAACTGATGGCAATTTTTTTCTACCAATCCTTTCTGTTGGTCCCAAGGAAGCTTCACTCCAAACAAAAATTCTCACTGCCGTGCAGTTTTGGAGATATGGACGTTTTAATTTTTTTCTATTGTTAGCTCCTGCGGTTCCCACGGAGCTGCGGGAAAAATTTTTTTGGCATAAATTAGGTACTTATGACCCAATAAGACCTCACATAAAATTTGGTTCAAATCGGCCTCTCGGTTCAGAAAACTTAAATTTGGGGTGGGGCCAAATTCTTGCCCCTCCCATAAAGTCGCCAAATATTGCCCCTCAAACTTTTCTTGAACAAACTTGAATCTACACCTCAAAAGGAAGCCGCATACCAAATATCAAGTATCTGCTACTGCTGGTTCATGAGAAGAAGCTTTACAAAGATTTTGGTGCCCCTTGGGGGCGTGGCCCCACCCAGGAGAAGGGGCAACTTCATTTGAACAAATCTGAATTGACATTAGGTAATAAACATTTACCCAACATTTGAAAAATATTGGGCCAGTGGTTTCTTCGGAGAAGTTGGTTTTGTAAAGTTTACACCGGATGACGACGGACGGACGACGGATGGAAAGCGATTAGTAAAGCTCCCCTTGAGCTTCGCTCAGGTGAGCTAAAAACAAAACAGGATCAGTCTTGCAGAACTTAAGTCATAGAGCAGAAACCAATTTCAAGTGTATTTAACACTGGAGGTCACTGCGACCTTGACATTTGGCACATCATGGTCAAAATAAATAGGCTTCTTCCACTCATCATACCTAACCCACATATGAAGTTTGGTAAAGATCTGGTTGGTAGAACTTTAGTTATAGAGCGGAACCAATTTCAAGGATATTTAACATTGGAGGTCACTGTGACCTTGACGTTTCGCACACTATGGTCAAAATAAATAGGCTTCTTCCACTCATCATACTTAACCTGCATATGAGGTTTGGTAAAGATCCGGTTGGTAGAACTTTAATTAATTGACGGAATGCAAAAAGTTTATGGATGGCGGACATGGTGAAATCATTATGCCCTCAAGAACATTTCTTGGGGGCATAAAAATAAAAAGGATTCGAGTCAGCATTCATAAGTTATTGACAGGAATCAAATTCAAATGACTGCCATGGCGGCAATATTGAATTGGCTAGATGGACCAAAATCGAAAGGAAGTATTGTCTAGTCATCCACAAGTTACCCCTGAAATTATGATTTGATCAAATAAGCGGTTCTTTAGTTATTTCATGGAAACCAAAAGTTAATGGATGGACGACATATGCCGGACGGACACGGTGAAAACATAATCTCTCCCTATTAAGGTCACAATGGCTAATTATGACCGTGACAGTTTTACGGGTGGAGGAAGCTGGAGTACCCGGAGAGAACCACCGAGCAACGACGAGCAGCTCCCCAACATCGTAACTCAGCACTGTAGCGCAGGCAGGGTTAGATTGGTTGAAGACATGCGCACTATCGACGTTCAGCACGCCTTAGTACACGGCCCCATGTGGACAATCGGGATTAAGTGACTTGCCCAAGGACACAACGCGGAGTCTGAATTGATCGCTCAGACGGTCACACATCCAAGGACTAATTGGGCTCGACGTTGCTTAACATTGGTGATCTGTCGAGAACCGGTTACCGCAATGCCACCGCACCCCGGTCGTTGCCAAAAGCAACTACTTTTGACAGAAATGGAAGAAAATTGACAGTTCCCATCTAGAGGTCAGCCTGAACAAGTATACCAAGTTTCAAAGCAATCCGTTCATAAATGTGCCCTGCAGGGTTTGCCAAAGGGAAATATTGATGATAACTGCATTAAGTTCATTGAAGGCCGTTGCCAGTGGCAACATTTTTTGATAGAAATGGAAGATAATTGATGGCTCCCATCTAGAGGTAGTCCTAAATAAGCATACCATGTTTCAAAGCAATCTGATCATAAATGTGCCCTGCAGGGTGTGCTAAAGGGAAAAAGTGATGCATAACTGCACTAAGTTCATTGAAGGACGTTGCCAGCGGCAACATTTTTTGATGGAAATGGAAGATAATCGATAGCTCCCATCTATAGGTAATCCCAAATAAGCACACCAAGTTTCAAACCAATCTGATCATAAATGTGCCCTGTAGGATGTGCCAAAGGAATATATTGATGCCCAACTAAACTAAGTTCAAAGGTTGTTGCCTGCGGCAACATTTTTTGCCAGAAATGGAAGAAAATCGAGATCTCCCATCTAAAGGTCACCCCAAATAAGCATACCAGGTTTCAAAGAAATCTGATTATAAATGTGCCCTGTAGGGTATATCAAAGGGAAATACTGAGGTCTGATTAAACTAAGTTCAAAGGCCAGTGCCTGCGGTAACATTTTATGACGGAAATGGCAGAAAATCGATAGCTCCCATCTAGAGGTCACCCCAAACAAGCATACCAGGTTTTAAAGCGATCCAATCATAAATGTGCCCTGTAGGGAAAAATTGAAGTCTGACTGAACTAAGTTCTAACAACATTGGCCGCGGCAACATTTTTTGATGGAAATTGAAGAAAATCGATAACTCCCATCTAGAGGTCAAAGACATATGTACGTACGTACGCCGAAGGATGAGAAGTGACGGCAATAGCTCAGCTTGACTTTGTCAAGTTGAGCTAAAAAATGGCCTGAGAAACAGAAGATCTACTTTGTGGGGCCTAACATTATTTTCATAATAAAGTGGAATAACTCTCCTCCAAATTTATAATCAGGCATCAATAGTGCTCAAACGACTAGTGAATTCCAAAGTCGACTAGTCAATACCCAAAAGTCAAGTCGACTTCGACTGGTCATTGGTGATAACTTGTCTCCTTATAACAGTGTTGGTATTCTGGTAGAGTGCTGAAGGTCCAAATTTGGCTTCACTTGGGCATTCATATACAGCAACTTACTGGAACATTATTCTGTTAATGTGCTTCTAATTATGCTAAGAGTGAAATTATATAGTCTTATTTAATTTGCCTTGTTGCAACAAGGCAAATTAATAACATATCCTGATAGCCCAAAATAATTCAGCACTCTACTAGTACCAGTTAAAACAAACTACTGTCACTACTATTAGATGGCAATAGATGTATACATTGATTGCCCAATATTGCTGTTCAAACTGTCTGACAGGCACAGAAGGGATACTATTTACCTAAAAGCTTGAATTCCTCCGACTAGTCAAATGGTTTGCCCAGAGTCGACATCGACTAGTCGACTAATCGTTTGAGTACTAGGCATCAACCCACTGAATTTCATTGAATTCCTATTACAGTTTTTTCGTTTGAGTTATCCCACTTACGAGATAATAAATATGAATGAACAAACAGAATTCATTTGTATATCCCCAGCTAACTGTGTTGGTGGGGATATACAAATGGATTCCATTCAGAACCATATCACTTCAGTTGAGAGCTGTGCAGTTCTGATATTTTGGTACAATTTCAGCTCATCTTGGTCTGGTAATAAAAACTGGTTTCCATTTTTATTGAACAAAAGCATAATTTCAAACTAATTCAAATTCATCCTACAGTATCGGTGAAATTTCCTACAGGATAATTGAAAAAAAAGTTTTCTTCCGTTGTCACTTTGATAATGCCAGTTCCTGTTAGGCCCCACAAAGGAGATCTTCTGTTTCTCAGGCCATTTTTTGTAAAATTGCATACGGGCGGCAGGTTTTTTTTTATTTTTTATTTATGTAATTAGGACCGCAGTGGCTCAGTAAGTGGACATGCAGGCTGCACGCCGAGAGGTCCGGTGTTCGAATCCCACCTGCGGCAGCCACGTTGTGTCCTAGGGCAAGACACTTCACCCCCATTGCCAGCGTGGGGGCATGGTGGAATTGTGTACTAAGGTGTGCTGCATGTCTATGGTGCACTTGTCTTCAACCAATGCTAACCCTGTTTGTGTGGAGTTAGTATGTTGGGGTATGTCTGACAGTTGCTTGCCATGTCTTGCCAAGGCTCAGTGGTTTTCTCTGGGTATTCCAGCTTCCTCCATCATAAAACTGTCCGATACGAGGTGATCCTGGCTGTTGTAAGTGTTGTTAAACCCTAATAAAAAATAAAAAAGTTAAAAAATTTATAGTAATTTATATATTTTTTATACTTACCAATGACCCAGACATAGCTGGTGCTAACTCTTAAAAATCTAGGGCCAAACACAAATTTTGCCCCCCAATCCCCAAAATTTGCATCTAAAACCAAAGAAATCATGTCCTGAATGGCCCTCCATACTTTGCCTCTACTGCGCATGCGCAGTGTCAAGGACGTCCCAAAATTGGCGCCAATTATCATTCTTACAAGCACTGCCTGGACAGCGCTATGTACTCAGCGGGGAGGTATGAGTTCCCAACTCCTGGGAGGGCCATCCCCGTCTCGGTCATTGGTAAGTATAAAAAATATATAAATTACTATAAATTTTTCAACATTTTTATACTGTACCAATGACCCAGACATACCTGAATAGTAAAAAGGCTGGAGGGCCTAGGACATAGAGGAAAGTCCAATAAGCTCAACTATATAAAATAGAGTCATCCCCTCGAGGAGAAAAGAAGCATTAGGCTTTACATGTATCTTTCTTATTTTATGATGAATTAGAAAGACACAACACCCTCCATAATTGAGCATAATAACATTCATGTTCTCTATTAACATCCAGTATATCCTTTATACTAATTATTTTAAAGTAAGCCAATAAATAAAGATAGTCCAGAGAATTGAGACTCTTTATACTCTTTTAAAAGTGTCTGAGGATTGTATATTAACGCCCGTTTGACACGTGACATATACAAATGCTTCACACCAAGCTATACTTTAAAAATATGACATGAATGAATTTTTAAACATTAACTTTACACTTTAAAACCATCCCGGTAACAACTCAAAATTACTGACTCCGGAGAAGGTATCCCCTTGCTTTTCACTATAAATCAGGTGACCTAAGGGAACACCCTCCCCCCCCCCCTTCCCCTTGCCCTGGGTCAAATAGCCCAGAGCGAAGAGGGCAGCAGGACGGAGTCGTTGCCTGAACAGAAAGCCTGCGTAACTATAATTGCAACTGTTTAGAGAACGACATTCTGAGCAACAGATAATGGACCTAAACAATGCAGGTCTCCAGAAGTGGACTCAATATTTCTGAGATAAAAATTTGTGAATGTGGATGGCTGAGACCAATATGCAGCCTTCATTAAATCTGTAATAGCAACACTATTTGCGTAAGCCTAAGATGTAGAAAGAGCTGTTACTTCATGAGCCGAAATCTTAAGCACAGACTGCTGAGTTGAAGATAGATTATCATAAGCAGTACGGATAGTTAATTGAATCCATCTAGCAATAGAATGGACCGTAATGTCCTTTCTGTTAGGCATCAGAGACAGAAAGAAGCGTTTTCATCCCTTTCTGATAAACTGAGATCTTTGTTTATAAATACGGAAAGCTCTAACCGGACAGAGTAAAGGCCTATGCCCATCTGAAGACGGAAGGGCCTTAATAACAATAGGTTCCGGATAATTATTAGGAGCCTGATTCTTAGCCAAAAATCCAACATTAGTAGTAAAGGTAATAGTGTTCCCGACACTACGATAGTGAGAATCGTCCACCGAGAGTGCATGAAGCTCACTGACTCTTCTAGCAGAAGAGAAAGCTAAGAGAAATGCTGTCTTATAAGACAAGAAGTTGAAATCTACTGTCTCAAGAGGCTCAAATGGCTTTTCTTTTAGTTTAAGAAGAACCCAAGCTAAATTCCATTTAGGAATTAATCTAAGGGTTCTAGGTCTATTTATCGATTAGTTTCTAACTAATTTAGATAAAGAGACATCAGATCCAATTGTAAACTATCATGGTGTGCATAGGAATCAGATAACATAAACCTATAACCTTTAATAGTAACAGGCTGCAGTTGATCTCGTCAAACAAGTATACTAGAAAGTTTGCAATGTCTGGTATGGAGGGATCAAAAATATCAACAGAATGATCCCTACACCAACGATGAAAGGCCTTCCACTTAGCCGCATAGTTTAGCGAAGAGGAGGTCCTCCTACAGTTAGAAATCGCGTCCACTGCTCGTCCTGTACAATGCTTGCGGTGCAAGAAGGACCGCACAACGGAAATACGTGAAGTTTGAGACCTTGCGGGTTGTGATGAAGTTGACGCGATTCCCCTGCGAAAGAAGATCCTCTTGTGGAGGAAGTTTTCGCAGAAAATTCCACAGCAGACACCTGAGTAGATTTATCCACGGCCTCTGTGGAGACAGAGATGCTAACAACAGAATTTTGCATTGTGATTGTTTTATCTTTAGCAATATTTGCTGAATCAACAGCGCTGGAGGATACGCATATCCTATCATTCCGACCCACAAGATTGATAGAGCATCTACTGCATATGCTCGGGGATCCGGACATGGTGACACATACGTCTGCAACTGATTGTTGAGTTGTGTCGCAAATAAGTCTATCATTGGCCGCTCACATTGGTAGCAAATCTGATTGAATACCTGTTTGTTGAGAGTCCATTCTGACGGCAACGAGCGACCCTTCCGTGAAAGGGAGTCTGCTAATACATTCAGACGACCCGGAATATGACGGACCGAAAGCAGAACTTGGTGTTCTAGAACAAACAGAAGGATTCTTTCTGTTAAATTGAATAACGGAACGGAATGAGTGCCTCCCTGGTTCCGGATATACGCAACTACTGTCGTATTGTCGGACAGGATTTGGACATGTGCTTTCTGAATAATGTTCATCCAATGACGTAGTGCAAGCCAAATTGACATCGTTTCTTGATGTTTATGTGCTTGCCTAGAAACTGCAGATCCCAAAGACCCTGGCACTTCGAATCCGTTGGGATCAATGTTGTACCCCAACCTGTTTGACTGGCATCCGTCAAAATCGTAAAACTCGGGTCCGGCAACTGCAGTGGAACTCCCTGAGTCAACCACTGAATGTTTGCCCAAGTCAGAATCTCGTTACTCTTGATTAGACAAGAGAACGTCTATAAATTGCTGAAAGCTTGCCGTCGAAGAGAAGCTTCTCCGTAAACCGAAGCAACTCTGAGAGAGTTCTTCACCTTACTATTCACGCGTGTGGATGTAGCTAGGGCTGCGTCATGTCTAACCAACTCCAGGTTTGCCACTGAAAGGGCGGAGTTTTACGTGGAATAATCTACTGCCCTTGAAAGAAGTCTCAATGAGGATTGTATCCTGGAATTCTTTCCCTTGAAGACGTAATGATAACGCATTAGTAAGGTGGTCTGCGTATGATAAAGCGTCTAAGTTAAGTCTGTTAGACATTATTGTCGTTTCCAACGTCGTGGTTGGAATTGACATAGACGACGGTATAGACAATTCCAAGTCTTCAGCCTCGTCGTCTAGACGCAGAGGAACTCTCGGTATGCCCTGTCTGCCATTTCGAATTTATTCCTTGAATTGATGAAAGGCAGATTTAGAGCATTTGCGGACAAGAAACCAGACTTGCCTGTTTTGGTAGCAAGCTTATATATAGCGTCGTTCAATAATTCAAATGTTCTTGTGACATTATTGGACTGTGTCGGAAAACTCAGGGACGATGTCCCTGAACCGATCAAAAACAAATTCTGCGTCCAATGACGTTATCAGTCTCTTATCCGGCATCGCAGCATTCTAGTCCGACGGAACAACCTCTGGAAGATAATGCCGGATGAAATCTATGGCAGCTTATGTTGTTCCGAAAGGGAAAGCTCGAAATCCTCCGAATCCCTTTCGCCATCCTGTCGGACCCTATGAAGCTCTTGGTCGTCCGTACCTGATGCTTCAGCGGAGCAAACCGACCCAGCGTCGTCGGATTATTCCTTATCCGACAGAGAGTCTGTCGTTTGCTGGGATGCTGCTATAAGTTGTGCTATTTGGGATAGCACGTCCGTCACTGAGGCCTGTAGAGTAGCGGTCTTACGTTGCTTTGCCGTTGGAAGCTCCGTGTACATTGACTCCTGCATACTTCTCTTATGCAAACGTCCGGATTCTACAGGCCTCGTGTCCCTTGGCTACCGGATGGTGACCTGGTCGCCATGGAATCCCTGACTGGCGAAGCTGGCTGGATATCCGTAGTCACGTAGCCAAGGTGCGGTCGTGTGAGCTGCCGTGAGGATGAGCAAGCCTTATCGACAGTCTCTCCAGACTGTCTATATAACGGAGCGTCCCGAGCGGCGGACGTATGCTCCGAAGGAGAAACGTTTTGTACCACAACATCTGGTCCCTGATGTTGTTGTACGAGAGAGGGACCTCTCTCGCTCGCAGCCCGGATGGAACTGGACTAATAGGCTTCCTCCGATCTCTCCTCTGATCCGTCGTCACTGGGTGTGCACTTTTGTCTTATTATAGTGCTTGCATCACCCAAATCTCCTTCCTGGACCGCAACGGACGAACCCGGCCACCGAACCATTCGATGAATGGACGCGACACCGGGCAAGCTAGCGGATGTCAATGCCGTCGATCCTTCTAGGGACCTCTTAGGCAATTGACATATTTCCATGAGCACTTATTGCCGCTAGCTCTTCATTTAACTATGATGACAGAGGCACACTTTTGGAAGACATCACAGTAACTTTTGCGAACAAGAAACCAGACTTGCTGGTTGAGTAGCAAGCATATATATAGCGTCGTTCAATAATTCGAATGTTCTTGTGACATTATTGGACTGTGTCGGAAACTCAGGGACGATGTCCCTGAACCGATCAAAAAAATTCTTGTGTCCAAAGACGCTATCAGTCTCTTATCCGGCATCGCAGCATTCTGGTCCGACGAAACAACCTCTGGAAGATAATGCCGGATGAAATCTACGGCAGCTTATGTTGTTCCAAAAGGGAAAGCTCGAAATCCTCCGAATCCCATTCGCCATCCTGTCGGACCCTATGAAGTTTTCAGTCGTCCGTACCTGATGCTTCAGCGGAGCGTACCGACCCAGCGTCGTCGGATATTACCTGATCCGACAGAGATTTTGTTGTTGCTGGGATGCTGCGATAAGTTGTGCTATTTGGGATAGCACGTCCGTCACTGAGGCCTGTGGAGAAGCAGTCTTAAGTTGCTTTGCGCTGGAAGCTCCATCTACGTTGACTCCTGCATACTTCTCTTATGCGAACGTCTGGAGTCTACAGGCCTCGTGTCCCTGGCTACCGGATGGCGTGACCTGGTCGCCGTGGATTCTCTGATTGGCGAAGCTGGCTGGATATCCATGGTCACGTAGCCAAGGTGCGGTCGTGTGCGCTGCCGTGAGGATGAGGAAGCCTCATCGACAGTCTCTCCGGACTGTCTATATAACGGAGCGTCCCGAGCGGCGGACGTATGCTCCGAATGCGTAACGTTTTGTACCACAACATCTGGTCCCAGATGTTGTTGTACAAGAGAGGGGCCTCTCTCGCTCGCAGCATGGATGGACCTGGACGAGCTAGGAACCGGACTAATAGGCTTCCTCCGTTCTCTCCTCTGATTCGCCGTCACTGGGTGTGCACTTTGTTGATTTATAGTGCTCGCATCACCCAAATCTCCTTCCTGGACCGCAACGGACGAACTCGGCTGCCGAAGCATTCGATGAATGGACGCTACACCGGGCGAGCTAGCGGACGTCAACGCCATCGATCCTACTAGGGACCTCTTAGGCAATTGACGTATTTCCATGAGCACTTTGCCGCTAGCTCTTCATTTAATTGTGACGACGGAGGCACACTTTTGGAAGACATCACGGAAACATCACCCTGTTCTTGTTCCTCTGAAATAGAGATTGATAAACTAGAGTGACCCTGCGGAGAAAGGACCGGCATGGCCATTTCCCCTCTAACAACATACCGTGACACACACTTCCCATGTTTGTCATTCCAATTGACACATACTGAACAGGAGTTAGTGTGAGTACACTGACTACAATTAATACAATGATTATGAAAGTCAGAGGAAGATTTCCTCTTATTACAATTTGAACAATATCCTTTCATTGTGAAAAGAATACTAAAAGTCCTAGTACTCGCACCAACCCCTGAAAACAAAGATACATAATAACATGATCCATTAACATAGAAAAAATAATTGAAATCAAAAAAAAATTTGGAAAAAATATTTTTTCAGAAAAGCCCAAGTTTCTGAAAAGTAACGTTGAGCCCCAATGGATCCCAAGCCTAAGTGTGGAAAAAAATTTTAAAAATATTTTGAAAAATTAATGCAACACTTACGAATAATAATAATAATGTATCTTGTTATGATTAAACTAACACAAAGACAAGAAATCCCCCTCCACAGAGACTGTTGTCAATGTAAACAAGAAGTGTATAAACACCAGAAACATGACTCCAGGCACTGATAACCATGGCCCGAAATCAGTTACCAATAATACACTATCTGATCCAAAACAGAGACTTCCAGGGAAGAAACTGCAGAACATCAGATGGTAGATGCAGAACACTACGCCTAAACACCCATGGGTGAGGACGTAAACATGGGGAAAAGAACAGAATTCATTCTGTTACCCAGCTAAAACTCCCAAGAAATTTTAGTAATAATATTACAGAAAATATGCCAAAAGCATGGGAGAATAGCAAGGGGGGACTTAAAGGAAAGGGAGAGAGGAAACACTGAACAAGCAGTGTAACTTTATAGCAAGAATGACAACAACAGGCCCATGCCTCCAAAATAGGTAACTTAACATAATTTCATAAAAAAATTTTAAGTTACAGCCCTGATTATTTTCTGTCACTCATTTTTCCTCTCCTCCTTCTATTTCCTCTTTAGATCCACCATTTCTCTAATATTTATGTGTCTGGCATCATTTAAACTGAGATTTACAAGCACAAAGATCAGTTAGATGTGAACTGATGAAGGGCCAAACAAAGAATGATAATTGGCACCAATTTCGGGACCTCCTTGACACTGCGCATGCGCAGTAGAGGCAAAGTATGGAGGTCCATTCAGGACATGATTTATTTGGTTTTAGATGCAAATTTGGGGGATTGGGGGGCAAAATTTGTGTTTAGCCCTAGATTTTTAAGAGTTAGCACCAGCTATGTCTGGGTCATTGGCACAGTATAAAAATTTATGTAATTATTTCTTTGCCATCAAAAGTTCACATTCGTGGTTTGTTTTATATTTTAGGCCTCATTATATACAGAATAGTATGGGGGTGGTCTATTTCATCCCTCAAGACCAAGAAGGCTTTGCAATGCTATCAATTTTATTAACTTGGGTAAAATGTGAGGCAAAAACATTTATTTTTTAATTTTGGTTATAAAAAGAGAGCATGCGGCAGCCAAAATTATCATGTGGGAAGGCCTGAGAAACAGATTCTTAACTTTCTTAGGCCTTATTGGAAAGCTCTCCAGGGAAGAAATGCAAGTGAATATTTCTCACACTTTTCTACCACCACCTGGCTTTTGAGATATACGTGTACTGTGCGAGATCCCTTGGAGAGTCAGATCTATCTCAACAATCCCATGTGATCATCCTCCTTTGAATATATAATGATTGCCATACTATTTCATCACCGTCTGAATATGTAAACAAACATGGTTTCAATAGCTACAGCTACCCATCCCCATATCCACACGCTCGAGGGCAACCTTCTTCCCATAACACAATGTGCAGTATAGTAATTTTGAGTTCGGAATCTGTTTTGATATTTTTAGGTGGGCCTACCATAGAATTGGTTTGATATTTGGTATCCGACTTGAGATTTACTGAGTACCAAAGGGAATTCACATCAAGAAAATACAGAATACATGTAAGTTGTTCATGTATAAAACAACCACAGTGCTACAAATGTCAATGCCAGTGAAGTAAACAGTGGTGTTCATTTGCAAACATAAATCATATCTACATAATTCTGACCTTTACCTTTGAGGGCCTATTTAAGGCATTCATGATCTCAGAGCATTTGCCCTGAACAACACATCTTTAGGAGGTCCTGCCGGCAGTAGACAAATCATATGGTCAGTGAATTCTAGCCAAGTCTTGGCTGCCTGTTAGGGCAGCCAAGACTTGGCAAGAAATCACTGCTTAGTAACTGGACATGTGCAGGTTGTTGTCTGTTGGGATTTCAGACAGGATAATTGTGCAGACCCCCACTTGTTAACAAAACATAAAATTAAAATTGGAGTCCCTTCTTTCATGAAAATGAACAGTTCAACTTCTATCAAGCCTCAACAAGGCCTTATAAATAATAAATTAGGAAAAATTTAAGATATCGATGGTGTCGGTATTCAATGATTGGTTCGGTTTTTCGGTTTGTCCCGTAATATCAGTATCGACTTTGTTTTTCAGTATATTCCCATCTCAACACCACACCCCACATGATGTCATCAAAATTAATCATTTCCAACGTAACATCACTGAAATATCGGCACATTCAAGTAAATGAAAAAATGAATAAACAAACAAGAGGCCTGCATCGCAAAGCACTGCTAATGCCCCTGACCGCAAAAAATCAAGAGTGAAAAAAGGGCCATAACTCTGGAAAAGATGTGAAGAAGAAACTCACACTTCCCAGGTATCATTTTCCTATGATGCTATATCACAATACCAAATATCATTCAAATTGGAATAGCAGCAGCTGAGAGACGAGGGAAAATGTTGGTATGGACAAATGGACCGACGGAGGTCTCCACTAGATACCCCTTCGACTTTTCTAGTCAGGACATAATAATCTGACTGAACACTTCTATTCATGGAGGTTTTACACAGTGTATCCCACACCCAAGCACCCATACAAAAAATGTAGCATAGTTCACCATAGTGCTGTTCCAAAATATGACACATCAGTGTAATGACATTACCTGTAAGTTTGCAAACAATACCATGGAGCACAATGGTATTTTTTATACATGGGCTTCTGTGAACTTGATATGAGAATCTTCTGACAAGGCTGTAGAAAAAACTAACGAGTAGTTGGTGGTTGCATCCACCAATTTAAGTATATGCCAACAGGGATTTTATTAGATACATGGTGACTTTGATTCATACTGCAACCTTGTGGAAGTCTGTTGAAACATGTCTCTTTTAGAGCATAAAAAAACAAAAACTCATCTCTTACCAGTTGCCAAAAAAAAAAAGCAACGGTGAAACTGAAGAAAAAACAATGGAGGATGAGGGCTTTCATTGATGAGATAAATTTCAAACAAATGGATTGTTGGAATGGAAGCAAAAAACAGCACAGCTCAATCTGCATAAAAAAACAAAAGCTCATCTCTTACCAGTAGCCAAAAAAAAAACATCAGTGAAACTGAAGAAAAAAAAATGGAGGATGAGGGCTTTCATTAATGAGATAAATTTCAAACAAATGGATTGTTGGAATGGAAGTGAAAAACAGTACAGCTTAATCTGCCCCCCCCCCCCCCCACCCCCCAAGATGATGTCAAGTCAATCAATCCACACACCACACATGTAACTCCTCCCATCAGCATTGTTTGATGATGAGAAAGCTGTTACGTTGTGACTGCAATTACAGCATAATAGCTTTCACATCATCAAACATTGTGTAACTAGTTAACACAGTATCAACTTTCCAACATCTGCAGTGGTTTTTGTCAATAATAACTAACAGAGGCTGTCTGTTAAATTCCAGTTAAATCATCATGAAAAATATGTAAACATAAACATATTCCATGTCCCACAGACGTCAAAGGTTATACTTTAAAAGGTTACTGTGAGGCTGTCAACAACTGACTTTCCCTGGATGGGCCTATCAATACCCCCTGTCAAATTATTCTAAATCAAAAAGGAGCAAAACTCTGGTAAAAATAGTCTGACCAGAAGTATATTCACAGGTTCCCATGGTGGTGAACATTCATACCAAGTTTCAAGGACAATGGTCCATAAACATCTGAGAAACACTCCATACAAAATTATGTCTATGGATGTACAGAGGTTTTGTTAGGCATACTTATTAACTGGTTGAGTGCAAAATTATTTTTTAAAGGTAATTTGAAACGAGGGTATTTTTCTGATACCACACTACCAGAAACAGTAGCCCGAGTTTAGCAAAGATGTTGTTTAAAAAAAAATATTTTGTTACAATTTATTGGAGAGTGCCAACAGGCACTCTCCAATAAATTGCAAGCAAACTATTTTATCTAAAAAAAATGTCTTTTACTGCTGTGCAAACACCAAGCTAATGTGTTCTGTTTAAATCCAGTAATGTGCCTTCCAGCACTTTTCAACTGAACCAGGATAGTGACTTCTAGTACTCAACCAGTTAAAAGGAAAAAATGCACCCACCCCATGCCGATACATCAAGATTGCAGAAGATGGGTCACTTTTCTGTTTAGGACGAAGGTGTGTACCAGCAATCAAGTTTCATTGTATGGAAGTCAATGCTTCATGGCAAAAATGTCAGTCTCTCGGTGAATTTAAACAAGGCATCTTCTGATAACTCTTCAATACCACTATAATGTGCTCCAACTATTTTAGCTCACCAGAAAACAAGAGCTCAATTTTTCCAAATTAATATCATGCCTATCTCAAATGAGGCTCACATGACATCACTGACAGGTGCACATTTTTGAGGAGACAATTTCCAAATGTGATGTGAAAGCTAGAGTACATTTAAAATTCTTCTCGAGCTTTTCTTATCAAAGTTGTTAATCAGTACATGGAGAGTGTGATACCACTGAAACACCTGTGGAGAGGAGGTTCCACCCAGACAAAGACTGAAATACTGCAAAAAATGTAATGAAAGTTTCAGCTGATGGACTTGTCTGCTGAACTTTCATTCTCATGTAACCCTTTATCCAACCTAACAGCTAAAAACCATTCAATTTTCATTATTTTTTAATTTCTTGTCTCAAAGACATAGATTATGATCCCTCATTGGAACAAGCTTGACGAATTCGTTCCAATGAGGGTCATAAGCTATGTTTTTAATGAAAAAAATTAGTTATTCAATAATTTTGTTTGCAAGTGTTGTCTGTTTTTCATGTTAGGTAAAGGGTTAAAATGCCCATTCATTTCAACTCAATTTATGTGAGCTGAAAGCAGCTGCAGTCAGACTAAGCCTGGTGTCTTTTCTTGCATGATTCCAATCCTCAATGAATTTTCTTGAGTGACTAAACTCTGTGTAGCTGCCAATAATTCTCCACATCTGAAAAAAAAATTTAAAAAATATGTAACTTGTACACTTCATACCAGGCGTGGACTATGACTCCTGACAGCAAGTTCTTACATTGGACATATTGAAGACTAAAACAACAAATTTTCAAAGTAAAAAAAAATGGAAAATGGGTCATAACTCAGCCCAAACTGGTCAGCCTGAACCCACATTCAAACTTAACCTGTGTATTAATGAGACAAACCTATGTACAAAATTTGGTGTTGATTCAATAACTGAAACTAAAGTTATCAGCTGGATATCCAATTTTCAAAGTCAAAAAAAATGGAAATGGCCAAAACTCAGCCAAAATTGGTCAGACCAAACCCAAATTCAAACTTGACCTGCGTATTCTTGAAACAAACCTACAGTTAAAACTAGAAGTCCTGTCATGAATAGTGCGCTTATTTAAGCTTAATTGTGCGTTGGAATTGCATGCAATTGCCATATCGAATAGCATCCAAAGCACGGCAGGTTTTCCTGGTTACTCATAGCAAACACATGCATTGTTTCTGCCAATGGACCTCCGGGTTACCCGGAGGTCCATTGGCTGAAACATTGCTTGTGCACAGGCCATATGTACAGAATTTGACAGCTTTACTTGGGCCATAACGCGTACATTAACGCGCATATCAACGTGCTATTTGTGCGCATTTCATGACAGGACTTCTAGTTTTAACTGTATGTACAAAATATGGTATTGATTTAATAACACAAACTTAAGTTATCATCCAGACACCAAATATCCAAAGTTGCGAAATTGGGTGGAAAAGCGTCGGTAAAGGGGCATATCTCCAGAAAACTCCAACAAAAATTACTGAATCCATTTAATATTTGTAATTCACCTAATCATTGGGGTAAGGGACACCAAATTTGGTTTTGATTCGATGACCCAACCTTTAGTTATCACTCTGGAAGGACACATGGACGCACACACACACTCAGCTGATTACAATAGTCCTCCAACAAAATTGTCGGGGGACAAAAAGTAGAAAAGGTATGATTATCCTTCTCAACACAGATGTCAAAATAAGGAAAGTTCAAGCTGCAAGTGGCTGTGGTTATGGCGTTGAACATCAAACCGAAAGGTCCATGGTTTGATCCCTGCCAGGGGTAACATTATGTCCATGGGCAAGGCACTTCATCCAGATTGCCTAGTGGTGGCACTGTGTAGTAACGCATACTGCATATCGATGGTGCACTTGTCTTCAACCAATGATAACCCTGCTTCCACAGAGTTAGTATGATGGGGAGTCTGACAGTTGCTTGCCATTGCTCGAGGGTTCTATCAGTGGGATACTCCAGCTTCTTCCACCAGTAAAAATGTCTGACACACGGTAACCGTCGCTGTTGAAAGTGTCGTTAAAACCCCCAAAATAAATGAAGTTGCAAATGTTTTTCATAAACGTAACTGGGCATTTTAACCAAGGAACTCTTGTTAAACTTGATGGAATTGCTTAAATTACGTTTGCAGCATTGTGGGAAAAAATTAAAGGTTACTATTTTGACATCAGTGTTCAGAGGATTACCGTATTTACTCTATGTATTGGGACAGATAAAAATAAATATTTTCACAGATGTCCCACATCTTAGAAAATGGGGAAAAAACACAACCTGGTCTTGTTTTGATGCTGAATCAAGTGGTGTGTGATTTTTTTTCCATCACTATATACGAAAATCGCCACCCAATTTTTTGTAGATTTTCATTTTTTGCTTCCAAAACATAGCTTATGCCCCTCATTGGAACGAGTGCATCACCCTCGTTCTAATGAGGGGTCATAAGGTATGTTTTGGAAGCAAAAAATGAAAATTTTTAGTTACACAAGAATTCTTTTTATGAGTGTTATCTGCCACTAGCGTTCGGTAAAGACTGTCACAATGTAATATTAAATAGTCTTCCTCATGTCAGTCCGGACTGTAAATATTAAAACTTAGGAACAGATTTAAATTAAAACAACACAAATCAGTATGTATTATCAATTTTTTATTGTTTAAAAAGGAAAATTAAACACAAACTTAGCTTTAATATTGAGCATTTTGCACCGTTTTCAGGTGACTGGGCCAACTGGAAACAAGTCTCCTGAGTGTCCCAAACATAGGAACATCAAAAAAAAATATTTTTCTGGAAAAAATGTGTGTCCCAAATTATAGAGTGTCCCAATATGTAGAGTATATACGGTAACTTACTTAACCTTTTACCCAACATAACGGCCAAAACCGGCCAGCGCTATTCACAAAAATCGCCAATTAATTTTCATTATTTTTTCATGTTTTGTCTCAAAAACTTAGGTTATGACCCCCTCTTTGGAACGAGCTCGTCAAGCTTGTCCCAATGAGGGGTCATAACCTATGTTTTTGAGACAAAAAAATGGAAAAAAGTTAAAAAATTTATAGTAATTTATATATTTTTTATACTTACCAATGACCCAGACATAGCTGGTGCTAACTCTTAAAACATAGGGCCAAACACAAATTTTGCCCCCCAATCCCCAAAATTTGCATCTAAACCCAAAGAAAACATGTCCTGAATGGCCCTCCACACTTCACCTCTACTGCGCATGCGCAGTGTCAAGGACGTTCCGAAATTGGCGCCATTAATCATTCTAATAACCAGTGCCTGGTAAGCGCTATGTACTCAGTGGGGAGGTAAGAGTTCCCAACTCCTGGGAGGGCCATCCCCGTCTGGGTCATTGGTAAGTATAAAAAATATATAAATTACTATAAATTTTTTAACATTTTTATACTGTACCAATGACCCAGACATAGCTGAATCAGTGACCGTTGGGAACGGCGAGCGATCGCGCCAGCGCACCATCGCGCACCGCTTTTTCGTGTACCGCGAGTAATTAGTCGCGCACGTTTATCTTCCGGTCGTGTTCAAAGCCTTCGTCGGAGAAGTGCAAAGTACAGAAGAACCTGTCATGAGCAGGGGTCAGCCGAGTGGGCGACTTGGGCGAAGAAGTCGCCTTGTCATTCCTCAAGTCGCCTTGGCTTACATTGGGGGTGAAATTCAAGTCGCCCTCCCAAACTTCCTTGGGAGACATGGCAGTTTACTGTATTTTCTTATGTTTTATTCTTTAAAAACACACGATTCCGCAAAAAACAGTAAACACGGTTGCTGTTAAAGTCCGTCACACGGCTATGAAAATAGCCTAAACTAGCCCAATTTTATATTTCTGAAAAGAATTGCAATGGCGTAGTCGTTCGAACAATTCGCCCCAACTGATAGCAACCAGCACAAAATGGCTATTTAAAAACAAAGTACCAGACAACAACGAATCACACAAGACACGCATCGAGTTAATTAGAATTTATTAAAGTTAACCATCGTTTCAAAACAAAAAAAATGTATTGGAGACAGTCCGTCCATATCGAAATTGCTTGCGGTTACGCTCTGTTCCACTGAAAAATTGGCTGCATTGAAATTCGCCCCGCAATTTGCATTGAATGTTTTTCTTTGAAAACTTGTGAAGTTTGTTGGAAGGGGGTTAAATGTAATAAGGCTACAATAGAAATCACAGGTATTTGGATGGATAAGAATGGCAGACCTTCAAAGCACCAATCGCACGTGTCAGTGAAAGATGGTTGGAAGAAATTGTCAGTTTCCTGAACAGTGTATTATTAGTTTACCCAGCGCAGCCGGGAAGGGAGACAACTGAAATGTTTTGTCATTTACCAAAGAATTAATTAACTCAAATTGTTAATAACGCTTAATTTACGAAGGATATCGAAAACTTTTTTAACTACGCTTTTCAACTCAGTTAGGGTATTCAGAAACCATGAATGACCCAGCTTCTTATATGAACTTGAAATTTATTTTAAACACTTTAAATATTTTTTTAAAAAGAATATACCTTCTGTTACAGAGAAGAACTACTAAATTTCAAATCCACAACGTTGAGGCAAATACAAAATCAACTGCACGGTAACCTTAGTCATCACTGTTAGGCAAAGAGTTAGGGGGTATTCAGAAACCATGAACGACACAGTTTTTTGTAGGGTGGGGTGGGGGATTTTAACCTACATTCTGTTATGTAACCATCTGGACTTAGTTTTGTGTGTGTTTGTATAAACTTTTATTTATTTTTTTCTCCACAATTGTGTCCTCTATGTTCATTTATTTTGTCACGATGTCATATACGTTTTATGTTTTTTTTTTCTGATTTCTCCTTCATGTCCACTGACTTCTCCCTCCTCGGTCCTGACTTCTCCCTAAAGTCTCTGAAGGGAGAAGTCACTTCTCCCTAAAATCAGCTGCCAGGCTGACCCCTGGTCATGAGCGACCACCCTTGGGACTTGCCAAAAATGGTCGTTAAAGACAGGTGGTCGCTGACGACAGGTTTGCTGAGAAGGGGTGCATTTCGAGTTTCGCTTTCACGATGCTTGAAGAGAGAAACGAAATGCGCCGATACTGGCGATAGCATACTTTAACCCCTCCACACAATCACATCTAAAAAAGAATTACCGAATGTGAAGACGTTTCGGCCCAATTTCTAAGACGTTTTGGCCTCTTAGGGCCGAAACGTCTCAAGGCCAAAACGTCCTAAAACCAATTATTTTGGAAATCGCGCGTTATTAGGCCTACTGATTTCTCAACACCAATCACCACCAATCCTCGTTATTCCACCTGAGGGCGAATTGGCCCGAGGCATTATTTTAAAAATCACTCTCCTAAAATTTTTCACTCTCGTAAAATCTAAAAGTGGAGAGTGAATTTCCACTCTCCTGCTCTCCCGCTCCCAACGGTCACTGCTGAATAGTAAAAAGGCTGGAGGGCCAAGGACATAGAGCAAGATGGAATACGCTCAATTATATAAAATAGAGTCATCCCCTCTAGGGAAAAAGAAGTATTAGGCCTTACATGTATCTTTCTTATTTATGATAAATTAGAAAGATACAACACCTTCCAAAATTGAGCATCATACATCCATGTACTCTATTAATATCTAGTATAATCCTTATACTAATAATTTTTAAAGTAAGCCAATAAATAAAGTAAGTCTAGAGAATAGAGACTCTTTATACTCCTTAAAAGTGTCTGAGGATTGTATAATCATGTCCGTTGACACGTGCTATATTCAAAAGCTATACTTTAAAAACTAAGACTTGAATGAATTTTTAAAACATAAACTTCTCACTAAACAACCATCCCAAAAACAGCTCAGAATTACTAACTCCGGAGGAGGTATCCCCTTGTTTTCATAGTAAAACAGGTGACCCAAGGGAACACCCTCCCCCCCCCCCCTTTTTCTTGCCCTGGGTCAAATAGCCCAGAGCGAAGAGGGCAGCAGAATGGAGTCACTGCCGAAACAGACAGCCAACCTACCTATAGTAGCAACTGTTAAGTGAATGACATTCTGAGCAGTAGATAATAGACCTAACAATAGAGGCCTCCAGAAATGGACTCAATATTTCTGAGATAAAAATTCATGAATGCGGATGGCTGAGCGCAATGAGCAGCCTTCAAAAATCTATAATAGTGACACTATTAATGTAAGCCCAAGATGTAGAAGAACTCTAACTTCATGAGCCGAAATCTCCAACACAACTGCTGAGTCAAAGATATACCATAAGCAGTATCGATAGTTAATTGAATCCATTAGCAATAGAATGGAGCGTAACGTCCTTCTATTAGGCATCAAAGACAGAAGAAGCTTACGCCCGTAGTAATAAACAGATATCTGTTTATAAATACATAAACTCTAACCGGACAGAGTAAAGGCCTATGCCCGTACGAAGACGGAAGGACCTTAATAACAATAGGTTCCGGATATTAATTAGGAGCCTAACTCTTATGCAAAAATCCAACCTAAATAGTAAAGGAAGTAGTGATTCCGAAACTACGAAAGTGAAAATCATCCACCGATAGTGTATGAAACTCACTGACTCTTCAGTAAAAGAGAAGCCAACAGAATTACTGTCTAAAAGGTCAGAATTTGAAAACTACTGTTTCCAGAGGCTCAAACGATTACTTAGCTAAATAAGAACCGAAGTTAAATTCCATATAGGAATTTAATCTAATGATTCTAAGTCTATTTATCAAAAAGTTACTAACTGACTTAGATAAAGAGACATAAGACTCAATTGTAAACTATCATAGAGTGCATAGGTATGAGGTAACATAAACCTATAACCTTAATAATAACAGGCTGCAGTAGATCTTGTCAAACAAGTATACTAAAAAGTTGCAATGACTAGTATGGAGGGATCAACAATATCAACATAGTGATCCCTACACCAATCGACGGAAGAGCCTCCACTTTAGCCACATAGAATAGCGAAAAAGAGGTTCTCCCATAGTAAGAAATCGCGTCCAAAGCTCGTCCAGTACAATGCATACAATGCAATAAGGACCACACAATGGAATACGTGAAGGTTGCGACCTTGCGGGTTGTGATAAAGATGACACGATTTTACACAGCGAAAAAAGATCCTCTCATTGAGGAAGATTTCGCGTTAAGTCCCACAGTAGACATCAGAGTAAATTTACAAACGGTCTCTGTGAAGACAGAGATGCTATCAACAGAAATGTATTGTGGTTGTTTATCTTAGCAATACTTGCTGAAACAACAGCGCAGGAGGATACGCATATCCTATCATTCCATCCTATTAGATCAATAGAGCGTTAACAACATTAGCTCAGAGATCCGGACAAGCAAACACATACGTCTGCAATTGACAAGCAAGTTGTGTCGTAAATAAATTATCATTGGGCGCTCCCATTGATAGCAAATCTGATTGAATACTTGTTTGTTGAGAGTCCATTCTGAAGGCAACAAGCGACCCATAAGTGAACGGGAGTCCGGTGAAACATTCAGACGACCCGGAATATGACGGACCGAAACAGAACTTGGTGTACTATAACAAACAGAAGGATTCTTTCCATTAAATTAAATAACGGAAACGAATGAGTGCCTCCCTGGTTCCGGAAAATACGCCACTACTGTCGAATTAACGGACAGGATTTGGATATGCGTTTCTGAATAATGTTCATCCAATGACATAAAGCAAGCCTAAAAAACATTATTCCGCGGAAGATAAGTGCTTGCTTAGAGACTGCGGAACCCAAAGACCCTGGCACTTCGAATCCGTTGGGATCAATATTATATCCCAACCTGTTTGACTGGCAACCGTCATAATTATAACACTCGGATCCGGCAACTGCAGTGGCACTCTCTGAGTCAACCACCGAATGTTTGCCCCAGTCTGAATCTCTTGCAACACTAGATAGACAAGAGAACATGTAAATCGAGCAATTCATGGATTGCTGAAAAGTTGCCGTCGAAGAGAAGCTTCTCCGAGAACGAAGCGACTCTGAGAGAGTTCTTCACCTTACTATCCACGCGCGTGGATGTAGCTAGGGCTGCGTCACGTCTAACCAACTCCAATCAGCCACTGAAGGGCGGAGTTATACGTGAACAAACTACTGCCCTCAAAAGAAATCACATTGAGGATAATATCCCGTAATTCTTTTCTTGAAGACGTAATGATAACGCCTCAGTAAGGTGGATTACGTATGATAAAGCATCTAAGTTAAGTCTACTAGACATCATTGTCGTTTCCAACATTGTGGTTGGAAAAGACATAGACGGCGAAAAAGAATATTTCCAGTCTTTAACCACGCAGTCTAGACGCATATGAACTCTCGGTATGCCCTGCTCTGCCAAAATAAATTATTCGTAAAAATGATAAAAAGGCAGAAATGAGCATTGCGGACAAGAGACTAAACTATCATGCTTGGTAGCAGGCTTATATGCATATATAACGTCGATAAATAATACACATGTTCTAATGACATTATTGGACTGTGTCGGTAAGTCAGGGACAAAGTCCCTGAACCGATCCAAAATTCCGTGTCCAATGACGCTATAAGTCTCTTATCCAACATCGCAGCAATGTAGTCCGAAATAACAATCACTGGAAGATAATGCCAGAAGATATGAATGGCAGCTTCCGATGCTACGAAAGGGAAAACTCGAAATCTTTCGAATCCCTTTCGCCATCCTGTCGGACTCTATAAAGCATTCGGTCGTCCGTACCTGATGCAACCGCAGACCGCACCGACCCAGCGCCGTCAGATAATTTCTGATTCGACTAAGAAACTGTCGATTGCTGGGAGGCTGCAAAAAAACTGTGCTAACTCGGATAGCACGTCTGTCACTGAGCCCGTGGAGAAGCGGTCCTACAATGCATTGCCGATGGAAGCTCCGTGATCGTTACCCCGTGCATACTACTAATATGCGAGCGAACGGAGTGTATAGGCCTCGTGTCCCTTGGCTACCGGATGGCGTGACCTATTCGCCGTGGAATCACTGAATGACGAAACTGATCGGATACCCAAGGTCACGTAGCCAATGTGCGGTCGTGTGCCCTGCTGTGAGGATGAGGAAGCATTATCGACAGTCTCTCGGACTGTCAATATAACGGAGCGTCCCGACCGACAGACATATGCTCCGAATGTAAAATATCTGAACCACAACATGCGGTCCCCTATGTTGTTGGACGAGAGAGGGACCTCTCTCGCTCACAGCCCGGACGGACCTGGACAAGCCAGGAACCGGACTAACAGGCTTCCTCCGATCTGTCCTCAATCCGCCGTCACTGGGTGAGTACTAAAGTAATTATAGTGCTCGCATCACCCAAATCTCCTTCCTAGACCGCAACGGACAAACCCGGCAGCCGAACCATTCGATGAATGTACGCTACATCGGGTGAGCTAGCGAATGTCACTCCGTCGATCCTACAAGGGACCTCTTAGGCGATAGACATATTCCATGAGCACTTATTGCCGCTAGCTCTTCATTAACTATGACGACAGAGGCACACTTTTGAAAGACATCTCTGTAACTTTGCGAACAAGAAACCAGAAATGCTTGGTAATAGCAAGCATATAATAATAATATATATAGCGTCGTTCAATAATTCGAAAGTTTGTGTGACATTATTGGACTATGTCGGAACTGAGGGACGATGTCCCTGAACCGAACCAAAAATTTCTAAGTCCACCGACGCTATCAGTTTCTTATCGGGCATCGCAGCATTCTGGTCCGACGAAAGAACCTGTAGAATATCAAGTCAGATGACATACACAACAGCATATGTTGTTCCGAAAGGGAAAGCTCGAAAACCTCCGAATCCCTTTCAGTATCCCATCGGACCGGTTGAAATTTTTGGACGTCCGTACCCGCT
This sequence comes from Pictodentalium vernedei, assembly GCA_031216915.1. Lineage (NCBI taxonomy): Eukaryota > Metazoa > Mollusca > Scaphopoda > Dentaliida > Dentaliidae > Pictodentalium > Pictodentalium vernedei. The sequence goes on from CM062295.1 coordinate 129,397,153, forward strand.
TCCGCGGAGCGTCCCGACCCAGCATCGTCGGATAAAAAATATGCGACAGATTCAGTTGATGCTGGGATGCTGCGATAAGCTGTGCTATTTAGGAAAGCATGTCCGTTCCCGAGGCCTGTGCAGTAGCGGTCTTACGATGCATTGCCGCCAGAAGCTCCGAGTACGTTGACTCCCGCACACTTTCCTATGCGAACGTCCGGAGTCTGCAGGCCTCGTGTCCCTGGCTACCGGATGGTGTGACCTGGTCGCCGATGATTCTCTGACTGGCGAAGCTGACTGGATATCCGAGGTCACGTAGCCAAGAGCGGTCGTGTGCTACCATGAGAAACTTCTCACTAAACAACCATCCCAAAAACAGCTCAGAATTACTAACTCCGGAGGAGGTATCCCTTGTTTTCATAGTAAAACAGGTGACCCAAGGGAACACCCTCCCCCCCCCCCCCCTTTTTCTTGCCCTGGGTCAAATAGCCCAGAGCGAAGAGGGCAGCAGAATGGAGTCACTGCCGAAACAGACAGCCTACCTAGCTATAGTAGCAACTGTTAAGTGAATGACATTCTGAGCAGCAGATAATGGACCTAACAATAGAGGCCTCCAGAAATGGACTCAATATTTCTGAGATAAAAATTCATGAATGTGGATGGCTGAGCGCAATGAGCAGCCTTCAAAAATCTATAATAGCGACACTATTAATGTAAGCCCAAGATGTAGAAGAACTCTAACTTCATGAGCCGAAATCTCAAACACAACTGCTGAGTCAAAGATATACCATAAGCAGTATCGATAGTTAATTGAATCCATTAGCAATAGAATGGAGCGTAACGTCCTTCTATTAGGCATCAAAGACAGAAGAAGCTTACGCCCGTAGTAATAAACAGATATCTGTTTATAAATACATAAACTCTAACCGGACAGAGTAAAGGCCTATGCCCGTACGAAGACGGAAGGACCTTAATAACAATAGGTTCCGGATATTAATTAGGAGCCTAACTCTTATGCAAAAATCCAACCTAAATAGTAAAGGAAGTAGTGATTCCGAAACTACGAAAGTGAAAATCATCCACCGATAGTGTATGAATCTCACTGACTCTTCAGTAAAAGAGAAGCCAACAGAATTACTGTCTAAAAGGTCAGAATTTGAAAACTACTGTTTCCAGAGGCTCAAATGATTACTTAGCTAAATAAGAACCGAAGTTAAATTCCATATAGGAATTTAATCTAATGATTCTAAGTCTATTTATCAAAAAGTTACTAACTGACTTAGATAAAGAGACATAAGACTCAATTGTAAACTATCATAGAGTGCATAGGTATGAGGTAACATAAACCTATAACCTTAATAATAACAGGCTGCAGTAGATCTTGTCAAACAAGTATACTAAAAAGTTGCAATGACTAGTATGGAGGGATCAACAATATCAACATAGTGATCCCTACAGCAATCGACGGAAGAGCCTCCACTTTAGCCACATAGAATAGCGAAGAAGAGGTTCTCCCATAGTAAGAAATCGCGTCCAAAGCTCGTCCAGTACAATGCATACAATGCAATAAGGACCACACAACGGAATACGTGAAGGTTGCGACCTTGCGGGTTGTGATAAAGATGACACGATTTTACCCAGCGAAAAAAGATCCTCTCATTGAGGAAGATTTCGCGTTAAGTCCCACAGTAGACATCAGAGTAAATTTACCCACGGTCTCTGTGAAGACAGAGATGCTATCAACAGAAATGTATTGTGGTTGTTTATCTTAGCAATACTTGCTGAAACAACAGCGCAGGAGGATACGCATATCCTATCATTCCATCCTATTAGATCAATAGAGCGTTAACAACATTAGCTCAGAGATCCGGACAAGCAAACACATACGTCTGCAATTGACAAGCAAGTTGTGTCGTAAATAAATTATCATTGGGCGCTCCCATTGATAGCAAATCTGATTGAATACTTGTTTGTTGAGAGTCCATTCTGAAGGCAACAAGCGACCCATAAGTGAACAGGAGTCCGGTGAAACATTCAGACGACCCGGAATATGACGGACCGAAACAGAACTTGGTGTACTATAACAAACAGAAGGATTCTTTCCATTAAATTAAATAACGGAAACGAATGAGTGCCTCCCTGGTTCCGGAAAATACGCCACTACTGTCGAATTAACGGACAGGATTTGGATATGCGTTTCTGAATAATGTTCATCCAATGACATAAAGCAAGCCTAAAAAACATTATTCTGCGGAAGATAAGTGCTTGCTTAGAGACTGCGGAACCCAAAGACCCTGGCACTTCGAATCCGTTGGGATCAATATTATATCCCAACCTGTTTGACTGGCAACCGTCATAATTATAACACTCGGATCCGGCAACTGCAGTGGCACTCTCTGAGTCAACCACCGAATGTTTGCCCCAGTCTGAATCTCTTGCAACACTAGATAGACAAGAGAACATGTAAATCGAGCAATTCATGGATTGCTGAAAAGTTGCCGTCGAAGAGAAGCTTCTCCGAGAACGAAGCGACTCTGAGAGAGTTCTTCACCTTACTATCCACGCGCGTGGATGTAGCTAGGGCTGCGTCACGTCTAACCAACTCCAATCAGCCACTGAAGGGCGGAGTTATACGTGAACAAACTACTGCCCTCAAAAGAAATCACAATGAGGATAATATCCCGTAATTCTTTTCTTGAAGACGTAATGATAACGCCTCAGTAAGGTGGATTACGTATGATAAAGCGTCTAAGTTAAGTCTACTAGACATCATTGTCGTTTCCAACATTGTGGTTGGAAAAGACATAGACGGCGAAAAAGAATATTTCCAGTCTTTAACCACGCCGTCTAGACGCATATGAACTTTCGGTATGCCCTGCTCTGCCAAAATAAATTATTCGTAAAAATGATAAAAAGGCAGAAATGAGCATTGCGGACAAGAGACTAAACTATCATGCTTGGTAGCAGGCTTATATGCATATATAACGTCGATAAATAATACACATGTTCTAATGACATTATTGGACTGTGTCGGTAAGTCAGGGACAAAGTCCCTGAACCGATCCAAAATTCTGTGTCCAATGACGCTATAAGTCTCTTATCCAACATCGCAGCAATGTAGTCCGAAATAACAATCACTGGAAGATAATGCCAGAAGATATGAATGGCAGCTTCCGATGCTACGAAAGGGAAAACTCGAAATCTTTCGAATCCCTTTCGCCATCCTGTCGGACCCTATAAAGCGTTCGGTCGTCCGTACCTGATGCAACCGCGGACCGCACCGACCCAGCGCCGTCAAATAATTCCTGATTCGACTAAGAAACTGTCGATTGCTGGGATGCTGCGAAAAAACTGTGCTAACTCGGATAGCACGTCTGTCACTGAGGCCTGTGGAGAAGCGGTCCTACAATGCATTGCCGCTGGAAGCTCCGTGATCGTTACCCGGTGCATACTACTAATATGCGAGCGAACGGAGTGTATAGGCCTCGTGTCCATTGGCTACCGGATGGCGTGACCTATTCGCCGTGGAATGACTGAATGACGAAACTGATCGGATACTCGAGGTAACGTAGCCAATGTGCGGTCGTGTGCCCTGCTGTGAGGATGAGGAAGCATTATCGACAGTCTCTCGGACTGTCAATATAACGGAGCGTCCCGACCGACAGACATATGCTCCGAATGTAAAATATCTGAACCACAACATGCGGTCCCCTATGTTGTTGGACGAGAGAGGGACCTCTCTCGCTCACAGCCCGGACGGACCTGGACAAGCCAGGAACCGGACTAACAGGCTTCCTCCGATCTGTCCTCAATCCGCCGTCACTGGGTGAGTACTAAAGTAATTATAGTGCTCGCATCACCCAAATCTCCTTCCTAGACCGCAACGGACAAACCCGGCAGCCGAACCATTCGACGAATGTACGCTACACCGGGTGAGCTAGCGAATGTCACTCCGTCGATCCTACAAGGGACCTCTTAGGCGACAGACATATTCCATGAGCACTTATTGCCGCTAGCTCTTCATTAACTATGACGACAGAGGCACACTTTTGAAAAACATCTCCGTAACTTTGCGAACAAGAAACCAGAAATGCTTGGTAATAGCAAGCATATAATAATAATATATATAGCGTAGTTCAATAATTCGAAAGTTTGTGTGACATTATTGGACTATGTCGGAACTGAGGGACGATGTCCCTGAACCGAACCAAAAATTTCTAACTCCACCGACGCTATCAGTTTCTTATTGGGCATCGCAGCATTCTGGTCCGACGAAAGAACCTGTAGAATATCAAGTCAGATGACATACACAACAGCATATGTTGTTCCGAAAGGGAAAGCTCGAAATCCTCCGAATCCCTTTCGGTATCCCGTCGGACCGGTTGAAATTTTCGGACGTCCGCACCCGCTTCCGTGGAGCGTCCCGACCCAGCATCGTCGGATAAAAAATATGCGACAGATTCAGTTGATGCTGGGATGCTGCTATAAGCTGTGCTATTTAGGAAAGCACGTCCGTTCCCGAGGCCTGTGCAGTAGCGGTCTTACGATGCATTGCCGCCGGAAGCTCCGAGTACGTTGACTCCCGCACACTTTCCTATGCGAACGTCCGGAGTCTGCAGGCCTCGTGTCCCTGGCTACCGGATGGTGTGACCTGGTTGCCGATGATTCTCTGACTGGCGAAGCTGACTGGATATCCGAGGTCACGTAGCCAAGAGCGGTCGTGTGCGCTACCATGAGAATGAGGAAGCCTTATTGACAGTCTACTCCGGACTGACTATATGTCGGAGCGTCCCGAGCGATGGACGTATGCGCCGAATGCGAAACATTTTGTACCACAACATCTGGGGCCAGATGTTGTTGTACGAGAGAGGGGTCTCTCTCGCTCGCCGTCCGGATGGACCAGAACGAGCTATGAACCGGACTAAAAGGCTTCCTCCGTTCTCCCTCTAATCCGCCGTCACTGGGTGTGCATTAGGTTGATTTATAGTGCTCGCATCACCCCAAAACTCCTTCTAGACCGCAACGGACGAACCCGGCTGCCGAACCATTCAATGAATGGACGCTACACCGGGCGAGCTAGCGAACGTCAAAGGCCGTCGAACCTACTAGGGTCCTCTTAGGCAATTGGCGTATTTACATGAGCACTTTTCCGCTAGCCCTTCATTAATTGTGACGACGGAGGCACACTGTTGGAAGACCTCACAGATACATCACCCTAATCTTGATCGTCTGAAATAGAAATTGATAAAGTAGAGTGACCCTGCGGGGAAAGGACCGGAGTGTCCAATTCCCCACTAACATACCGTGACATACGCTTCCCATGTTGTCATCGAAATCATACGATACAGAACAGGAGTTAATGCGAGTACACTGACCACATATAGAATGATTATAAAAGTCAGAGGAAGACTTCCTCTTATTACAATTGATCAAAATCCTTTCAATGTGAAAAGAAAACAAAGTCCTGGTACTCGCACCAACCCCTGGCAATCAAAATGCATAATAATAATATGATCCATTAATATAGAAAAAATAATTGAAATCAAAATATTTTGAAAAAGTTAAAAAATTTATAGTAATTTATATATTTTTTATACTTACCAATGACCCAGACTTAGTTGCTGGTGCTAACTCTAACAAAACCAGGGCCAAACACAAATTTTGCCCCCCAATCCCCAAAATTTGCATCCAAAACAAAAAGAAATCATGTCCTAAAGGACCTCCATACTACGCCTCTACTGCGCATGCGCAGTGACGCAGACGTCCCGAAATTGGCGCCAATTATCATTCTTACTGGCAGTGCCTGGTCAGCGCTATGTACTCAGCGGGGAGGCAAGAGTTCCCAACTCCAGGGAGGGCCATCCCCGTCTGGGTCATTGGTAAGTATAAAAAATATATAAATTACTATAAATTTTTTAACATTTTTATACTGTACCAATGACCCAGACTTAGCTGAATAGTAAACAGGCTGGACATAGAGGAAAATCCAATAAGCTCAACTATATAGTAAAGAGGTAACCCCTTAAGGAGAAAAGGAGTATTAGGCTTTACATGTATCTTTCTTATTTAATATTAAATTAGAAAGATACACTACCCTTAATAATTGAGCACAATAACATTCATGTTCTCTATTAACATCCAGTATATCCCTTATACTAATTATTTTTAAAGTAAGCCAATAAATAAAGTAGTCCAGAGAAATGAGACTCTTTATAGTCATTTAAAAGTGTCCGAGTATTGTATATTAAAGCCTGTTTGACACTTGACATATACAAATGCTTCACACCGAGCTACACATTAAAAATAAGACATGAATGAATTTTAACATTAATATTACACTTTAAAACCATCCCGGAAGCGACTCAGAAATACTGACTTGGAGGAGGCATTCCCTTGCTTTTCACTATAAAGCAGGTGACCTAAGGGAACACCCCCCCCCCCCCTTCCCCTTGCCCTGGGTCAAATAGCCCAGAGCAAAGAGGGCAGCCGGACGGAGTCACTGCCGGAACAGAAAGCCTGCATAACTATAGTTGCAACTGTTTAGTGGACGACATTCTGAGCAACAGATAACGGACCTAAACAATGCAGGTCTCCAGAAATGGACTCAATATTTCTGAGATAAAAATTCGTAAATGTGGTTGGCTGAGACCAATAAGCAGCCTTCATTAAATCTGTAATAGCAACACTATTAGCATAAGCCCAGGAAGTAGAAAGAGCTCTTACTTCATGCGCGGAAATCTTAAGCACAGACTGCTGAGAAGAAGATAAATTTTCATAAGCAGTACGGATAGTTAATTGAATCCATCTAGCAATAGAATGGACCGAAATGTCCTTTCTATTAGGCATCAAAGACAGAAAGAAACATTTCCGTCCCTTTCTGATAAACTGAGATCTCTGTTTATAGATACGTAACGCTCTAACAGGACAGAGTAAAGGCCTACACCCGTCTGAAGACGGAAGAGCCTTAATAACAATAGGTTCCGGATATTTATTAGGAGCCTGATTCTTAGCTAAAAAACCCACATTAGTAGTGAAGGTGATAGTGTTCCCGACACTACGATAGTGAGAATCATCCACCGACAGTGCATGAAGCTCACTGACTCTTCTAGCAGAAGAGAAAGCTAAGAGAAAAGCTGTCTTATAAGATAAGAATTTGAAATCTACTGTCCCAAGAGGTTCAAATGGCTTTTCCTTCAATTTAAGAAGAACCCAAGCTAAATTCCACTTAGGAATTAATCTAAGAGTTCTGGGTCTATTTATCGAAAAGTTTCTAACCAACTTAGATAAAGAGACATTAGATCCAATTTGTAAACTATCATGATGTGCATAGGTATCAGATAACATAGACCTATAACCCTTTATAGTAACAGGCTGCAGTTTGATTTCGTCAAACAAGTATACTAGAAAGTTTGCAATGTCTGGTATAGAGGGATCGAATATATCTACAGAATGATCCCTACACCAACGACGAAAAACCTTCCACTTAGCCGCATAGTTTAGCGAAGAGGAGGTCCTCCTACAGTTAGAAATCGCGTCCACTGCTCGTCCTGTAAAGTGTTTGCCATGCAAGAAGGACCGCACAACGGAAAAACGTGAAGGTTGAGACCTTGCGGGTTGTGATGGAGTTGGCGCGATTTCCCCTGCGAAAGAAGATCCTCCCGTGGAGGAAGCTTTCGCGGTAGGTCCCACAACAGACACCTGAGTAGATTTATCCACGGTCTCTGTGGCGACAGAGATGCTACCAACAGAATCTTGCATTGAGATTGTTTTATCTTTAGCAATACTTGTTGAATTAACGGCGCTGGAGGATACGCATATCCTATCATTCCGTCCCAAGGGATCGACAGAGCGTCTACTGCAAATGCTCTTGGATCTGGACACGGAGACACATACGTCTGCAACTGATTGTTGAGATGTGTCGCAAATAAGTCTATCATTGGCCGTTCCCATTGGTAGCAAATCTGATTGAATACTTGTTTGTTGAGAGTCCATTCCGACGGCAACAAGCGACCCTTTCGTGAAAGGGAGTCTGCTAGCACATTCAGACGACCCGGTATGTGACGGACCGAAAGAAGAACGTGATGTTCTAGCGCAAACAGAAGGATTCTTTCCGTTAGATTGAACAACGGAACTGAATGAGTGCCTCCCTGATTCCGTATATACGCCACTACTGTCGTATTGTCGGATAGGATTTGGACATGAGCATTGTGAATAATGTCCATCCAGTGACGTAACGCAAGCCAAATTGACATCATTTCCTTGATGTTTATGTGCTTGCACAGGAATTGCGGATCCCAAAGACCCTGGCATCTCGAATCCGTTGGGATTAATGATGCACCCCAACCTGTTTGACTGGCATCCGTCATAATGGTAAAACTCGGATCCGGCAACTGCAGCGGAACTCCCTGAGTTAACCACTGAATGTTTGCCCAAGTCTGAATCTCTTGTTTCACTTGATCTGACAAGAGAACGTCTACGTCGAGCGAATGAATTTTCACACTCCAATTCTGAGTCAAGAAAATTTGAAGAGGACGTGTGCGTAACCGCCCCATCGGAATGAGATCCGCGGCGGCTCCGCACAGACCTATCAGTCTCATAAATTCTCTCGCTGTGACTTTGTCTGCGTGCAGACAATAGCGAGCGTAACAACTGACTAATTTCGCTCAGGTTAACGGCAGACGAACGAGATTGTTGTGCGTCTCGAAGCTCATTCCCAGATGAGTGAATGACTTGGACGGCACCAGATCCGACTTCTCCTCGTTTACTATAAAACCGAGACGTCGGAGCAATAGAAGAAGATTCTGAACATCGTTCTGAAGCGTTAACTCGTTGCCGTACCTCTGAAGAATGTCGTCCAGGTAGGCCGACGTTACCGCAGACGAATGAGCTCGGAAGTAGATCATTACCGAGTTCATTACCCGAGTGAAAGCCCAGGGTGCTAGATTCAATCCGAAGCACATTGCCCGGAATTGATACACCACTCCTAGGACTGCGAAGCGTAGGTACTTTCGGAATGTCGGATGTACCATGACGTGAAAGTACGCATCTTTGAGATCTATGCTTGTTGCATAATCGTTCACCCGAATACTCGCTCTGACCAACCGAATCGTCTCCATATAAAACTTCGGAGCGACGATCAGCTTGTTTCTCCATCTCAAATCTATGACTGGACGGAACGAGCCGTCTGGTTTCGGAACCAGAAACAGATGGCTGTAGAATCCCGGAGATTCCTGGTTTTCTACGACCTCTACCGCGTTCTTCATTAAAAGAGACTGCACCTCTGATAACAGAGTGTCTCTTTTCTGCGGATTTGACGGAAGATGAGTCCACTTTGGACTTCGAGTTAATGGAGGCTTTCGTTTGAAGGATATCTTTAGACCTTCCGAAGTCACTCCTCTCACCCAAGGGTCGTCCGTAATCGACGCCCATTCTTGTGAAAAGCTCGACAACCTTCCGCCAACCGGTACGCGATAGAGGTTTAAGCCATCACCTCCTGGACCTGCGAGGCCTGCGGTAGGAGAAACCACGTCCTCCACGACCCGCACCGTCGACCTCGGGCGTCTGACCGATTGTCCCGGCCTGAAGGACGTCCCGAACGAGAGTCGCTACCCTGACGGTCTCTCGAATAAGACCAAGAGGACGCACTGGAACCTCTATAGGAACCTCTCTTGGGCGCATTAGACCCAGAAGTGCCTGTCTTATTCTTGTCTGCTGTATCCGACTTCTTAGAAGCAGATTTGAACAACAGAGAATCCGAAGCTTTCTTTGTAATTTTATCATAAATAGCAGAAAGCTTGCCGTCAAAGAGAAGTTCTCCGGAGACCGAAGCGACTCTAAGAGAGTTCTTCACCTTAGTATCCACTAGTGTGGATGTAGCTAGGGCTGCGTCACGTCTAACCAACTCCAGATTTGCCACTGAAAGGGTGGAGTTACACGTGGAATAAGCTACTGCCCTTGAAAGAAGTCTTAAAGAAGATTGTATATCCTGAAACTCTTTCCCTTGAAGGCGCAGTGATAACGCCTTAGTAAGGTGATCTGCGTAAGATAAGGCATCTAAATTGGCTCTGTTAGACGCAATAGCTGTTTCCAACACCGCGGTTGGAATAGAAGCCGACGACGGTAATGATAGCTCTAAGTCTTCCGCCTCGTCGTCCATACGCAGAGGAACTCTCAGGATACCCTGTCCTGCCGTATCGAATTTATTCCTTGCATTAATGAAAGGCAGGTTGAGAGTATTAGTGGACAAGAAACCTGCTTTCCCCGTCTTGGAAGCAAGTTTAAATATAGCGTCGTTCAATAATTCAAATGTTCTTGCAACATTATTGGACTGCGACGGAAACTCGGGAGCGATGTCCCTGAACCGCTCAAAAAATTCAGAGTCCAATGACGCTATAATCCTCTTGTCCGGAACCGCAGCAGTCTGGCCCGACGGAACAACTTGAGGGAGAAAGTGCCGGATGAAGTCCACGGCAGCTTTATGTTGTTCCGAAAGGGATAGCTCCAAGTCATCCGTATCCCTTTCACCATCCGGTCGGACCTCATGATGTTCCCGGTCGTCCGCCCCCGATGCTTCGGCGGAGCGTACCGACCCAGCGCCGTCGGATAATTCTCGATCCGACACCGTTTCTGTCGGCTGCTGGGATGCTGCGATAAGCTGTGCTATCTGCACAAGAATGTCCGGCGTCGAGACCTGCGGAGGCGCAGTCTTTCGCTGCTTCGCCGAGGGCAGCTCCGCATCAGATGGCTCCCGCATACTTTTCCTATGCGAACGTCCGGAGTCCATCGGTCTCGAATCCCTGGCTGCCGGATGGTGTGACCTGGTCGCCGAAGAATCCTTGATCGGCGAAGCTGGTAATATATCGGCGGTCACGCAGCCAAGGTGCGGTCGTGTGCGCTGACGAGAAGAGGAAGCCTTAGCAGTCTCCGCGGACTGCCTACGTCCCGAGCGACGGATGTATGCTCCGCTTGCGACACATTTACCACAACATCTGGTCCCAGATGTTGTTGTACGAGAGAGGGGCCTCTCTCGCTCGCGGCCCGGCTGGACCTGGACGAGCTAGGAACCGGACTCAAAGGCTTCCTCCGTTCTCGCTTACTATCCGCCGTCACTGGGTGTGCATCTATTATGTTTATAGTGCTCGCATCACCCAAAATTTCCTCCTGGACCGCATCGGATGAACCCGGCTGCCGAACCATTCGGTGAATGGACGCTACACCGGGCGAGCTAGCGGACGAAATTTGTCTAATCTCCATGAGCACTTTTGCCGCTAGCTCTGAAATCATTTGTGACGACGGACGCACACTTGTAGAAGATAACATGGAAACATCACCCTGTTCTTGTTCCTCTGAAATAGAAACTGAGAGAGTAGAGTGACCTTGCGGAGAAAGAGCCGGCATAGCCCTTTCTCCAGAAACAACATATCGTGACACACGTTTCCAATGTTTCTCATCCCAATATTCACATATAGGACAGGGATTAATGCGAGAACACTGACTACAATTAATACAATGATCATGAAAGTCAGAGGAAGATTTCTTCCTATTACAATTTGAACAAAGTCCCTTCATTGTGAAAGGACAACAACAAGTCCTAGTTACTCGCAAAAACCCCTGACACAAAGATACATAATAACATGATCCATTAATAAATGAAAAAACAATTGCAAATCAAAATAATTTTGAAAAAATATTTTTTTTCAGCAAAGCCCAAGTTGCTGAAAAGTAACGTTGAGCCCCGATGGATCCGATGGCAAAGTGTGGTCAAAAATTTTAAATTTATATTAAATAATTAATGAGACACATACGGATAATATAAATGTATCTTATAGTGAGAAAAACTACAGCAAAGGCAAACAGCCCCCCTCAAAAAAGGCTGTTGCCAATGTAAACAAACAGTGTAAAACACCAGAAAACATGACTCCAGGCACTGAAAAAACTGGCCCGGAATCAGTCATCAAAATTACACTCTATCTGATGCAAAACAGAGACTCCCAGGGGAGAATCTGCAGAACATCAGATGGAAGATGCAGAACACAACGTTATACACCCATGGGTGAAAACGTAACTATGGGGAAAAATAATAGAAAACATTCTGTAACCAAGCAACTCTCCCAGGAAATTTTAGAAATGAACTTTCTCAAAAATATGCCAAAAGCATGGGAGAATTGCAAGGGGGTACTTTAGAAGGCTAGGGGAGAGGAAACACTGAATAAGCAGTGCAACATTTAGCAAGAATGACAACAAGAGGCCCATGCCTCGAAAATAGGCAACTTAACATAATTTCATCAAAAAATTTTAAGTACAGCCCTGATTATTTTTTGTCACTTCTTTTTCCTCTCCTCCTTCTATCCTCCTTAGAATCACATTTTCTCCAAAAATTACGTGTCTGGCATCCTTTAAACTGAGATTTACAAGCACAAAGATCAGTGAGATGTTGACTGATGAAGGGCCAAACAGAGAATGATAATTGGCACCAATTTCGGGACGTCTGCGTCACTGCGCATGCGCAGTAGAGGCGTAGTATGGAGGTCCTTTAGGACATGATTTCTTTTTGTTTTGGAAGCAAATTTTGGGGATTGGGGGCAAAATTTGTGTTTGGCCCTGGTTTTGTTAGAGTTAGCACCAGCTAAGTCTGGGTCATTGGTACAGTATAAAAATATCAGTGTAACTAAATAACCAGAATGACAACAAAATGGCTGCTGCCTCGAAAATAGGTAACTTAACATAATTTCATTAAAAAATTTTAAGTTACAGCCCTGATAATATTCTGTCACACATTTTTCCTCTCCTCCTTCTCTATCCTCCTTAGAATCACCATTTCACTAATATTTATGTGTCTGGCATCATTTAAACTGAGATTTACAAGCACAAAGATCAGTCAGATGTTAACTGATGAAGGGCCAAACTTAGAATGATTAATGGCGCCAATTTCGGAACGTCCTTGACACTGCGCATGCGCAGTAGAGGTGAAGTGTGGAGGGCCATTCAGGACATGTTTTCTTTGGTTTTAGATGCAAATTTTGGGGATTGGGGGGCAAAATTTGTGTTTGGCCCTATATTTTAAGAGTTAGCACCAGCTATGTCTGGGTCATTGGTACAGTATAAAAATTTAGTTATTCAAGAATTGTTTTTGCAAGTGTTGTCTGCTTTTCATGTTAGGTAAAGGGTTAATGAGGTTCTGAAGTCCCACCTAACAGTACCATTTGTGGGCAGGTGAGGGGGATGAGTGTCAGTATACTCAGGGACTGTCTATGTGAGAGCATGTAGGGTCAAGTGTCAAAACTGGTTCAATTTTATGTCAGTGGTTCATATTTTATTTAGTTATTTACAACGATTAACTCCTTGCATGCTGCAGATGGACATTCCTGCCCAAGACAGTCAATCTCTTGACCCTAAAATAAGGAATATTTGAGAACTTTTTAACAAACTTTCCCTCTGCAGTCTGAATGGACTTTGTGACAAGTGATTTCTTGAGTCAAATTTTCATGAATTTTTCATCAAATCTAATCATGGCTGCTTCATGCCTATATGTTGCCCACCTTATAGGAATTCACCCCAGACCTTGGATTGCCAGGTCTTATTTTACCAGGAAAGACAAACTTTTTTACCTCAGCATACAAGAACTGCTACAATTCCAGAGTTTTGATTTACATCCTAATTTTTAACAATAAAACTGTCATCTGCACAGAAGTTGATATGACTGCAAAAAATATAAATGTTAGAGACTTTGGGTGCTTAAGGGTACATTATAATACAATTGAACTCTTCAAATTAAATTATAACAATTAAATTGAATTAAAGTGGTAAGCTGGTGGGGTAACTGATACCTGAATACCATATTTTTGTCATAATGTTATCAAAATGTGGCAATTTTTATGAAAAAAAACTTGACTAAACACTTGCAGAAGATGAAGTAAAGAAATGCTACTAATGAGGCTTTGAAGTATGGAAATATTTTTAACCCTCTAAACACTGCTTGGTATCTTCCATTCTGTTCAACAACAGCAATTAGAAGAGTCCATATTCATTATTTGGGGGTGGATGAATTAATATTTTTACCATGCAGCCTTAGAGCTGCATGTTAAAAATATTGTCTGGTCTACCCATACATTCACATAGCAGCCATCCTATTAGGAATTTATGGTGCATCATGTTCCTGGGCCAGAAAAATGGCCTCTCGGGTTCAAAGGGTTAAATATTAAAACTAATTTACGGGAAAGTATACCAACAATTTATTTTTTATGGTGTGCTATAAAAGCTTATAAAATGCAAGAATATCATCTCAGATTGCCTGATTATTGATTTATTATTATAGCCAGAATGAAATACAGTAGAACCTGTCTTGAGAGATCGCCCTTTGGGCCACACAAAAGTGGTCTCTCAAGACAGGTGGTCTCTCATAACAGGTTTCAGGTTTTCTCAAGTCAGTGAATAACCAACCACAAAATTCAGAAATGGCGAAGAATGGATTTTTGTAATTACTTTGTAGTTGTTCTTTTTTATGAAGTTTTTGTAACAAATTGAAATGGACGGTTATAAAAATTATAAAAATAAATTAGTGTTGAAAGTTAAAAAATTTATAGTAATTTATATATTTTTTATACTTACCAATGACCCAGACATAACTGGTGCTAACTCTTAAAATATAGGGCCAAACACAAATTTTGCCCCCCAATCCCCAAAATTTGCATCTAAAACTAAAGAAAAAATGTCCTGAGAGGCCCTCCACACTTCGCCCCTACTGCGCATGCGCAGTGTCAAGGACGTTCCGAAATTGGCGCCATTTATCATTCTAATAACCAGTGCCTGGTAAGCGCTATGTACTCAGCGGGGAGGCAAGAGTTCCCAACTCCTGGGAGGGCCATCCCCGTCTGGGTCATTGGTAAGTATAAAAAATATATAAATTACTATAAATTTTTTAACATTTTTATACTGTACCAATGACCCAGACATAGCTGAATAGTAAAAAGGCTGGAGGGCCAAGGACATAGAGCAAAATGGAATACGCTCAATAAAATAAAATAGAGTCATCCCCTGTAGGGAAAAGAAGTAATAGGCCTTACATGTATCTTTCTTATTTATGATAAAAAAGAAAGATACAACACCTTCCAAAAATTGAGCTTCATACATCCATGTACTCTATTAATATCCAATAATCCTTATACTAATAATTTTTAAAGTAAGCCAATAATAAAGTAAGTCTAGAGAATAGAGACTCTTATACTCCTAAAAGTGTGTGAGAATTGCATAATCATGTCCGTTGACATATGCAATATTCAAAAGCTATACTTTAAAAACTAAGACTTGAATGAATTTTATAAACTTAAACTTCTCACTAAACAACCATCCCAATAACAGCTCAGAATTACTAACTCCGGAGGAGGTATCCCCTTGTTTTCATAGTAAAAACAGGTGACCCAAGGGAACACCCTCCCCCCCCCCCCCCCCCTTTTTCTTGCCCTGGGTCAAATAGCCCAGAGCGAAGAGGGCAGCCGAACGGAGACACTGCCGAAACAGACAGCCTACCTAGCTATAGTAGCAACTGTTAAGTGAATGACATTCTGAGCAGTATATAATAGACCTAACAATAGAGGCCTCCAGAAATGGACTCGATATTTCTGAGATAAAATTCATGAATGGATGGCTGAGCGCAATGAGCAGCCTTCAAAAATCTATAATAGCAACACTATTAATGTAAGCCCAAGAAGTAGAAGAACTCTTACTTCATGAGCCGAAATCTTAAGCACAACTGCTAAGCCAATGATATACCATAAGCAGTACGCTAGTTAATAGAATCCATTAACAATAAAATGGAGCGTAACGTCCTTCTACTAGACATCAAAGACAGAAGAAGCTTACGCCCTTGTAATAAACAGATATCTGTTTATAAATACATAAACTGTACCCGGAAAGAGTAAAGGCCTATGCCCATACGAAGACGGAAGGACCTTAAAATAATAGGTTCCGGATAATAGGAGCCTAACTCTTATGCAACAATCCAACCTAAATAGTAACGGAAGTATTGATTCCGAAACTATGAAAGTGAAAATCATCCATCGATAGTGCATGAAACTCACTGACTCTACAGTATAAGAGAAACCAACAGAATTACTGTCTAAAAGGTCAGAATTTGAAAACTACTGTTTCCAGAGGCTCAAATGATTACTTAGCTAAATAAGAACCTGAAGTTAAAATCCGTATAGGAATTTTAATCTAAAGATTCTAAGTCTATTTATCAAAAAGTTACTAACTGACTTAGATAAAGAGACAAAAGACTCAATTGTAAACTATCGTAGAGTGCATAGGTATGAGGTAACATAAACCTATAACCTAAATAACAACAGGCTGCAGTAGATCTTGTGAAACAAGTATACTAAAAAATAGCAATGAGTAGTATGGAGGGATCAACCATATGAACATAATGATCCCTACACCACGACGGAAGAGCCTCCACTTTAGTCGCATAGAATAGCGAAGAAGAGGATCTCCTATAGTAAGAAATCGCGTCCAAAGCTCGTCCAGTACAGTGCTTACAATGCAATACGGACCACACAACGGAATACATGAAGGTTGCGACCTTGCTGGTTGTGATAAAGATGACACGATTTACCCAGTGAAAAAAGATCCTCACATAGAGGAAGATTTCACGTTAAGATCCA
Organism: Pictodentalium vernedei; assembly: GCA_031216915.1. NCBI lineage: Eukaryota > Metazoa > Mollusca > Scaphopoda > Dentaliida > Dentaliidae > Pictodentalium > Pictodentalium vernedei. Next base: position 129,413,790 of record CM062295.1, read on the forward strand.
CAGTAGACAAGAGAGTAAATTACTCATGATCTCTGTGAAGATAGAGATGCTATCAACAGAAATGTATTGTGGTTGTTTATCTTAGCAATACCTGCTAAAAACAACAGCGCCGGAGCATACGCGTATCCTATCATTCCGTCCTATAGATCAATAGAGCGTTAACAGTATTAGCTCAGAGATCTGGACAAGCCAACACATACGTCTGCAATTGATTAGCCAGCTGTGTCATAAATAAAACATCATTGGGCGCACCCATAGATAGCAAATCTGATTGAATACTTGTTTGTTGAGAGTCCATTCTGACAGCAACAAGCGACCCGTAAGAGAACGGGAGTGCAATAAAACAATCAGACGACCCAGAATATGACGGACCAAAACTGAACTTGGTGTACTATAACCAACAGACGGATTCTTTCCATTAAATTGAATAACGGAAACGAAAGAGTGCCTCCCTGGTTCCGGAGATACGCCACTAGTGTCGAATTAAAGGACAGGAATTTGGGCATGCGTTTCTGAATAATGTTCATGCAATGACATAAAGCAAGCCTAAAAAACATTATTCCGCGGAAGTTAACTGATAGCTAAAAGACTGCGGAACCCAAAGACCCTGGCACTTCGAATCCGTAGGGATCAGTATATATCCCAATCTGTTTGACTGGCAACCGTCATAACAGCCACACTCGGGTCCGGCAACTGCGGCGGCACTCTCTGAGTCAACCACCGAATGTTTGCCCCAGTCTGAATCTCTTGTAACACTAGATAGACAAGAGAATGTAAAAATCAAGCAATTCATGGATTGCCGGAAGTTGCCGTCGAAGAGAAGCTCCTCCGAGAACGAAGCGACTCTGAGAGAGTTCTTAACCTACTATCCACGCGTGGATGTAGCTAGGGCTGCATCACGTCTAACCAACTCCAATCAGCCACTGAAGGGCGGAGTTATACGTGAACAAACTACTGCCCTCAAAAGAAATTACATTGAGAATAATATCCCGTAAATCTTTTCTTGAAGACGTAATGATAACGCCTCAGTAAGGCGGATTACGTATAATAAAGCGTCTAAGTTAAGTCTACTATACATAATGTCGTTCCCAACATTGAAATTGGAAAAGACATAAACGGTGAAAAAGAATATATGCAGTCTTTAATCACACCGTCTAGACGCATATGAACTCTCGGTATGCCCTGCTCTGCCAAAATAAACTATATGTAAAAAAGATAAAATGGCAGAAATGAGCCACGCGGACAAGAAACTAAACTATCATGCTTAGTAGCAGGCTTGTATATATATATAAATATATAGCGTCGAAAAATAAAACACATGTTGTAATTACAATATTGGACTGCGTCGGTAAGTCAGGGACAAAGTCCCTGTACCGATCGAAAAATCCGAGTCCAATGACGCTATAAGTCTCTTATCCAAGATCGCAGCAATGAAGTCCGAAAAATAATCACTGGAAGAAATGCCAGAAGATATGAAAGGCATCTTCCGATACTACTAAAGGGAAAACTCGAAATCTTTCGAATCCCTTTCGCCATCCTGTCGGACCGTATAAAGCGTTCGGTCGTCCGTAGCTTGATGCAACCGCGGACCGCACCGACCCAGCGCCGTCGGATAATTCCTGATTCGACCGAGAAACCGTCAATTGCTGGGATGCTGCGAAACAACTGTGCTAACTCGGATAGCACGTCCGTCACTGAGGCCTGAGGAGCAGCGGTCTTACGATGCATTGCCGCAGGAAGCTCCGAGATCGTTACCCCGTGCATACTTCCAATATGCGAGCGAACGGAGTGTATAGGCCTCGTGTCCCTTGGCTACCGGATGGCGCGACCTATTCGCTGTGGAATCACTGAATGCCGAAACTGATCGGATACTCGAGGTCACGTAGCCAATGTGCGGTCATGTGCCCTGCTGTGAGGATGAGGAAGCATTAAAGACAGTCTCTCGGACTGTCAATATAACGGAGCGTCCCGAGCAACGGACATATGCTCCGAATGTAAAATATCTGAACCACAACATGCGGTCCCCTATGTTGTAGGCTTCCTCCGATCTGTCCTCAATCTGCCGTCACTGGGTGAGTACTAAAGTAATTAAAGTGCTCGCATCACCCAAATCTCCTTCCTAGACCGCAACGGACGAACCCGGCAGCCGAACCATTCGATGAATGTACGCTACACCGGGTGAGCTAGCGAATGTCACTCCGTAAGCGATAGACATATTCCATGAGCACTTATTGCCGCTAACTCTTCATTAACTATGACGACAGAGGCACACTTTTGAAAGACATCTCCATAACTCTTCGAACAAGAAACCAGAAATGCTTGGATAGCAAGCATAAAATAATAATATATATAGCGTCGTTCAATAATTCGAAAGTTTGTGTGACATTATTGGACTATGTCGGAACTGAGGGACGATGTCCCTGAACCGAACCAAAAATTTCTAAGTCCACCGACGCTATCAGTTTCTTATCCGGCATCGCAGCATATGTTGTTCCGAAAGGGAAAGCTTGAAATCCACCGAATCCCTTTCGGTATCCCGTCGGACTGGATGAAACTTTCGGACGTCCGTACCCGCTTCCGCGGAGCGTCCCGACCCAGCATCGTCGGATAAAATATATGCGACAGATTCAGTTGATGCTGGGATGCTGCGATAAACTGTGCTATTAAGGAAAGCACGTCCGTTCCCGAGGCCTGTGCAGTAGCGGACTTACGATGCATTGCCGCTGGAAGCTCCGTGTACGTTGACTCCCGCATACTTCCTATGCGAACGTCCGGAGTCTGCAGGCCTCGAGTCCCCGGCTACCGACCCAGCGCTGTCGGATAATTCTCGATCCGACACCGTTTCTGTCGGCTGCTGGGATGCTGCGATAAGCTGTGCTATGTGCACAAGAATGTCCGGTGTCGAGACCTGCGGAGGCGCAGTCTATCGCTGCTTCGCCGAGGGCAGCTCCGCATCAGATGGCTCCCGCATACTTTTCCTATGCGAACGTCCGGAGTCCATCGGTCTCGAATCCCTGGCTGCCGGATGGTGTGACCTGGTCGCCGAAGAATCCTTGATCGGCGAAGCTGGTAATATATCGGCGGTCACGCAGCCAAGGTGCGGTCGTGTGCGCTGACGAGAAGAGGAAGCCTTAGCAGTCTCAGCGGACTGCGTATACAACGGAGCGTCCCGAGCGACGGACGTATGCTCCGCTAACGACACATTTGTACCACAACATCTGGGGCCAGATGTTGTTGAACGAGAGAGGGGCCTCTCTCGCTTGCCGTCCGGATGGACCGGAACGAGCTATGAACCGGACTAAAAGGCTTCCTCCGTTCTCCCTCCGATCCGCCGTCACTGGGTGTGCATTAAGTTAATTTTATAGTGCTCGCATCACCCCAAAATTCCTTCTAGACCGCAACGGACGAACCCGGCTGCCGAACCATTCGGTGAATGGACGCTACACCGGGCGAGCTAGCGGACGTCAAAGGCCGTCGAACCTACTAGGGTCCTCTTAGGCAATTGGCGTATTACATGAGCACTTTTCCGCTAGCCCTTCATTAATTGTGACGACGGAGGCACACTGTTGGAAGACATCACAGATACATCACCCTAATCTTGATCGTCTGAAATAGAAATTGATAAAGTAGAGTGACCCTGCGGGGAAAGGACCGGAGTGTCCAAATCCCCAACAACATACCGTGACATACGCTTCCCATATTGTCATCGAAATCATACGATACAGAACCGGAGTTAATGCGAGTACACTGACCACATATAGAATGATAATAAGGTCAGAGGAAGACTTCCTCTTAAAACAATTGATCAATATCCTTTCAATGTGAAAAGAAAACAAGTCCTGGTACTCGCACTAACCCCTGGCAATCAAAATACATAATAATAATATGATCCATTAATATAGAAAAAATAATTGAAATCAAAATATTTTGAAAAAATATTTTTTCAGAACAGCCCAAGTTTCTGAAAAGTAACGTTGAGCCCCAATGGATCCCAAGCCTAAGTGTGGACAAAAATTTTAAAAATATTTTAAACAATTTATTCAACACTTACGAACAATAATAATGTATCTATTTATGATTGAAATAACATAAAGATATTATTATTTAGAAATCCCCCCCTCACACAGAGGGCTGTTGTAAATGTAAACAATGAGTGTAAAAACACTAAAATAAGACTCCAGGCACCCAGGCCCGAAATCAGTTACCAAAAATACACCATCTGATGCAAAACAGAGACTTCCAGGGAAGAAACTGCAGAACATCAGATGGTAGATGCAGAACACAACGCCTAACCACCCGTAGGTGAAGACGTAAACATGGGGAAAGAACAGAATTCATTCTGTTATTCAGCTAAACTCCCAAGAAATTTTAGTAATAATAATTACAGAAATTATGCCAAAAGCATGGGAGAATAGCAAGGGGGAACTTAAAGGACAGGGAGAGAGGAAAAACACTTGAAAAAACAGTGTAACTAAATAATCAGAATGACAACAAAATGGCTGCTGCCTTGAAAATAGGTAACTTAACATAATTTCATTAAAAAATTTTAAGTTACAGCCCTGATAATATTCTGTCACACATTCTTTTCCTCTCCTCCTTTTCTATCCTCCTTAGAATCACCATTTCACTAATATTTATGTGTCTGGCATCATTTAAACTGAGATTTAAAAGCACAAAGATCAGTCAGATGTTAACTGATGAAGGGCCAAACTTAGAATGATAAATGGCGCCAATTTCGGAACGTCCTTGACACTGCGCATGCGCAGTAGGGGCGAAGTGTGGAGGGCCTCTCAGGACATTTTTTCTTTAGTTTTAGATGCAAATTTTGGGGATTGGGGGGCAAAATTTGTGTTTGGCCCTATATTTTAAGAGTTAGCACCAGCTATGTCTGGGTCATTGGTACAGTATAAAAATATCTTCCTTGAAGATTTTCAACACTAATTTATTTTTATAATTTTTATAACCGTCCATTTCAATTTGTTACAAAAAGATTTTCAACACAAATTTATTTTTATTCCTATCTGTCACATTTCAGGTATGTATGAAATTGTTTATTCAGCAAAAATCCTAATCTTTTCACAGGGGTCTTATAAAAACATCTCAATCTTTAATGAGTTAGCAATTGAAACCCAATTAAGAGCTTTTAATACTTTTAATTATGTTAGTATAACCACAATGGATTTTCCAATTCTAGAACAGGTAAAAAGTTTTTGTCATGGTTTCAGTCTTCAAAGGGGCAGTCTCTCAAGACAGGTCAATTATGGCATAAAAATACAAGTTGGTAACAGGTCACAGTGGTCTCTCAAGACAGGTGGTCTCTCAAGACAGGTGGTCTCCCATAGCAGGTCCATTATAGAGTAAAAGCAATCGGTGCTTGGCAGATGTGGTCTCTCAAGACAGGTGGTCTCTCAAGACAGTGGTCTCTCAAGACAGGTTTTACTGTACCAATAAGGCAAAAATCAGGCATTATTGGGGGAAATGTTGACTAATGGCAAACTAAGGCCCTGCAAATGTTCGGTACATGTATTTGAAATGCCAAATATCTATCGAATATCTCCAATTATCCTTGAAATCTTTTTCTGTCGGAATGCACTGGATATCGGCAGGAGGAAAGCATGCTTTAAAAATAGATTACATTTCATGCAACTTTACATTCAGTGCTGGCGACGGATTTATCCATTGCTCGTACTTCCTATTTCATGAGCTGGCGACAGATATATCCATAGCCAGCACATGGAATAGGGAGTATGGACCAACATGGTTATGTTCCGGACTAAAACATGATGTTTTTTCCTGGAAGCGCTACCAGTAACCATTCTGATAAATTTGATTTGATATTCAATTTGATTTGCAAATAGTAAACATGGTTTGATTTTTGTATTCAATTCGATCGGGAATGCAGTGGCTCAGTGCTTACAGCAATGAACTTCAAACTGAGAGGTCCACAGTTTGATTCCATCGCATTCAAATATTCTCAGGGTCCTATGGCAAAATATATTATAGGGTATACTTACTGTACCTGTTCTCAGGCCACACAGTTTGTGAAAGCTGGATGTCAACATTTAACCCTTTGAACACCAGATGCCATTACTCCGGCCAGGTCAAAAGCTACGTCATAATGTCAATAAGCGGGATGGCTACAATGTAAATTTGTGGTGTTGACCAATCAATATTTTCAACATACAGCCCTAAGTCTGTACATTGAAGTTATTAATTGATCTAACCCTAAATAATGATTATGGACTCTTCCAATTGCTTACTTTGAACTTACATGGAAGAAACCATCAGTGTTCAAAGGGTTAAATACCAAAATTTCAAGCAACAAATTTTTACCGTAATCCAACTTGGAAATTCTGTCATTTCAACATCATTGTGCTAAGGTTTAGAAGTTAATAGACATACAAGAATGAAATGGACATTACCTATTAATTCCATGACATTCCCTGTCAACTGCTTTCTCCAAAGCATGTAGAGCATTGGAGAATGATTCTACAGTAGATGCTGGTTCTCTGATCATAACACTCATTTCACCAAGCAGTCTTTCACTTTCTTCCAATTCAGCTTCCAATGCAGCTAAAAACAAACAATGTTGAACAAATTTTATCACATACCATACTGACCCTGGGGATGCATGAAGTAAAAGAGGGCAAGAGTACATGGATGAGCTTATTTTAGAGAGATCTGACCTGCAAGAGAATTTGGATGCAAAGTTGACACAACTCAGTCAATGCCATAACAAAGATGCATTAATACTTTTCCTAATGAATCGGCTGCATATGCCCATGTAATTAAAAATAGAATAGTTGAAAAAAAAAATATAAGACAATTTCAACAAAACCATACAAAAGTTCAAAAATGACTCTAACCGACTGACCGTTCACGTGGTTTGGAGACGGTTAGCCGAACACCCGGTTATGTACAATTCTTGGGAAACTACTTTTTTATCCAGGGTTCATACAAAAATTTGCTCACAAAGTTCAAGGGTTTTTCAAGGGTTTCTTTTTTTTCAAGGGCTACATATACTATTCAGCTGGTTGTATGAGCTCTAAAAATCTAAGATTCATGTGACACGGCTCTGACTTTGGAAGTCAGGAAGTACTGGTACCCAAAGTGTGATCTGTGTTACAGTAATCTTGGTAAAACGTTCCATACTTTTTTAAGTTTTTTTTTAACTGAGCGACACGAGCGCAACAAACAAGTAAAAGGCGAGTACACATATATTTACAATGCCAAGGAAATAGCTTGGTATTCAAGGGTTTTTCAAGAGATTTCTGAAAGTTCAAGGGTTTCTCAAGTGCTAATTTCAAATTCCAGGGTTTTTCAAGGAAAAACTCATTTTCAAGGGTTTTTCAAGAGCTGTATGAAGCCTGTTATGATTAACAAGTATTCATATATTGCGACGAATTGAAATATATATAGCCTCTCAAGGCAAAAGTCTGAAAATCTATCAAGAGACAAGAAAAGCTGGTTAACTGGTAGAGTTATAGACGACCATATTTGGACTTTATTCTGAACTGCAGGAACCTAAAGTTAAAGGCTACATATTCTGTGGATGTCCTTCATATTATCCTGGAAGTAAAATAACTTCATCTTCATCGATTTGCATTGTTACAATTTATGGGAGAGTGCCTATAGGCACTCTCCCATAAATTGTAACAAGACAAAAATGTGTGAACAAATACTGAGGCTGAGAAAAATGAAAGTGCCAATGACACTGTAGCTTAACCTGACTGTGTGTTGTGTTTGATGAAAACGATAATGTTCAATGTTTATGAAAGGATTATGAAATAAGACAAGAATTGTGATAATTGGAAATATGTTAATTTCTATTCCCTGTGTGCTATGTTTTCAATAAAAATAATTTGAGGTGTAGACTGTACTAAAGAATTGAGGGGTGGGTTAATGTGGCCCTCACAGTTAATGTATATGGCCCTCACAGTTAATGTATGTCAACCAAAGTTACTAAATTACAGTGAAATTATTCCAAAACAAGTCAATCTATCAAGTTACAATGAAATCCCTTCATAAATACAGCCTGTCGACTGCGCTGAAGGTTTTTGGACTTCGGGCCTGTGTAGCGATCACAGTTGACCAATCGCAACCAAAAAGGGACGTCCTCATCTAGACATCATACAGTCATCCTACCAAGTTACAATGAAATCCTTCCATATTAAATATGACCTGTAGATTGTGCTAAAAGTTTTGGGGTTTCAGGCTTGGGTAGCCACTGAGGGTGACAGATCATGACCAAAAGGGGACATTCTCATCTAGATATTATACAGAGTCATCCTACCAAGTTAGCATGAAATCCCTTCATAAATACGACCTGTAGACGGTGCTAAAGGTTTTTGGATTTTAGGCTCGAGCAGCCATGATGGCTGACCAATCGTCACCAAAAGGGGATGCCCTCATCTAGACATTATACTGAGTCATTCTACCATGTTACACTGAAATCCCTTCATAAATGCAACCTGTAGTCTGTGCTAAAGATTTTCGGGTTTTGGGCTCAGGCAGCTGAACAATCACGACCAAAAGGGGACGTTCTCATCTATACATTATCCAAGATACGATGAAATCCTTTCATAAATATGACCTGTAGACTGTGCTAAAGGATTTTGGGCTTCGGGCTCCTGTAGTCGTCACAGTTGATCAATCGTGACCGAAAGGGGACCTTCTCATCTAGACATTATATGGAGTCATCCTACCAACTTACAATGAAATCCCTCCATAAATATGACTTGTAGTCTGTGCTAAAGGTTTTCGGGTTTTGGGCTCGGGCAGTCCTCACGGTTGACAGATCGTGTCCAAATGTGGAAGTTCTCATCTAGACATCATACAGAGTCACCCTACCAAGTTACAATGAAATCCCTCCATATTAAAGAGGATTTGCAGACTGGGCTAAAAGTTTTTGGGTTTCGGGCTTGGGCAGCCGTCAGGGTTGACAGATCATGACCAAAAGGGGACATTCTCATCTAGATATTATACAGAGTCATCCTACCAAGTTACCATGAAATCCCTAACATAAATACGACCTGTAGACTGTGCTAAAGGTTTTGGGCTCAGGCAGCTATCATGGTTGACCGATCACGACCAAAAGGGGGTGTTCTCATCTAGACATGACCTCAAATCACCTTGTGAAATTTTGTGACGATCGGACAAGAAATATGGGGTGTAGCCTGTGCTAAAGGGAAATGTGAGCAGACTCAGACTCCCGCGTGTGTTATGGCAATAGCATATCTTGACTTTGTTAAGTTAAGCTAAAAATTAGCACCCTACCAGTTAATTTACTCAGACTTTAGTATTCAAGATGCAACTTTTGCTAACCAGTCATCCGTTCATGTAGATCTGAATTTGCAGAACCACCACGTGAACGAAACGAGTGTTGCACACTGGAGCTCGTTCCAATGAGGGATCGCATGATTTGGTTCCAATCAGAGATCAAATGATATGATTTTGAATTTTTTTTTAAAAATATTTAAAACAGAAATAAATTCAAATAATTAAATAACAAATTTTGCTGAAAACATACTGAAAAACCAAATCGATACAGATATCATGGGAATATGGAAAACCCAAACAGAACCAATAGTTGAATATCGAAACAATCTGAATTTTCAAATTTTCTTACATTCTCTGTAAGTCCCTGTTGTGCCTTGATAACAGCTGAAAGATTCATTTTCATGAAAGAAGAGACTGATTTTCTTTTCCATTTTGTTAACCCTCCATGGACTGAGCAACTGTCCTGAATTTCAATTAAACTACCATTTGTACATGTTTAATTGCTTAGCAGTAATTTCTAGTCAAGTCATGGTTGCCTGTTCAGGCAGTCAAGATCTGATTGGAAGTGACTGCCCAGTTGATTTGTCTAGCAGGAACTCCTACTCCTAAAGATGGTAAAATCAGGGCACATGCACTGAGATCGCGAAAGCTTGAAATAGGTCTTTAAACACTAAGGTGTGTTTAGAACAAGTCACAAAATTACTATAGATATGATTTGTGGTTATAAAAGAATGCCACTGTTGTGCTTATTGGCAGTGGCATTTATAGCATTGTGGTAGAATGATACAACTTATTCTGTTTTTTCTGATGTGAATTCCTCATTGGTATTATCAGCAAATCTCAGTCAAGTCAGATATCGAATACCGAACTGATGCAGAGTTATATAGCCATAAAAATACAGAAACCAATACCAAACGTAAAATTCCAGTACCACCCATTTCTACAATTCAGTAGGCACAACTGTATTGTGGACTATAAAGTCAACACAGAATTTTGATCAGATTATGACACAGATGCAATGTAGTTGAAATTCTCAGTGCACATTTATAATGACATTACAGTACACTGACTTACCATTTAACTGATCTTCATCTTCTGGAATGTATATTCCACTTGTTGGAATTTGATGTCGAGTTGTGTCCAATGCAAATGCTAGATGTTGGTACTGAGTGGTAAGCTGTGGTAAAATATTGGTCACTGGCCCTAGACCTGATGTCTAAATAAAAAAAAGGAATATAATAAGCTTTATTCCAAAACTGGTTAGTGACATTGGCTTCAGTTTATCCCATGAAGTCTTCTTACACTTTGGATAAATTTATAACCCAAGAACTCCAGACATGTTAGCCTTTCAGGAATGATTGGGATTTTTCCCAAAACTGCAGGTTGTTCCTGTCCTTTGGAAGAGTGATCAGTATGGGAAAAATCATCCCAGAAAATCGCCATTTCTGTATTGTCATAAATAATTCCATCAACTTAGGCAAAAAAAATAAAAAATCTTTTTCTCAGGCCCTCCCACATGGTCGTTTTGGCTGCTGCATGCTCTCTTTTTATAACCAATGTAAACTTAAAAACATAAAAATTAAATAGTTTTATGTCTACTATTTTTTACCCAACTTAATGAAATTGATAAATATGCAACAAGGCTTTGCAATGCTTCAGCACTGCAAAGCCTTCTTGCACTCAAGGGATGAAATACACCTCCATTCCTGTTATTCTGTAGATTACGAGGCCTTAAACATAAAACAAACCAAGAACATGAACTTTTGATGGCAAAGAAATAATTACAAAAATAAAATAAAAAAATGCCTGCCCACATACAATTTTACAAAAAAATGGCCTTAGAAACAGAAGATTGCTAACAGCCAGCAAATAATAGGAATATACTGAGCTAATTTATTAAAAGACCTTCCCCCATCTATGTAATGTTAATAATGGGTACCAATATTCATCCTATCTTTCGTTTTTCAGGCTCATTTCTATTAGTTAGCTTGCTGTTATACAACTGAAGTACCAAGCATGCTCATTTTTTATTTGCGCGAACATTTATCATCATTTAGAACTTTTGTTAATAATCCAAGCAATTATTATCATTTTATTTTCTTGCCTTCTTTGCAAATAAAAAAAACACTGAGCTGTTTTTTCCAAGAGAGGATCTTCTTTGGAGCAGATCTTTTCAAGAATTCTTCAAAAAGTTAAAAAATTTATAGTAATTTATATATTTTTTATACTTACCAATGACCCAGACTTAGCTGGTGCTAACTCCACAAAAACCAGGGCCAAACACAAATTTTGCCCCCCAATCCCCAAAATTTGCATCCAAAACAAAAAGAAATCATGTCCTAAAGGACCTCCATAGTACGACTCTACTGCGCATGCGCAGTGACGCAGTCGTCCCGAAATTGGCGCCAAATATCATTCTTACTGGCAGTGCCTGGTCAGCGCTATGTACTCAGCGGGGAGGCAAGAGTTCCCAACTCAGGGAGGGCCATCCCCGTCTGGGTCATTGGTAAGTATAAAAAATATATAAATTACTATAAATTTTTTAACATTTTTATACTGTACCAATGACCCAGACTTAGCTGAATAGTAAACAGGCTGGAGGGCCTAGGACATAGAGGAAAATCCAATAAGCTCAATTATAAAATAAAGAGGTAACCCCTTAAGGAGAAAAGGAGTATTAGGCTTTACATGTATCTTTCTTATTTAATATTTAAATTAGAAAGATACACTACCCTTAATAATTGAGCACAATAACATTCATGTTCTCTATTAACATCCAGTATAACCCTTATACTAATTATTTTTAAAGCAAGCCAATAAATAAAGTAGTCCAGAGAATTGAGACTCTTTATAATCATTTAAAAGTGTCCGAGTATTGTATATTAAAGCCCGTTTGACACTTGACATATACAAATGCTTCACACCGAGCTACACTTTAAAAATAAGACATGAATGAAATTAAACATTAATATTACACTTTAAAACCATCCCGGAAGCGACTCAGAAATACTGTCTTGGAGGAGGCATTCCCTTGCTTTTCACTATAAAGCAGGTGACCTAAGGGAACACCCGCCCCCCCCCCCCCCCCTTCCCCTTGCCCTGGGTCAAATAGCCCAGAGCGAAGAGGGCAGTCGGACGGAGTCACTGCCGGAACAGAAAGCCTGCATAACTATAGTTGCAACTGTTTAGTGGACGACATTCTGAGCAACAGATAACGGACCTAAACAATGCAGGTCTCCAGAAATGGACTCAATATTTCTGAGATAAAAATTCGTAAATGTGGATGGCTGAGACCAATAAGCAGCCTTCATTAAATCTGTAATAGCAACACTATTAGCATAAGCCCAGGAAGTAGAAAGAGCTCTTACTTCGTGAGCAGAAATCTTAAGCACAGACTGCTGAGAAGAAGATAAATCTTCATACGCAGTACGGATAGTTAACTGAATCCATCTAGCAATAGAATGGACTGAAATGTCCTTTCTATTAGGCATCAAAGACAGAAAGAAACGTTTCCGTCCCTTTCTGATGAACTGAGATCTCTGTTTATAGATACGTAGTGCTCTAACAGGACAGAGTAAAGGCCTACGCCCGTCTGAAGACGGAAGAGCCTTAATAATAATAGGTTCCGGATATTTATTAGGAGCCTGATTCTTAGCTAAAAAACCGACATTAGTAGTGAAGGTGATAGTGTTCCCAACACTACGATAATGAGAATCATCCACCGATAGTGCATGAAGCTCACTGACTCTTCTGGCAGAAGAGAAAGCTAAGAGAAAAGCTGTCTTATAAGATAAGAATTTGAAATCTACTGTCCCAAGAGGTTCAAATGGCTTTTCCTTCAATTTAAGGAGAACCCAAGCTAAATTCCACTTAGGAATTAATCTAAGAGTTCTGGGTCTATTTATCGAAAAGTTTCTAACCAATTTCGATAAAGAGACATTAGATCCAATTTGTAAACTATCATGATGTGCATAGGTATCAGATAACATAGATCTATAACCCTTTATAGTAACAGGCTGCAGTTTGATTTCGTCAAACAAGTATACTAGAAAGTTAGCAATGTCTGGTATAGAGGGATCAAATATATCTACAGAATGATCCCTACAACAACGACGGAAAACCTTCCACTTAGCCGCATAGTTTAGCGAAGAGGAGGTCCTCCTACAGTTAGAAATCGCGTCCACTGCTCGTCCTGTAAAGTGCTTGCCATGCAAGAAGGACCGCACAACGGAAAAACGTGAAGGTTGAGACCTTGCGGGTTGTGATGTAGTTGGCACGATTTCCCCTGCCAAAGAAGATCCTCTCATGGAGGGAGCTTCTGCGGTAGGTCCCACAACAGACACCTGAGTAGATTTATCCACGGTCTCTGTGGCGACAGAGATGCTACCAACAGAATCTTGCATTGAGATTGTTTTATCTTAAGCAATACTTGTTGAATTAACGGCGCTGGAGGATACGCATATCCTATCATTCCGTCCCAAGGGATCGACAGAGCGTCTACTGCAAATGCTCTTGGATCCGGACACGGGGACACATACGTTTGCAACTGATTGTTGAGATGTGTCGCAAATAAGTCTATCATTGGCCGTTCCCATTGGTAGCAAATCTGATTGAATACTTGTTTGTTGAGAGTCCACTCCGACGGCAACAAGCGACCCTTTCGTGAAAGGGAGTCTGCTAGCACATTCAGACGACCCGGTATGTGACGGACCGAAAGAAGAACGTGATGTTCCAACGCAAACAGAAGGATTCTTTCCATTAGATTGAACAACGGAACTGAATGAGTGCCTCCCTGATTCCGTATATACGCCACTACTGTCGTATTGTCGGATAGGATTTGGACATGAGCATCGTGAATAATGTCCATCCAGTGACGTAATGCAAGCCAAATTGACATCATTTCCTTGATGTTTATGTGCTTGCACAGGAATTGCGGATCCCAAAGACCCTGGCATCTCGAATCCGTTGGGATTAATGATGCACCCCAACCTGTTTGACTGGCATCCGTCATAATGGTAAAACTCGGATCCGGCAACTGCAGCGGAACTCCTTGAGTTAACCACTGAATGTTTGCCCAAGTCTGAATCTCTTGTTTCACTGATCTGACAAGAGAACGTCTACATCGAGCGAATGAATTTTCACACTCCAATTCTGAGTCAGGAAAATTTGAAGAGGCCGTGTGCGTAGCCGTCCCATCGGAATGAGATCCGCGGCGGCTCCGCACAGACCTATCAGTCTCATAAATTCTCTCGCCGTGACTTTAGTCTGTATTCAGACAATAGCGAGCATAACAACTGACTAATTTCGCTCTGGTTAACGGCAGACGAACGAGATTGTTGTGCGTCTCGAAGCTCATTCCCAGATGAGTGAATGACTTGGACGGCACCAGATCCGACTTCTCCTCGTTTACTATGAAACCGAGACGTCAGAGCAATAGAAGAAGATTCTGAACATCGTTCTGAAGCGTTAACTCGTTGCCGTACCTCTGAAGAATGTCGTCCAGGTAGGCCGACGTTACCGCAGATGAATGAGCTCGGAAGTAGATCATTACCGAGTTCATTACCCGAGTGAAAGCCCAGGGTGCTAGATTCAATCCGAAGCACATGGCCCGGAACTGATACACCACTCCTAGGACTGCGAAGCGTAGATACTTTCGGAATGTCGGATGTACCATGACGTGAAAGTACGCATCTTTGAGATCTATGCTCGTTGCATAATCGTTCACCCGAATACTCGCTCTGACCGATCGAATCGTCTCCATATAAAACTTCGGAGCGACGATCAGCTTGTTTATCCAGCTCAAATCTATCACTGGACGGAACGAGCCGTCTGGTTTCGGAACCAGAAACAGATGGCTGTAGAATCCCAGCGATTCCTGGTTTTCTACGACCTCTACCGCGTTCTTCATTAAAAGAGACTGCACCTCTGATAGCAGAGCGTCTCTTTTCTGAGGATTTGACGGAAGATGAGTCCATTTTGGACTTCGAGTTAATGGAGGCTTTCGTTTGAAGGATATCTTTAGACCTTCCGAAGTCACTCCTCTCACCCACGGGTCGTCCGTAATCGACGCCCACTCTTGAGAAAAACTTGACAACCTTCCGCCAACCGGAACGCGATAGAGGTTTAAGCCATCACCTCCTGGATCTGCGAGGCCTGCGGTAGGAGAAACCACGTCTTCCACGACCCGCACCTCGCCTCGTCGACCTCGGGGCGTCCGACCGATTGTCCCGGCCTGAAGGACGTCCCGAACGAGAGTCACTATCCTGACGGTCTCTCGAATAAGAGCTAGAGGACGCACCGGAACCTCTATAGGAACCTCTCTTGGGCGGATAAGACCCAGAAGTGCCCGCCTTATTCGTGTCTGCTGTATCCGACCTTTTAGGAGCGGATCTAAACAACAGAGAATCACTAGCTTTCTTTTTAATATTATCATAAATAGCGGAAAGTTTGCCGTCAAAGAGAAGATCTCCTGAGACCGAAGCGACTCTAAGAGAGTTCTTCACCTTAGAATCCACTAGTGTGGATGTAGCTAGGGCTGCGTCACGTCTAACCAACTCCAGATTTGCCACTGAAAGGGCGGAGTTACACGTGGAATAAGCTACTGCCCTTGAAAGAAGTCTTAAGGAGGATTGTATATCCTGAAACTCTTCCCCTTGAAGACGCAGTGATAACGCCTTAGTAAGGTGATCTGCGTAAGATAAGGCATCTAAATTGGCTCTGTTAGACGCAATAGCTGTTTCCAACACTGCGGTTGGAATAGAAGCTGACGACGGTAATGATAGCTCTAAGTCTTCCGCCTCGTCGTCCATACGCAGAGGAACTCTCGGTATACCCTGACCTGCCGTGTCGAATTTATTCATTGCATTAATGAAAGGCAGGTTGAGAGTATTTGCGGACAAGAAACTTGCTTTCCCCGTCCTGGAAGCAAGTTTAAAAATAGCGTCGTTCAATAATTCAAATGTTCTTGCAACATTATTGGACTGCGACGGAAACTCGGGAGCGATGTCCCTGAACCGCTCGAAAAAATCAGAGTCCAATGACGCTATAATTCTCCTGTCCGGAAGCGCAGCAGTCTGGCCCGACGGAACAACTTGAGGAAGAAAGTGCCGGATGAAGTCCACGGCAGCTTTGTGTTGTTCCGAAAGGGATAGCTCCAATTCATCCGTATCCCTTTCACCATCCGGTCGGACCTCCCGATGTTCCCGGTCGTCCGCCCCCGATGCTTCGGTGGAGCGTACCGACCCAGCGCCGTCGGATAATTCTCGATCCGACACCGTTTCTGTCGGCTGCTGGGATGCTGCGATAAGCTGTGCTATCTGCACTAGAATGTCCGACGTCGAGACCTGCGGAGGAGCGGTCTTTCGCTGCTTCGCCGAGGGCAGCTCCGCATCAGATGGCTCCCGCATACTTTTCCTATGCGAACGTCCGGAGTCCATCGGTCTCGAATCCCTGGCTGCCGGATGGTGTGACCTGGTCGCCGAAGAATCCTTCATCGGTGAAGCTGGCAAAATATCGGAGGTCACGCAGCCAAGGTGCGGTCGTGTGCGCCGACGAGAAGAGGAAGCCTTAACAGTCTCTGCGGACTGTTTATACAACGGAGCGTCCCGAGCGACGGACGTATGCTCCGCTAAAGACACATTTTGTACCACAACATCTGGTCCCAGATGTTGTTGTACGAGAGAGGGGCCTCTCTCGCTCGCGGCCCGGCTGGACCTGGACGAGCTAGGAACCGGACTAAAAGGCTTCCTCCGTTCTCGTTCACTATCCGCCGTCACTGGGTGTGCATCTATTATTTTTATAGTGCTCGCATCACCCAAAATTTCCTCTTGGACCGCATCGGACGAACCCGGCTGCCGAACCATTCGGTGAATGGACGCTACACCGGGCGAGCTAGCGGACGACATTTGTCTAATCTCCATGAGCACTTTTGCCGCTAGCTCTGTATTTATTTGTGACGACGGACGCACACTTGAAGAAGATAACATGGAAACATCACCCTGTTCTGGTTCCTCTGAAATAGAAACTGAGAGAGTAGAGTGACCTTGTGGAGAAAGAGCCGGCATCGCTCTTTCTCCAGAAACAACATATCGTGACACACGTTTCCAATGTTTCTCATCCCAATGTTCACATACAGGACAGGGATTAATGCGAGAACACTGACTACAATTAATACAATAATCATGAAAGTCAGAGGAAGATTTCTTCCTATTACAATTTGAACAAAGTCCCTTCATTGTGAAAGAACAACAATAAGTCCTAGTTACTCGCAAAAACCCCTGACACAAAGATACATAATAACATGATCCATTAATAAATGAAAAAACAATTGCAAAACAAAATAATTTTGAAAAAATATTTTTTCAGAGAAGCCCAAGTTGCTGAAAAGTAACGTTGAGCCCCGATGGATCCGATGGCAAAGTGTGGTCAAAAATTTTAAAATTATATAAAATAATTAATGAGACACTTTCGGATAATATAAATGTATCTTATAATGAGATAAACTACCACAAAGGCAAACAGCCCCCCTCAAAAAAGGCTGTTGCCAATGCCAACAGTGTAAACACAGTAGAAAACATGACTCCAGGCACTGAAAAAACTGGCCCGGAATCAGTCATCAATTACACTCTATCTGATGCAAAACAGAGACTCCCAGGGGAGAATCTGCAGAACATCAGATGGAAGATGCAGAACACAAACGTTATACACCCATGGGTGAAAACGTAACTATGGGGAAAATAACAGAAAACATTCTGTAACCAAGCAACTCTCCCAGGGAATTTTAGAAATGAAACTTCTCAAAAATATGCCAAAAGCATGGGAGAAATGCAAGGGGGGACTTTAGAAGGCTAGGGGAGAGGAAACACTGAATAAGCAGTGCAACAATAAGCAAGAATGACAACAAGAGGCCCATGCCTCGAAAATAGGCAACTTAACATAATTTCAACAAAAAATTTTAAGTACAGCCCTGATTATTTTTTGCCACTTCTTTTTTCCTCTCCTCCTTCTATCCTCCTTAGAATCACATTTTCTCCAAGAATTACGTGTCTGGCATCCTTTAAACTGAGATTTACAAGCACAAAGATCAGTGAGATGTTGACTGATGAAGGGCCAAACAGAGAATGATATTTGACGCCAATTTCGGGACGACTGCGTCACTGCGCATGCGCAGTAGAGTCGTACTATGGAGGTCCTTTGGGACATGATTTCTTTTTGTTTTGGATGCAAATTTTGGGGATTGGGGGGCAAAATTTGTGTTTGGCCCTGGTTTTTGTGGAGTTAGCACCAGCTAAGTCTGGGTCATTGGTACAGTATAAAAATACTTATATTTTTTCTCTTCAAAAAATACTTCCGCTTCTTAGCTCAGTGTTGAAAACACAGTGTTTTTGGCTCCTCAGTTTAGTGACCGAAATGGGAAGGCAACGAGTTGTGTCTTTTTCACAGTTCATCTCAATAAATTAGTACAGTTCATCTCAATAAATTATTTAATATGGTGGACAGAATTTTTTTCAAATTACTAAGTATGCTTGTATTTCACTAATCCCCCATTGTTGGCCAACGGACCTACCGTATTGAATAGACTCAGCTGGTGGATACTGTGGTACCTGTTTTACCGTATCATGCTTTTTTTATCGGATTTGACGAATAATGAGTGGAAAAGAACAAATTGACCATGTAACCCAGGGACCAACCTGGGCATGCGCCATTGCGTATTTGGTTCTGAAACATCAGGACCTGGCTCTTAAATCTCAGAAATAGGCTTCTCAGTTGGCGCGTAACTTCTCAGATCATATTTTGATATTCTTTCGATGGATAATCGAGAGAGACACTCTTACATGCATTATATATATGATTATCATTTATCATTGTTGTAGAGTGCTCAAGTTAATACTTCAAGTCTTAATTACCAAGCATTAATCTTCACTGTGGTTTCTGATCAAGTCTTGGCTGCCTAAATAGGCAGCCAAGACTTGATCAGAAACCACAGTGAAGATTAATGTTTGCTATAGTGTACTAAATGAAAATGATGAGAGCTATTACATACTTGCAGTGTGTGTTACAAACAGCACTGTGACTCCGTAAATTGAAATCTGGCGCAAGAATTGAAAAAATAAGCTCTGAGGCTAGAGCGTATTTTAAATAGTCCTGATCTGTCCCTGGTAACCTTAATGATTTTTATCAACTTTTTCAAATCTGATGAGAGTTTTTCAATACAACGAATGTTAAAAAATTTATAGTAATTTATATATTTTTTATACTTACCAATGACCCAGACATAGCTGGTGCTAACTCTTAAAATATAGGGCCAAACACAAATTTTGCCCCCCAATCCCCAAAATTTGCATCTAAAACTAAAGAAAACATGTCCTGAAAGGCCCTCCACACCTCGCCCCCACTGCGCATGCGCAGTGTCAAGGACGTTCCGAAATTGGCGCCATTTATCATTCTAATAACCAGTGCCTGGTAAGCGCTATGTACTCAGCGGGGAGGCAAGAGTTCCCAACTCCTGGGAGGGCCATCCCCGTCTGGGTCATTGGTAAGTATAAAAAATATATAAATTACTATAAATTTTTTAACATTTTTATACTGTACCAATGACCCAGACATAGCTGAATAGTAAAAAGGCTGGAGGGCCAAGGACATAGAGCAAAATGGAATACGCTCAATAAAATAAAATAGAGTCATCCCCTGAAGGGAAAAGAAGTAATAGGCCTTACATGTATCTTTCTTATTTATGATAAATTAGAAAGATACAACACCTTCCAAAAATTGAGCTTCATACATCCATGTACTCTATTAATATCCAATAATCCTTATACTAATAATTTTTAAAGTAAGCCAATAATAAAGTAAGTCTAGAGAATAGAGACTCTTATACTCCTAAAAGTGTGTGAGAATTGCATAATCATGTCCGTTGACATATGCAATATTCAAAAGCTATACTTTAAAAACTAAGACTTGAATGAATTTTATAAACTTAAACTTCTCACTAAACAACCATCCCAATAACAGCTCAGAATTACTAACTCCGGAGGAGGTATCCCCTTGTTTTCATAGTAAAAACAGGTGACCCAAGGGAACACCCTCCCCCCCCCCCCCCCCTTTTTCTTGCCCTGGGTCAAATAGCCCAGAGCGAAGAGGGCAGCCGAACGGAGACACTGCCGAAACAGACAGCCTACCTAGCTATAGTAGCAACTGTTAAGAGAATGATATTCTGAGCAGTAGATAATAGACCTAACAATAGAGGCCTCCAGAAATGGACTCGATATTTCTGAGATAAAATTCATGAATGGATGGCTGAGCGCAATGAGCAGCCTTCAAAAATCTATAATAGCAACACTATTAATGTAAGCCCAAGAAGTAGAAGAACTCTTACTTCATGAGCCGAAATCTTAAGCACAACTGCTAAGCCAATGATATACCATAAGCAGTACGCTAGTTAATAGAATCCATTAAAAATAAAATGGAGCGTAACGTCCTTCTACTAGACATCAAAGACAGAAGAAGCTTACGCCCTTGTAATAAACAGATATCTGTTTATAAATACATAAACTGTACCCGGAAAGAGTAAAGGCCTATGCCCATACGAAGACGGAAGGACCTTAAAATAATAGGTTCCGGAAATAGGAGCCTAACTCTTATGCAACAATCCAACCTAAATAGTAACGGAAGTATTGATTCCGAAACTATGAAAGTGAAAATCATCCATCGATAGTGCATGAAACTCACTGACTCTACAGTAAAAGAGAAACCAACAGAATTACTGTCTAAAAGGTCAGAATTTGAAAACTACTGTTTCCAGAGGCTCAAATGATTACATAGCTAAATAAGAACCGAAGTTAAAATCCGTATAGGAATTTAATCTAAAGATTCTAAGTCTATTTATCAAAAAGTTACTAACTGACTTAGATAAAGAGACAAAAGACTCAATTGTAAACTATCGTAGAGTGCATAGGTATGAGGTAACATAAACCTATAACCTAAATAACAACAGGCTGCAGTAGATCTTGTGAAACAAGTATACTAAAAACTAGCAATGCGTAGTATGGAGGGATCAACCATATGAACATAATGATCCCTACACCACGACGGAAGAGCCTCCACTTTAGTCGCATAGAATAGCGAAGAAGAGGATCTCCTATAGTAAGAAATCGCGTCCAAAGCTCGTCCAGTACAGTGCTTACAATGCAATACGGACCACACAACGGAATACATGAAGGTTGCGACCTTGCTGGTTGTGATAAAGATGACACGATTTACCCAGTGAAAAAAGATCCTCACATAGAGGAAGATTTCACGTTAAGATCCACAGTAGACAAGAGAGTAAATTACTCATGATCTCTGTGAAGATAGAGATGCTATCAACAGAAATGTATTGTGGTTGTTTATCTTAGCAATACCTGCTAAAACAACAGCGCCGGAGGATACGCGTATCCTATCATTCCGTCCTATAGATCAATAGAGCGTTAACAGTATTAGCTCAGAGATCTGGACAAGCCAACACATACGTCTGCAATTGATTAGCAAGCTGTGTCATAAATAAAACATCATTGGGCGCTCCCATAGATAGCAAATCTGATTAAATACTTGTTTGTTGAGAGTCCATTCTGACAGCAACAAGCGACCCGTAAGAGAACGGGAGTGCGATAAAACAATCAGACGACCCAGAATATGACGGACCAAAACTGAACTTGGTGTACTATAACCAACAGACGGATTCTTTCCATTAAATTGAATAACGGAAACGAAAGAGTGCCTCCCTGGTTCCGGAGATACGCCACTACTGTCGAATTAAAGGACAGGAATTTGGGCATGCGTTTCTGAATAATGTTCATGCAATGACATAAAGCAAGCCTAAAAAACATTATTCCGCGGAAGTTAAACTGATAGCTAAAAGACTGCGGAACCCAAAGACCCTGGCACTTCGAATCCGTAGGGATCAGAATATCCCAATCTGTTTGACTGGCAACCGTCATAACAGCCACACTAGGGTCCGGCAACTGCGGCGGCACTCTCTGAGTCAACCACCGAATGTTTGCCCCAGTCTGAATCTCTTGTAACACTAGATAGACAAGAGAATGTATAAATCAAGCAATTCATGGATTGCCGGAAAGTTGCCGTCGAAGAGAAGCTCCTCCGAGAACGAAGCGACTCTGAGAGAGTTCTTAACCTACTATCCACGCGTGGATGTAGCTAGGGCTGCATCACGTCTAACCAACTCCAATCAGCCACTGAAGGGCGGAGTTATACGTGAACAAACTACTGCCCTCAAAAGAAATTACATTGAGAATAATATCCCGTAAATCTTTTCTTGAAGACGTAATGATAACGCCTCAGTAAGGCGGATTACGTATAATAAAGCGTCTAAGTTAAGTCTACTATACATAATGTCGTTCCCAACATTGAAATTGGAAAAGACATAAACGGCGAAAAAGAATATATGCAGTCTTTAATCACACCGTCTAGACGCATATGAACTCTCGGTATGCCCTGCTCTGCCAAAATAAACTATTTGTAAAAATGATAAAATGGCAGAAATGAGCCACGCGGACAAGAAACTAAACTATCATGCTTAGTAGCAGACTTGTATATATATATAAATATATAGCGTCGAAAAATAAAACACATGTTGTAATGACAATATTGGACTGCGTCGGTAAGTCAGGGACAATGTCCCTGTACCGATCGAAAAATCCGAGTCCAATGACGCTATAAGTCTCTTATCCAAGATCGCAGCAATGAAGTCCGAAAAATAATCACTGGAAGAAATGCCAGAAGATATGAAAGGCATCTTCCGATACTACTAAAGGGAAAACTCGAAATCTTTCGAATCCCTTTCGCCATCCTGTCGGACCCTATAAAGCGTTCGGTCGTCCGTAGCTGATGCAACCGCGGACCGCACCGACCCAGCGCCGTCGGATAATTCCTGATTCGACCGAGAAACTGTCAATTGCTGGGATGCTGCGAAACAACTGTGCTAACTCGGATAGCACGTCCGTCCCTGAGGCCTGAGGAGAAGCGGTCTTACGATGCATTGCCGCTGGAAGCTCCGTGATCGTTACCCCGTGCATACTTCCAATATGCGAGCGAACGGAGTGAATAGGCCTCGTGTCCCTTGGCTACCGGATGGCGCGACCTATTCGCCGTGGAATCACTGAATGCCGAAACTGATCGGATACTCGAGGTCACGTAGCCAATGTGCGGTCGTGTGCCCTGCTGTGAGGATGAGGAAGCATTAAAGACAGTCTCTCGGACTGTCAATATAACGGAGCGTCCCGAGCAACGGACATATGCTCCGAATGTAAAATATCTGAACCACAACATGCGGTCCCCTATGTTGTTGGCTTCCTCCGATCCGTCCTCAATCTGCCGTCACTGGGTGAGTACTAAAGTAATTAAAGTGCTCGCATCACCCAAATCTCCTTCCTAGACCGCAACGGACGAACCCGGCAGCCGAACCATTCGATGAATGTACGCTACACCGGGTGAGCTAGCGAATGTCACTCCGTAAGCGATAGACATATTCCATGAGCACTTATTGCCGCTAACTCTTCATTAACTATGACGACAGAGGCACACTTTTGAAGACATCTCCATAACTCTTCGAACAAGAAACCAGAAATGCTTGGATAGCAAGCATAAAATAATAATATATATAGCGTCGTTCAATAATTCGAAAGTTTGTGTGACATTATTGGACTATGTCGGAACTGAGGGACGATGTCCCTGAACCGAACCAAAAATTTCTAAGTCCACCGACGCTATCAGTTTCTTATCCGGCATCGCAGCATATGTTGTTCCGAAAGGGAAAGCTTGAAATCCACCGAATCCCTTTCGGTATCCCGTCGGACCGGATGAAACTTTCGGACGTCCGTACCCGCTTCCGCGGAGCGTCCCGACCCAGCATCGTCGGATAAAAAATATGCGACAGATTCAGTTGATGCTGGGATGCTGCGATAAACTGTGCTATTAAGGAAAGCACGTCCGTTCCCGAGGCCTGTGCAGTAGTGGACTTACGATGCATTGCCGCTGGAAGCTCCGTGTACGTTGACTCCCGCACACTTCCTATGTGAACGTCCGGAGTCTGCAGGCCTCGAGTCCCCGGCTACCGACCCAGCGCTGTCGGATAATTCTCGATCCGACACCGTTTCTGTCGGCTGCTGGGATGCTGCGATAAGCTGTGCTATGTGCACAAGAATGTCCGGCGTCGAGACCTGCGGAGGCGCAGTCTATCGGTGCTTCGCCGAGGGCAGCTCCGCATCAGATGGCTCCCGCATACTTCCTATGCGAACGTCCGGAGTCCATCGGTCTCGAATCCCTGGCTGCCGGATGGTGTGACCTGGTCGCCGAAGAATCCTTGATCGGCGAAGCTGGTAATATATCGGCGGTCACGCAGCCAAGGTGCGGTCGTGTGCGCTGACGAGAAGAGGAAGCCTTAGCAGTCTCAGCGGACTGCCTATACAACGGAGCGTCCCGAGCGACGGACGTATGCTCCGCTAACGACACATTTGTACCACAACATCTGGGGCCAGATGTTGTTGAACGAGAGAGGGGCCTCTCTCGCTTGCCGTCCGGATGGACCGGAACGAGCTATGAACCGGACTAAAAGGCTTCCTCCGTTCTCCCTCCGATCCGCCGTCACTGGGTGTGCATTAAGTTAATTTTATAGTGCTCGCATCACCCCAAAATTCCTTCTAGACCGCAACGGACGAACCCGGCTGTCGAACCATTCGGTGAATGGACGCTACACCGGGCGAGCTAGCGGACGTCAAAGGCCGTCGAACCTACTAGGGTCCTCTTACGCAATTGGCGTATTACATGAGCACTTTTCCGCTAGCCCTTCATTAATTGTGACGACGGAGGCACACTGTTGGAAGACATCACAGATACATCACCCTAATCTTGATCGTCTGAAATAGAAATTGATAAAGTAGAGTGACCCTGCGGGGAAAGGACCGGAGTGTCCAAATCCCCAACAACCTACCGTGACATACGCTTCCCATATTGTCATCGAAATCATACGATACAGAACAGGAGTTAATACGAGTACACTGACCACATATAGAATGATAATAAGGTCAGAGGAAGACTTCCTCTTAAAACAATTGATCAATATCCTTTCAATGTGAAAAGAAAACAAGTCCTGGTACTCGCACTAACCCCTGGCAATCAAAATACATAATAATAATATGATCCATTAATATAGAAAAAATAATTGAAATCAAAATATTTTGAAAAAATATTTTTTCAGAACAGCCCAAGTTTCTGAAAAGTAACGTTGAGCCCCAATGGATCCCAAGCCTAAGTGTGGACAAAAATTTTAAAAATATTTTAAACAATTTATTCAACACTTACGAACAATAATAATGTATCTAGTTATGATTAAAATAACATAAAGATATTATTATTTAGAAATCCCCCCCTCACACAGAGGGCTGTTGTAAATGTAAACAATGAGTGTAAAAACACTAAAATAAGACTCCAGGCACCCAGGCCCGAAATCAGTTACCAAAAATACCCCATCTGATGCAAAACAGAGACTTCCAGGGAAGAAACTGCAGAACATCAGATGGTAGATGCAGAACACAACGCCTAACCACCCGTAGGTGAAGACGTAAACATGGGGAAAGAACAGAATTCATTCTGTTATTAAGCTAAAACTCCCAAGAAATTTTAGTAATAATAATTACAGAAACTATGCCAAAAGCATGGGAGAATAGCAAGGGGGAATTAAAGGACAGGGAGAGAGGAAAAACACTTGAAAAAACAGTGTAACTAAATAATCAGAATGACAACAAAATGGCTGCTGCCTTGAAAATAGGTAACTTAACATAATTTCATTAAAAAATTTTAAGTTACAGCCCTGATAATATTCTGTCACACATTCTTTTCCTCTCCTCCTTTTCTATCCTCCTTAGAATCACCATTTCACTAATATTTATGTGTCTGGCATCATTTAAACTGAGATTTAAAAGCACAAAGATCAGTCAGATGTTAACTGATGAAGGGCCAAACTTAGAATGATAAATGGCGCCAATTTCGGAACGTCCTTGACACTGCGCATGCGCAGTGGGGGCGAGGTGTGGAGGGCCTTTCAGGACATGTTTTCTTTAGTTTTAGATGCAAATTTTGGGGATTGGGGGGCAAAATTTGTGTTTGGCCCTATATTTTAAGAGTTAGCACCAGCTATGTCTGGGTCATTGGTACAGTATAAAAATATATTTGTTTCTGTTTTTTCCCCTGGCTGTAGAGAAACTTGTTAATCAGTATCAGTGAACTGCGAGATCAAAGTAACACTGCCAAGTTGGCAAATCACACCTCACACATCTGCACACATGAGACAATATTCATACTGCACTGCTGCTTCGTTAAACTCAATTTTATTTCATTCAACAATTCACCTCTAGAAACATTTTTTACAATTTATGGAGAGTAATGGACTTTTTGTAGTGGAATAACCAAATGCAATTGGGCAGTGGAAAAAAACATACATCTAATTATAGACAACAAAACCAACTGAATGGTGTCATGTGATCGGGTTTTCAGACCCCACTACACAATACAATTAGTAGGGTCTCAATTATCAGTTCATACAGGCAATCTACACATAATGTTCAATTTCATTTTCAGAAGTATACCGAGGGAATTTCAAAACCCTTGGTGTAATTCAACAAGTTTCAATTCACTAAATTTGGAGGTAAAAAACCCGCCGGAGCAACCATTGTTGCACTCCAATGTTTCCAGGGCCCCCAATTCAGAAATGTTAACCTCAGAAAAAAGTTTTTGGGGAACTTGAGGGTGATTTTCAGGGAAATTGGATGAATTTCAGGGAAACAAATGTGCGCAAACAATATATATAAGAACAAAAAATTTCTTGGACCATCACTGGCACAATGTTGCACCCAGTAGTTCATAGGCTAAAAATTTGCTGATGCTTATTATGCCATGTTAAATGAAAGTGTCAATGACCTGTGTGTTGTGTTTGATGAAAAGGATAATGTTCAATGTTTATGAAAGGATTATGAAATAAGACAAGAATTGTGATAATTGGGAATATGTTCATTTCTGTTCCCTGTATGCTATGTTTTTGATAAAAATAATATGAGGCGTACACTGTACTAAAGAGCTGAGGGGTGGTTTAATATGACCTCACAGTTAATGTATGTGGCTCTCACAGTTAACATATATCAACGAAAGTTACAGTGAAATTATTCCAAAACGAGTCATCCTATCAAGTTACATAGAAATCCCTTCATAAATATGGCCTGTAGAATGTGCTGAAGGTTTTTGGGCTTCGGGCCCCTGTAGCTGTCAGTTTCCCAATTGCGTCCGAAGGGGATGTTCTCATCTAGACATTATATGAAGTCAACCTACCAAGTTACAATGAAATCCCTTCATAAATATGACCTGTAGGCTGTGCTAAAGGTTTTTGGGCTTTGGGCTCTGGCAGCCATCATGGTTGAATGATCGCAACCAAAACAGGACATTCTCATGTGGGCATCATCTGGAGTGATCCAACAAAGTTACAATGAAATCCCTTCAAAAATATGACCTGTAGACTGTGCTCAAGGTTTTTGGGCTTCGGGCCCCTGAAGCCGTCACAGTTGACCAATCACGACCAAAAGGGGATGTCATCATCTAGGCATTATACGGAGTCAAACTTACAGGTTACAATGAAATCCTTCCATAAATATGATCAATAGACTATGCTAAAGGTTTTGGGGTTTTGGGCTCAGGCAGCCATCAAGGCTGAATGATCGCGACCAAAAGGGGATGTTCCCATCTAGACATTATTTGGAGTCATCCTACCAAGCTACAATGAAATCCCTTCATAATTATGACCTGTAGACTGTTCTAAATGTTTTCGGGCTTTGGACACGATTGGGCAACTGTAGGACACAATTGGGCAAATTAGCTATCACAGTTGCCCAATCGTGTCCAAAAGAAGACGTTCTCATCTAGACATTATATGAAGTCAACCTACCAAGTTACAACGAAATCCCTTCATAAATATGACCTGTAGACAGACTGTGCTAAAGGTTTTCGGGCTTCGGGCTCAGGCAGCCATCATGGTTGAATGATCGCAAGCAAAGGGGACAATCTCATCTGGGCATCATCTGGAGTGATCCTAAGAAGTTACAATGAAATCCCTTCACAAATATGACCTGTAGACAGTGCTCAAGGTTTTCAGGCTTCGGGCACCTGTAGCCATCACAGTTGACCAATCATGACCAAAAGGGGATGCCATCATCTAGGCATTATATGGAGTCAAGCTAACAGGTTACAATGAAATCCTTCTATGAATATGACCTTTTGCCTATGCTAAAGGTTTTTGGGCTCGGACACCCATCAAGGCTGAATGATCACAACCAAAATGGGATGTTATCATCTTGACATTATTTGGAGTCATCCTACCAAGTTACAATGAAATCCCTTCATAAATATGACCTGTAGACTGTGCTAAAGGTTTTCGGGCTTCGGGCCCCTCTAGCTGTCACAGTTGCCCAGTCAAGTCCAAAAGGGGACGTTCTCATCTAGACATTATATGAAGTCAACCTACCAAGTTACATTGAAATCCCTTCATAAATATGACCTGTAGATTGTGCTAAAGATTTTCAGGCTTCGAGCTAGGGCAGTCGTCGCAGTTGGCAGATCACGCACAAATGGGGAAATTCTCATCTAGACATCATAAGGAGTCATCCTACCAAGTTACAATGAAATCCCTCCATATTAAACATGACCTGTAGACTGTGCTAAAAGTTTTGGGGTTTCGGGCTTGGGCAGCCATCACGGTTGATAGATCATGCCCAAAAGGGGACATTCTCATCTAGGCATTATAGAGGCATCCAACCAAGTTACAATGAAATCCCTTCATAAATATGACCTGTAGACCAGTTGCCCGATCCCAACCAAAAGGGGACGTTCTCATCAAGACAAGACCCCAAACCTGCATATGAAATTTCGTGATGATCAAACAAGAACTGCGGGGTGTAGCCCGTGCTAAAGGAAAATGTGAACAGACTAACAGACTTCCGCACGCATGATGGCAATAGCTTATCTTGACTATGTCAAGTTAAGCTAAAAATCATTGGTTTAAATACTTCATCTCCTTCTTTTTTACCCCCATCCTTTTCTGCCACCCCTACCCACCCCCCCACCCCCCACCCCCCTTTCTCGAATGGGCAGTAGAGTGTAATTCCGTTTTTCACAATGCATACAATTCAATCCAGCTTCCTCTTATTTAGTGTTGTTTTTGGTGTGTTTTTATTTGCACCAATTTCTGTGAGGGGACTTTTTGGCCTTTGGGCATCAAGCTTTTTTCTCATCATCAATAATTCATAATTCTGTTTTGAACTGTGCAAATACCATTTGGAGCTTTCCAGGAATAGACGCCTCAACTGTGTGCCTTGTGAAGCAAAACAATCAGTGTTATTGACTATAAAAAAATACATCCGTTGTGTATTGATTTTAAGCTGTAATTTTTCAGCGTATCATGGAGGCAAGGTGAATTTCTCCAAGAAAATTGACCCATTTTAAATTGTATTCTTCTACTTTGCCAAAGTGAATCACAAATTGAGTGGATGATTGAATTAGATGTTTAACTGGTAGAGTGCTGAATTATTTTTGCCCATCAAATCTTGTACTCATGTCGTTGCCTTGTTACAATTTATGGGAGAGTGCCAGCTGGCACTCTCCTATAAATTGTAACAAGGCAAACCCTTATAGACTAAATAATGTCACTTCAAAGATAATACAAAGCACATGCACTGAATATGAGCCTTCAAGTTGTGGTACCTGCGCTTCAGAATAAAGCCCAAATATGGGCTTCCAGCACTCTACCAGTTAAACCAAATAAAGAAATATATATTCATTAAATATTTTTCATACATTTTATTCACCAGGAAACATTAATTAAGTGAAGGTGAATGTCAATAGGTGGTGTATTTAAAGCACCTATTTTCGCTTCGGCACTCAGAAATTGACCATGCAGCAAAATTGAAATGAATAAAACAGAGAAAAAAATACTTAGATATAAGTGAAATATTTATAGTTAAGGACTCTTTTATTAACCCTTTACCCAACGAATCGCCCGCATCCGCCCGAGTAATATGCAAATTCAGCAGTTGAAAAAATATTATTTTTCAAAAAATTTCAACAAAACCATATCATGTGACCCCTCGTTGCAATGAGCTCGTCGAGCTCGTTCCAACGAGGGGTCACATGATATGGTTTTGTTGAAATTTTTTGAAAAATTAAAAAAAATGATATTTAAAATAATAAATTTTGTTATCGTCTGCGTTGGGTAAAGGGTTAAATATCATTCACTTGTATGTATATTTTGTTGTTTTATTCATTATGATCAGAGCTTAGGAGGCCTATGGTTTGACACTGAATGTCTGGAAATGGAAAATTTTCAACTGTACAATATTTTTATACTGTACCAATGACCCAGACTTAGCTGGTGCTAACTCCACAAAAACCAGGGCCAAACACAAATTTTGCCCCCCAATCCCCAAAATTTGCATCCAAAACAAAAAGAAATCATGTCCTAAAGGACCTCCATAGTACGACTCTACTGCGCATGCGCAGTGACGCAGTCGTCCCGAAATTGGCGCCAAATATCATTCTCTGTTTGGCCCTTCATCAGTCAACATCTCACTGATCTTTGTGCTTGTAAATCTCAGTTTAAAGGATGCCAGACACGTAATTCTTGGAGAAAATGTGATTCTAAGGAGGATAGAAGGAGGAGAGGAAAAAAGAAGTGGCAAAAAATAATCAGGGCTGTACTTAAAATTTTTTGTTAAAATTATGTTAAGTTGCCTATTTTCGAGGCAAACGCCTCTTGTTGTCATTCTTGCTAATTGTTGCACTGCTTATTCAGTGTTTCCTCTCCCCTAACCTTCTAAAGTCCCTCCTTGCAATTCTCCCATGCTTTTGGCATATTTTTGAGAAGTTTCATTTCTAAAATTTCCCTGGGAGAGTTGCTTGGTTACAGAATGTTTTCTGTTATTTTCCCCATAGTTACGTTTTCACCCATGGGTGTATAACGTTTGTGTTCTGCATCTTCCATCTGATGTTCTGCAGATTCTCCCCTGGGAGTCTCTGTTTTGCATCAGATAGAGTGTAATTGAGGACTGATTCCGGGCCAGTTTTTTCAGTGCCTGGAGTCATGTTTTCTTCTGTGTTTACACTGTTTGTTTTCATTGGCAACAGCCTTTTTTGAGGGGGGCTGTTTGTCTTTGAGGTAGTTTATCTCATTATAAGATACATTTATATTATCCGAAAGTGTCTCATTAATTATTTTATATAATTTTAAAATTTTTGACCACACTTTGCCATCGGATCCATCGGGGCTCAACGTTACTTTTCAGCAACTTGGGCTTCTCTGAAAAAATATTTTTTCAAAATTATTTTGTTTTGCAATTGTTTTTTCATTTATTAATGGATCATGTTATTATGTATCTTTGTGTCAGGGGTTTTTGCGAGTAACTAGGACTTATTGTTGTTCCTTCACAATGAAAGGAACTTGTTCAAATTGTAATAGGAAGAAATCTTCCTCTGACTTTCATGATTATTGCATAAATTGTAGTCAGTGTTCTCGCATTAATCCCTGTACTGTATGTGAACATTGGGATGAGAAACATTGGAAACGTGTGTCACGATATGTTGTTTCTGGAGAAAGAGCGATGCCGGCTCTTTCTCCACAAGGTCACTCTACTCTCTCAGTTTCTATTTCAGAGGAACCAGAACAGGGTGATGTTTCCATGTTATCCTCTTCAAGTGTGCGTCCGTCGTCACAATTAAATACAGAGCTAGCGGCAAAAGTGCTCATGGAGATTAGACAAATGTCGTCCGCTAGCTCGCCCGGTGTAGCGTCCATTCACCGAATGGTTCGGCAGCCGGGTTCGTCCGATGCGGTCCAAGAGGAAATTTTGGGTGATGCGAGCACTATAAAAATAATAGATGCACACCCAGTGACGGCGGATAGTGAACGAGAACGGAGGAAGCCTTTTAGTCCGGTTCCTAGCTCGTCCAGGTCCAGCCGGGCCGCGAGCGAGAGAGGCCCCTCTCTCGTACAACAACATCTGGGACCAGATGTTGTGGTACAAAATGTGTCTTTAGCGGAGCATACGTCCGTCGCTCGGGACGCTCCGTTGTTTAAGCAGTCCGCAGAGACTGTTAAGGCTTCCTCTTCTCGCCGGCGCACACGACCGCACCTTGGCTGCGTGACCTCCGATATCTTGCCAGCTTCGCCGAGGAAGGATTATTCGGCGACCAGGTCACACCATCCGGCAGCCAGGGACTCGAGACCGATGGACTCCGGACGTTCGCATAGGAAAAGTATGCGGGAGCCATCCGATGCGGAGCTGCCCTCGGCAAAGCAGCGAAAGACCGCTCCTCCGCAGGTCTCGACGTCGGACATTCTAGTGCAGATAGCACAGCTTATCGCAGCATCCCAGCAGCCGACAGAAACGGTGTCGGATCGAGAATTATCCGACGGCGCTGGGTCGGTACGCTCCGCCGAAGCATCGGGGGCGGACGACCGGGAACATCGGGAGGTCCGACCGGATGGTGAAAGGGATACGGATGAATTGGAGCTATCCCTTTCGGAACAACACAAAGCTGCCGTAGACTTCATCCGGCACTTTCTTCCTCAAGTTGTTCCGTCGGGCCAGACTGCTGCGCTTCCGGACAGGAGAATTATAGCGTCATTGGACTCTGATTTTTTCGAGCGGTTCAGGGACATCGCTCCCGAGTTTCCGTCGCAGTCCAATAATGTTGCAAGAACATTTGAATTATTGAACGACGCTATTTTTAAACTTGCTTCCAGGACAGGGAAAGCAGGCTTCTTGTCCGCAAATACTCTCAACCTGCCTTTCATTAATGCAAGGAATAAATTCGACACGGCAGGTCAGGGTATACCGAGAGTTCCTCTGCGTATGGACGACGAGGCGGAAGACTTAGAGCTATCATTACCGTCGTCAGCTTCTATTCCAACCGCAGTGTTGGAAACAGCTATTGCGTCTAACAGAGCCAATTTAGATGCCTTATCTTACGCAGATCACCTTACGAAGGCGTTATCACTGCGTCTTCAAGGGGAAGAGTTTCAGGATATACAATCCTCCTTAAGACTTCTTTCAAGGGCAGTAGCTTATTCCACGTGTAACTCCGCCCTTTCAGTGGCTAATCTGGAGTTGGTTAGACGTGACGCAGCCCTGTCTACATCCACACTAGTGGATTCTAAGGTGAAGAACTCTCTTAGAGTCGCTTCGGTCTCAGGAGATCTTCTCTTTGACGGCAAGCTTTCCGCTATTTATGATAATATTAAAAAGAAAGCTAGTGATTCTCTGTTGTTTAGATCCGCTCCTAAAAGGTCGGATTCAGCAGACACGAATAAGGCGGGCACTTCTGGGTCTTATCCGCCCAAGAGAGGTTCCTATAGAGGTTCCGGTGCGTCCTCTAGCTCTTATTCGAGAGACCGTCAGGATAGCGACTCTCGTTCGGGACGTCCTTCAGGCCGGGACAATCGGTCGGACGCCCCGAGGTCGACGAGGCGAGGTGCGGGTCGTGGAAGACGTGGTTTCTCCTACCGCAGGCCTCGCAGATCCAGGAGGTGATGGCTCAAACCTCTATCACGTTCCGGTTGGCGGAAGGTTGTCGAGTTTTTCTCAAGAGTGGGCGTCGATTACGGACGACCCTTGGGTGAGAGGAGTGACTTCGGAAGGTCTAAAGATATCCTTCAAACGAAAGCCTCCATTAACTCGAAGTCCAAAGTGGACTCATCTTCCGTCAAACCCTCAGAAAAGAGACGCTCTGCTATCAGAGGTGCAGTCTCTTTTAATGAAGAACGCGGTAGAGGTCGTAGAAAACCAGGAATCGCTGGGATTCTACAGCCATCTGTTTCTGGTTCCGAAACCAGACGGCTCGTTCCGTCCAGTCATAGATTTGAGCTGGATAAACAAGCTGATCATCGCTCCGAAGTTTTATATGGAGACGATTCGATCGGTCAGAGCGAGTATTCGGGTGAACGATTATGCAACGAGCATAGATCTCAAAGATGCGTACTTTCACGTCATGGTACATCCGACATTCCGAAAGTATCTACGCTTCGCAGTCCTAGGAGTGGTGTATCAGTTCCGGGCCATGTGCTTCGGATTGAATCTAGCACCCTGGGCTTTCACTCGAGTAATGAACTCGGTAATGATTTACTTCCGAGCTCATTCGTCTGCGGTAACGTCGGCCTACCTGGACGACATTCTTCAGAGGTACGGCAACGAGTTAACGCTTCAGAACGATGTTCAGAATCTTCTTCTATTGCTCCGACGTCTCGGTTTCATAGTAAACGAGGAGAAGTCGGATCTGGTGCCGTCCAAGTCATTCACTCATCTGGGAATGAGCTTCGAGACGCACAACAATCTCGTTCGTCTGCCGTTAACCAGAGCGAAATTAGTCAGTTGTTACGCTCGCTATTGTCTAAATACAGACAAAGTCACAGCGAGAGAATTTATGAGACTGATAGGTCTGTGCGGAGCCGCTGCGGATCTCATTCCGATGGGACGGCTACGCACACGGCCTCTTCAAATTTTCTTGACTCAGAATTGGAGTGTGAAAATTCATTCGCTCGATGTAGACGTTCTCTTGTCAGATCAAGTGAAACAAGAGATTCAGACTTGGGCAAACATTCAGTGGTTAACTCAAGGAGTTCCGCTGCAGTTGCCGGATCCGAGTTTTACCATTATGACGGATGCCAGTCAAACAGGTTGGGGTGCATCATTAATCCCAACGGATTCGAGATGCCAGGGTCTTTGGGATCCGCAATTCCTGTGCAAGCACATAAACATCAAGGAAATGATGTCAATTTGGCTTGCGTTACGTCACTGGATGGACATTATTCACGATGCTCATGTCCAAATCCTATCCGACAATACGACAGTAGTGGCGTATATACGGAATCAGGGAGGCACTCATTCAGTTCCGTTGTTCAATCTAACGGAAAGAATCCTTCTGTTTGCGTTGGAACATCACGTTCTTCTTTCGGTCCGTCACATACCGGGTCGTCTGAATGTGCTAGCAGACTCCCTTTCTCGAAAGGGTCGCTTGTTGCCGTCGGAGTGGACTCTCAACAAACAAGTATTCAATCAGATTTGCTACCAATGGGAACGGCCAATGATAGACTTATTTGCGACACATCTCAACAATCAGTTGCAGACGTATGTGTCCCCGTGTCCGGATCCAAGAGCATTTGCTGTAGACGCTCTATCGATCCCTTGGGACGGAATGATAGGATATGCGTATCCTCCAGCGCCGTTAATTCAACAAGTATTGCTAAAGATAAAACAATCTCAATGCAAGATTCTGTTGGTAGCATCTCTGTCGCCACAGAGACCGTGGATAAATCTACTCAGGTGTCTGTTGTGGGACCTACCGCGGAAGCTCCCTCCACGAGAGGATCTTCTTTGGCAGGGGAAATCGCGCCAACTGCATCACAACCCGCAAGGTCTCAACCTTCACGTTTTTCCGTTGTGCGGTCCTTCTTGCATGGCAAGCACTTTACAGGACGAGCAGTGGACGCGATTTCTAACTGTAGGAGGACCTCCTCTTCGCTAAACTATGCGGCTAAGTGGAAGGTTTTCCGTCGTTGGTGTAGGGATCATTCTGTTGATATATTTGATCCCTCTATACCAGACATTGCTAACTTTCTAGTATACTTGTTTGACGAAATCAAACTGCAACCGGTTACTATAAAGGGTTATAGATCTATGTTATCTGATACCTATGCACATCATGATAGTTTACAAATTGGATCTAATGTCTCTTTATCGAAATTGGTTAGAAACTTTTCGATAAATAGACCCAGAACTCTTAGATTAATTCCTAAGTGGAATTTAGCTTGGGTTCTCCTTAAATTGAAGGAAAAGCCATTTGAACCTCTTGGGACAGTAGATTTCAAATTCTTATCTTATAAGACAGCTTTTCTCTTAGCTTTCTCTTCTGCCAGAAGAGTCAGTGAGCTTCATGCACTATCGGTGGATGATTCTCATTATCGTAGTGTTGGGAACACTATCACCTTCACTACTAACGTCGGTTTTTTAGCTAAGAATCAGGCTCCTAATAAATATCCGGAACCTATTGTTATTAAGGCTCTTCCGTCTTCAGACGGGCGTAGGCCTTTACTCTGTCCTGTTAGAGCACTACGTATCTATAAACAGAGATCTCAGTTCATCAGAAAGGGACGGAAACGTTTCTTTCTGTCTTTGATGCCTAATAGAAAGGACATTTCAGTCCATTCTATTGCTAGATGGATTCAGTTAACTATCCGTACTGCGTATGAAGATTTATCTTCTTCTCAGCAGTCTGTGCTTAAGATTTCTGCTCATGAAGTAAGAGCTCTTTCTACTTCCTGGGCTTATGCTAATAGTGTTGCTATTACAGATTTAATGAAGGCTGCTTATTGGTCTCAGCCATCCACATTTACTAATTTTTATCTCAGAAATATTGAGTCCATTTCTGGAGACCTGCATTGTTTAGGTCCGTTATCTGTTGCTCAGAATGTCGTCCACTAAACAGTTGCAACTATAGTTATGCAGGCTTTCTGTTCCGGCAGTGACTCCGTCCGGCTGCCCTCTTCGCTCTGGGCTATTTGACCCAGGGCAAGGGGAAGGGGGGGGGCGGGTGTTCCCTTAGGTCACCTGCTTTATAGTGAAAAGCAAGGGAATGCCTCCTCCAAGACAGTATTTCTGAGTCACTTCCGGGATGGTTTTAAAGTGTAATATTAATGTTTAATTTCATTCATGTCTTATTTTTAAAGTGTAGCTCGGTGTGAAGCATTTGTATATGTCAAGTGTCAAACGGGCTTTAATATACAATACTCGGACACTTTTAAATGATTATAAAGAGTCTCAATTCTCTGGACTACTTTATTTATTGGCTTGTTTTAATAATAATTAGTATAAAGGTTATACTGGATATTAATAGAGAACATGAATGTTATTGTGCTCAATTATTAAGGGTAGTGTATCTTTCTAATTTAAATATTAAATAAGAAAGATACATGTAAAGCCTAATACTCCTTTTCTCCTTAAGGGGTTATCTCTTTATTTTATAATTGAGCTTATTGGATTTTCCTCTATGTCCTAGGCCCTCCAGCCTGTTTACTATTCAGCTAAGTCTGGGTCATTGGTACAGTATAAAAATGTTAAAAAATTTATAGTAATTTATATATTTTTTTATACTTACCAATGACCCAGACGGGGATGGCCCTCCCTGAGTTGGGAACTCTTGCCTCCCCGCTGAGTACATAGCGCTGACCAGGCACTGCCAGTAAGAATGATATTTGGCGCCAATTTCGGGACGACTGCGTCACTGCGCATGCGCAGTAGAGTCGTACTATGGAGGTCCTTTAGGACATGATTTCTTTTTGTTTTGGATGCAAATTTTGGGGATTGGGGGGCAAAATTTGTGTTTGGCCCTGGTTTTTGTGGAGTTAGCACCAGCTAAGTCTGGGTCATTGGTAAGTATAAAAAAATATATAAATTACTATAAATTTTTTAACTTTCCGGGATTTATGTCTAAAACTGATTCCCTTCTGGGAACTCGGGAAGTGCACTGAATTTACGGGATTTTCCCAGGAATTCCGGGAGAGTTAACATGTCGGCCCCAATTTCTCACAATCTCAATGTCTGTAAACTCTGCCAATGGCCTGTCTTTAAGCACAAACACATGATGAGAATAACAAGAGGGTGCTGCTCTAGAAGGGATTAGCTGAACCTTGCGTCTGGTGTGGGGTTGGAAGTCAAAAACAGGTCTTTTTGGTTCTGAATGTATTCTCAACAAGATAAAGTATACCAAATGGCAGGTCAGAATGAAATTTACTGAGGTCCTTGCCCATCTGAGAGGTATCCAGCCCACCAAATTAGCCAGCTGTCACATGTGATATACTCAAAGATGGCACCCAGGTAGAATATCAATTCTGATAGTCAGATTACTTTCTTACATGATACAGTTGTTTTGTGGCAAAGCATTTCATTAGCTCCTGTGAACCTCTGTATAATCAATGGGATTGTGTAATGACCAATCAGATCATTATTACATGATGTTGGCCAGATTGTACATGTGGTTTTTCTAACATAATTTTACATGCCTGAATTCTATCGGGTAACTTAGAATACACTCAACCATCATGATATTTCGGCTGTTATGTATGTAAGGGTTTAAGATGTTGAAGTATTCAACTGAGAAATATTCAGTAATATTTCATGTTACGCAATCTATTTAAGGCCTAAAAAAATTAAAAATCTGTTTCTCAGGCCCTCCCACATGGTCCTTTTGGCTACCGCATGCTCTCTTTTTATAACCAATGTAAATTTTAAAAAAATAAAAATTAAATGGTTTTGTCTGATATTTTACCCAAGTTAAAAAAAATTGATAAATTTGTCCATTGAGCGCAAGAAGGCTTTGCAATGCTTCAGCATTGCAAAGCCTTCTTGCACTCATGTGACGAAATACACCACCACCCATGCTTTTCCGTAGATTATGATTCCTAAAACATAAACCAAGAACATGAACTTTTAATGGCAAACAAATAATTACACAAAATAAAAAATAAAATAAAAAAAACGCTCGCCCGCATGCACTTTTACAAATAATGACCCGAGAAACAGAAGATCTACTTTGTGTAGCCTAACATAAAAAGAAGATACCAGTAATAGCATCTGATCCAAAATATTGAGACACTTTCTTATGCTCATAGTATACATGTACATGGGAGAGTGGATTACTACTGAAACAAAACTGACTTAATTTTCCACTGGAATTTTTTCTGGAGCTGAAACGGTTAACCAATCAATTGATTAACCTTCAACATTTTGATTGATCAAAAAAGTAATTGATCGATTACTCATTACTTGTGAATTACTGTATAATTAACAAAAGAACAAACTTGCTCCAAAACAGGCACACATTGTCACAATGACTCAGATCAATTAGATGAGACAGAGCAAAGCAAGCAAGTTACGTGCTGACATACTTGTTCACTTACATGATCATTATACTGTATCTGTACCCAGAATTGGTTATTCTTAACCCTTTACCCAATGTGGGTAGCAGACGAAACCTGCAAACTAAATTCTTGAATTACTAAAAATTTTCAATTTTTGTCTCAAAGACATAGCTTATGACACCTCATTGGAATGAGCAACCAGCTCGTTTCAATGAGGGATCATCAGCTATGTTTTTGAGACAAAAATTGAAAACATAATAAAATTTGAATGGAGATTTATTTTTTTTTTAAGTTTTGTCTGTTAGGCTGGGTAAAGGGTTAATGCTGTAAATCAATAATGGTACGACAATTATTCAGCTACCTATTTGAGCCAGTGATTAATTGGTTAACCAAGGTTAATCCATGTGATTAATCAGTCAAGAAAATAGCCCTGGGCGGTTTCGAAATTTGCGTTTTGGTTCGGTTTCAGTTTTGTAAAAAACTTGGTTTTCAGTTTGGTTTTCCAAAACAAATTGTCAAAATCCATATTTTAGAGGGTAATATACACATAATTTTATTTATTTATTTATTGGTGTTTAAGGTCACATATTTCTGCACAATGGCTACTCATGACCATGACAGTTTTATGGGTGGAGGAAGCTGGAGTAATCGGAGAGAACCACCGGGCAACGGAGAGCAACTGTCAGCTCCCCAACATACCAACTCCACACAAGCAGGGTTAGCATTGGTTGAAGACAGGTGGGATTCAAACCGAGGACCTCTCGGCTTACACCCTGCGCCTCTACCTACTGAGCCACCACGCCTCCATACACATAAATGCGTCTGTATTTGTCATCCAAGTCATGAGACACCTACAACGTGTTGAGTTACCTGGGTTACTCAATGCTCACCACTCTTCTCATCTAATGGACATATTTCCAGCTAGTATTCAACTGATTACCAAAAAAGGCTGCTGACCGATTACAGGTTGAGCCCAAAATTGGCCGATTCTGATGCCGATTTCGATTGTAAGACTGTGTACTACTAGATAAGTTGAAGCTCAAAAGAACTACATTAAATTGAACTTATTTTAGGGGTTTACAGTCAGTTCACTACTAGATAAGTCGAGACTTGAAAGTACTACATTAAACTGAACATATTTCACAGTGCTAAACTTCATTGACTCAGGTCCAGTAAAATTACCAGCCACGCACACTTGGGTGGTAAACGTGGCTCTCGGAGCCACGTTTACCACCCAAGTGCACGCAACTTGATAATTTTTACTGCAACCAGAGTCAACAGAGTGCAACCTTCACTTTTCCAGTATGAATTGGCGTTTGCCACAAGTTTGCTCAATTGTAAGCTTTACATGTCATTTAACTTGTATATCATGTAAAAGGACATCTAGAGAGATTAAGAATATAGATTGTGATGGTTTATCAACTTTATTGAAAGGTATCATTGACATCATTTTACATTAACAATTTAACAATTACAGAAGATAGTAAGATGTGGTTAATGAATCATCACAAAAAGTGCTTGGCAACAATCGGCTGAACTGATGTCCCAGGAGCCATTGCTGTTGTCATCCAATTACCTGCAAATGGCTGATTGGAGTGGCCAATCCCGATCATTAGATGGACACTATTTCCAGCCCTGTAGCAGTAGTTGTGTGCATGCGCATGGATGGAACAAGCCACTTGTCAACGGCAGTAGTGAAAGAGTTAATTAGCTCAACTTTGGCAAAGCCAAATTTGAGCTTTTGTCATGGGCCGTCGTCCGTCTGTCCGTACATCAACAATTGGATACGGCTTGGGCTAGAGGCAGTATTTATGAACCGATCTTTACGAAACTTCTTGGGTACCTTTGTTATGACCGTGGGACGAGAACAAGTGTTTTTGGGTGCGGTCCGAAATTCAAGATGGCTGCCAGCCGCCATTTTGTACCGACGATGCAGAAATCTGTTTTTTGTACAGAACTTCCATATGAAAGCTCTGATTTGAATAATTTTTTGTTTGAATGTTTAGTACCATGGGATACATCACATATAATACAGGTCTTTTTCTTGTGCGTAAATTGTGCAAATTAGACTAATTTTGATGTTTTTTGGTGTTACTTTCAGCACTGTAAGTGCAAATGCCAATACGGCTCGGGCTAGAGGCCGTATTTATGAACCGATCTTTACGAAACTTCTTGGGTACCTTTGGTATCACCGTGGGACGAGAACGAGTGTTTTGGGGTCCGGTCCGAAATTCAAGATGGCCAATGGCAGCCATTTTGTACAAAATTAGGTGCAATCACATTTTAGCACAGAACTTCCATATGAAAGCGCTGATTTGAATAATTTTTTGTGTGAATGTTTAGTACCATGGGATACATCACATATAATACGGGTTTTTTTCTCGTGCAGAAATTATGCAAATTAGATGAACTTTGATTTTTTCATTGCGACTTACAGTAAGTACACATGTCAATACGACTCGGGCTAGAGTCTGTATTTATGAACTGATCTTCCCGAAATGTCTTGGGTACCTTTGTTATCACCTTGGGACGAGAACGAGTGTTTCTGGGTGCGGTCTAAAATTCAAGATGTCTGCCAGTGGCCATTTTGTACCAAAATTAGGTCTAATCGTTTTTTTGTACACAACTTCTATACGGCTCAGACTAGAGGCCATATTTATGAACCAATCTTTACGAAACTTCTTGGGTACCTTTGTTATCACCGTGGGATGAGAGCGAGTCTTTTTGGGTGTGGTCCGAAATTCAAGATGGCCACCAGCAGCCATTTTGTACCAAAATTAGTGCAATCAGTCTTTTGTACAGAACTTCTGTATGAAAGTTCTGATTTGAATAAATTTTTGTATGAATGTTTAGTAACATGGATACATCACATATTGTAAGGGGTTTTTTTTCGTGCAGAAATTATGCAAATTAGATGAACTTTGATTTATTCAGTGCTACTTACACAATGTAAGCTCACATGTCAATACGGCTCAGGGTAGAGGCTGTATTTATGAACCGATCTTCACAAAACTTCTTGGGTACCTTTGTTATCACCTTGGGATGAGAATGAGTATTTCTGGGTGCGGTCCAAAATTCAAGATGGCTGCCAGTGGCCATTTTGTACCGAAATTAGGTCCAATCAGTTTTTTGTCACAACTTCTATACAGCTCGTATTTATGAACTAATCTTCACAAAACTTCTTGGGTACCTTTGTTTTCACCTTGGGACAGGAACGAGTGTGTTTTGGGGTGCCTTTGTTATCACTGTGCTATGAGAACAAATATTTTGGGGTTCAGTCAGACCCACTCTGGGACTCAAAGATTCCTTTTCTAGTTTAGCATCTGACTGTCACCCACCTTTACAATACTTTACCTATACATTTGTTACAGGCAACGGTCAATATTTATGTACAGACAGTTACAATACTTTATATGTACCTTTGTTATCAGGTCATTACCTAGATGTTTGTCATTGCTGTGTCACATACTATACATGTACATGTCTTTGTCTTGAAAAGTTGAGCTACAGTGTCATTGACACTTTCATTTTTATTTTCAAGTTGAAATGATGGGGTGTTTTAATGAAAATGACAGTGAACTGCAAGTATTTTCAATTGTCATCGTGTCAGAGGCCAGTCTAGGGGTGAATTTTATGGAGAATTGATTTCTCCCTCTCTGAAAAACAGGGAGAAGTGAGAGCCCTTCAGGGAGAAGTGAAACTTCTAAAGAAAGAAATGCTGAGAAGAGAATTAAATTTAATATTTCCAAATTTGTCAATAGACCTGAAAAAACTGAAATCAAGTTAGAGGGTTACAGTGGTGGTGCCATGGGGTATCTAGGGAGCCCAGTGCCCCCCCCCCCCCCTCCCCACCCTTCCAAATCCCCTTGCTCCTCCCATCCCCAAATTTGAAAAGATTCTTTTTGATTTCCTGCCCTTAGTATAAGTGCAGTACCCTCAGTCCTGAGATCTCCCCACAAACTCTTCACAAGCATGGTCCCCCAGGATTTCAAACTATGGCTCCACCACTGGTGGGATCTGCCTTGTTCTGTCAGTGAGATTTTGGGGCCTTGTCAAGATGCATAAATTTACAAGAAAAACTACATTTTAGTAAAAATCAATATTTCCTTCTTTTTTAAGGAGTAGCTAAGCTCTCACTCTGGTTTTGGTAGAGAATGTGCAATTTTTGTGCTTATTTCGGTAATTATTACATCGCTTCAAAATAGACTGCCACAGCTTCTAAATGGTTCCTGCTTCAAATGACAATAAAAAAATGGAATAAAAGGAACATAACTCACATTTTTGGTGATTTTGATAACTATTATTGAAGTAAATTGTGATATACGAATCATTTTTATTGGTAACTCACTCCAATGTTTTCCCAATATTTCTCCTAATTTCGACTGTAGAGGTTCGTTTTTGACTTTGCTTTTGCTCAAGCATGGAAATTGGGTAAAGTGTGCAGTGCCAAGCAGAAGATATTGTCAACTTCACTTTGCCCTCTTAGATTATCCCTACGTTGATTTCATCTCAGTCAAGATAGGCGATTGACGTTTTTGAAAGGAGATGACTGCATAATGGGATTTGAAAGTTCGCAATATGGCATCTTGGGATTAGTTGTGTACACAAAATGCCCATGGGAAAACGTGTTGATTATAACAACTGCATATTGGGAATTCAGCATTGACACTTGACAGTTTATACCTGACAAATCTGCAGTACTGCACAATTATTTACATCAAGTTCAAATAGTATACAAACAATTCGTAAGAAGTTTAAAAAACTTTCAATAGTTACCTGCCATCCATTTAACAAAGTATGTTCTATTTTAATTTTACCATTTTATTGTTGACAAAAATCAGAACTACCAGTGCGCAGCATTATCTCCGATCATGTGACATTTTCAGAGAACATGCCAGAAGTCGGTTAATTAACATAATTTACCTGTCAGTTTTCCCATGTGGATTTTGAGGTTTCAAAACTAAATAAATTTTATGTTTATCTTTAATCAAATTTACTGTGCACCGTACGCAGATGATTTTGGGTCAAAGATAATTAATATTACTTTTACACCCTATATTGTCAGGTAACTTTCAATACCTATTTGGTCGAAGATGAGTGAGTCTGAGGCTGTGCCCGGTTCATTCAATTTACTTTACTTTTACACTATATATTGTCAGGTACCTTTCAATACGTATTTGGTTGAAGATGAGTGAGCCTGAGGCCGTGCCCGGTTCATTAAATTTACTTAACTGGTTGAAGGCTAGATTATTTTCGGTGGCCTGAATTTGTTATGCAAATTTATTTTATTACAAATTATTGGAGAGTGCCCTCAGGCACATTCCAACAATTTGTAATATTTACATAAACAAAATATTATTTGCATTTGACTGAATC
Organism: Pictodentalium vernedei; assembly: GCA_031216915.1. Classification (NCBI taxonomy): domain Eukaryota; kingdom Metazoa; phylum Mollusca; class Scaphopoda; order Dentaliida; family Dentaliidae; genus Pictodentalium; species Pictodentalium vernedei. The sequence continues at coordinate 129,458,443 of CM062295.1, forward strand.
TGAAACATGAGTAAGGAAAATGTTGGTTTTTGCTCTGGTACCCTCATTTTTTCTGAAAGCCCTGATAGTGGCTTCCAGCACTCAACCAGTTAATGATTCTTGAATCGCATGTGTGGGTTCTTATGTAAGACTTTTTAAGTTTTCATATTCCTTCTGGTGGTAGATATCGTTTAAGATAGAAGAAATTTGCTACACTATTTTGCAGGGTTCAAACACTTTTCAGAGAATCAAATTCCATGACTTTTCCAAAACTTTTGAAAAAAATTCCATGACCAGTTAGTTCACACCCAAACAGAAAAGCTTCGTTTTTCTGCATACTTTTTGCACACGTCACACATAATTTTTACACAAAATCAATCCCTTTTTAAACCTGGTTATGAATTCCATGGCTTTTCCAAAACTTGAACCATTCCAGACCATTTTCCAAAACCTTTCAAGGCCCTTGAATTTTTTTTCAAAATCCCAGGACTTTTCCAGGATTCCATGACCCGTATGAACCCTGATTTTGGGGGGATTTGTTGTCAATCCTCTCAAAGTAAGCATAAACGACACAGCATTTACTTTTGCCCGACATTTTAGCCTTTGGCGTGCAGAACACATGTGATTAAGAGGTCATAAACTTACCAATTCTGGGAAATTTGCCGAAACCGAAAGTCGTGTTTTTTTGTTAAGGTGGCGGTTCAGTTTTGAAAAAAAAAAATGAACTGAAAAACCACTCAGCCCAACAAGAAAACCCTTTAACCATTTCAGCACTAATTTTTTCATTTGCCAAATGTGTTTTGGCCATGGTCACCCATTCCATTCCTTGTGCCTAGGGAGAGGCGTTACACTCACCTGAATTTCAATTTGTTTGTCTAGTAATTGTTGGTGCTTTAAAGTGTCTAGCTCCTGTCTCAAGCTAAATTCTTTTTCTTTCAGCCTCTCTGTATTCTCCCACAATGCATGCAGCTGTTCCTGGAAATAGAAAAATATTTATTATAACTCAAAGTTCAAAATGAGGGATCTGACCCTTTACCCATGGCAAGTTTACAAAATTACCCCAAGCAATTTCATTAAAATAAAAATTTGGCGATTGCGGAAATTCTTCTTTTGAACTACAACTATCAAATTAGGCCCCACAAGGTAGATCTTCTGTTTCTCAGGACATTTTTTGTAAAAATTGCATGTGGGCGGCAGTTTTTTTATTTTTGTCATTATTTCTTTGCCATCAAAAGTTCATCATAGCGTTGGTTTGTTTTATATTTTAGGCCTCATGATTAATGGAATACCATTGGTGGTGATGTATTTCGTCCATTGAGTGCAAGAAGGCTTTTCAATGTTAAAGCATTGCAAAGCCTTCTTGCACTCAAGGGACAAATTTATTAACTTGGTTAAAATATAAGAGATAAACCATTTAATTTTTATTGTTTTAAATATGAAATGGTTATAAAAAGAGGGCATGCGACAGACAAAGGACCATGTGGCAAGGCCCGAGAAACAGATTTTTAACTTCTAAGGCCTTAAGGCTTATTAAAAATAGCCTTGATTCTCAAGAAAAATAATTGATAATTTCTGAGATTCTTTCTGAAGTACCATTTTCTGTTTATGTTTGTACAAATTAGATTTAAGGCAAATCAAGAAAAAACAAGAGTTATTATTTTTAACACACCCCTTTTGAGAATTTCCTGAGGAAGCCAAAGACAATGGTAACAAAGAGCTGACTTGAGAAAACCCTTAAACAAACCTTTTGTTTGAGGTAATTGTTTCTGAAGAAGTTTTTAAAATGAGGTCAAAATAATATTCACATGGTTTGTTACAGAACTGCTGCAAGATTATCTCTTATTCCGCAAAGTAATTTTAATATATTTTTCATCAAATTTTGTCATGACTACTTCACAGATTAGACTTTATGAAACATTCATGAACATTTGACAAGAGAGATCATTGGGCAAATCATCTTGACAATTTACTAGTAAAAATTTGGTTAAATATCCTTAAATTTTACTTATTTAAATGGCAAGAGATTTCCTGCCCTGGGCAATAATATCCACCAGCAGCATGCAAGAAGTTAAATATTTACAGATACTACCTGTAAATGTAAAATAGACTCACTTATTTAGCTGAAGACAGCAATGAAGCTGACAATTCCTTTTTAGAATATAGGCTTGAAAGAGTTCAAATGTTCTCTCTATTTATTCTTAACCCTTTACCTACCGTAATAGTCATATCAGGTCAGCACTATTCACAAAAATCGCATTTCAAATCTTTTATTATTTTTCAATTTTTGCATTCAAAACATGGTTTATGACCCTATTCGAACAACTTTAGCTCAATACAATGAAGAGTCATAAGCAATTTTATATAAACAATAAAAGGTCGCTCAGCCACACATCCCCCAAAATTTTTGTTTTTATTTTTCGAAGTTGAAAAAGTGACATAATAACTCTGGCAAAAAATGTCGGACCAAACCCTGATTTGAACTTGACATGTATGTTATGTTGATACACCTACACAATAACTTTTAATTGATTCGGTCAATTACAGCTTAAGTTATTGGTTGGAAACTAAAAAAAAGTTAAAAAATTTATAGCAATTTATATATTTTTTATACTTACCAATGACCCAGACTTAGCTGGTGCTAACTCTTAAAAATATAGGGCCAAACACAAATTTTGCCCCCCAATCCCCAAAATTTGCATCTAAAACCAAAGAAAACATGTCCTGAATGGCCCTCCACACTTCACCTCTACTGCGCATGCGCAGTGTCAAGGACGTCCCGAAATTGGCGCCATTAATCATTCTTGTAACCAGTGCCTGGTAAGCGCTATGTACTCAGCGGGGAGGTATGAGTTCCCAACTCCTGGGAGGGCCATCCCCGTCTGGGTCATTGGTAAGTATAAAAAATATATAAATTACTATAAATTTTTTAACATTTTTATACTGTACCAATGACCCAGACTTAGCTGAATAGTAAAAAGGTTGGAGGGCCTAGGACATAGAGCAAGTTGAAATACGCTCAATTACATAAAATAGAGTCATCCCCTCTAGGGGAAAAGGAGTATTAGGCCTTACATGTATCTTTCTTATTTATGATAAATTAGAAAGACACAACACCTTCCAAAACTGAGCATCATAACATCCATGTACTCTATTAATATCCAGTATAATCCTTATACCAATAATTTTTAAAGTAAGCCAATAAATAAAGTCTAGAGAATAGAGACTCTTTATACTCCTTAAAAGTGTCTGAGGATTGTATAATAACGCCCGTTTGACACGTGATATATTCAAAAGCTATACTTCAAAAACTATGACCTGAATGAATTTTTAAAACATAAACTTCTCACTTAAAAGCCATCCCAGTAACAGCTCAGAATTACTAACTCCGGAGGAGGTATCCCCTTGTTTTCATAATAAAACAGGTGACCCAAGGGAACACCCCCCCCCCCCCCCACCTTTTTCTTGCCCTGGGTCAAATAGCCCAGAGCGAAGAGGGCAGCAGGACGGTGTCACTGCCGGAACAGAAAGCCTACCTAGCTATAGTAGCAACTGTTAAGTGAATGACATTCTGAGCAGTAGATAATAGACCTAACAATGGAGGCCTCCAAAAATGGACTCAATATTCTGAGATAAAAATTCATGAATGTGGATGGCTGAGCGCAATGAGCAGCCTTCAAAAATCTATAATAGCGACACTATTAGTGTAAGCCCAAGAAGTAGAAAGAGCTCTTACTTCATGAGCCGAAATCTCAAGCACAAACTGCTGAGTCAATGATATACCATAAGCAGTACCGATAGTTAATTGAATCCATTAGCAATAGAATGGAGCGTAATGTCCTTCTATTAGGCATCAAAGACAGAAGAAGCTTACGTCCGTACTAATAAACTGATATCTGTTTATAAATACGTAAACTCTAACCGGACAGAGTAAAGGCCTATGCCCGTACGAAGACGGAAGGACCTTAATAACAATAGGTTCCGGATATTATTAGGAGCCTGACTCTTAACCAAAAATCCAACCTAAGTAGTAAAGGAAGTAGTGTTTCCGTCACTACAAAAGTGAGAATCATCCACCGATAGTGCATGAAGCTCACTGACTCCTCAGTAAAAGAGAAGACTAACAGAATTACTGTCTTAAAAGGTCAGAATTTGAAAACTACTGTTTCCAGAGGCTCAAATGATTACTTAGCTAAATAAGAACCGAAGCTAAATTCCGTATAGGAATTTTATCTAATGATTCTAGGTCTATTTATCGAAAAGTTTCTAACTGACTTAGATAAAGAGACATAAGACTCAATTGTAAACTATCATAGAGTGCATAGGTATGAGATAACATAGACCTATAACGTTAATAGTAACAGGCTGCAGTAGATCTTGTCAAACAAGTATACTAGAAAGTTGCAATGTCTAGTATGAAGGGATCAAAAATATCAACATAATGATCCCTACACCAACAACGGAAGAGCCTCCACTTTAGCCGCATAGTATAGAGAAGAAGAGGTTCTCCTACAGTAAGAAATCACGTCCAAAGCTCGTCCTGTACAATGCTTGCCATGCGAGAAGGACCACACAACGGAATACGAGAAGGTTGAGACCTTGCGGGTTGTGATGAAGTTGACACGATTTCCCCAGCGAAAGAAGATCCTCTCATGGAGGAAGTTTTCGCGGTAAGTCCCACAGTAGTCACCTGAGTAAATTTACCCATGGTCTCTTTGAAGACAGAGATGCTATTAACAGAATTGTATTATGGATGTTTATCTTAGCAATACTTGCTGAATCAACAGCGCTGGAGGATACGCATATCCTATCATTGCGCCCTATTAGATCTATAGAGCGTTAACAACATAAGCTCAGGGATCCGGACATGCAAACACATACGTCTGCAAATGAATAGTGAGTTGTGTCGCAAATAAATTATCATTGGGCGTTCCCATTGATAGCAAATCTGATTCAATACTTGTTTGTTGTGAGTCCATTCTGACAGCAACAAGCGACCCTTACGTGAAAGGGAGACTGCTAATACAATCAGACGACCCGGAATATGACGGACCGACGCAGAACATGGTGTACTATAACAAACAGAAGGATTCTTTCCATTAAATTGAATAACGGAATCGAATGAGTGCCTCCCTGGTTCCGGAGATACGCAACTACTGTCGTATTATCGGACAGGATTTGGACATGCGTTTCTGAATAATGTTCAGCCAATGACATAGTGCAAGCCTAAAGAACATTATTTCCTGGAAGATAAGTGCTTGCCTAGAAACTGCGGAACCCAAAGACCCTGGCACTTCGAATCCGTTGGGATCAATATTGTACCCCAACCTGTTTGACTGGCATCCGTCATAATCATAAAACTCGGATCCGGCAACTGCAGTGGCACTCTCTGAGTCAACCACCGAATGTTGCCCCAGTCTGAATCACTTGCTACACTTGATAGACAAGAGAACGTGTATATCGAGCAATTCAAAGATTGCTGAAGAGTTGCCGTCGAAGAGAAGCTTCTCCGAGACCGAAGAGACTCTGAGAGAGTTCTTTACCTTACTATCCACGCGCGTGGATGTAACTAGGGCTGCGTCACGTCTAACCAACTCCAGATTGCCACTGAAGGGTGGAGTTATACGTGGAAAAACTACTGCCCTTGAAAGAAATCACATTGAGGATCATATCCTGGAATTCTTTCTCTTGAAGACGTAATGATAACGCCTCAGTAAGGTGGTCTACGTATGATAAAGCATCTAAGTTAAGTCTATTAGACATCATTGTCGTTTCCAACATCGTGGTTGGAATTGACATAGATGGCGAAAAAGATAATTCCCAGTCTTCAACCCCGCCGTCTAGACGCATATGAACTCTCGGTATGCCCTGTTCTGCCAAAATAAATTATTTCCTAGAATTGATAAAAGGCAGAAGAGCATTGCGGACAAGAAACTAGACTATCATGCTTGGTAGCAAGCTTATATAATTCGAATGTTCTAATGACATTATTGGACTGTGTCGGTAAGTCAGGGACAATGTCCCTGAACCGATCCCAAACTCCGTGTCCAATGACGCTATTAGTCTCTTATCCAGCATCGCAGCAATGTAGTCTGACGGAACAACCTGTGGAAGATAATGCCGGAAGAAATGTATGGCAGCTTCCGTTGTTCCGAAAGGGAAAGCTCGAAATCGTCCGAATCCCTTTCGCCATCCCGTCGGACCCTATAAAGTGTTCGGTCGTCCGAACCTGATGCAACAGCGGAGCGCACCGACCCAGCACCGTCGGATAATTCCTGATCCGACCGAGAATCTGTTGATTGCTGGGATGCTGCGATAAACTGTGCTAACTTGGATAGCACGTCCGTCACTGAGGCATGTGGAGAAGCGGTCTTACGATGCATTGCCGCTGGAAGCTCCGTGTTCGTTACCCCGTGCATACTTCTATTATGCGAACGAACGGAGTGTATAGGCCTCATGTCCCTTGGCTACTGGATGGCGTGACCTGTTCGCCGTGGAATCACTGAATGACGAAGCTGGCCGGATACTCGAGGTCACGTAGCCAATGTGCGGTCGTGTGCGCTGCTGTGAGGATGAGGAAGCATTATCGACAGTCTCTCGGACTGTCAATATAACGGAGCGTCCCAAGCGGCGGACATATGCTCCGAATGCGAAATGTCTGTACCACAACATCCGGTCCCATATGTTGTTGTACGAGAGAGGGACCTCTCTCGCTCGCAGCCCGAACGGACCTGGACGAGCCAGGAACTGGACTAACAGGCTTCTCCGATCTGTCCTCTAATCCGTCGTCACTGGGTGTGTACTAAAGTTTATTATAGTGCTCGCATCACCCAAATCTCCTTCCTAGACCGCAACGGACGAACCTGGCTGCCGAACCATTCGATGAATGGACGCTACACCGGGTGAGCTAGCGAATGTCAACTCCGTCGAGCCCACTAGGGACCTCTTAGGCGATTGACATATACCATGAGCACTTATTGCCGCTAGCTCTTCATTAACTATGACGTCAGAGGCACACTTTTGAAAGACATCTCCGTAACTTTGCGAACAAGAAACCAGACATGCTTGTTAATAGCAAGCAAATAAAAATATATATAGCGTCGTTCAATAATTCGAAAGTTGTGTGACATTATTGGACTATGTCGGAACTGAGGGAAGATGTCCCTGAACCGAACCAAAAATTTCTGTGTCCACAGACGCTATCAGTTTCTTATCCGGCATCGCAGCATTCTGGTCCGACGAAAGAACCTCTAGAAGATAAAGTCAGATGACATAAACAACAGCTTATGTTGTTCCGAAAGGGAAAGCTCGAAATCCTCCGAATCCCTTTCGGCATCCCGTCGGACCGGATGAAATTTTCGGACATCCGTACCTGCTTCCGCAGAACGTCCCGACCCAGCGTCGTCGGATAATACATGATGCGACAGATTCTGTCGTTGCTGGGATGCTGCGATAAGCTGTGCTATTTGGGATAGCACGCCCGTCACCGAGGCCTGTGCAGTAGCGGTCTTACGATGCATTGCCGCCGGAAGCTCCGTGTACGTTGACTCCCGCACACTTTCTTATGCGAACATCCGGAGTCTGCAGGCCTCATGTCCCTGGCTACCGGATGGTGTGACCTGGTCGCCGATGATTCTCTGAATGGCGAAGCTGACTGGATATCCGAGGTCACGTAGCCAAGAGCGGTCGTGTGCGCTACCATGAGAATGAGGAAGCCTTATTGACAGTCTCTCCGGACTGACTACATATCGGAGCGTCCCGAGCGGCGGACGTATGCTCCGAATGCGAAACATTTTGTACCACAACATCTGGGGCCAGATGTTGCTGTACGAGAGAGGGGCCTCTCTCGCTCGCAGTCCGGATGGACCTGGACGAGCTAGGAACCGGACTAAAAGGCTTCCTCCGTTTTCCCTCTAATCCGCCATCACTGGGTGTGTATTTGGTTGATTTATAGTGCTCGCATCACCCCAAAACTCCTTCTAGACCGCAACGGACAAACCCGGCTGCCGAACCATTCGATGAATGGACGCTACACCGGGCGAGCTAGCGGACGTCAAAGGTCGTCGAACCTACAAGGGTCCTCTTAGGCAATTGGCGTATTTACATGAGCACTTTTCTGCTAGCCCTTCATTAATTGTGACGACGGAGGCACACTGTTGGAAGACATCACGGATACATCACCCTATTCTTGCTCGTCTGAAATAGAGATTGATAAAGTAGAGTGACCCTGCGGGGAAAGGACCGGAATGGCCAATTCCCCACTAACATAACGTGACATGCGCTTCCCATGTTGTCATCGAAATTAACACATACAGAACAGGAGTTAGTGCGAGTACACTGACTACATATACAATGATTATGAAAGTCAGAGGAAGATTTCCTCTTATTACAATTGAACAATATCCTTTCATTGTGAAAAGAAAACAAAGTCCTAGTACTCGCACCAACCCCTGACAATCAAAATACATAATAATATGATCCATTAATATAGAAAAAATAATTGCAATCAAAAAATTTTGAAAAAATATTTTTTCAGAACAGCCCAAGTTTCTGAAAAGTAACGTTGAGCCCCAATGGATCCCAAGCCTAAGTGTGGACAAAAATTCTAAAACTATTTTAAACAATTTATGCAACACTTACGAACAATAATAATGTATCTAGTTATGATTAAATTAACATCCAGATATTATTTTCAAGAAATCCCCCCTCACACAGAGGGCTGTTGTAAATGTAAACAATAAGTGTAAAAACACTAGAACAAGACTCCAGGCACCCTGGCCCGAAATCAGTTACCAATAATACACTATCTGATGCAAAACAGAGACTTCCAGGGAAGAAACTGCAGAACATCAGATGGTAGATGCAGAACACTACGTCTAACCACTCATAGGTGAAGACGTAAACATGGGGAAAAGAACAGAATTCATTCTGTTATCCAGCTAAAACTCCCAAGAAATTTTAGTAATAAAATTACAGAAAATATGCCAAAAGCATGGGAGAATAGCAAGAGGGGACTTAAAGGAAAGGGAGAGAGGAAAACACTGAACAAGCAGTGTAATTTGATAACAAGAATGACCACAACAGGCTGTTGCCTCGAAAATAGGTAACTTAACATAATTTCATTAAAAAATTTTAAGTTACAGCCCTGATAAATTTCTGTCACTCATTTTTCCTCTCCTCCTTCTATATCCTCCTTAGAATCACCATTTCTCTAATATTTATGTGTCTGGCATCATTTAAACTGAGATTTACAAGCACAAAGATCAGTCAGATGTTAACTGATGAAGGGCCAAACATAGAATGATTAATGGCGCCAATTTCGGGACGTCCTTGACACTGCACATGCGCAGTAGAGGTGAAGTGTGGAGGGCCATTCAGGACATGTTTTCTTTGGTTTTAGATGCAAATTTTGGGGATTGGGGGCAAAATTTGTGTTTGGCCCTATATTTTTAAGAGTTAGCACCAGCTAAGTCTGGGTCATTGGTACAGTATAAAAATATAGAGTTTTCAAAGTCAAAAAAGGGGTATAACTCTTGCAAACATTGTTGGACCGCACCCCAATTCGAACTTAACCTGTATTTTGTGTTGATACACCTACACACCATATTTCATTTCATTTGGTCAACTATAACTAAAGTTATCAACAGAAAACCAAAGTGGGACAGATGGTTGGACAGAGGGACAGATGCACAGGAGTACATACACTGGCTATTTCAATAGTCCCTCCACTTTTTTGGGGGGGGGTGACAAAAGGAATATTTTTAATAGTTACCCAAGAGATAGAATGCAAGCATCATCGTCTACTTGTGCAAGGCAAAGGGTTAACAATACACATGGACATTTGATATAATTGCATTCAAAATCTTTCTACTTCAAATTTCAACTGTATATTTCAACTTACATTTGCCTGTTTCTCTTGCTCTCGTATGCATTTTCTTACTTTTGATTCAAGAAAAATGAACTGCAAGTTTCTTGCATGTAGAAAATCCAACTGCTCTTGTGTAAGTGGTTGCTGAGAAGGCTGCAAGATAAAACATACAAATGAACTTACAAAGATCATTATGAAATTGACAAGTCATGGATTCAATGTTATAGAAATTTATACTTAATACATTTTTCCAAAGTAATCAGTCATACTGATTCCAAATTAACTGTTAAAATTGTTTTTCTCCAAGAGTAAGGTTTGAGTACTGGAGTAATTGTGTTCTTTAGTGCTATCTGAAGTAAAAACTCTTGTTGGTTAAGCTCACACAACTATTTTTTAAATCCGCCCATTTGACAAAATATTTTAGAGTATACAAACATTAGTTATCTAATACATGATTATTATTATTATTATTATTATTATTAATATTATTATTATTATTATATATATATATATATATAACTTCGTCAAATTGCCGTCATGCTCGGAAGTTTACTTCCTTCTAAGCGGCTTTCATTTTTGACTAATTGTTATTCTGTTACGTTAAGTGCCGTACCAATGTGTATCGCGTCATGGGAACGTAAACTTTAGCGTCACACAGATCCTAATTGTTGAATGGGAATTATAAAATTGATTGAGATACGCGTACGTCTTACATATCGATTTATTATTTAGCAAGTGGCCGCCTAGCTCCTAATCACAAACAAGTAAAGATATGTTCCGCATTACATGTTGTTCACTGTTTTTAATTGTAAATTATGGACAGATCTTCATTAGGTGGTAACAAGTGGAGATATATTCCGTGTTTTATGCGCAAATTTTGTTTTCAGCCTTAGAATTAGGAGCATTCAATCATTTATCTCAGCCTTGCCCTGGTAACAGAGGCAGAAGCGAGTTTGCATGCAATATTCACACATTCAACCATTCCTTGACCCGAATTGTTCAAACGCGTTGTTCTCCATATTCAAGTGTATTGCTTGTACAATCCCCGTATCATATCTCCCTTGGGTGGCAAAGGTATGTTCCCCGTTTCATGTTATTCCCTGTATACAAAACATTTACACACCCTGGAAAGATCGGGCGGGGGGGGGGGGGGGGGGTTATTACTATGCAAGGACGGTATAAAAAGATTCTATTTTTCATCAACGGTATTGATGTCTGATTGACGCGGGTTGGGTACTGGGGCGGAGATATGGAGGCGCGCTTTTAAATGATTGAATGATTCGGGCTAAGGAGTGGTTGGATGTGAGAATACAGTATACAAACTTACTTGCCTCTGCCTCTGTTACCAGGGCGAGGTTTTAGAAATAGTGTCTAATTCATATTTGCTTTTTACGTAATAACGCGGAACATATCTTTACTTGTTGCCACCCAAGGAAGATATTATACGGTATTTTTTGCATAATTACACTTGAATACAAAAAGCAAAGTGAAGCGCGGAACATATCTTTACTTGTTGCCACCCAAGGAAGATATGATACGGTTATTTTGCGCGTAATAGACTCGTATACGGGGAATAACATGAAACGGGGAACATACCTTTGCCACCCAAGGGAGATATGATACGGGGATTGTACAAGCAATACACTTGAATATGGAGAACAACGCGTTTGAACAATTCGGGTCAAGGAATGGTTGAATGTGTGAATATTGCATGCGAACTCGCTTTTGCCTCTGTTACCAGGGCGAGGCTGAGATAAATGATTGAATGCTCCTAATTCTAAGGCTGAAAACAAAATTTGCGCATAAAACGCGGAATATATCTCCACTTGTTACCACCTAATGAAGATCTGTCCATAATTTACAATTAAAAACAGTGAACAACGTGTAATGCGGAACATATCTTTACTTGTTGCCACCCAAGGAAGATATGTATCAGCGATTTTATAGACGGGTTTGTGATTAGGAGCTAGGCGGCCACTTGATAAATAATAAATCGATATGTAAGATGTACGCGTATCTCAATCAATTTTATAATTCCCATTCAACAATTAGGATCTGTGTGACGCTAAAGTTTACGTTCCCATGACGCGATACACATTGGTACGGCACTTAACGTAACGGAATAACAATTAGTCAAAAATGAAAGCCGCTTAGAAGGAAGTAAACTTCCGAGCATGACGGCAATTTGACGAAGTTATATAAAATATTTGATGAAGTGTATATATATATATATATATATATATATATATATATATATATATATAGTGGAGCACACTTAATTGGGTACCTGTTAATTGAAAATAACTTCCAAACATAAAACCATTTACAATACATATTCTGTACAAATTTGACCTGTTAATTACACATTGGTTATAAAGCAAACTTTGTTAATTTTATGAATCTCATTTTTATTTGACCAATTTGGACTCAGTACATGCAATACAAGAATTAACCTGTTAATCTTGTCTGACAGACCTCCAGGAGCTCTGTCAAACAAAATGTAATAGATCAAGACGTGCAATACAAAGCAAATGCCCATGACCAGCCAAACATTTTATAAGTCGAAAGAGTGAAAAAGGGCTATAACGCTGGAAAAAAATTGTGGAAGAAACTCACACTACACAGATATCATTCCCGCATGATGCTCTATCACAAAATCAAATATCATTCTAATTGGAGTATCAGTGGCTGAGATCCAAGGGAAACTGTTGGTACGAACAGGCGGATGGACAAACAGATTCACGAACAGATGGCTGAGTGGAGGTCTCCTCCAGATATCCTTTCGACTTTTAAAGTCAGGGGCATAATAAATGCTCATTTTATCTCTAGAATACAGAAAAAGAGACAAATTCCTCATTAACTGAATACTCCTGTTAATCGAATAATTCTCAGTGGCAAAGTGGCTATTCAATTAACCCTTTACCCAACGCAGACGATATCAAAATTTATTATTTTAAATTTCATTTTTTCAAAAAATTTCAACAAAACCATATCATGTGACCCCTCGTTGGAACGAGCTCGATGAGCTCGTTCCAACAAGGGGTCACATGATATGGTTTTGTTGAAATTTTTTGAAAAAATAATATTTTTTCATCTGCTGAATTTACAGATTACGCGGGCGGATGCGGCCGATTCGTTAGGTAAAGGGTTAAGGTCACAATATTTTTTCTTTTAATTTCTGCTGCCCAAAAAGCTTCATAAGCTTGTTCCAATAATCATTGTAATCCTTGATGTTGCAAGGTTTTCATTTTTAAGATTCGGTTTCAGTTCAGTTTCAGGAAAACACAAAGATTCAGTTTGGTTTTTCTAAGAACAGATTGTAAATACTACTGTATTTACTCTATGTATTGGGACAGCCAAAAATAATTATTTTCACACGTGTCCCAATTCTTAGAAAATGGGGAAAGAACACAGCCTGATCTTGATTTGATGCTGAATAAAGTTGTGTGTGATTCGTTTTCCATCACTATATACGAAAATCGCCGTCCAATTTTTTTTATATTTTCATTTTTTGCTTCCAAAACATAGCTTATGATCCCACATTAGAACGAGCGCAAATGCGCTTGTTCCAATGAGGGATCATAAGTAATGTTTTGGAAGCAAAAAATGAAAATTTTTAGTTACTCAAGAATTTTTTTTATGAGTGTCGTCTGCTACTAGTGACGGGTCAACTGGAAACAAATCTCCTGAATGTCCCAAACTTTGGAGAATAAACAAAATATAGTTTTCTGGAAAAAAATGTGTGTCCCAAATCATAGAGTGTCCCAATACATAGAGTAAATATGGTTCATCAGGCTCCTCAACTTGGAAAAAGTCTGCAGTTGTTTGTATGACACCACTCACTACAAAAAGTCCTATCTGCAAGTATTTCCATTAGGTTCAGCCTAACTTCCTTTGATCATTCTTAGAGGTTCTATGCATCACAGGCTATGCCTATTCAGTCAGAAAAGAAAACATAAATCCAGTGGATGAGCCAATAAAGGAGAAAAGCTGACAATGATGATATATTCTCCACCTTGCAGGATAGACAAGGTGACGAGCAGGGCTCAAAACAACAGGTGTCGCTTTTGGCTATGCAAAACTTGCAAAAAGCTACACAATGTTCAATTATGTATAGCATTTTGCGATACAAGATAATCAACTGCAGCCTATTAGGCTGCAGTTGATTATCTTGTATCGCAAAATGTAAATGAAAATTTGCAAACAAATTTGAAAACTAGTTCACTGATGCTTTACTTCTGATTTTGGAACATTCCAGGCATAACTCAGATTAACTCTCCATCAAGCATCATTTGCAACTTCATATGTAAGATGAATTCTATTGGTTTAAATTCTTCCTGTTTTTACAACATTTTGCATAAAATGTACATTAAAAATAACTTCAAGCCCATCAAATTAAAAATTCCAACTTCCATTTTGAGAACTCTATTGACCAACCAAGATGCTATTTGAAAATATCCAAGTCCATGCAACCCTTAAAGGCAGTTCAGTTAAAAAAAAACATAGTAAATGTTTCATGTGCTGCAGATCATTTGGAAATGCCCAGAAATGGATGGAAACTATTCTATCTACTTAGAATAATTCAATACAAAACAGCATAACATAACTCTGGTATACAAAAATAGCTATGTAATTTTTACAAAATGCTATTCATTTTTTTGGAAATTTGTAGCATTTTGCTATGCAAAGAAAAAAAGTTATCTTGAGCACTGGTGACGAGAGTCCAGTTCCCTATCAGTAAGATAGTTTGATCAGTTTATGCACAAACACAGTAAAACTGTTCAGCTGGTTTTTGCTTTGTCTTGCAGTTTGGGTTTTTACGGTTTTGTCACTAACGGAACCAAACCAGAAAACGATAAAAATGCTCAGACCTAGTAATCCTTGACCTAATGTAATTGTCATATAAAGCCAGTGTCATTAACCAAATTTGCCATTCAAATTTTAAAATTTTATTGTAATTTTTGGGGGTTTCAGAGTACAGCTTTTCACTCCTCATTGGAAGCAGCTCATTTTTAGCTATTCAAGAAAGTATTTTTTGCAAGCCAACCCTCAAGTCATGTTAACTGAAGAGTTAACCCTTTATCCAACGTAATGGCAAAAACTGGCCTGTGCTATTCATGAAATCACCGTTCAATTATCATTATCTTGTTCATTTTTTGTCTCAAAAAACATAGCTTATGACCCTTCAATGGAATGAGCTCGTTGAGCTCATTCCATTGAGGGGGTCCTAAGCTATGTTTCAATGCAAAAAATGAAACTAGAGTTTGCAATTGCCACGGTAGCCCTCACCATAGTGGCAATCAGTAACTCGGTGCACTATTTGTTATTGCATAACAGAAAGCATGCTCCAGCACAGTACAGGGACACAGGAGGTTTGTTATAAATCACTGTAGTATTATTTGTACATGTAAATATTCTGTGCTTGTAAGACACATATGATGCCCTCGCATGTTCTACCATATACATTCTGCTTGAAAACTGTAAGAGCAAGGATAGCCCACGTACCATACAGGTGAAATTCCACGAATTCTCAGAGCTGTGTAATTTTGGAGATATGGGCATTTGATATTTTTTTTATTTTTAGCTCCTGTGGTTCCCACTGGGCACTTTGAAAAAATGTTTTGGCATAAATGAAGTACTTATGACCCATTAATACTTCATATCAAATTTGGTTCAAATTGGCCTCTCGGTTTAGAAAATAGAAATTTTGGGCAGGGCAAAAATTCTTGTCCCTCCCGTAACGACAAATATTGCCCCTCAAACTTCTCTTAAACCAACTTGAGTTTACACCTCAAATGGAAGCTGTAAACCAAATATCAAGTCTCTGCTACAGCTGGTTCATGAGAAGAAGATTTTTTTTAAAAATTGAGGCATTTTGGCCCCACCTTCTGCTCAATATGAGCAGAAACCCAATTTGAAGAAAAACACAAATGCCTCTATATAACCACTACTCCTGTGAAATTTCATTAAAATGTGGCCAGAGGTTTGGGAGAAAAAGACCCAAACACCACCTTCACGATGGATGACAGACGACAGACGACGGACAAAATGTGATCAGAATAGCTCACCCTGACTTTCAGTCAGGTGAGCTAAAAAGTCCTAGCTTGAAAAGTGTGAGAGGCGTTAGCTGGACAAACAATGTCCCCTAGATGCAGACGGATGGATGGATGGAAGGATGGATGGACAGAGACAAAATGCACTCACAGGAGGAAAACAATATGCCCCCCCCCCCCCCCCCACCCAAACTATTTGTCGCAGGGGCATAAAAATTTAGTTATCCAAGAATTTTATTTGCAAGTGTCATCTTCCTTTCGTGTTAGGTAAAGGGTTAAGCCATGTTCAGGAGCAAATTGAAAACATGGATAATTGATAATGATCTCTTTACTACCTTTTTTGGTACCACAAAAGATGGATCATGTATACTGGAAACATTTGAGAGCATTGACTGTGAAAATAAATCAGATGCAGGAACAACTGTACCCTTTGTACATGATTTTGTCTTCTTTGCTGATCGAGGTCTGTTATTCATATTATGACCTACAAATAGAACATATTTCAAAATCACTTAGGGATTAACCAGTAGTCTTCCCTCCAATGAATAAAATAATGACACAAACTCTCATCTCTATGGAAATAGTAAGCTAGAGTCTTTACTTTAATATATATACTATTAAAGTACATTTTTCTCTTATATTATCTAGGCCCATCTCTCTAAGCTTAATAAAATAGAAGCCATCATAATGAATTGAAAAGCTAAGATCATTGCCGATGATGTAGCAATTCAAGAAAATACAGATATCAAACACTCTTTGCCTTAACCCTTTATCTAACAAATCAGCCACATATGTTATTTACAATTAAGCATTTTTTTTTTAAACCATATCATGTAACCCCTCAATGAGAGGTCACATGACATGGGTCTGTTGATTTTTATTTTAAATTAAAAAAAACATAATTAAATTAAAAGTTTTCATATCCTATGTGATGGGTAAAGGTTAAACAACACTTAAAACCTGGATTCATTGGTTAACTCTTTGAAAATTTTTTCCAATTTTGATTTTGCTTTAAAAATATAGCTTATGACCCTTCCTTGGAACAAGCATTGCAATGAGGAGTTATCAAGCCAGAAAATAAGCAGACTGTCATCTGCAAAATGAGGTCCCCAGAGGGGGAATTTAGTGATGCTACCCTGCACAGCAGGGTAGCTTCACTAATTTTACCCTCTGTGAACCTCAATCTGAATCAGGGTCTCAAAACTAAACAGAAAGACGTACTCAGAGAATAAATCGAACCACTGTACAGGATAGCATCATCAAATTCACCCTCTGGGGACCTCATTCTGCAAATGTCAGACTGCTTATTTTCAGGCCTGGGAGTTATACTGCAGCACAAAATGAAATATTTAGTTATTCAAGGAATGTTTTACAAGTGTTGTCTTCTATTCATGTAAGGTAATGGGTTCACATCTCGCAAAAAAAAATATCATTCTACCATAAAAAATGTTCTCAATTGTGTAACTTCCAAGCCAGAAAATAAGCAGACTGTCATCTGCAAAATGAGGTCCCCATAGGGTGAATTCAGTGATGGGTATCACTAAATTTACCCTCTGTGAACCTCAATCTGAATCGGGACCTCAAAACTAAACAGAAAGAGGTACCTAGAGGATAAATTGGCCCACTGTATGGGATAGCATCATCAAATTCACCCTCTGGGGACCTCATTCTGCAAATGTCAGACTGCTTATTTTCAGGCTTGGTAACTTCACTGAGTGAACTGTTAGGTGTACATACCTGTTACTATAGAAGTCTCTGCATGTATTGCAGATGCATCAACATCAATTTCAGGTGGAAAAATGGAATTGTCCATTGTTGGTGTGGATGTTTTCCCACCTTGAGTAAGCAGTTGTTCTGGAGTTGATGCCCTTTCGGGATGACTTGAGACTTTTGTAACATCACCAGCCCTCTTAGTTGATGATGAAAATGTCAGTGACTTACTAGCTGTTGATTTGTCTGTCTTTTTTGTAACTGACTGAAAGTTAAAGAAAAATGGAACTATTAAGTTTTAGACATAGGGCAGAACCATAATGAGGAATTCAAATAACACATTGTTTAGAATCTGATTTTAGGCTTAACCCCCTGCACACTAATGTCGAAATATCTAAAGTTCAAGGTGCAAATTTTTCCCATAATGCAACTAGAAATATTTAACCAATTCAACCTTGTTTGACAGAGCTCATTGAGCTCTGTCAAACAAGATTGAATTGGTTAAATTTCCAGTTGGATTATGGAAAAAAATGGCTACTTGAAATTTGCTTATTTTGATATCAGAGTGAAGGGAGTTAAAAAGTTAAAAATATGTTCCTTAGGTCCTCCTGCATGGTCATTTTGGCTGCCACATATGCTCTTTTTATAACCAAAGCAAACTTGCGAAAAAAAATTAAGTGGTTCATGTTAGATTAATTACCCAAGTTAATTAACAAAATGGATAAAATCGTCCTTTCAGTGCAACATGGTGCCATCTGCAGGAATTAAAGAGCATTGTTGCACTCAAGGGATGAAATACGCCATAGCTCATGTTTTGTGGTACATTATTAGGCCTGAAACATAAAATAAGCCAAGTAAATGAATCTCGAAGGGTAAAGAAATGATAATTACAAAAATAAAAAAGAGAATCAAAGAATACCTGCCCACATGGATTTTTACTAAAAATGGTCTGAGAAACAGATCTACTTTGCTTGGCCTTTTATGTTTACCTGGAATTATTTTTCTCGATTAACTACTCTCAAATAAAAGGACTGCAGTTTGAATCCCTGAAAAGGAAGTTTTGTTTAACAACAACCACTTTGTGAAACCACATTAAACCAGTTTACTTTGTCACCAACAGTCTTTCAAAAGTATACTAAAACACTTGTGGTTTTGTACCGTTTCACTGGGCAGCTGCTGCACCAAGTATATCCAACTACCTGTTTTAAGTTTTAGTTGAAATATTGATATGAGAAGTGTATATATTTTTTATTTAATTATATCTTTAATGATTTAAGTACAGAAATTAAGATTTATTTGTGTTTGACATTATATATTAGATTTGAATACGATAACCATGGAAATTGGATATTATTGGTAAAAGAGGAAATTTTTCAATTTGCCGAAAAGTTGATGGCGCGAACTGGTATGGGTTCAATATCGAGTATGAGACCCATTACTGTTAATTACAGCTTGACAATGCCTTCTCATGCTCCCAATCGGGTTCCTGGTGGTCCTTTGTGGGATGTTGTTCCCTTCTCGGACCAGCATGGCACCAAGCCCCTGGACACTTTTTGGCTGGACTGGATGGACTGAAATTGCAGCACCAACTCATTCCAGACATGTTCGATTGGATTGAGGTCGGGGATTTTGCTGGCCAGTCCATACGCTCAATCCCCGCCCTCTGTTGGTACTCCCCGACAACATGGGCAACATGTGGATGGACATTATCGTCCATCAGAATGAATCATCACCCACTGCACCAGCATACAATCTGATGTGGACATCCAGGATCTCATCAATATACCGCTATGCAGTGAATGTACCACGTTCAAGGACACAGAGCTCTCTACGTCCATCCCTGCTGATGCCGCCCCAGACCATGATTGACCCTCCACCATAGCAGTCATGCTTAGCAATGTAGGCTGCATGGAATCGCTCTCCTGGACTTCTCCATACCCTAGAACACCTATCTGTGTGGTCTAAGCAGTACCTTAACTCATCTGTAAAAAGGACAGGTCGCCAATCTTCTCTGGTCCATCCAACGTGGTCCATGGCCCATTCATATCGTGCCTGGCAGTGGTTCTGGGACAGCAGAATGTGAATACATGGTCTTCTCAATTGGAGACCACCTTTGTGCAACCTTGCCCGGATAATCTGCATCGAAATATTTACCCCAGATGCATTCTGAAGGTCACTGCGAAGCTGGGTTGCTGTGGCAAAGTGGTTCCTATAGGCCTGAATGACGGTCTTCAGCTGCAGATGTTGCCCTGTCTCTGCCATAACGTCTTACTGGTGTGCCATACTACTGAAATCTTGCCGAGGCTTTGGTGATCACCGTATGGTGTACACCAAGTGCTTCACCAACCTGACAATCGGTAACCCCTTGCTCCACCGTCCCTTCAGCCCGCCACATTTCTACTTCAGACAAATGTCTTCTTACATTTGCATTTGCCATATTAAATCATTAAATCACAAGGGTTTGTGATGAAATGAAGATTGAATACCCTAAACATGTCATGTACATGTAGACAGTACACAAAAACATCATGAAAATGATAAATTTATAGTAATTTGTATATTTTTATACTTACCAATGGCCCAGAGTTAGCTGGTGCTAACTCTAAAATATCAAGGGCCAAACACAAATTTTGCTCCCCAAATTCTCCAAAATTTGCAGGGAGAACCAAAAATTAGAAGTCCTATCTGGTCCTCCATACATTGACTCTCTGTGCATGCGCAGATGCCAGGAAGTGACCGAAATTGGCGCCAACATCATTCTTTGTAAAAGAGAGTATTATATAATAATTCAGCGGGGAGGTATGAGTGCGTCTGGGCCATTGGTAAGTATAAAAATATACAAATTACTATAAATTTCTCATATTTTTACACAACAACCAATGGCCCAGACTTAGCTGAACAGTAAAAAGGTGGAGGGCCTAGGACTTCTGAAATAGTTCCAATCCTGCAATCCATGATGAAAGGAAATTAGAATAATTAGGAATTACATGTATGTCTCTCTATACAATAATAGAGGAGACATATTCTAAACTAGAAAAACTGTGAGCACTGCTCACTAAATGATACCACCCACTCCCACCAAGAAACATTTTACAACAGTAAAAGTGTGTTTAATGTAAAGAGCACAAACACTGACACCAATGTTTGAAGGTTTCATTGAAATCCATTCACTAGTTTAAAAGAGGTTGTGGATAGCAAATGTCAACAAAAACCCCCTCCCCCCCCCCCCCACCCCACTCCCCACCATCACGCAAGCTTGAATTGACAAAGCCCATTTTTAAATATGGGAAACCCTAAAAATGAAAATATCTGAAAACAAAACAGGAGGTGAACATCTTCAATATATGTTAAAGAATGTTTGAAAGTTTCAATGAAATCTGTTCAATGGTTTAAGAGGAGTTGCAGATAGTAGATCTGTACAGAATGTCAATTGAATTTGACAAAGTTCATTTTTCAATATGGGAAACTGTAAAAAAGAAAATATCTGAAACAAAATAGGAGGTGCACATCTTCAATGTATGTAAAAGAATGTCTGAGAGTTTCAGTGAAATTTGTTCACTGGTTTAAGAGGAGTTGCAGATAGCAGATGTGTACCCCGTTCCTCCCCCCCCCCCCCCCCCCCCCCCCAAAAAAAAAAACATAGCACCCCTATAGCATAACGGACAGACGGAAGTATGTCGGAATATGAAAATACCTGAATAGAAAATAGGAGGTGCACATCTTCAATGTATGTAAAATAATGTCTGAGAGTTTCAATGGAAACCGTTCAATGGTTTAAGAGGAGTTGCAGATAGCAGATGTGTACATCCCTAAAGCGTAACGGATGGATGGACATACATCGAAATATGAAAACATCTGAAAGAAAAATAGGAGGTGCACATCTTCAATGTATGTAAAAGAAGGTCTGCGAGTTTCAATGGAGTTTGTTCAATGGTTTAAGAATAGTAGCGGATAGCAGATCTATACCCCTCCCTACTAAAACCTGACTTGACAAAGAACATTTTTGAATATGGGGAACTGCAAATATGAAAATATTTGAAAAGAAAATAAGAGGTGTAGATCTGCAATGTATGTAAAAGAATGTCTGAAAGTTTCAATGAAATCTGTTCAATGGTTTAAGAGAAGTTGCGGACAGCAGATCTGTACCAAATGTCAATTGAATTTGACAAAGTTCATTTTTCAGTATGGGAAACTGTAAAAATGAAAATATCTGAAAAGAAAATAGGAGGTGCACATCTTCAATGTATGTAAAAGAATGTCTGAAAGTTTCAATGAAATCTTTTCAATGGTTTAAGAGGCGTTGCGGATAGCAGATCTGTACAGAATGTCAATTGAATCTGACAAAGTTCATTTTTCAATATGGGAAACTGTAAAAAATGAAAATATCTGAAAAGAAAATAGGAGGTACACATCTTCAATGTATGTAAAAGAAAGTCTGAGAGTTTCAATGAAATCCGTTCAGTGGTTTAGGAGGAGTTGCGGATAGCAGATGTGTACCCCCCTAAAGCATTATGGAAGGACGGACGGAAAGACGGACGTACGGATGGACCAAGTGAACACTATATACCTCCCACTTTTGAAGTGGGTGGTATAATAAGGAGCCCAATTTAAGTAATTCCTTATTGTAAGCATGACAAATTAGGATGGCATATCTGAGAATGAATGAAAATCCCCCACAAACATACGCCATACAATAAGACTTTAGCTGTATGCAGGATATAATTACAGATAAAACAGCTTCCTTCATGGTTACATACTCTCTAATCCACAGAAGAGGTAAAAATCATCACCCCCTCCCCTTACTTTTAAAGGAATCTTCAAAATAAAGAGGGAAAAGCTCTGGAATCTATAAGATCGGTACCAAAAAAACAATATAAATAATCGTCGAACAGGCACTCGGGTATTAATTCATGATTAATAAATGGTGCTTAATGCCACTTCAGAAGTTAAGCTTATAGCGATGATCATGGTAATTAATATTGCCTGCTATAAAATTGTACACTGCAGATGGTGTACACAGATACATCGAAAACCGGTGATATAAAATATAACATACCCATGTCCAATCGAGCCACACTGAACGATCCCTGAAGAGAAAACACACTTCATAGGTAATCCACAGGCAGCCTCTGTACAATAAATTCCAGTAAACACTCTCCAATGTGTACTATCCGATATCTATGATCGTAAAAACACATGGGGATATGCGAAATGAGTACTGACATAATAGACACCTGGATCTAGAAATGAAAGTAGGCATGATTAACAGGCTCTGACATGGGCCGCCCCCGAAATAGGTTATGATTTCAAGATCCACAAAATACAATAAAGCGTTAGCCTAATAATATAATGTGCAAAAGCATTTATATTTAGCATGTAATCATCTGAATACCAGTTAACTGGTTATGCAGCCTGTGAGGTACTAAAGAGTAGCAATTTAATTTTTAATTAAGCGCTCGTATATAACAAATCAACAAATAGTCATAGAAAACTAATCAAACTAAAAAGCGGATGTGCCCATGAGGTCACCATAGAACATGACCCAAATGCATAGTATGTATGTATTATAAGTTACATGGCGTGTAGCTGGCTGATACATTTCCATACAAGGCGATGAGTGTTCATATCAGGTGAGGCGAAGCCGAACCTGATATGAACACTCAGAGCCTTGTATGGAAATGTATCAGCCAGCTACACGCCATGTAACATATTTATTATGTCGAAAGTCCATGTAAATCAAGCGATTAATAATTTTCTCCATAAACAAACAACGGCCCGGAATTTATTTTTCAGGAACCACTATTGATAGCACCGCGCAGAATCATGAACAGTAACAGGCACCGGTACGTGTAACCATGGT
Organism: Pictodentalium vernedei; assembly: GCA_031216915.1. Classification (NCBI taxonomy): domain Eukaryota; kingdom Metazoa; phylum Mollusca; class Scaphopoda; order Dentaliida; family Dentaliidae; genus Pictodentalium; species Pictodentalium vernedei. The sequence goes on from CM062295.1 coordinate 129,481,910, forward strand.
AATTGTAAACAAATCATCACTTTGCGAAGGGCGATTGCCGTACTTGTTTACAAATGAAACGAATCGCTGCTTGCCACTGAGATCAGTGCTGCTTGCCAACTCAGCATAATCTGGAGGCCCCTTGCGTACATTTACTGTTGTTACTACCTAAAAAGGACTAATAAAGCAGTTTTGAACATTAAAAATCACTTTTTTACTGTAGAGCAAACAATAACAATAACGCAACTTGAACTTTGAAGTTGAATCTGAAACGCACACCGACTTTCTGTTAATTCTGTTTGATCGGAATGTTTCAAAAACAAGTTTGTTCATTTATTATTTATAGTGATGTTGATGTTGCCGATTTTGCAATTTCTGAAAATAGGAGCACCCTTTGGCATTGATGAGCTGGACAAATGTTCGTTTTCATCATCAAAGGGCTCAAAAAGTTGCTCTAGACAAAAATCGAAACTGTCATTTCCCTGTCATGGGTGCTCTGGAAGTGCAAGATTTCTTTCAGTTTCAAGAACATTTGAGTTTATTTCATCATTTGTTTCATAATAAATAGCAGGATTACATGTTCCTCCAGTAATCGACATGGCAACACAAATTTTCTATTCACCTCAAAAACCCGATCCAAACAGTGACTGAAGGAGTCGTAAAACAAAGAACTTTTCAGACTACAAATATTATCTTCTGCCCATCTTTTTACATATTTAATGTTTTAAATCACAAAATACGGTATCTTGAAAATATTTTCGGAACCTAAATTCTCTTATTTTGTTTTAATTCAGATTTTGAAAATTCGAAGTGAGGGGAATTGCATCAAAATAGTAATGGCGGCTACTCACCTGATATTAATTAATATCAGGTGAGTAACCCGATACAGTGGAATCTTTAGAAGGTATTCCAGCATTTTGATTGGACAAACTAATTTTGAGACATAATAATAAATTATATGAGGCTTGTGGTAAGAAAACTATATCTTGCCCGGCAATTGCCTCAAAACACATAGGCAGTGTGTGCATGTGGGGAATTCAAAGTCATATCGAAATCTCCTCACCCGCATTATTTAATCGTTCCTGTGCCAGTTATCTGATAATATAGGAACCGCGATGGTTCCCTCATGTCTAACCGACTCCATTATGCCACTATGAGCGGAGAAGGATGTGAAGAATAAAACTTTCCCTGAAAGAAGGCCCTCTCATGGAGGAAGCTTCTGGGGAGCGTCTCATAACAGACACTTGAGAATACTGATCCAAGGTTTCTGTGACAACAGAGGTGCTACTAGTAGGATTCACAACAAGACTGTTTAATCTTAAACATAATCTATTGAATCAAATGAATTGGAGGATATGTGTAGCCTATCATTCATCCCCATGAATTCTGCAATGCATCTACTGCATGTGCTCAATGGTTTGGGCATGACGCCACAATTGTTGGTAACTAAATGTTCTGGTGTGTCGCAAACTAAACTATCATGGGGCGATCCCACTGGTAGCAAAACTGTCCAAATACTCGCTTGTTGAGCGTCCAATGCAAATGAAACAGGCGACCTTTCCGAGAGCAAGTCTGCTAGTACATTCAGACGACCCGGTATATGACAGATAGAGAAATGAACATGAAATAGAAAAATCTTCTCTGTTAGTTATCATAACGGAAATGAATGGGTGCCACCCTGGTTCCTGATGTATACTACTACTATCGAGTTGTCCAACAATATCTGAACATGCATGTCCGCAAATAAAATGAATCTATTGATGTATCGCTAACAATATTGACATCATTCTTTGATGCTAATGTGTTTCTCCAGGAACCAAGGGTCCCAAGACCCCTGCATTTCAAGTCTGTCGGACTCAGGGTCGTGCCCCAAACTATTGACTCACACCCATCATAATCGTGAAAGCTGGATCTGGTAGTTGCAGTGGAACTCTTTGATTTAACCACTTAATATCTGCCCCAATATGGACCTTTTGTTTACTAGATCCGTTAAAACAATACTGGTCTTGAGCGAATGCGTCTTCACGCTCCAGTTCTGGGTAAAGAATAACTGGAGGGGACATGTGCGTAAGCGACCCATCTGAATAAGATGTGTAGCCACTCCACACAACCCCATTAGTCGCATAAAATTTCTCGTTGTTAATGCGTCTGAGAGTAGACAAAAGCGAGCATAACAACTGACTAATTTTGCTCTGAATAACGGCAGACGAACCAGATTGTTGTGAGACATTACCGAGTTCATTATTCAAATGACAGCCCGGGGCGCTAGATTCAGACCAAAGCACATCACTCGGAACTGAAATACTATCAATTGGACGACGAACCATAGGTATTTTCTGAATGCCGGATATACCAGGACATGAAAGAACGTATCCTTAGATCTATGCTTGTTGCAGAGTCGCTCACTCGAATGCTCGCTTTTACCGACTAAATGATTACCATAAATAAACTTTTAGAGCTATGATAAACTTGTTATCCATTATCCAGCTCCAGTCTATTATCAGTCAGAACAAGCTCTCTGGCTTCGGTATGAGTAACAGGTGACTATAGAATCCTAGAGAATCTTGAGTCTCGACGACTTCTATTACTTTCATTGTCAAGAGAACCTTTACCTCCGATTGGAGAGACTCTTATGCAAGGATTTGACGGAAGCATTGTCCATCACGGACATTAAGTTAGTGATGGTACTCTCGGAAAGATAGCCATAGGTCGTCCGAGATCACACTTGACGCCTACTGGACTTCGTAATAGTTATCCAGTTTTCTGCGAATCTTGCTAACTATCCATCAACTGCTAAGCAATAGAGGTCCTAACCCTCACCTGTAGTACCTGCGAGGCCTATGGAAGGAGAAACTATGTCTCATTCATGAAGAGCCTCGAGGCAATGGCTTACGGTTGTCTGACCGGTAGTCTCGATCTGACCTAAGCCTCCTATCCGAGTCACTGTATGACGATCCCCAGAGTAATTATAGCAGGGTTACCTATACCCTAGCGAGGAGTCCTTTTTTAGACGATTTTCTGTCTAGGACATCCTCCCTTACTCTTTTCTGCTATTGCCGGTCGATTAGATGCCGACTTAAGGAGCAGAGTATTGATGCTTTCTTTGTAACTTGGTCATAACCAGTGAATTTATTTATTTATTTATTTATTGGTGTTTAAGGTCACATATTTATGCACAATGGCTAATCATGACCGTGACAGTTTTACGGGTGGAGGAAGCCAGAGTACCCAGAGAGAACCACCGAGCAACGACGAGCAGCTGCCAGCTCCCCAACATCGTAACTCCGCACTGCAGCACAGGCAGGGTTAGATTGGTTGAAGACATGCGTACCATCGACGTGCAGTATGCCTTAGTACACGGCGTCATCATGCCCCCATGCGGGCAGTGGAGATGAAGTGTCTTGCCCAATGACACAACGCGGTTGCCGCAGGTGGGATTCGAACCGAGGACCTCTCGGCTTGCAGCCTGCACCTCTACCTACTGAGCCACCGCGCTCCCCATAACCAGTGAAAGCTTATCGTCAAAATCTTAGTGTCCAGAAACCGGAGCCACCCGTAGAGAGTTTTTCACCTTGTCATCTATTAAAGATGACGATGCAAGGGCTCAGTCACGTCTGATTAACTCCAAATTAGCAACTGTTAAGACAGAGTTATACATGATAAATAGAATAGCCCTGGAAAGGACTCTAAATGAGGTTACGAACATCCTCAAATTCTTTTCTGTAGAGATGTTGCGTCACAGCGCTTAACTGGTAGAGTGCTAAATTATTTCTGGCCATCAAAATTTGTTCACATATCTTTGCCTTGTTACAATTTATGGGAGAGTGTCTACAGGCAGTCTCCCATAAATTATAACAAGACCAGTCATTACAGACTAACTAATATCACTTTAAAGAATATACGAAGCACATCCACTGAGTATGAAGCCTTCAAGTTGTAGTACCTTCAACTCAGAGTAAAACCCATATATGGGCTTCCAACACTCTACCAGTTAAAGGTGATCTGCATAAGACAGTGAGTCTTAATTCGCTCTGAATGAAGATATCGCCGTCTCAATTGTGTCCGAGCGAATAGTGAATGACGAAGGTAAGGCCATAACTAGAACCTTAGTCTGCTCATTCAGACACAGAGGAACTCTCTGAACATCTTCCTCGTTTTCAGTTTTTATCGGTAAAATTACGGAAGATTATGACAAGAAACCGCCTTACTTCTTCCCACTGGAAAGTTGAATATGGCATTGTCAAAAAGGCCTAAGGCCTGCGACACCTGTCTAGACTTAACAGGAAAAGACATGACCTCCTCATTTTAGTAGCCTGGTCTAGAACACTAGATGCTTTCTTAGCAGCCTGTTCATAGACTAACGAAAGCTTGTCGAAAATATAAATTTTATAGTAAATTTCCTTTCTTATTATACCTACCACAATTGTTTACTACAGGCTTGCACTACAGTGGAAGAACCTAACTCGGATAAAATACTCTCTATTTTAGTCTTTCCCTAGAGATTTGGGAAAGAAAAGTGGTGTAAAAACACCACGAAAAAATAAGCCAAAACTGGGTTGAGCGCCATCGGCGCACACCCAGTAAGGGACGCTCTTCTCTTAGTACAATTCCACGACTTCCGTTATCCAGTGCGCAAGCAGTAATATCAAAACCATTCTTCTGAGTCTGCCAACATAGGAGGTATGTGATCAGCGGGGAGAAAGAATTCTTACCCGAATAAGAAGACGGGAGGGCCTCCATGTAAACAATTGCGGTAGGTATAATAAGAAAGGAAATTTACTGTAAAATTTATGTTTCTTATCAACCTACCTTACAATTGTTTACTACAGGCTGAATAGACAATAGGGGGGAATCACATAACCAACCCACACATAACTCAATTGCACTGGAACCGTGGACAGAGGAAGAGATCCCTAGGCCTATCAAACCATAGCATCACAAACATTAGTAAAAGACAATGAAAGATGAGGCGTATGGTGAAGTGCGACGCACAGACAGAAAGGGCAGTAACAGCACGGAGCTGGAACTGACTCTGTAAAAAACTGAATGGCTGAGATAGACAACAGCCTGAGCCGAAGAAAGAGGGTCCGTAGGACAAAGGTCCTCTGTCGGCTCTTGCAACTGTCACAGATAAATGGAGAAGGTAGCATTTCTCCAGTAGGCTGCCAGTATAACATCCGACAACATGACGGAGTTAGTAAAAGCCCCGAGAGGAAGACAATGCACGCAGCTCGTGGCAAAAAAAACAATTGGTAATACAATCACATGTAGCTAGCCGAGCGGAAGCTGCATGAATAGCAAGACAAATCCATAGAGAAGTGGATGCTGGAGAGATCTGGCAAGTGAGAAAAATGCATATCCATCCAGGATAAAGGAGCGAATGCCCCCCCCTCACCCCCCCCCCCCCCCCAAGCAGAGCAGCACCCAAGAAAGTGTCCATCTTGGCGTAAACTGCAAAGTCCTAGGCCTTTTCAAGGAAAAGAGCTGAACAAGCTTGGAGAGGCAAGGACGAGTGTCGAAACAATGCAGTACGACATATGAAAAAGGTCTCCGAAGCATACACTTGTACCCATTGCTGGAGACCCCCAGAAACAAACATATACCAGAATCTCCGCAAACGGTGTGATCGAAGGAGTGACAGAAGCAACAGAGTGATCGTGCACCATCGACCGAAGAACCTTCTACTTAGCCAGAGGCTAAACCAGTGGAGTGAGTGCCTCCTGGAAGAAGAAAAGCAACTCCACTGCTTGTCTCTAAAAAACCACTATGGAGGACACAGGACTCGATAAAAGACATGCGCGAAGGCACCATGAAGTCGGGTCAACATGAAACCTCCTCGGGCGACTTTGGCAAAGAAAGTCGCGACGTAGAGGGAGACATGCCGGAACTGCCGCTAACAGAGAGCGGAGCAGATTGATCCACATCCACCGAGGCGACAGGGGTGTGATCGAAAGGATTCGACGACTGCAGGTTCATATATGGGCTAGAACCAGAGGCAGAATCGGAACTGGCAGGAAGGCATAGCCGACAAGACCGTCCCAAAGGAGGGCCAGAGCGTCCACAGCAAAAGCCAGAGCATCTGGACACGGGGACACAAAAGTGTCCAAATAATGGTTCCAACGAGTCTCAAAGAGATCAATGAAACACTGCCATGTGGAGCATCCTGCCCCGTCGGGACAGGGTGTCGGCTAGGACGTTCTGACGACCGGAAATCTGATGAACAACCACCCCGGCGTTGACATCCTGAGCGAGCAATAGAAGATCCCGAGCCAATACGTACATTGGAACCGAGTGCGTGCCGCCCTGGTTCCGAATGAAGCAACCACTGTCGAATTGTCGAACAGAAGGACCTGACGATTCGCCAGGTGAGGGATCCACTGCCTGAAACTCAGAAGAGCAAGATGCTCCTTCCGGTTGATGTGTAGAGATGCCCGATCCTGGTCCCACATCCTGTGAAGGGAAAGACCTAGAGGATCCAACGTCGCACACCATCAGAGATTGCTGGCATCTGCCGTCAGAATGCGATCGGACGTGGGCAAGTCCAACATGACACCCTGCGTGATCCACAATACATTCATCCAGAGTAGAAGGTGAGGATGAAGAGATTCTGTAAACTGAAGCATCAGATCCAGAGAATCGACATTCGGCCTCCAACGACTGAGCAGAAAGTGTTGGAGAGGTCTGACATGCAGCCGACCTAGGGGAATGAGATCCATCACCGAAACGCAGAGAACGAGCAGCTGGAGAATACCCCGTGCTGTCGTGGATGTGGACTGGGACAGTCAGAGCAAAAGCTGAGAGAATCACAGCCCTGGACTGGGGAACCGCCACCGTAATGAACTGTGTGCGGAAGACCATCCCCAGATGACAAAACGATGGAGAAGGGACCAGATCAAGAACGGAGTCACCCGCTTCACTGGTCGAGCTAGCTGCAGACAAGGGACTAAAACCACTGCTAAAGGCTTTATCCCCTGCCTAATATTCATGAGTACCTTGGCGGTTAGCTTTGTTTGATCATCTCAGCGCGACAATGGTAGCACACTTATCACAGGTGTCACATAACCATCACCATGTTCTTGTTCCTCTGAAAAAGAAACTGAGAAACTTGATTGACTTTGCGGCGAGAGGACCGGCACTGGCCTCTCACCACTAACAACATACCGTGACACTCGTGTCAAATGTTTGTCATCCCAAGCAACACATGTAGAACAAAAATTAGCAGGAGAACATCAACTACAAGCAAGGCAACAAGCATGTAAATCTGAGGAAGACTTCCTTGCCTTGCTTTTTGAGCAATAAGCTTTCATAATTAATCAAACAAAGTCGATAGTACTTCCACCAACTCCACAATAAATATGAGATAAAGATACATAATAATCAACATTCAAAATACAAATCGAAAAATTAATTTCAAAAAATCTTTCGAAAAATTTTGGACAAAACCACAAGTTCCCAAAGGGAACAAGACGAGTCCAAAGGTATCCCGATAGAGCCTAAGTGTGGACAAAATTCCAAAAATAATTGCTACACTACCGGAATATTATAACATGTATCTTACAACAATCCTACAGTAATAATAAGTAGAAACTACATATATGTAAGCAACGTCAAAGGAAAAACCGTAAACAAGACCCCAGGCACCGAATAAAAAAGGCCCAAAGTCAGTAACGGATTTTAAAGCTACCCGATGTAAAGCAAGATCTTCAGATGAAGAAAAAATGAAAGTGTCAATGACACTGTAGCTTAACTTGTGTGTTGTGTTTGATGAAAAGGATAATGTTCAATGTTTATGAAAGGATTATGAAATAAGACAAGTATTGTGATAATTGGGAATATGTTCATTTCTGTTCCCTGTGTGCTATGTTTATGATAAAAATAATATGAGGTGTACACTGTACTAAAGAGCTGAGGGGTGGGTTAATATGACCTCACAGTTAATATATGTGGCCCTCACAGTTAACATACATCAACAAAATTACAATGAAATTATTCCAAAATGAGTCATCCTATCAAGTTACATTAAAATCCCTTCATAAATATGGCCTGTAGACTGTGCTAAAGGTTTTCGGGCTTCGGGCCCCTGTAGCCGTCAGTTTCCCAATTGCGTCCAAAGGGGACGTTCTCATCTAGACATTATATGAAGTCAACCTACCAAGTTACAATGAAATCCCTCCATAAATACGACCTGTAGACTGTGCTAAAGGTTTTCGGGCTTCAGGCACCTGTAGACATCACATTTGACCAACCACGACCAAAAGGGGATGTCATCATCTAGGCATTATACGGAGTCAACCTAACAAGTTACAATGAAATCCTTCCATAAACACGACCTACAGACACGCTAAAGGTTTTTGGGATCGGGCAGCCATCAAGGCTGAATGATCGTGACCAAAAGGGGACGTTCTCATCTGGACACTATTTGGAGTCATCCTACCAAGCTACAATAAAATCCCTTCATAATTATGACCTGTAGACTGTTCTAAAGGTTTTCGGGCTTTGGGCCCCTGAAGCCATCACAGTTGCCCACTCGTGTCCAAAAGGGGACGTTCTCATCTAGACATTATATGAAGTCAACCTACCAAGTTACAATGAAATCCCTTCATAAATATGACCTTAGACTGTGCTAAAGGTTTTGGGGCTTCGGGCTCGGGCAGCCATCATGGTTGAATGATCGCAACCAAAGGGGACAATCTCATCTGGGCATCATCTGGAGTGATCCTGCGAAGTTACAATGAAATCCCTTCATAAATATGACCTGTAGACTGTGTTCAAGGTTTTCGGGCTTCGGGCACCTGTAGCCATCACAGTTGACCAATCACGACCAAAAGGGGATGTCATCATCTTGGCATTATATGGAGTCAACCTAACAATGTTACAATGAAATCCTTCTATAAATATAACCTTTTGCCTATGCTAAAAGTTTTTGGGCTCGGGCACCCATCAAGGCTGAATGATCACGACCAAAATGGGACGTTCTCATCTTGACCTTATTTGGAGTCAACCTACCAAGTTACAATGAAATCCCTTCATAAATATGACCTGTAGACAGTGCTAAAGGTTTTTGGGCTTCAGGCACCTTTAGCCGTCAAAGTTGCCCAAACATGTCCAAAAGGGGACGTTCTCATCTAGGCATTATATGACGTCAACCTACCAAGTTACAATGAAATCCCTTCACAAATATGACTTGTAGACTGTGCTTAAGGTTTTCGGGCTTCGGGTTCGGGCAGCCATCATGGTTGAATAATTGCAACCAAAGGAGACAATCTCATCTGGGCATCATCTGGAATGATCCTATGAAGTTACAATGAAATCCCTTCATAAATATGGCCTGTAGACTGTGCTCAAGGTTTTTGGGCTTCGGGCACTTGTAGCCAACACAGCTGACCAATTACGAACAAAAGGGGATGTCATCATCTAGGCATTATATGGAGTCAACCTAATAGGTTACAATGAAATCCTTCCATAAATATGACCTTTTACCTATGCGAAAGGTTTTTGGGCTCGGGCACCCATCAAAGCTGAATGATCGCGATCAAAAGGGGACGTTCTCATCTAGACATTATTTGGAGTCATCCTACCAAGTTACAATGAAATCCCCTCATAAATATGACCTGTAGACTGTGCTAAAGGTTTTCGGGCTTCGGGCACCTTTAGCCGTCACAGTTGCCCAATCATGTCCAAAAGGGGACGTACTCATCTAGACATTATATGAAGTTAACCTACCAAGTTACAATGAAATCCCTTCATAAATATGACCTGTAGACTGTGCTAAAGGTTTTCGGGCTTCGGGCTCGGGCAGCCATCATGGGTGAATGATCGCACGTTCTCATCTAGACATTATATGAAGTTAACCTACCAAGTTACAATGAAATCCCTTCATAAATATGACCTGTAGACTGTGCTAAAGGTTTTCGGGCTTCGGGCTCGGGCAGCCATCATGGGTGAATGATCGCAACCATAGGGGACAATCTCATCTGAGCATCATCTGGAGTGATCCTAAGAAGTTACAATGAAATCCCTTCATAAATATGACCTGTAGACTGTGCTCAAGGTTTTCGGGCTTCGGGCACTTGTAGCCATCACAACTGACCAATCACGACCGAAAGGGGATGTCATCATCTAGGCATTATATGGAGTCAACCTAACAGGTTACAATGAAATCCTTCCATAAATATGACCTTTTGCCTATGCTAAAGGTTTTTGGGCTCGGGCACCCATCAAGGCTGCACGATCGCGATCAAAATGGGACGTTCTCATCTAGAAATTATTTGGAGTCATCCTGCCAAGTTACAATGAAATTGTTTCATAAATATGACCTCTATACTGTGCTAAAGGTTTTCGGGCTTCGGGCTCCTGTAGCCGTCACAGTTGCCCAATCACGTCCAAAGGGGGACTTTCTCATCTAGACATTGTATGAAGTCAACCCACCAAGTTACAATGAAATTCCTCAATAAATATGACCTGTAGACTGTGCTAAAGGTTTTCGGGTTTTGGGCTTGGGCAGTCGTCACGGTTGGCAGATCATCCCCAAATGGGGAAATTCGTATCTAGACATCATAAGGAGTCATCCTACCAAGTTACAATGAAATCCCTCCACATTAAACATGACCTGCAGACTGTGCTAAAAGTTTTTGGGTTTCGGGCTTGGGCAGCCATCACGGTTGATAGATCATGCCCAAAAGGGGACGTTCTCATCTAGGCACTATACAGAGGCATCCTACCAAGTTACAATGAAATCCCTTCATAAATACGACCTGTAGACTGTGCTAATGGTTTTCGGGTTTTGGGCTCGGGCAGCCATACCGGTTGCCCGATCGCGACCAAAAGGGGACGTTCTCATCTAGACATGACCCCAAACCTGCATATGAAATTTCGTGATGATCAGACAAGAACTGCAGGGTGTAGCCCGTGCTAAAGGAAAATGTGAACAGACTCACAGACTCACAGACTAACAGACTCACAGACTCACAGACTAACAGACTTCCGCACGCGTGATGGCAATAGCTTATCTTGACTATGTCAAGTTAAGCTAATGATACATCGGAGAGAAGATGCATGACCTAAATGCCTAAACACACCTAGAGTAAGGATGTAACCATGGGGATATACAGAATAAACATTCTGTAATACACATCAAACTCCCAAGAAATTTAATAAAAAATTTCAATAAAAATAAGCCAAAAAGCTTGGGAGTTTAACAGAAGGGTTCGTGGAAGGATAGGGAAGGAACACTTAACAAACAGTGGAAAAATCATTAGCAAGAATGATGACGTGAGGCCCATGTCCCGAAATTGAGAAACATGAAATACTTTTTATAAAAATTATAAAGTTACAGCCCTGAACGCTCCAAACCACCGTTGTTCACTTCTATCATCCAATTATTTCCTTGGATCCACCAATTTTACCATTGATTTGTGTCTGGCATCCTCAAAAATGAGATTTAAAAGCACAGATGTCAGTTCATTGTTGCTGACTTCAGGGCCAAACAAAGAATGATGGTTTGTGCCAATTCCGGTGTCTTCCTGGATACTGTGCATGCGCAGATCCAAAAAGTATGGAGGACCAGATAGGACATTGAATTTTCGGTTTTGCATGCAAATTTTGGGGATTGGGGGCAAAATTTGTGTTTGGCCTGGATTAATTTTTGAGTTAGCGCCAGCTAGTCTGGGCCACTGGTTGTTGTATAAAAGTTAAAAAATTTATAGTAATTTATATATTTTTTATACTTACCAATGACCCAGACATAGCTGGTGCTAACTCTTAAAATATAGGGCCAAACACAAATTTTGCTACCCAATCCCCAAAATTTGCATCTAAAACCAAAGAAAACATGTCCTGAATGGCCCTCCACACTTCACCTCTACTGCGCATGCGCAGTGTCAAGGACGTTCCGAAATTGGCGCCATTAATCATTCTAATAACCAGTGCCTGGTAAGCACTATGTACTCAGCGGGGAGGTAAGAGTTCCCAACTCCTGGGAGGGCCATCCCCGTCTGGGTCATTGGTAACTATAAAAATGATATATAAATTACTATAAATTTTTTAACATTTTTATACTGTACCAATGACCCAGACATAGCTGAATAGTAAAAAGGCTGGAGGGCCAAGGACATAGAGCAAGATGGAATACGCTCAATAATATAAAATAGAGTCATCCCCTCTAGGGAAAAAGAAGTATTAGGCCTTACATGTATCTTTCTTATTTATGATAAATTAGAAAGATACAACACCTTCCAAAATTGAGCATCATACATCCGTGTACTCTATTAATATCGAGTATAATCCTTATACTAATAATTTTTAAAGTAAGCCAATAAATAAAGTAAGTCTAGAGAATAGAGACTCTTTATACTCCTTAAAAGTGTCTGAGGATTGCATAATCATGTCCGTTGACACGTGCTATATTCAAAAGCTATACTTTAAAAACTAAGACTTGAATGAATTTTTAAAACATAAACTTCTCACTAAACAACCATCCCAATAACAGCTCAGAATTACTAACTCCGGAGGAGGTATCCCCTTGTTTTCATAGTAAAACAGGTGACCCAAGGGAACACCCTCCCCCCCCCCCCCTTTTTCTTGCCCTGGGTCAAATAGCCCAGAGCGAAGAGGGCAGCAGAACGGAGATACTGCCGAAACAGACAGCCTACCTAGCTATAGTAGCAACTGTTAAGTGAATGACATTCTGAGCAGTAGATAATAGACCTAACAATAGAGGCCTCCAGAAATGGACTCAAAAATCTATAATAGCGACACTATTAATGTAAGCCCAAGATGTAGAAGAACTCTTACTTCATGAGCCGAAGTCTCAAACACAACTGCTGAGTCAAAGATATACCATAAGCAGTGTCGATAGTTAATTGAATCCATTAGCAATAGAATGGAGCGTAACGTCCTTCTAATAGGCATCAAAGACATTAGAAGTTTACGCCCGTAGTAATAAACAGATATCTGTTTATAAATACATAAACTCTAACCGGACAGAGTAAAGGCCTATGCCCGTATGAAGACGGAAGGACCTTAATAACAATAGGTTCCGGATATTAGGAGCCTAACTCTTATGCAAAAATCCAACCTAAATAGTAAAGGAAGTAGTGATTCCGAAACTACGAAAGTGAAAATCATCCACCGATAGTGCATGAAACTCACTGACTCTACAGTAAAAGAGAAGCCAACAGAATTACTGTCTAAAAGGTCAGAATTTGAAAACTACTGTTTCCAGAGGCTCAAATGATTACTTAGCTAAATAAGAACCGAAGTTAAATTCCATATAGGAATTTAATCTAATGATTCTAAGTCTATTTATCGAAAAGTTACTAACTGACTTAGATAAAGAGACATAAGACTCAATTGTAAACTATCATAGAGTGCATAGGTATGAGGTAACATAAACCTATAACCTTAATAATAACAGGCTGCAGTAGATCTTGTCAAACAAGTATACTAAAAAGTTGCAATGAGTAGCATGGAGGGATCAACAATATGAACATAGTGATCCCTACACCAACGACAGAAGAGCCTCCACTTTAGCCACATAGAATAGCGAAGAAGAGAATCTCCTATAGTAAGAAATCGCGTCCAAAGCTCGTCCAGTACAATGCTTACAATGCAATAAGGACCACACAACGGAATACGTGAAGGTTGCGACCTTGCGGGTTGTGATAAAGATGACACGATTTTACCCAGCGAAAAAAGATCCTCTCATTGAGGAAGATTTCGCGTTAATTCCCACAGTAGACAAGAGAGTAAATTTACCCACGGTCTCTGTGAAGACAGAGATGCTATCAACAGAAATGTATTGTGGTTGTTTATCTTAGCAATACCTGCTGAAACAACAGCGCCGGAGGATACGCATATCCTATCATTCCGTCCTATTAGATCAATAGAGCGTTAACAACATTAGCTCAGAGATCCGGACAAGCAAACACATACGTCTGCAATTGATTAGCAAGCTGTGTCGTAAATAAATTATCATTGGGCGCTCCCATTGATAGCAAATCTGATTGAATACTTGTTGGTTGAGATTCCATTCTGACGGCAACAAGCGACCCATAAGTGAACAGGAGTCTGGTAAAACAATCAGACGACCCGGAATATGACGGACCGAAACAGAACTTGGTGTACTATAACAAACAGAAGGATTCTTTCCATTAAATTGAATAACGGAAACGAATGAGTGCCTCCCTGGTTCCGGAGATACGCCACTGCTGTCGAATTAACGGACAGGATTTGTACATGCGTTTCTGAATAATGTTCATCCAATGACATAAAGCAAGCCTAAAAAACATTATTCCGCGGAAGATAAGTGCTTGCTTAGAGACTGCGGAACCCAAAGACCCTGGCACTTCGAATCCGTTGGGATCAATATTATATCCCAACCTGTTTGACTGGCAACCGTCATAATTATAACACTCGGATCCGGCAACTGCAGTGGCACTCTCTGAGTCAACCACCGAATGTTTGCCCCAGTCTGAATCTCTTGCAACACTAGATAGACAAGAGAACGTGTAAATCAAGCAATTCATGGATTGCTGAAAAGTTGCCGTCGAAGAGAAGCTTCTCCGAGAACGAAGCGACACTGAGAGAGTTCTTCACCTTACTATCCATGCGCGTGGATGTAGCTAGGGCTGCGTCACGTCTAACCAACTCCAATCAGCCACTGAAGGGCGGAGTTATACGTGAACAAACTACTGCCCTCAAAAGAAATCACATTGAGGATAATATCCCGTAATTCTTTTCTTGAAGACGTAATGATAACGCCTCAGTAAGGTGGATTACGTATGATAAAGCGTCTAAGTTAAGTCTACTAGACATCATTGTCGTTTCCAACATTGTGGTTGGAAAAGACATAGACGGCGAAAAAGAATATTTCTAGACGAATATGAACTCTTGGTATGCCCTGCTCTGCCAAAATAAATTATTCGTATAAATAATAAAAAGGCAGAAATGAGCATTGCGGACAAGATACCAAACTATCATGCTTGGTAGCAGGCTTATATGCATATATAGCGTCGATAAATAATACACATGTTCTAATGACATTATTGGACTGTGTCGGTAAGTCAGGGACAATGTCCCTGAACCGATCCAAAATTCCGTGTCCAATGACGCTATAAGTCTCTTATCCAACATCGCAGCAATGTAGTCCGAAATAACAATCACTGGAAGATAATGCCAGAAGATATGAAAGGCAGCTTCCGATGCTACGAAAGGGAAAACTCGAAATCTTTCGAATCCCTTTCGCCATCCTGTCGGACCCTATAAAGCGTTCGGTCGTCCGTACCTGATGCAACCGCGGACTGCACCGATCCAGCGCCATCGGATAATTCCTGATTCGACCGAGAAACTGTCGATTGCTGGGATGCTGCGAAACAACTGTGCTAACTCGGATAGCACGTCCGTCACTGAGGCCTGAGGAGAAGCGGTCTTATGATGCATTGCCGCTGGAAGCTCCGTGATCGTTACCCCGTGCATACTACCAATATGCGAGCGAACGGAGTGTATAGGCCTCGTGTCCCTTGGCTACCGGATGGCGCGACCTATTCGCCGTGGAATCACTGAATGACGAAACTGATCGGATACTCGAGGTCACGTAGCCAATGTGCGGTCGTGTGCCCTGAAACCGACCGACGGACAAAAGCTCTGAATGTAAAATATCTGAACCACAACATGCGGTCCCCTATGTTGTTGGACGAGAGAGGGACCTCTCTCGCTCACAGCCCGGACGGACCTGGACAAGCCAGGAACCGGACTAACAGGCTTCCTCCGATCTGTCCTCAATCTGCCGTCACTGGGTGAGTACAAAAGTAATTAAAGTGCTCGCATCACCCAAATCTCCTTCCTAGACCGCAACGGACGAACCCGGCAGCCGAACCATTCGATGAATGTACGCTACACCGGGTGAGCTAGCGAATGTCACTCCGTAGGCGATAGACATATTCCATGAGCACTTATTGCCGCTAGCTCTTCATTAACTATGACGACAGATGCACACTTTTGAAAGACATCTCCGTAACTTTGCGAACAAGAAACCAGAAATGCTTGGTTATAGCAAGCATAAAATAATAATATATATAGCGTCGTTCAATAATTTGAAAGTTTGTGTGACATTATTGGACTATGTCGGAACTGAGGGACGATGTCCCTGAACCGAACCAAAAATTTCTAAGTCCACCGACGCTATCAGTTTCTTATCCGGCATCGCAGCATTCTGGTCCGACGAAAGAAGCTGTAGAAGACCAAGTCAGATGACATACACAACAGCATATGTTGTTCCGAAAGGGAAAGCTCGAAATCCTCCAAATCCCTTTCGGTATCCCATCGGACCGGATGAAACTTTCGGACGTCCGTACCCGCTTCCGCGGAGCGTCCCAACCCAGCATCGTCGGATAAAAAATATGCGACAGATTCAGTTGATGCTGGGATGCTGCGATAAACTGTGCTATTTAGGAAAGCACGTCCATTCCCGAGGCCTGTGCAGTAGCGGTCTTACGATGCATTGCCGCCGGAAGCTCCGTGTACGTTGACTCCCGCACACTTCCTATGCGAACGTCCGGAGTCTGCAGGCCTCGTGTCCCTGGCTACCGGATGGTGTGACCTGGTTGCCGAAGAATCCTTGATCGGCGAAGCTGGTAATATATCGGCGGTCACGCAGCCAAGGTGCGGGCGTGTGCGCTGACGAGAAGAGGAAGCCTTAGCAGTCTCCGCGGACTGCCTATACAACGGAGCGTCCCGAGCGACGGACGTATGCTCCACTTGCGACACATTTTGTACAACATCTGGGGCCAGATGTTGTTGAACGAGAGAGGGGCCTCTCTCGCTTGCCGTCCGGATGGACCGGAACGGGCTATGAACCGGACTAAAAGGCTTCCTCCGTTCTCCCTCCGATCCGCCGTCACTGGGTGTGCATTAGGTTGATTTATAGTGCTTGCATCACCCCAAAATTCCTTCTAGACCGCAACGGACGAACCCGGCTGCCGAACCATTCGGTGAATGGACGCTACACCGGGCGAGCTAGCGGACGTCAAAGGCCGTCGAACCTACTAGGGTCCTCTTAGGCAATTGGCGTATTTACATGAGCACTTTCCGCTAGCCCTTCATTAATTGTGACGACGGAGGCACACTGTTGGAAGACATCACAGATACATCACCCTAATCTTGATCGTCTGAAATAGAAATTGATAAAGTAGAGTGACCCTGTGGGGAAAGGACCGGAGTGTCCAATTCCCCAATAACATACCGTGACATACGCTTCCCATATTGTCATCGAAATCATACGATACAGAACAGGAGTTAATGCGAGTACACTGACCACATATAGAATGATTATAAAGTCAGAGGAAGACTTCCTCTTAATACAATTGATCAATATCCTTTCAATGTGAAAAGAAACAAGTCCTGGTACTCGCACTAACCCCTGGCAATCAAAATACATAATAATAATATGATCCATTAATATAGAAAAAATAATTGAAATCAAAATATTTTGAAAAAATATTTTTTCAGAATAGCCCAAGTTTCTGAAAAGTAACGTTGAGCCCCAATAGATCCCAAGCCTAAGTGTGGACAAAAATTTTAAAAATATTTTAAACAATTTATTCAACACTTACGAACAATAATAATGTATCTAGTTATGATTAAAATAACATCAAGATATTATTTTCCAAAAATCCCCCCCTCACACAGAGGGCTGTTGAAAATGTAAACAATGAGTGTAAAAACACTAAAATAAGACTCCAGGCACCCAGGCCCGAAATCAGTTACCAAAAATACACTATCTGATGCAAAACAGAGACTTCCAGGGAAGAAACTGCAGAACATCAGATGGTAGATGCAGAACACAACGCCTAACCACCCGTAGGTGAAGACGTAAACATGGGGAAAAGAACAGAATTCATTCTGTTATTCAGCTAAAACTCCCAAGAAAATTTAGTAATAATAATTACAAAAACTATGCCAAAAGCATGGGAGAATAGCAAGGGGGGACTTAAAGGACAGGGAGAGAGGAAAACACTTAAAAAACAGTGTAACTAAATAATCAGAATGACAACAAAATGGCTGCTGCCTCGAAAATAGGTAACTTAACATAATTTCATTAAAAAATTTTAAGTTACAGCCCTGATAATATTCTGTCACACATTTTTTCCTCTCCTCCTTCTCTATCCTCCTTAGAATCACCATTTCACTAATATTTATGTGTCTGGCATCATTTAAACTGAGATTTACAAGCACAAAGATCAGTCAGATGTTAACTGATGATGGGCCAAACTTAGAATGATTAATGGCGCCAATTTCGGAACGCCCCTGACACTGCGCATGCGCAGTAGAGGCGAAGTGTGGAGGGTCTTTCAGGACATGTTTTCTTTGCTTTTAGATGCAAATTTTGGGGATTGGGGGGCAAAATTTGTGTTTGGCCCTATATTTTAAGAGTTAGCACCAGCTATGTCTGGGTCATTGGTACAGTATAAAAATATAGGTAACTTAACATAATTTCATTAAAAAATTTTAAGTTACAGCCCTGATAATATTCTGTCACACATTTTTCCTCCCCTCCTTCTCTATTCTCCTTAGAATCACCATTTCACTAATATTTATGTGTCTGGCATCATTTAAACTGAGATTTACAAGCACAAAGATCAGTCAGATGTTAACTGATGAAGGGCCAAACTTAGAATGATTAATGGCGCCAATTTCGGAACGTCCTTGACACTGCGCATGCGCAGTAGAGGTGAAGTGTGGAGGGCCATTCAGGACATGTTTTCTTTGGTTTTAGATGCAAATTTTGGGGATTGGGGAGCAAAATTTGTGTTTGGCCCTATATTTTAAGAGTTAGCACCAGCTATGTCTGGGCCATTGGTACAGTATAAAAATATACTGATTTCCTACATATCACACACCAGAGAATTCATATTACATCTTTCAGTAACTTACTTTTGAGCATATAATAAAAAAGAAATCTTTTATTCAGAATAATTCAAGATTAACACAACTCATGGAGGCTTTCTTTGGACAAGTTACAAAACATAAAAGCATGTGACCAGTAAGAAGCAAAGTATATGCAAATGAAAGTGTCATTGACACTGCAGCTTAACTTGACTGTGTGTAGTGTTTGATGAAAAGAATAATGTTCAATGTTTATGAAAGGATTATGAAATAAAACAAGAATTGTGATAATTCAAAATGTGTTAAGTTCTGTACTGTTCATGCTATGTTTTCAACAAGAATAACCTGAAGTGCAGACTATACTAAAGAATTAAGGCCTGAGTTGGTGTGGCCTTCACTGTTAACTTATGTCATCCAAAGTTACCAAGTTACAGTAAAATTATTCCCTAATGAATCATCCTACCAAATCACAATAAAATCCCTTAATAAATATGACTCGTAGACTTCGCTAAAGGTCATGGTTGACTAATTGTGACCAAAATAAGACAGTCTGATCTAGATATCATATCGAGTCATTCTACCAAGTTACAATAAAATCCCTTCATAAAAAGGACCCTTAGACAGTGATAAAAAAAACTAGGTCATGTGCCTAAGCAGTGGTAATGCCTGACCGATCATGACCAAAATAGGAGAGTCTCATCTAGACATCATACAAAGTTATCCTCCCAAGTTACAATGAAATCACTGTATAAATATGCACTGTAATCTGTGCTAAACAAAGCTAGGTCACGTGCCCATGCGGCTGTCATGACTGATCGATCATGACCACAACACGATGTTCTCGTCTAGACCTTATACTAGAGCTGTAGGTTAACCGAAACCGAACCGAGGTTTTTAGTTTTTTTTAAAAACCGAAACCGTCGACATCCCGTAATCTAAGATTTTTCGTTTTTTA
Source organism: Pictodentalium vernedei (assembly GCA_031216915.1). Taxonomy (NCBI): domain Eukaryota; kingdom Metazoa; phylum Mollusca; class Scaphopoda; order Dentaliida; family Dentaliidae; genus Pictodentalium; species Pictodentalium vernedei. The sequence continues at coordinate 129,501,726 of CM062295.1, forward strand.
TTAAATACTCTCTTGCTGCAGAAATTCACAGAATGTAGCCATCCCCGAGTAGTGAGAGTACCCAGACACTGCCAATGGCAGTGTCTGGGTACTCTCACTACTCTGGGAAGGCTTCATTCTGTGAATTTCCGACATTTCAGTTTAGTTGTGTTTGCAGCTTTCCTCAAGTTGCGTGTAGGTTTCAGGCTCGAAAAATGGCCAAGCACAATAAAAGTTCTGTATATTTAGGTAATTATTATATTGGCCTTCCTGATTCTTCATGTATTATAGCTTATTTCGGGCATTCATTGAGTTTCTCTCAATTTCACTGCCATTCAGTTATGACTCCGGACATAAGAATGAGTTTTATTGAATTTTGTTTGGCCTCATGAACAAACCAAAAACCGAACCGAACCGAGGTTTTACTCCACCTGAAAAACCAAAACCGAATCCGAACAAGAAATTTAAAAACCTACAGCTCTACCTTATACCGAATTATCCTACCGAGCTACAATGAAATCCCTTCATAAATACGGCCTGTGGACTGTGCTAAGGGTTTTTGGATTTCAAGCCCGGAAAGCCATCATGGTTGACCGATCGCAACCAAATTGGGGCGTTCTCATCTAGACAAGACCTCAGGGTGTAGCCTGTGCTAAAAAAAAATGTGAACAGACTAACATACTTCTGCATGTGTGATGGCAGTAGCTTATCTTGACTTTGTCAAGTTAAGCTAATAAAAAATCACTTACTCTGTCTGACATAGATGATACTGATGCTTTTACTGATGGCCGCATGTATCGAGATGGAACAATACGACCTGAAACAATGAAGATATAAATATTATAAATGTCAAATTTGACAGCAAAGTAAAAACTGTACCCATAAGACATATAAAAAAAAAAATTATCGTGCTTCTCCTGTAATTTTTCCAGAAATTTTTATCGAAAAAGGGAGGCTTTTTTTGAGTTTTGAAACCATGAAAACAGTATTGAAAACAGATTGAAATGTGTCAGAAAGTTGAATTGTCCATACACCTGGGAATCATTAGTCATTCTACAGCAATTTTCACTTGCTAAAGTTTCCATCATATTTATTAACAACTTATAATAACAAGCCTGGAAATAAGCAGACTGTCATCTGAAGAATGAAGTCCCCAGAGGGTGAATTTGTTGATGCTATCCCATACAGTGGGCCAATTTATCCTCTGGGTACCTCTTTCTGTTTAGGCTTGAGACCTTGATTCAGACTGAGGTTCACAGAGGGTACATTTAGCAATGCTACCCTGCTGCACTGGGTAGAATCACCGAATTCACCCTATGGCAGGCTTATAATATGGAGAGAATCTGATTCTCCTAAAGATTCTCGCAAACTATTCAACATCCTATTGTTATGTTTGGGAGTAGAGATGAGAAGATTAGTAAAATGCCCCATCACACGAATGCTGATTATTTTAGACAACAATCGGCCGATGTCAGATGGTTTCTGTATTATTCAAACTTTTACTGCAGAAACTGGCTGATTTACAGTAATCAGAATTTAATTTACGTGCCATTAATCCCCATCAACCCGGAAGATAACACACTTTTAATACTCACTTAAATAAGTCGCATTAACAGACATCAAAGGGTTAATTTTATGTCAGTGAAGCACCATCAGTGCAGTATATTTTCAATTTAAAATAAACAGCTAACAACTGAGTCGAGAACTCATCACATGCATCATTACGGTAAATTGTGTTCTGAACTTTCGATGCAGTTTACAACAACACTGGCAACAATTCATTTCAAAGTCAGATCTTTGCCGAATCGCTTCCTACAGGGGCTATGAAGTCGATTTTCACAGATAAACAGTTTTTGAAGTTAAGTATCAAAGCCATTCAAAATGCAGCTGAAAAAAAAATCAGAGAACAAAGAACATGAGAGTGTTTTTGTTTTTTTCTAATTAATGCCAGTACCACATTTCCTGTGTGCCTAAAATTGAAAAGTTAAAAAATTTATAGTAATTTCTATATTTTTTATACTTACCAATGACCCAGACATAGCTGGTGCTAACTCTTAAAATATGGGGCCAAACACAAATTTTGCCCCCCAATCCCCAAAATTTGCATCTAAAACCAAAGAAAACATGTCCTGAAAGGCCACCCTTCACCTCTACTGCGCATGCGCAGTGTCAAGGACGTTCCGAAATTGGCGCCATTAATCATTCTAATAACCAGTGCCTGGTAAGCGCTATGTACTCAGCGGGGAGGCAAGAGTTCCCAACTCCTGGGAGGGCCATCCCCGTCTGGGTCATTGGTAAGTATAAAAAATAGAGAAATTACTATAAATTTTTTAACATTTTTATACTGTGCCAATGACCCAGACATAGCTGAATAGTAAAAAGGCTGGAGGGCTAAGGACATAGAGCAAAATGGAATACGCTCAATAATATAAAATAGAGTCATCCCCTCTAGGGAAAAAGAAGTAATAGGCCTTACATGTATCTTTCTTATTTATGATAAATTAGAAAGATACAACACCTTCCAAAATTGAGCTTCATACATCCATGTACTCTATTAATATCCAATATAATCCTTATACTAATAATTTTTAAAGTAAGCCAATAAATAAAGTAAGTCTGGAGAATAGAGACTCTTATATTCCTTAAAAGTGTCTGAGGATTGCATAATCATGTCTGTTGACATATGCAATATTCAAAAGCTATACTTTAAAAACTAAGACTTGAATGAATTTTTAAAACATAAACTTCTCACTAAACAACCATCCCAATAACAGCTCAGAATTACTAACTCCGGAGGAGGTATTCCCTTGTTTTCATAGTAAAACAGGTGACCCAAGGGAACACCCTCCACCCCCCCCCCCCCTTTTTCTTGCCCTGGGTCAAATAGCCCAGAGCAAAGAGGGCAGCAGAACGGAGACACTGCCGAAACAGACAGCCGACCTAGCTATAGTAGCAACTGTTAAGTGAATGACATTCTGAGCAGTAGATAATAGACCTAACAATAGAGGCCTCCAGAAATGGACTCGATATTTCTGAGATAAAAATTCATGAATGTGGATGGCTGAGCACAATGAGCAGCCTTCAAAAATCTATAATAGCGACACTATTAATGTAAGCCCAAGATGTAGAAGAACTCTTACTTCATGAGCCGAAATCTTAAGCACAACTGCTGAGTCAATGATATACCATAAGCAGTACCGATAGTTAATAGAATCCATTAACAATAGAATGGAGTGTAACGTCCTTCTACTAGGCATCAAAGACAGAAGAAGCTTACGCCCGTAGTAATAAACAGATATCTGTTTATAAATACATTAACTCTAACCGGAAAGAGTAAAGGCCTATGCCCGTACGAAGACGGAAGGACCTTAATAACAATAGGTTCCGGATATTAGGAGCCTAACTCTTATGCAAAAATCCAACCTAAATAGTAAAGGAAGTAGTGATTCCGAAACTATGAAAGTGAAAATCATCCATTGATAGTGCATGAAACTCACTGACTCTTCAGTAAAAGAGAAACCAACAGAATTACTGTCTAAAAGGTCAGAATTTGAAAACTACTGTTTCCAGAGGCTCAAATGATTACTTAGCTAAATAAGAACCGAAGTTAAATTCCATATAGGAATTTAATCTAAAGATTCTAAGTCTATTTATCAAAAAGTTACTAACTGACTTAGATAAAGAGACATAAGACTCAATTGTAAACTATCCTAGAGTGCATAGGTATGAGGTAACATAAACCTATAACCTTAATAATAACTGGCTGCAGTAGATCTTGTGAAACAAGTATACTAAAAAATTGCAATGAGTAGTATGGAGGGATCAACAATATGAACATAATGATCCCTACACCAACGACGGAAGAGCCTCCACTTTAGCCGCATAGAATAGCGAAGAAGAGGATCTCCTATAGTAAGAAACCGCGTCCAAAGCTCGTCCAGTACAATGCTTACAATGCAATACGGACCACACAACGGAATACATCAAGGTTGCGACCTTGCGAGTTGTGATAAGGATGACACGATTTACCCAGTGAAAAAAGATCCGCACATTGAGGAAGATTTCACGTTAAGTCCCACAGTAGACAACAGAGTAAATTACCCATGGTCTCTGTGAAGATAGAGATGCTATCAACAGAAATGTATTGTGGTTGTTTATCTTAGCAATACCTGCTGAAACAACAGCGCCGGAGGATACGCGTATCCTATCATTCCGTCCTATAGATCACTAGAGCGTTAACAACATTAGCTCAGAGATCCGGACAAGCCAACACATACGTCTGTAATTGATTAGCAAGCTGTGTCGTAAATAAATCATCATTGGGCGCTCCCATAGATAGCAAATCTGATTGAATACTTGTTTGTTGAGAGTCCATTCTGACAGCAACAAGAAACCCCTAAGTGAACAGGAGTCCGGTAAAACAATCAGACGACCCGGAATATGACGGACCAAAACAGAACTTGGTGTACTATAACCAACAGACGGATTCTTTTCATTAAATTGAATAACGGAAACGAAAGAGTGCCTCCCTGGTTCCGGAGATACGCCACTACTGTCGAATTAACGGACAGGATTTGGGCATGCGTTTCTGAATAATGTTCATGCAATGACATAAAGCAAGCCTAAAAAACATTATTCCGCGGAAGATAATTGGTTGCTAAGAGACTGCGGAACCCAAAGACCCTGGCACTACGAATCCGTTGGGATCAGTATTATAACCCAATCTGTTTGACTGGCAACCGTCATAACAGCAACACTCGGGTCCGGCAACTGCAGTGGCACTCTCTGAGTCAACCACCGAATGTTTGCCCCAGTCTGAATCTCTTGTAACACTAGATAGACAAGAGAACGTGTAAATCGAGCAATTCATGGATTGCTGAAAAGTTGCCGTTGAAGAGAAGCTTCTCCGAGAACGAAGCGACTCTAAGAGAGTTCTTAACCTTACTATCCACGCGCGTGGATGTAGCTAGGGCTGCGTCACGTCTAACCAACTCCAATCAGCCACTGAAGGGCGGAGTTATACGTGAACAAACTACTGCCCTCAAAAGAAATTACATTGAGAATAATATCCCGTAAATCTTTTCTTGAAGACGTAATGATAACGCCTCACGTATGATAAAGCGTCTAAATTAAGTCTACTAGACATCATTGTCGTTTCCAACATTGAAGTTGGAAAAGACATAGACGGCGAAAAAGAATATTTCCAGTCTTTAACCACACCGTCTAGACACATATGAACTCTCGGTATGCCCTGCACTGCCAAAATAAACTATTCGTATAAATGATAAAACGGCAGAAAAGAGCAACGCGGACAAGAAACTAAACTATCATGCTTGGTAGCAGGCTTGTATGCATATATAGCGTCGAAAAATAAAACACCTGTTGTAATTAAATTATTGGACTGCTTCGGTAAGTCAGGGACAAAGTCCCCGAACCGATCGAAATTCCGAGTCCAATGACGCTATAAGTCTCTTATCCAACATCGCAGCAATGTAGTCCGAAATAACAATCACTGGAAGATAATGCCAGAAGATATGAATGGCAGCTTCCGATACTACGAAAGGGAAAACACGAAATCTTTCGAATCCCTTTCACCATCCTGTAGGACCCTATAAAGCGTTCGGTCGTCCGTACCTGATGCAACCGCGGACCGCACCGACCCAGCGCCGTCGGATAAATTCATGATTCGACCAAGAAACTGTCAATTGCTGGGATGCTGCGAAACAACTGTGCTAACTCGGATAGCACGTCCGTCACTGAGGCCTGAGGAGAAGCGGTCCTACAATGCATTGCCGCTGGAAGCTCCGTGATCGTTACCCCGTGCATACTACCAATATACGAGCGAACGGAGTGTACAGGCCTCGTGTCCCTTGGCTACCGGATGGCGCGACCTATTCGCCGTGGAATCACTGAATGACGAAACTGATCGGATATTTGAGGTCACGTAGCCAATGTGCGGTCGTGTGCCCTGCTGTGAGGATGAGGAAGCATTATGGACAGTCTCTCGGACTGTCAATATAACGGAGCGTCCCGACCGACAGACATATGCTCCGAATGTAAAATATCAGAACCACAACATGTGGTCCCCTATGTTGTTGGACGAGAGAGGGACCTCTCTCGCTCACAGCCTGGACGGACCTGGACAAGCCAGGAACCGGACTAACAGGCTTCCTCCGATCTGTCCTCAATCTGCCGTCACTGGGTGAGTACTAAAATAATTAAAGTGCTCGCATCACCCAAATCTCCTTCCTAGACCGCAACGGACGAACCCGGCAGCCGAACCATTCGATGAATGCACGCTACACCGGGTGAGCTAGCGAATGTCACTCCGTAGGCGATAGACATATTCCATGAGCACTTATTGCCGCTAGCTCTTCATTAACTATGACGACAGAGGCACACTTTTGAAAGACATCTCCGTAACTTTGCGAACAAGAAACCAGAAATGCTTGGTTATAGCAAGCATATAATAATAATATATATAGCGTCGTTTAATAATTCGAAAGTTTGTGTGACATAATTGGACTATGTCGGAACTGAGGGACGATGTCCCTGAACCGAACCAAAAATTTCTAAGTCCACCGACGCTATCAGTTTCTTATCCGGCATCGCAGCAATCTGGTCCGACGAAAGAAGCTGTAGAAGACCAAGTCAGATGACATACACAACAGCATATGTTGTTCCGAAAGGGAAAGCTCGAAATCCTCCAAATCTCTTTCGGTATCCCGTCGGACCGGATGATATTTTCGGACGTCCGTACCCGCTTCCGCGGAGCGTCCCGACCCAGCATCGTCTGACAAAAAATATGCGACAGAATCAGTTGATGCTGGGATGCTGCGATAAACTGTGCTATTTAGGAAAGCACGTCCGTTCCCGAGGCCTGTGCAGTAGCGGTCTTACGATGCATTGCCGCCGGAAGCTCCGTGTACGTTGACTCCCGCACACTTCCTATGCGAACGTCCGGAGTCTGCAGGCCTCGTGTCCCTGGCTACCGGATGGTGTGACCTGGTCGCCGATGATTCTCTGACTGGCGAAGCTGACTGGATATCCGTGGTCACGTAGCCAAGAGCGGTCGTGTGCGCTACCATGAGAATGAGGAAGCCTTACTGACAGTCTACTCCGGACTGACTATATGTCGGAGCGTCCCGAGCGACGGACGTATGCTCCGAATGCGAAACATTTTGTACCACAGCATCTGGGGCCAGATGTTGTTGTACGAGAGAGGGGCCTCTCTCGCTCGACGTCCGGATGGACCAGAATGAGCTATGAACCGGACTAAAAGGCTTCCTCCGTTCTCCCTCCGATCCGCCGTCACTGGGTGTGCATTTGGTTGATTTATAGTGCTCGCATCACCCCAAAATTCCTTCTAGACCACAACGGACGAACCCGGCTGCCGAACCATTCGGTGAATGGACGCTACACCGGGCGAGCTAGCGGACGTCAAAGGCCGTCAAACCTACTAGGGTCCTCTTAGGCAATTGGCGTATTTACATGAGCACTTTTCCGCTAGCCCTTCATTAATTGTGATGACGGAGGCACACTGTTGGAAGACATCACAGATACAACACCCTAATCTTGATCGTCTGAAATAGAAATTGATAAAGTAGAGTGACCCTGCGGGGAAAGGACCGGAGTGTCCAATTCCCCAATAACATACCGTGACATACGCTTCCCATATTGTCATCGAAATCATACGATACTGAACAGGAGTTAATGCGAGTACACTGACCACATATAGAATGATTATAAAAGTCAGAGGAAGACTTCCTCTTATTACAATTGATCAAAATCCTTTCAAGTCCTGGTACTCGCACTAACCCCTGGTAATCAAAATACATAATAATATGATCCATTAATATAGAAAAAATAATTGAAATCAAAATATTTTGAAAAAATATTCTTTCTGAATAGCCCAAGTTTCTGAAAAGTAACGTTGAGCCCCAATGGATCCCAAGCCTAAGTGTGGACAAAAATTTTAAAAATATTTTAAACAATTTATTCAACACTTACGAACAATAATAATGTATCTAGTTATGATTAAAATAACATCAAGATATTATTTTCCAGAAATCCCCCCCTCACACAGAGGGCTGTTGTAAATGTAAACAATGAATGTAAAAACACTAAAATAAGACTCCAGGCACCCAGGCCCGGAATCAGTTACCAAAAATACACTATCTGATGCAAAACAGAGACTTCCAGGGAAGAAACTGCAGAACATCAGATGGTAGATGCAGAACACAATGCCTAACCACCCGTAGGTGAAGACGTAAACATGGGGAAAAGAACAGAATTCATTCTGTTGTTCAGCTAAAACTCCCAAGAAAATTTAGTAATAATAATTACAAAAACTATGCCAAAAGCATGGGAGAATAGCAAGGGGGAACTTAAAGGACAGGGAGAGAGGAAAACACTGAAAGATCAGTGTAACTACATAATCAGAATGACAACAAAATGGCTGCTGCCTCGAAAATAGGTAACTTAACATAATTTCATTAAAAAATTTTAAGTTACAGCCCTGATAATATTCTGTCACACATTTTTCCTCTCCTCCTTCTCTATCCTCCTTAGAATCACCATTTCACTAATATTTATGTGTCTGGCATCATTTAAACGGAGATTTACAAGCACAAAGATCAGTCAGATGTTAACTGATGAAGGGCCAAACTTAGAATGATTAATGGCGCCAATTTCGGAACGTCCTTGACACTGCGCATGCGCAGTAGAGGTGAAGGGTGGAGGGCCTTTCAGGACATGTTTTCTTTGGTTTTAGATGCAAATTTTGGGGATTGGGGGGCAAAATTTGTGTTTGGCCCTATATTTTAAGAGTTAGCACCAGCTATGTCTGGGTCATTGGTACAGTATAAAAATATAGGCAGACGGAAAGTTAAAAAATTTATAGTAATTTATATATTTTTTATACTTACCAATGACCCAGACTTAGCTGGTGCTAACTCTAACAAAACCAGGGCCAAACACAAATTTTGCCCCCCAATCCCCAAAATTTGCATCCAAAACAAAAAGAAATCATGTCCTAAAGGACCTCCATACTACGCCTCTACTGCGCATGCGCAGTGACGCAGACGTCCCGAAATTGGCGCCAATTATCATTCTTACTGGCAGTGCCTGGTCAGCGCTATGTACTCAGCGGGGAGGCAAGAGTTCCCAACTCCAGGGAGGGCCATCCCCGTCTGGGTCATTGGTAAGTATAAAAAATATATAAATTACTATAAATTTTTTAACATTTTTATACTGTACCAATGACCCAGACTTAGCTGAATAGTAAACAGGCTGGAGGGCCTAGGACATAGAGGAAAATCCAATAAGCTCAACTATATAGTAAAGAGGTAACCCCTTAAGGAGAAAAGGAGTATTAGGCTTTACATGTATCTTTCTTATTTAATATTAAATTAGAAAGATACACTACCCTTAATAATTGAGCACAATAACATTCATGTTCTCTATTAACATCCAGTATAACCCTTATACTAATTATTTTTAAAGCAAGCCAATAAATAAAGTAGTCCAGAGAATTGAGACTCTTTATAGTCATTTAAAAGTGTCCGAGTATTGTATATTAAAGCCCGTTTGACACTTGACATATACAAATGCTTCACACCGAGCTACACTTTAAAAATAAGACATGAATGAATTTAAACATTAATATTACACTTTAAAACCATTCCGGAAGCGACTCAGAAATACTGACTTGGAGGAGGCATTCCCTTGCTTTTCACTATAAAGCAGGTGACCTAAGGGAACACCCGCCCCCCCCCCCCCCCCCCCCATTCCCCTTGCCCTGGGTCAAATAGCCCAGAGCGAAGAGGGCAGCCGGACGGAGTCACTGCCGGAACAGAAAGCCTGCATAACTATAGTTGCAACTGTTTAGTGGACGACATTCTGAGCAACAGATAACGGACCTAAACAATGCAGGTCTCCAGAAATGGACTCAATATTTCTGAGATAAAAATTTGTAAATGTGGATGGCTGAGACCAATAAGCAGCCTTCATTAAATCTGTAATAGCAACACTATTAGCATAAGCCCAGGAAGTAGAAAGAGCTCTTACTTCATGAGCAGAAATCTTAAGCACAGACTGCTGAGAAGAAGATAAATCTTCATAAAGCAGTACGGATAGTTAACTGAATCCATCTAGCAATAGAATGGACTGAAATGTCCTTTCTAGTAGGCATCAAAGACAGAAAGAAACGTTTCCGTCCCTTTCTGATAAACTGAGATCTCTGTTTATAGATACGTAATGCTCTAACAGGACAGAGTAAAGGCCTACGCCCGTCTGAAGACGGAAGAGCCTTAATAACAATAGGCTCCGGATATTTATTAGGAGCCTGATTCTTAGCTAAAAAACCCACATTAGTAGTGAAGGTGATAGTGTTCCCAACACTACGATAATGAGAATCATCCACCGATAGTGCATGAAGCTCACTGACTCTTCTAGCAGAAGAGAAAGCTAAGAGAAAAACTGTCTTATAAGATAAGAATTTGAAATCTACTGTCCCAAGAGGTTCAAATGGCTTTTCCTTCAATTTAAGAAGAACCCAAGCTAAATTCCACTTAGGAATTAATCTAAGAGTTCTGGGTCTATTTATCGAAAAGTTTCTAACCAACTTCGATAAAGAGACATTAGATCCAATTTGTAAACTATCATGATGTGCATAGGTATCAGATAACATAGATCTATAACCCTTTATAGTAACAGGCTGCAGTTTGATTTCGTCAAACAAGTATACTAGAAAGTTTGCAATGTCTGGTATAGAGGGATCGAATATATCTACAGAATGATCCCTACACCAACGACGAAAAACCTTCCACTTAGCCGCATAGTTTAGCGAAGAGGAGGTCCTCCTACAGTTAGAAATCGCGTCCACTGCTCGTCCTGTAAAGTGCTTGCCATGCAAGAAGGACCGCACAACGGAAAAACGTGAAGGTTGAGACCTTGCGGGTTGTGATGGAGTTGGCGCGATTTCCCCTGCGAAAGAAGAACCTCCCATGGAGGAAGCTTCCGCGGTAGGTCCCACAACAGACACCTGAGTAGATTTATCCACGGTCTCTGTGGCGACAGAGATGCTACCAACAGAATCTTGCATTGAGATTGTTTTATCTTTAGCAATACTTGTTGAATTAACAGCGCTGGAGGATACGCATATCCTATCATTCCGTCCCAAGGGATCAACAGAGCGTCTACTGCAAATGCTCTTGGATCCGGACACGGAGACACATACGTCTGCAACTGATTGTTGAGATGTGTCGCAAATAAGTCTATCATTGGCCGTTCCCATTGGTAGCAAATCTGATTGAATACTTGTTTGTTGAGAGTCCACTCCGACGGCAACAAGCGACCCTTTCGTGAAAGGGAGTCTGCTAGCACATTCAGACGACCCGGTATGTGACGGACCGAAAGAAGAACGTGATGTTCTAACGCAAACAGAAGGATTCTTTCCGTTAGATTGAACAACGGAACTGAATGAGTGCCTCCCTGATTCCGTATATACACCACTACTGTCGTATTGTCGGATAGGATTTGGACATGAGCATCGTGAATAATGTCCATCCAGTGACGTAACGCAAGCCAAATTGACATCATTTCCTTGATGTTTATGTGCTTGCACAGGAATTGCGGATCCCAAAGACCCTGGCATCTCGAATCCGTTGGGATTAATGATGCACTCCAACCTGTTTGACTGGCATCCGTCATAACGGTAAAACTCGGATCCGGCAACTGCAGCGGAACTCCTTGAGTTAACCACTGAATGTTTGCCCAAGTCTGAATCTCTTGTTTCACTTGATCTGACAAGAGAACGTCTACATCGAGCGAATGAATTTTCACACTCCAATTCTGAGTCAGGAAAATTTGAAGAGGACGTGTGCGTAACCGCCCCATCGGAATGAGATCCGCGGCGGCTCCGCACAGACCTATCAGTCTCATAAATTCTCTCGCCGTGACTTTGTCTGCGTGCAGACAATAGCGAGCGTAACAACTGACTAATTTCGCTCTGGTTAACGGCAGACGAACGAGATTGTTGTGCGTCTCGAAGCTCATTCCCAGATGAGTGAATGACTTGGACGGCACCAGATCCGACTTCTCCTCGTTTACTATAAAACCGAGACGTCGGAGCAATAGAAGAAGATTCTGAACATCGTTCTGAAGCGTTAACTCGTTGCCGTACCTCTGAAGAATGTCGTCCAGGTAGGCCGACGTTACCGCAGACGAATGAGCTCGGAAGTAGTTCATTACCGAGTTCATTACCCGAGTGAAAGCCCAGGGTGCTAGATTCAATCCGAAGAACATCGCCCGGAATTGATACACCACTCCTAGGACTGCGAAGCGTAGATACTTTCGGAATGTCGGATGTACCATGACGTGAAAGTACGCATCTTTGAGATCTATGCTCGTTGCATAATCGTTCACCCGAATACTCGCTCTGACCGATCGAATCGTCTCCATATAAAACTTCGGAGCGATGATCAGCTTGTTTATCCAGCTCAAATCTATGACTGGACGGAACGAGCCGTCTGGTTTCGGAACCAGAAATAGATGGCTGTAGAATCCCGAAGATTCCTGGTTTTCTACGACCTCTACCGCGTTCTTCATTAAAAGAGACTGCACCTCTGATAACAGAGCGTCTCTTTTCTGCAGATTTGACGGAAGATGAGTCCACTTTGGACTTCGAGTTAATGGAGGCTTTCGTTTGAAGGATATCTTTAGACCTTCCAAAGTCACTCCTCTCACCCAAGGGTCGTCCGTAACCGACGCCCATTCTTGTGAAAAGCTCGACAACCTTCCGCCAACCGGAACGCGATAGAGGTTTAAGCCATCACCTCCTGGACCTGCGAGGCCTGCGGTAGGAGAAACCACGTCTTCCACGACCCGCACCTCGCCCCGTCGACCTCGGGGCGTCCGACCGATTGTCCCGGCCTGAAGGACGTCCCGAACGAGAGTCGCTATCCTGACGGTCTCTCGAATAAGACCAAGAGGACGCACCGGAACCTCTATAGGAACCTCTCTTGGGTGCATTAGACCCAGAAGTGCCTGTCTTATACGTGTCTGCTGTATCCGACTTCTTAGGAGCAGATTTGAACAACAGAGAATCCTTAGCTTTCTTTGTAATTTTATCATAAATAGCGGAAAGCTTGCCGTCAAGAGAAGTTCTCCTGAGACCGAAGCGACTCTAAGAGAGTTCTTCACCTTAGAATCCACTAGTGTGGATGTAGCTAGGGCTGCGTCACGTCTAACCAACTCCAGATTTGCCACTGAAAGGGCGGAGTTACACGTGGAATAAGCTACTGCCCTTGAAAGAAGTCTTAAAGAGGATTGTATATCCTGAAACTCTTTCCCCTGAAGGCGCAGTGATAACGCCTTAGTAAGGTGATCTGCGTAAGATAAGGCATCTAAATTGGCTCTGTTAGACGCAATAGCTGTTTCCAACACCGCGGTTGGAATAGAAGCTGACGACGGTAATGATAGCTCTAAGTCTTCCGCCTCGTCGTCCATACGCAGAGGAACTCTCGGTATACCCTGTCCTGCCGTATCGAATTTATTCCTTGCATTAATGAAAGGCAGGTTGAGAGTATTAGCAGACAAGAAACCTGCTTTCCCCGTCCTGGAAGCAAGTTTAAATATAGCGTCGTTCAATAATTCAAATGTTCTTGCAACATTATTGGACTGTGACGGAAACTCGGGAGCGATGTCCCTGAACCGTTCAAAAAATTCAGAGTCCAATGACGCTATAATTCTCTTGTCCGGAAGCGCAGCAGTCTGGCCCGACGGAACAACTTGAGGGAGAAAGTGCCGGATGAAGTCCACGGCAGCTTTATGTTGTTCCGAAAGGGATAGCTCCAAGTCATCCGTATCCCTTTCACCATCCGGTCGGACCTCATGATGTTCCCGGTCGTCCGCCCCCGATGCTTAGGCGGAGCGTACCGACCCAGCGCCGTCGGATAATTCTCGATCCGACACCGTTTCTGTCGGCTGCTGCGATAAGCTGTGCTATCTGCACAAGAATGTCCGACGTCGAGACCTGCGGAGGCGCAGTCTTTCGCTGCTTCGCCGAGGGCAGCTCCGCATCAGATGGCTCCCGCATACTTTTCCTATGCGAACGTCCGGAGTCCATCGGTCTCGAATCCCTGGCTGCCGGATGGTGTGACCTGGTCGCCGAAGAATCCTTGATCGGCGAAGCTGGTAATATATCGGCGGTCACGCAGCCAAGGTGCGGTCGTGTGCGCTGACGAGAAGAGGAAGCCTTAACAGTCTCTGCGGACTGCTTATACAACGGAGCGTCCCGAGCGACGGACGTATGCTCCGCTAAAGACACATTTTGTACCACAACATCTGGTCCCAGATGTTGTTGTTCGAGAGAGGGGCCTCTCTCGCTCGCGGCCCGGCTGGACCTGGACGAGCTAGGAACCGGACTCATAGGCTTCCTCCATTCTCGCTTACTATCCGCCGTCACTGGGTGTGCATCTATTATGTTTATAGTGCTCGCATCACCCAAAATTTCCTCTTGGACCGCATCGGACGAACCCGGCTGCCGAACCATTCGGTGAATGGACGCTACACCGGGCGAGCTAGCGGACGACATTTGTCTAATCTCCATGAGCACTTTTGCCGCTAGCTCTGAATTCATTTGTGATGACGGACGCACACTTGAAGAAGATAACATGGAAACATCACCCTGTTCTGGTTCCTCTGAAATAGAAACTGAGAGAGTAGAGTGACCTTGCGGAGAAAGAGCCGGCATCGGTCTTTCTCCAGAAACAACATATCGTGACACACGTTTCCAATGTTTCTCATCCCAATGTTCACATATAGGACAGGGATTAATGCGAGAACACTGACTACAATTAATACAATGATCATGAAAGTCAGAGGAAGATTTCTTCCTATTACAATTTGAACAACGTCCCTTCATTGTGAAAGAACAACAATAAGTCCTAGTTACTCGCAAAAACCCCTGACACAAAGATACATAATAACATGATCCATTAATAAATGAAAAAACAATTGCAAAACAAAATAATTTTGAAAATTTTTTTTTTTTTTCAGCAAAGCCCAAGTTGCTGAAAAGTAACGTTGAGCCCCGATGGATCCGATGGCAAAGTGTGGTCAAAAATTTTAAATTTATATTAAATAATTAATGAGACACTTTCGGATAATATAAATGTATCTTATAGTGAGATAAACTACAGCAAAGGCAAACAGCCCCCCTCAAAAAAGGCTGTTGCCAATGAAAACAAACAGTGTAAAAACACCAGAAAACATGACTTCAGGCACTGAAAAAACTGGCCCGGAATCAGTCATCAATTACACTCTATCTGATGCAAAACAGAGACTCCCAGGGGAGAATCTGCAGAACATCAGATGGAAGATGCAGAACACAAACGTTATACACCCATGGGTGAAAACGTAACTATGGGGAAAATAACAGAAAACATTCTGTAACCAAGCAACTCTCCCAGGAAATTTTAGAAATGAAATTTCTCAAAAATATGCCAAAAGCATGGGAGAATTGCAAGGGGGGACTTTAGAAGGCTAGGGGAGAGGAAACACTGAATAAGCAGTGCAACAATTAGCAAGAATGACAACAAGAGGCCCATGCCTCGAAAATAGGCAACTTAACATAATTTCATCAAAAAATTTTAAGTACAGCCCTGATTATTTTTTGTCACTTCTTTTTCCTCTCCTCCTTCTATCCTCCTTAGAATCACATTTTCTCCAAAAATTACGTGTCTGGCATCCTTTAAACTGAGATTTACAAGCACAAAGATCAGTGAGATGTTGACTGATGAAGGGCCAAACAGAGAAAATGATAATTGGCGCCAATTTCGGGACGTCTGCGTCACTGCGCATGCGCAGTAGAGGCGTAGTATGGAGGTCCTTTAGGACATGATTTCTTTTTGTTTTGGATGCAAATTTTGGGGATTGGGGGGCAAAATTTGTGTTTGGCCCTGGTTTTGTTAGAGTTAGCACCAGCTAAGTCTGGGTCATTGGTACAGTATAAAAATATAGATATTCACATGATAGCAGTTTTTCACCCTTGAAATATATTTGGAAGAAAATGTTTTGTGAAAATCAAAAGCCGTCGTTGGAACCACACGTTTTAAAGTGGGAGTTTCTTTTTGGTAAACCCATATAGATCAGTGACAACCCACCCCAGGCCTATTTTTGGGGTGGATTTTCCCATTTTTTGGGGTGGGTTGGCACGATTTTTTTTTGATTTTTGAAGAAATATTTTTGGGGGAAAGTAATATATAAAAATGATTTTTACTCACTTTTTATCGAATATTATCCAATTTTATCGAAAATTATCCACAATCTATACTGATTCTATTAATACATACCAGAATGACTGAATTAAGCTAATAATAATTCTATACTGAATTGGTAGTATGCAGAGACCAATCAGAAGTGATATGTTGTTTTAGGCATGTTGTTTCAGTCGGGTACTCTCCAAGAGGAATGATATTTGTTCGATGCACAAAAATCAAATGACAAGACATGTTGTTCTAGCATGATATGGATTCATCGCAGCATTGATCCTTTTTTCTTTGTCTAAGACTAAAACAATAAATGTGTTGTTTTAGCTGTTGACAGTCATCATGTTGCTTCTCTTTGAATTATACCAGTTAGCAGTTGTGAAAACTTCTGACTTTCTTCATTCTGCTTATTAAATTCAATAGAGTAACGAAATTGAATTTAATAAGCAAAGGGGTATACATCAATGGCAAAAATTACGAAACCGAGGAATATCGTGTACCACCGCAATCCGTTCTGTGTCACAAGTGTCAGAACTTTGGGCACTTGTCACACAAAATGCAACAGGGAACAACGATGTATGAAATGTGGCGGTGAAGGCGTGCAATGCCTTAACTCTGCCACTTCAAAAAAGTTGAAACGAACATCCAGCTTAAAGCTCTAAATGTAAGTAGTGCCAAGAACTCGTCCTCACCTTATTCCATGTGCACCCTAATGGCTAGCTCTATTTTGTCCATTGGCATTTTGTCCATTGCCATGTTGTCTGCGCACCTCCAATATCATAGTCAAATAGCTGACAACCGTAGCACATGAAAAACTTGGGGCGGGTTGTCCAGGGGCGGGATGTCCCAGTTGGTTTGGGGCAGGTTGTCCCATTCCCAACCCGTATATGGGATTGTGTCACACGAATCATGACGTTGCACTGCATTATCTATTTTTATCACAAGCTCTACACATTTCAACATGAGAAAAATTCAGTGGTTTCGTGTTGATAAATCCCACCCCGAATGGCCTGATATTAAACTTATTGCACCCAAACCTCTCACAGTTAACAGAGATTACTAATATCAAGGAATTATCTGTCCAATATGGGAATAAAGAATGCCACTATAAAATATATTTAATGAGACGATGAGCGTGGTTAAAAGAAATATTGTGCGACATTTTGCAGAATGCAGTCAGTTTGGGCAGTGAAGAGCTTCCATATTCACATGACGGATAAAAAACTCGGTACACAGTTAAACAAGCAATATCTTTAATATAATATTCTGCCTTTTCTTTCACGAACCATCACTTACCTGATATCAGTAACAGACGAGTGACGTACAGATCGCTTGCCACTGGTTGTCCCACGAAGGGGAAGAAAGTTCATTACAGATCATTCATAACACTTTCACTAAGTTTCAGACAATCGGCAAGGGCCGATGTTGAACCTCGAGTGCCGGTGGTGAACCGATGGGCGCTTATCGACACCGATTAATCGTCTCATCTCTATATGGGAGGATTCTCATTTAGGTTCAAGCAAAATTAAATGGATGCAATGCAGATCATGTGGCATGATTTAATTGGTTTGAAAGGTACATTGTAAAAATTCGTTCATACTGTTTTAATATTTAGACCTTGGCGCATTAAAATAAATAACCCAGAAACCCATCACAAAACAAAAAAATTTAAAAGAAAAAAAAAATGTTCAAATCATTCCTGGTCATTTCTTGACCTGAAACATATTTCTGGTTTACTGCATCACATCTACTTTCCCTGAACAAAATTAGAAGCACCGGTTTGTGCTGATAAATGTGACCTAATTATTTTTGTGATATCACTTAATGCACTTCAGCTCAGTGCTCAATTTTCAATTTTTTTTTTAACAAAGATGATAGTTTACACATTTGTTGTGTATGAATATAAAATATTACTTGAGTGAACTGTGTCTGGGAGACTAAACCAGACATGTAGCATTTGTGACTTGTTCCAACAAGTGAGAAGTGAAACAAAATTGTTTGAAAGGGTACATTCTCTTTTCTTTTTTAACCCTTTACCCAACGTAACGGCCAAAACCGGCCAGCGCTATTCTCAAAAATCGCCTATTAATTTTAATTAGTTTTTCATTTTTTGTCTCAAAAACATAGGTTATGACCCCTCATTGGAACGAGTTCATTGAGCTCATTCCAATGAGGGGTCATAACCTATGTTTTTGAGACAAAAAATGAAAAAAATTTTGCCCCCCAATCCCCAAAATTTGCATCTAAAACCAAAGAAAACATGTCCAGAATGGCCCTCCATACTTCACCTCTACTGCGCATGCGCAGTGTCAAGGACGTCCCGAAATTGGCGCCATTAATCATTCTTATAACCATTGCCTGGTAAGCGCTATGTACTCAGCGGGGAGGTATGAGTTCCCAACTCCTGGGAGGGCCATCCCCGTCTGGGTCATTGGTAAGTATAAAAAATATATAAATTACTATAAATTTTTTAACATTTTTATACTGTACCAATGACCCAGATATAGCTGAATAGTAAAAAGGCTGGAGGGCCTAGGACATAGAGGAAATTCCAATAAGCTCAATTATATAAAATAGAGTCATCCCCTCGAGGGGAAAAGGAGTATTAGGCCTTACATATATCCTTCTTATTTATGATAAATTAGAAAGACACAACACCTTCCATAATTGAGCATCATAACATCCATGTACTCTATAATATCCAGTATAATCCTTATACTAATAATTTTTAAAGTAAGCCAATAAATAAAGTTAGTCTAGAGAATAGAGACTCTTATACTCCTTAAAAGTGTCTGAGGATTGTATAATAACGCCTGTTTGACACGTGGTATATTCAAAAGCTATACTTTAAAAACTATGACCTGAATGAATTTTTAAAACATAAACTTATCACTTAAAAACCATTCCAGTAACAGCTCAGAATTACTAACTCCGGAGGAGGTATCCCCTTGTTTTCATAATAAAACAGGTGACCCAAGGGAACATCCTCCCCCCCCCCCCCCCTTCTCCATGCCCTGGGTCAAATAGCCCAGAGCGAAGAGGGCAGCAGGACGGAGTCACTGCCGGAACAGAAAGCCTACCTAGCTATAGTAGCAACTGTTAAGTGAATGACATTCTGAGCAGTAAATAATAGACCTAATAATGGAGGCCTCAAGAAATGGACTCAATATTTCTGAGATAAAAATTCATGAATGTGGATGGCTGAGCCCAATGTGCAGCCTTCATAAAATCTATAAAAGCGACACTATTAATGTAAGCCCAAGATGTAGAAAGAGCTCTTACTTCATGAGCCGAAATCTCAAGCGCAAACTGCTGAGTTAATGATATACCATAAGCAATACCGATAGTTTATAGAATCCATTAGCATTAGAATGGAGTGTAATGTCCTTCCATTAGGCATCAAAGACAGAAGAAGCTTACGTCCTTACTAATAAACTGATATCTGTTTATAAATACGTAAACTCTAACAGGACAGAGTAAAGGCCTATGCCCATACGAAGACGGAAGGACCTTAATAACAATAGGTTCCGGATATTTATTAGGAGCCTGATTCTTAACCAAAAATCCAACATTAGTAGTAAAGGAAATAGCGTTTCCAATACTACGAAAGTGAGAATCGTCCACCGATAGTGCATGAAGCTCACTGACTCTTCAGTAGAAGAGAAGACTAAGAGAATTACTGTCTTAAAAGGTCAGAATTTGAAAACTACTGTTTCCAGAGGCTCAAATGATTACTTAGCTAAATAAGAACCGAAGCTAAATTCCGTATAGGAATTTAATCTAAGGATTCTAGGTCTATTTATCGAAAAGTTTCTAACTGACTTAGATAAAGAGACATAAGACTCAATTGTAAACTATCATAGAGTGCATAGGTATGAGATAACATAGACCTATAACCTTAATAGTAACAGGCTGCAGTTGATCTTGTCAAACAAGTATACTAGAAAGTTGCAATGTCTAGTATGGAGGGATCAAAAATATCAACATAATGATCCCTACACCAACAACGCATAGTATAGCGAAGAAGAGGTTCTCCTACAGTAAGAAATCGCGTCCATAGCTCGTCCTGTACAATGCTTGCCGTGCAAGAAGGACCACACAACGGAATACGTGAAGGTTGAGACCTTGCAGGTTGTGATGAAGTTGACACAATTTCTCCAGCGAAAGAAGATCCTCTCATGGAGGAAGTTTTCGCGGAAAGTCCCACAGTGGACACCTGAGTAAATTTACCCACGGTCTCTGTGAATACAGAGATGCTATCAACAGAATTGTATTGTGGATGTTTATCTTAGCAATACTTGCTGAATCAACAGCGCTGGAGGATACGCATATCCTATCATTCCATCCTATTAGATCAATAGAGCGTTAACAACATAAGCTCAGGGATCCGGACATGGAAACACATACGTCTGCAATTGAATAGTGAGTTGTGTCGCAAATAAATTATCATTGGGCGCTCCCATTGATAGCAAATCTGATTGAATACTTGTTTTGTTGAGAGTCCATTCTGACGGCAATAAGAGACCCTTACGTGAAAGGGAGTCTGCTAATACAATCAGACGACCCGGAATATGACGGACCGAAGCAGAACTTGCTGTACTATAACAAACAGAAGGATTCTTTCCGTTAAATTGAATAACGGAATCGAATGAGTGCCTTCCTGGTTCCGGAGATACGCAACTACTGTCGTATTAACGGACAGGATTTGGACATGCGTTTCTGAATAATGTTCATCCAATGACAAGCCTAAATAACATCATTTCCTGGAAGTTAAGTGCTTGGCTAGAAACTGCGGAACCCAAAGACCCTGGCACTTCGAATCCGTTGGGATCAATATTGTACCCCAACCTGTTTGACTGGCATCCGTCATAATCATAAAACTCGGAAACCGGCAACTGCAGTGGCACTCTCTGAGTCAACCACCGAATGTTTGCCCCAGTCTGAATCTCTTGCTACACTTGATAGACAAAAGAATGTGTATATCGAGCAAATCATAGATTGCTGAAAAGTTGCCGTCGAAGAGAAGCTTCTCCGAGACCGAAGCGACTCTGAGAGAGTTCTTCACCTTACTATCCACGCGCGTGGATGTAGCTAGGGCTGCGTCACGTCTAACCAACTCCAGGTTGCCACTGAAGGGCGGAGTTATACGTGGAAAAAGTACTGCCCTTGAAAGAAATCACATTGAGGATCATATCCTGGAATTCTTTCTCTTGAAGGCGTAATGATAACGCCTCAGTAAGGTGGTCTACGTATGATAAAGTGTCTAAGTTAAGTCTATTAGACATCATTGTCGTTTCCAACATCGTGGTTGGAACTGACATAGACGGCGAAAAAGATAATTCCCAGTCTTCAGCACCGCCGTCTAGACGCATATGAACTCTCGGTATGCCCTGTTCTGCCAATATAAATTATTCCCTAGAATTGAAAAAAGGCAGAATAGAGCATTGCAGACAAGAAACTATACTATCATGCTTGGTAGCAAGCTTATATATAGCGTCGTTAAATAATTCTAATGTTCTAAAGACATTATTGGACTGTGTCGGTAAGTCAGGGACAATGTCCCTGAACCGATCCAAAACTCCGTGTCCAATGACGCTATTAGTCTCTTATCCAGTATCGCAGCAATGTAGTCCGACGGAACAACCTCTGGAAGATAATGCCGGAAGAAAAGTATGGCAGCTTCTGTTGTTCCGAAAGGGAAAGCTCGAAATCGTCCGAATCCCTTTCGCCATCCTGTCGGACCCTATAATAGTCCAAGAACATTAGGTTTCACTAGGGAAAAAAATCGGAGAAAGCTGATTTTTTCAGGGAATGTCGAGTACATGTCACTGAACGATTAGACAAAAGTCCCCTAAAATCCCAGTTGAGCTTTTTTTTCTACAGCCTTTTTTCGAAAACGCGTTTGAAAAAAATAAAAAAAAATCGCACTAACTTTGTAACCTCGAATTGATCCAACTGTATTTTTTGTTTACGCGTATTTCGAGCTACATAATGTCTAATATACATTTACCTAGAGGAAAATGTGCATTCTGTGACAATTTCTGCGAAAAATTATTGAAAATTCACAAAAAAGTATCGGATTTACGCAAAAAATGATGATTTTCCTAACGGATTTGCCCAAAGGGTCGTAGTACAGAATGGGATATTAGTTGGACAGACGATAAAAAATCCACCACCATTTGAAGACTTTTATCATTGCTTACAAAATAGACATTATGGAAGACCCCCTCTGCTTCTGGCCGAGTTCCCCTTTTGGCATAAAATTCGTCAGCATGAGAACTATTTTCGGGCTTGGGACCAAACAGACACATCTGTGTCAGGCAGCATTTAGATCAATAAATAATATTTACAGAATGTACAAAAATCAATAAATAATATTTACAGAATGTACAAATCAATCAACATGGATTAAGTTACATTGACTATTATCAATGCTATATACAGAAATGACATGACCTATATACATATTATTCATCGAACTCAGAAATTTCCGACAGGACAGTGTTTCTGTGGTTGTTACAAGAATCCGAACTGCAATTACACAAACCTGAGCAAGAGAGTCCTGCCTTCTTACACCCACACCTTTTTGTACAAGCACTCTTGCAACCACAACTGATCAGATTCAGTAGGTTATCGGGGGCACATGGCTTTGTGGCTGCAGTCGGTACAAGAAGTCCATTGTCTAGCGACCACCCCCAATCCGTCAGAGGAAGCGAAGTGCCCAGCCATTGTTGGACCTGGAGATAACATCTGTAGACATGTTGATGTGCAGCATCGCTGCTTGGTGGGAGTGAGGCTAGGTCGATGGGTTTATTCAGTTTAGATTTTGCTACATAACGCTTGTAAGTGACATATCTATATTGGTCGAGAGAGGAAACAGTTTTACTCCCGTATAAGATCAGGAGAAGTTGTTCCCCGGCAGCGGCTACTGCACTTGGTGTACTGTCATCCGCCAAAATTGTGTTGACATACTGTTGTGAGTTGCTAGTAACATCGGAGACAATTGTACTGAATACTTTCTTCTTACCAACTCGAAAGAGTGCAGAAGTAGTGTCACAACCACTTATAGAATGTGCTACAAGGAGGTTGCTTCTATGGTCACCCATTTTGGTTGCTATTTCACTAACTGAAACTAGTAAGTTTGGGGTAATGGAATACACCATGTGAATATTACATCCCGGTTGAACTCAAGAGGTAAGAATGACTAACAAGTCTGTGTCTGTTCCCACAACGACAACATTGTTGTCATCTTGAGCGATGTCAAGTGCAGTTTCGGCTATCAGTACATCAGCATCAGCCTCGGCCTGCTTGGACTGAATATTGATAGCAGATAGATCCTGCACTAGAAGATCGATCAGTTGGGTTTTGTTCTTTGCATTTGCAAGGAAATCGGATTGGGGTGTGGTGGCTGGTAACTCGGGTGAGATATTGATATCAATGGAATACCTGTCTTTAGATCTACGGGCTTGTTCCATGCCCTTTGTCGACATTGTACAAGCATAACCATCAAAAACAACCACGACGTTCGCCCCAAAATGTCTCACTAGATAATTGGAATATGATGTACATATGTCCTTATATGACGACTGTTTAGGCCATACAACTGCCCTCAATAAAAATCCACCATCTACAACAAACAGAGAATGTTCTGGGATTTTAGTTTGCTCGGAACCGTATGTTTTGAGGATCTTACCGAGCGTGCTTTTCTGTGTCTTCCTCATTCCAGCAGAATCAAACAATGCTGGTGGTTTCGGGGCGAGTTCATATTTGAGATACTCTTCCATCTCTGCTTGTGACTGAATAACACATGTGATGCGGTTGAACAGAATTGTGGGGTCAATCACTACCTTACTTCCACGAACTTTGATGCTATTTGCCATCGATGCGAAAGACTTCACAGTGTCAACACGTAGTTTGATGCTGTTGAACGTTTTGCTTACAACATTTGATACGCAACATTCACCAATTTTGCGAACTTGGTCACAGTTCACAGTTTCGTCGGCCACAAGCCCGGTCGCTATAGAGACTAATTGTAGTGGATCTCTATTCTGAAAGGGGGAATGCACTCTGAGCCAGTTCAATAATTTGGTGATATCATTGGCATCAGTCAATTGTGAACTTTGACGGAGATCCCGATGTTGTTCTCCATGACCAGTGTGAACATGAACAAAATTTTCGAGAGCATTACATATCGGAAGGCAAAGAGGTAGTCCATGTACCCATTTCGCAACAGTGCTATCGGTTATTCCCCTGCCATGTGTGAGACCACCAGGGAGCTTGAACATTCTCATTAAACACTGCTCTATGGTCTGATCAGAATATATCCCGTCCCAGAATTTATCTGAGCACCTTATGGTAAAGTAACCTTTCTCAGTGAACAACTTCAAATCATCCTGTTGCATTATTTCTGTTAGCTCATTCATCTGCTGCAAATAGAGATGAGAACTTTTTGCGTATGCAAAATGACCACCTGCGTGAAATACTGGAATCATATTGCGAACACAATATGTGTGGAGTTCCCAGTCGCCTGTGCGGTCTGCTCTCAAGAACAACTGGAGAAGACCTATTTGCTCGTAGTATTGTACCCAAAGCTTTCCTGTGCGTCCTATGGCCGCATTCTGGAGCAGTTCGTGTAATTTTGACAGTAGATGGTTGACACTTTCTTGATTGACAGCGTCAGCTGTTGTACAGTCACCTCTGGCAAGTCCACAGAATATTTCATTGACTTCTGTGCAGTCTATGTTATCTAGTGTTCGGCTTTCTTCAAACACAAGTTTTGTAATGGCAATTTGTGTTAGCAAATGGGCACGAACTGCTCTTGAATATGCATGACCACTGATCAAATGATGGATTGACCCACCAGCATAAACAGTCCCCCAAAGTTCATCCAAGCCGCTACCAGCCATGATCGAACCAATTGCCCCTAAATATGACATAATGTACAATACAAATTTGTTTATGAGTACACATCAAGGGCGTGCACACATTACATGCCAATGCATCTTGAGTGTAGCCGAACACCACATTATGTGATTTAATCGAACATGGAAATTGAAACAATGATGCTATAATACGGTATTTGAATGAGAAAAGTCGATGCCGTTTGAATTTGAGTTTAGGGGGTATGGTTAATATTTCACACGTTTCACCAGTTCATTATGGAATAAATGACTATTGTTATATATCATTATAAAGCCACTGCTTTTCTGCAATTTTTGATATATAATTTAACTCCCAAAGTAGTCGTAGATTTGATTTAAAGGACGTTGTGTACCGTTGTGTGTATGAAAACAATAAATTTTTTTTCGTAATTTTGTACATTTTCGTGAATATTTCACCATTGAGTGTGAGGATTGGTACAAAGTTGGCATTTTCTGTTGGGGATATGTATTCTCAATATAATTCAGCACGATATTTATGATTCACACCCTACTAAGGCGAATAAGAATCAGAAATATGGAGATGGGTCGAATTTTTTTTTTCATCAAAAAAACGCTATAACTAAAAAAGCTCAACTCGGATTCGCGGGGACTTTTCACACTTTATCCGCAATGTGTGTCCCGGAAACATATAAAAAAATCAGCTTTCTCCGATTTTTTTCCTTACTTTCTCATTTTTATGTCTAATGTGCCTGGACTATAAAGTGTTCGGTCGTCCAAATCTGATGCAACAGCGGAGCGCACCGACCCAGCGCCGTCGGATTATTTCTGATCCGACCGAGAATGTGTCATTTGCTGGGATGCTGCGATAAACTGTACTATTTTGGATAGCACGTCCGTCAGTGAGGCCTGTGGAGAAGCGGTCTTACGATGCATTGCCGCTGAAAGCTTCGTGTTCGTTACCCCTGGCATAATTCTATTATGCGAGCGAACGGAGTGTATAGGCCTTGTGTCCCTTGGCTACAGGATGGCATGACCTGTTCGCCGTGGAATCACTGAATGACGAAGCTGGCCGGATACTCGAGGTCACGTAGCCAATGTGCGGTCGTGTGCGCTGCTGTGAGGATGAGGAAGCATTATCGACAGTCTCTAGGACTGTCTATATAACGGAGCGTCCCAAGC
Source organism: Pictodentalium vernedei (assembly GCA_031216915.1). Taxonomy (NCBI): domain Eukaryota; kingdom Metazoa; phylum Mollusca; class Scaphopoda; order Dentaliida; family Dentaliidae; genus Pictodentalium; species Pictodentalium vernedei. The sequence continues at coordinate 129,528,037 of CM062295.1, forward strand.
GACGGACATATGCTCCGAATGCGAAATGTCTGTACCACAACATCCGGTCCCATAGGTTGTTGTACGAGAGAGGGACCTCTCTCGCTCGCAGCCCGGACGGACCTGGACGAGCTAGGAACCGGACTAACAGGCTTCCTCCGATCTGTCCTCTAATCCGTCGTCACTGGGTGTGTACTAAAGTCTATTATAGTGCTCGCATCACCCAATCTCCTTCCTAGACGGCAACGGACGAACCCGACTGCCGAACCATTCGATGAATGGATGCTACACCAGGTGAGCTAGCGAATGTCAACTCCGTCGATCCTACTAGAGACCTCTTAGGCGACTGACGTATTCCATGAGCACTTATTGCCGCTAGCTCTTCATTAACTATGACGACAGAGGCACACTTTTGAAAAACATCTCAGTAACTTTGCGAACAAGAAACCAGACATGCTTGTTAATAGCAAGCATATAATAATATATATAGCGTCGTTCAATAATTCGAAAGTTGTGTGACATTATTGGACTGTGGCGGAACTGAGGGACGATGTCCCTGAACCGAACCAAAAATTTCTGTGTCCACCGACGCTATCAGTTTCTTATCCGGCATCGCAGCATTCTGGTCCGATGAAAAAACCTCTAGAAGATAAAGTCAGATGACATACATAGCAGCTTATGTTGTTCCGAAAGGGAAAGCTCGAAATCCTCCGAATCCCTTTCGGCATCCCGTCGGACCGGATGAAATTTTTGGACGACGGTACGTGCTTCCGCGGAGCATCCCGACCCAGCGTCGTCGGATAATACATAATGCGACAGATTCTGTCGTTGCTGGGATAAGCTGTGCTATTTGGGATAGCACGTCCGTCACCGAGGCCTGTGCAGTAGCGGTGTTACGATGCTTTGCCACTGGAAGCTCCGTGTACGTTGACTCCCGCACACTTTCTTATGCGAACGTCCGGAGTCTGCAGGCCTCGTGTCCCTGGCTACCGGATGGTGTGACCTGGTCGCCGATGAATCTCTGATTGGCGAAGCTGACTGGATATCTGAGGTCACGTAGCCAAGAGCGGTCGTGTGCGCTACCATGAGGATGAGGAAGCCTTATTGACAGTCTCTCCGGACTGACTATATATCGGAGCGTCCCGAGCGGCGGACGTATGCTCCGAAAGCGAAACACTTTGTACCACAACATCTGGGGCCAGATGTTGTTGTACGAGAGAGGGGCCTCTCTCGCTCGCAGTCCGGATGGACCTGGACGAGCTATGAACCGGACTAAAAGGTTTCCTCCGTTCTCTCCTCTAATCCGCCGTCACTGGGTGTGCATTTGGTTGATTTATAGTGCTCGCATCACCCAAAACTCCTTCTAGACCGCAACGGACGAACCCGGCTGCCGAACCATTCGATGAATGGACGCTACACCAGGCGAGCTAGCAGACGTCAAAGGCCGTCGAACCTACTAGGGTCCTCTTAGGCAATTGACGTATTTACATGAGCACTTTTCCGCTAGCTCTTCATTAATTGTGACGATGGAGGCACACTTTTGGAAGACATCACGGATACATCACCCTGTTCTTGACCGTCTGAAATAGAGATTGATAAAGTAGAGTGACCCTGCAGGGAAAGGACCGGAATGGCCAATTCCCCACTAACATACCGTGACACACGCTTCCCATGTTGTCATCGAAATTAACACATACAGAACAGGAGTTAGTGCGAGTACACTGACTACATTATACAATGATTATGAAAGTCAGAGGAAGATTTCCTCTTATTACAATTGAACAATATCCTTTCATTGTGAAAAGAAAACAAAGTCCTAGTACTCGCACCAACCCCTGACAATCAAAATACATAATAACATGATCCATTAACATAGAAAAAATAACTGAAATCAAAAAAATTTGAAAAACTTAAAAAATTTATAGTAATTTATATATTTTTTATACTTACCAAAGACCCAGACATAGCTGGTGCTAACTCTTAAAAATATAGGGCCAAACACAAATTTTGCCCCCCAATCCCCAAAATTTGCATCTAAAACCAAAGAAAACATGTCCTGAATGGCCCTCCATACTTCACCTCTACTGCGCATGCGCAGTGTCAAGGACGTCCCGAAATTGGCGCCATTAATCATTCTTACCAACAGTGCCTGGTAAGCGCTATATCCTCAGCGGGGAGGTATGAGTTCCCAACTCCTGGGAGGGCCATCCCCGTCTGGGTCATTGGTAAGTATAAAAAATATATAAATTACTATAAATTTTTTAAGATTTTTATACTGTACCAATGACCCAGACATAGCTGAATAGTAAAAAGGCTGGAGAGCCCAGGACATAGAGGAAAATCCAATAAGCTCAACTATATAAAATAGAGTCATCTCCTGGAGGAGAAAAGGAGAAATAGGCTTCATGTGTATCTTTCTTATTTATGACAAATTAGAAAGACACAATACCTTCTATAATTGAGCATCATAACATCCATGTTCTCTATTAATATGCAGTATAATTCTTATACTAATTATTTTTAAAGTAAGCCAATAAATAAAGTTAGTCCAAAGAATTGAGACTCTTTATACTCTTTTAAAAGTGTCCGAGGATAGTATAATAACATCCGTTTGACACATGACATATTCAAATGCTATACTTTAAAACTATGACATGAATGAATTTAAAAAACATAACTTTCACTTAAGAAACCATCCCAGTAACAGCTCAGAATTACTAACTCCGGAGGAGGTATCCCCTTGTTTTCATAATAAAACAGGTGACCCAAGGGAACACCCTCTCCCCCCCCCCCCTTTTTCTTGCCCTGGGTCAAATAGCCCAGAGTGAAGAGGGCAGCAGGACGGAGTCACTGCCGGAACATAAAGCCTACATAGCTATAGTTGCAATTGTTAAGTGATCGACTTTCTGAGCAGCTGATAATGGACCTAAATAATGCAGGTCTCCAGAAATGGATACAATATTTCTGAGATAAAAATTCGTGAATGTGGATGGCTGAGACCAATATGCAGCCTACTTAATCTATAATAGCAAAACTATACGTCAGCCCAAGATGTAGAAGAACTCTTACTTCATGAGCCGAAATCTTAGGCACAGACTGCTGAGTTAAGGATAGATTATCCTAAGCAGTACCGATAGTTAACTGAATGCATTAAGTAATAGAATGGACCGTAATGACCCTTCTATTAGGCATCAGAGCCAGAAGAAGCTTTACGTCCAACTGATAAACTGAGATCTTTTAATAAATACATAAAGGTCTATCCGGACAGAGTAAAGGCCTATGCCGCTCGAAGACGGAAGGACCTTAAGAACAATAGGTTCCGGATATCATTAGGAGCCTGATTCTTAACCAAAAATACAACATTAGTAGTAAAGGTAATAGAGATCCCGATACTACAAAAGTGAGAATCGTCCACCGATAGTGCATGAAGCTCACTGACTCTTCAGTAGAAGAGAAGACTAAGAGAATCGCTGCCTTAAAAGGCCAGAATTTGAAACTGCTGTCTCAAGGGGTTCAAATGGTTGCTTTAATTAATAAGAACCCAAGCTAAATTCCTAATAGGAATTAATCTAACGATTCTAGGTCTCTTATCGAAAAGTTTCAAACTAACTTAGATAAAGAGACATTAGGCTCCATTGTAAACTATCATGGTGTGCATAGGTATCAGATAACATAGACCTATAACCTTTAAAAGTAACTGGCTGCAGATGATCTCGTTAAACATGTATACTAGAAAGTTTGCAATGTCTGGTATGGAGGGATCAAAAATATCAACATAAAGATCCCTACATCAACGACGGAAGACCCTCCACTTTAGCCGCATAGTATAGCGAAGAGGAGGTCCTTCTACAGTTAGGAATCGCGTCCACTGCTCGTCCTGTACAATGCTTGCCATGCAAGAAGGACCGCACAATGGAATACGTGAAGGTTGAGACCTTGCGGGTTGTGATAGAGTTGACACGATTTCCCCAGCGAAAAAAAGATCCTCTCATGGAGGAAGTTTCCGCGGTAAGTCCCACAGTAGACATCTAAGTAAATAAATCCACCGTCTCTGTGGAGACAGAGATGCTACCAACAGAATTGTATTGTGAATGAATAATCCTAACAATACTTGCTGAATCAACAGTGCTGGAGGATACGCATATCCTACCATCGCATCCTACTAGATCGATAGAGCGTTAACTACATATGCTCAGGGATCCGGACACGGTGACACATACGTCTACAATTGATTGGAGAGTTGTGTCGCAAATAAATTATCACTGGGCGCTCCCATTGATAGCAAATCTGATTGAATACTTGTTTGTTGATAGTCCATTCCGACGGCAACAAACGACCCTTACGTGAAAGGGTGTCTGCTAATACAATCAGACGACCCGGAATATGACGAACCGAAACAGAACTTGGTGTTCTATAACAAACAGAAGGATTCTTTCCGTTAAAATCAATAACGGAACCGAATGAGTGCCTCCCTGGATCCGGATATACGCAACTACTGTCGTATTATCGGACAGGATTGAACATGCGTTTCTGAATAAAATTCATCCAATGACGTAGTGCAAGCCAACATAATATTCTTCCTTGGAAGTAAGGAGCTTGCCTAAAAACTGCAGAACCCAAAGACCCTGGCACTTCGAATCTGTTGGGATCAAAACTGTGTCCCAACCTGTTTGACTGATATCCGTCAATATCGAAAAACTCGGATCCGGCAACTACAGTGGAACTCTCTGAGTCAACCACCGAATGTTTGCCCACGTCTGAATCTCTTGTTACACTATATAGACAAGAGAACGTGTATATCGAGCAATTCAAGATTGCTGAAAGGTTGTCGTCGAAGAGAAGCTTCTCGGAGACCAAAGCGACTCTGAGAGAGTTCTTCACCTTACTATCCACGCGCGTGGATGTAGCTAGACCTGCGTCACGTCTAACCAACTCCAGGTTGCCACTGAAGGGCGGAGTTATACGTGGAAAAACTAGTGCCCCTGAAAGAAATCTCATTGAGGATCATATCCTGGAATTCTTTCTCTTGAAGACGTAGTGATAAACGTCTCAGTAAGGTGGTGTACATATGATAAAGTGTCTAAGTTAAGTCTATTATACATCATTGTCGTTTCCAACATCGTGGTTGGAATTGACATAGACGGCGAAAAAGATAATTTGCAGTCTTCAGTCTCGCCGTCTTAGACGCAAAGGAACTCTCGGTAAGCCCAGTTCTGCCAATAAACAATTATTTCCTAGAATTCACGAAAGGCAGAATAGAGCATTGCGGACAAGAAACTATACTAGCATGTTGATAGCAAGCTTATATATATATAGCGTTGTTCAATAATTCAAATGTTCTAAAGCATTATTGGACTGCGTTGGCAACTCAGGGACAATGTCCCTGAACCGATCCAAAACTCCGTGTCCAATGACGCTATTAGTCTCTTATCCAGCATCGCAGCAATGTAGTCCGACGGAACAACCTCTGGAAGATAATGCCGGAAGAAATGTATGGCAGCTTCTGTTGTTCCGAAAGGGAAAGCTCGAAATCGTCCGAATCCCTTTCGCCATCCTGTCGGACCCTATGAAGTGTTCGGTCGTCCGTACCTGATGCAACAGCGGAGCGCACCGACCCAGCGCCGTCGGATTATTCCTGATCTGACCGAGAATCTGTCGTTTGCTGGGACGCTACGATAAGCTGTGCTATTTTGGATAGCGCATCCTTCACTGAGGCCTGTGGAGAAGCGGTCTTACGATGCATTGCCGCTGGAAGCTCCGTGATCGTTACCCCGTGCATACTTCTATTATGCGAGCGACCGAAGTGTGCAGGCCTCGTGTCCCTTGGCTACCGGATGGCGTGACCTGTTCGCCATGGAATCACTGAATGCCGAAGCTGACCGGATATTCAAGGTCACGTAGCCAATGTGCGGTCGTGTGCGCTGCTGTGAGGATGAGGAAGCATTATCGACAGTCTCTCGGACTGTCTATATAACGGAGCGTCCCAAGTGGCGGACATACGCTCCGAAGGTGAAATGTCTGTACCACAACATCCGGTCCCATATGTTGTTGCACGAGAGAGGGACCTCTCTCGCTCGCCGCCCGGACGGACCGGACGAGCTAGGAACCAGACTAACAGGCTTCCTCCCATCTCTCCTCTAATCCGTCGTCACTGGGTGTGTACTAAAGTCTATTATAGTGCTCGCATAACCCAAATCTCCATCCTAGACCGCAACGGACGAACCCGACTGCCGAACCATGGACGCTACACCGGGTGAGCTAGCGAATGTCAACTCCGTCGATCCTACTAGGGACCTCTTAGGGAATTGACGTAATCCATGAGCACTAATTGCCGCTAGCTCTTCATTAACTATGACGACAGAGGCACACTTTTGAAAGACATCTCAGTAATTTTGCGAACAAGAAACCAGATATGCTTGTACATAGCAAGCATATAAAAAATATATATAGCGTTGTTCAATAAATCGAACGTATCTGAGACATTATTGGACTGTGTCGGAACTGAGGGACGATGTCCCTGAACCGAACCAAAAATTTCTAAGTCCACCGACGCTATCAGTTTCTTATCCGGTATCGCAGCATTCTGGTCCGACGAAGAACCTCTAGAAGATGAAGTCGGATGACATATACAGCAGCTTATGTTGTTCCGAAAGGGAAAGCTTGAAAACCCAGCGTCGTCGGATATTATATTATGCGACAAAGATTCTGTCGTTGCTAGGATGCTGCGATAAGTTGTGCTATTTGGGATAGCACGTCCGTCACCGAGGCCTGTGCAGAAGCGATCTTACGATGCTTTGCCGCTGGAAGCTCCATGTACGTTGACTCCCGCATACTTTCTTATGCGAACGTCCGGAGTCTCCAGGCCTCGTGTCCCTGGCTATCGGATGGCGTGACCTGGTTGCTGAGGATTCTCTGATTGGCGAAGTTGACTGGATATCGGAGGTCACGTAGCCAAGGTGCGGTCGTGTGCGCTGCCATGAGAATGAGGAAGCCTTATTGACAGTCTCTCCGGACTGTCTATATAAGGGAGCGTCCCGAGCAGTGGACGTATGCTCCGAATGCGAGACATTTTGTACCACAACATCTGGGGCCAGATGTTGATGTACGAGAGAGGGGCCTCTCTCGCTCGCAGCCCGGATGGGCCTGGACGAGCTATGAACCGGACTAAAAGGCTTCCTCCGTTGTCCCCTCTAATCCGCCGTCACTGGGTGTGCACATGGATATTTTATAGTGCTCGCATCACCCAAAACTCCTTTCTAGACCACAACGGACGAACCCGGCTGCCGAACCATTCGATGAATGGACGTTACACCGGGCGAGCTAGCGGACATCAAAGGCCGTCGAACCTACTAGGGTCCTCTTAGGCAATTGACGTATTACCTGAGCACTTTTCCGCTAGCTCTTGATTAATTGTGACGACGGAGGCACACTTTTTGGAAGACATCACGGATACATCACCCTGATCATGATCGTCTGAAATAGAGATTAATAAAGTAGAGTGACCCTGCGGGGAAAGGACCGGAATGGCCAATTCCCCACTAACATACCGTGACACACGCTTCCCATGTTGTCATTGTAATCAACACATACAGAACAGGAGTTAGTGCGAGTACACTGACTACATTATACAATGATTATGAAAGTCAGAGGAAGATTTCCTCTTATTACAATTGAACAATATCCTTTCAATGAGAAAAGAAAACAAAGTCCTAGTACTCGCACCAGCCCCTGACAATCAAAATACATAATAACAAGATCCATTAACATAGAAAAAATAATTGAATCAAAAACTTTTGAAAAAATATTTTTTTCAGAACAGCCCAAGTTTCTGAAAAGTAACGTTGAGCCCCAATGGATCCCAAGTCTAAGTGTGGACAAAAATTCTAAAAATATTTTAAACAATTTATGCAACACTTACGAACAATAATAATGTGTCTAGTTATGATTAAATTAACATCCAGATATTATTTTCAAGAAATCCCCCCTCACACAGAGGGCTGTTGGAAATGTAAACAAAAAGTGTAAAAACACTAGATCAAGACTCCAGGCACCCTGGCCCGAAATCAGTTACCAATAATACACTATCTGATGCAAAACAGAGACTTCCAGGGAAGAAACTGCAGAACATCAGATGGTAGATGCAGAACACTATGCCTAACCACCCATAGGTGAAGACGTAAACATGGGGAAAAAAACAGAATACATTCTGTTATCCAGCTAAAACTCCCAAGAAATTTTAGTAATAATATTACAGAAAATATGCCAAAAGCATGAGAGAATAGCAAGAGGGGACTTAAAGGAAAGGGAGAGAGGAAAACACTGAATAAGCAGTGTAATCTTGATAACAAGAATGACCACAACAGGCTATTGCCTCGAAAATAGGTAACTTAACATAATTTCATCAAAAAATTTTAAGTTACAGCCCTGATTATTTTCTGTCACTCATTTTTCCTCTCCTCCTTCTATATCCTCCTTAGAATCACCATTTCTCTAATATTTATGTGTCTGGCATCATTTAAACTGAGATTTACAAGCACAAAGATCAGTCAGATGTTAACTGATGAAGGGCCAAACAAAGAATGATTAATGGCACCAATTTCGGGACGTCCTTGACACTGCGCATGCGCAGTAGAGGCGAAGTATGGAGGGCCATTCAGGACATGTTTTCTTTGGTTTTAGATGCAAATTTTGGGGATTGGGGTGCAAAATTTGTGTTTGGCCCTATATTTTTAAGAGTTAGCACCAGCTATGTCTGGGTCATTGGTACAGTATAAAAAAATAGTTATTCAAGAATTTTTTTGCAAGTGTCGTCTGCTTTTCATGTTAGGTAATGGGTTAAATGTATTTTAAATTGTGGTAAATGCTTGAAATAACAGGCTTAGAGGAGCAAAGTTTTCTTTTTATAAGCTGTTCTTTTAATGTTTACTGTTGAATAAATGAGGACAAGTCACCATAACATTAATATATTTTATTTTTAAAATAAAAACATCAGTAGAAGAAAGTGCTCTCAGTTTTTTTGCAAGTTTGATATCAAAGCTGTTTCCTTGAGCTCTATCTTGCATGCATCTTTAACTAGCATCAGGAATTCATATTTTTTTCATCATGTCTAATGCCTGGAATGTCAGAAAAGAAATATACTTCCAGTTTCCTTAAATATTCTCAATTTTTTTCACATGGTCCATTTTTTAATTTGTTAACTTCACAGTTTTGTGATGTGATCAGTTTCAAAGAGTCATATGAGTGTACAACAGGTGAAAGGACTTACGAATATAAGAATTAACTTATGATTTTAAATTCCTACCATTGAGACAAAAAAAGTCTCTCTCTCTCTCTTATCTGTTTTTCAGAGCAAAAATGCCTAAGAACACTGCGTTTTATTAGCCTTGGTTTAACATGATGTAAAAAATTATATATATATAAACAATGTGATCAATTTTCTTAACAGGTTGAGTGCTTGAAGCCCATTTTGGGGTTTTATCCTGAAGTGTGGGTACCAAACTTTAACCCTTTACCTAACTTAACGGCCAAAACCGTCAGCGCTATTCTCAAAAATCGCCAATTAATTTTCAGTATTTTTTTCATTTTTTGTCTCAAAAACATAGGTTATGACCCCTCATTGGAACGAGCTCGATGAGCTCGTTCCAACGAGGGGTCATAACCTATGTTTTTGAGACACAAAAATGAAAAAAATTAGTTATTCAAGAATTATTTTTGCAAGTGTCGTCTGTTTTTCAGGTTGGGTAAAGGGTTAAAGGCTTCATATTCTGTGGATGTGCTTCTATTAATTTTTGAATTGGTATTATGTAGCCTGGGTGGATTTGCCCTGTTACAGTTTATGGGAGAGTGCCAAAAGGCACTCTCCTATAAACTGTAACAAAGCAATAACATGTGAACAAAATTTTGCCAACCAAAAAAACTTAGCACTCTACCAGTTAAAAGTTCATAAATATAGCATAGGATAATGAATGTGTAAAAAAATTAAAAAATTGGCGCACTCCCGCTCACTCTCTCACTCAAAATGCAGTTAACCATTTACTTGACTCGAACAGCAGGATGCACTTAGAAAAAAAATATTCTTGAATAACACAATATTTTCAAATTCCAACTTTCTGAGAAAAAATTTTTTAAAAATTTAAAGTAAATAGTGCTGGCCAGAAGTATAGCTATTTTATACCATACTGATTGGATAAGAGCTGGCATAGTTTCTTTTACGATTATGGCTCCAGCAGCAAATGTTACTGTCTAACGTCACCACACAAAATATTTGAAATGACATCACCCATTTCGTAATTGCTTCATTAATGGAATGACTGGCAAGCCACTTCATTTTTCTGAATTTTTCACACGTGCAGCAGATGTTGTTCCAGATAAAGTCTTGTTTAAATTCCAAACCGACTTACAATTTGAACTAAAATGGAATGAGTTTATCCGGTTTATTGATTATTTATCCAGTGCAGTCGTTGGTAAGCGAGAGGTTTATTTACTAACTTGTGATCGTTAAAAGTGGCACAAGTTTAGTAATGATCACAAGTTTAGTAAATAAGCAATCACAAGTTTAGAATTTATTTATTTATTGGTGTTTAAGGTTACATACTTATGCACAATGGCTAAACGTGACTGCGACAGTTTTATGGGTGGAGGACGCCGGATTACCCAGAGAGAACCACTGAGCATCGACAAGCAACTGTCAGCTGCACAACATTCTAACTCTGTTCAAGCTCCGCTCAAGCAGGGTTACAGCGGTTGAAGACCTGTGTACCATTATTGTGCAGTATTCCTTAGTATACGGTGTCATCGTGCCCCCATGTAGGCAACAGGGATAAAGTGCCTTGCCCAAGGACACAAAGCGACAAGTTTAGTAAATAAGCCTCTCATGTTTCACAATCTAGGTTTTGGGCTATGGGTAGTGTCTTATTGGCACATATACATTATTGTGATGAGTTGACGGTAACATGGTCTGAGGTTTGTGGCACGGATAGTATGTTCAACCTAAACGCTTCGCGTCTCGGTTGAACATAAGCTCCGAGCTGCAAACCTCAGACCATGTTACCTGGTTACTGTCAACTCACCACAGTAACTTATAATGTCAGGCTCCTGACAAGACAGATGCCAGCTATCCCGAATCTAATTTCAGCTGGTTTTCAGGTGGAAAAATAAACTCATGAATAAAACAACTTTTTCACCCTTTTTTCTTTTCTTCTCTGTGTCTGTGAGATGTTTTGGTTTCTCTTTCCTAAAAAAATCAAATATTTTTAATGAACATTGAATATTCAGTTCCAGTATATTTATTTATTTTTGGGGATTTAGCAACACATTCAACTGCCAGGGTCACCTTGTGTCAGACAGTTTTACGAGTGGAGGAATCTGGAATACAAGGAGGGAACCCCAACGTACTAACTCCACACAAGCAGGGTTAGCAATGGTTGAAGACAGGTGCATCATCGACATGCAGTATGCCTTAGTACACAACCCCACCGTGCCCCCACATTGGCAATGGGGGTGAAGTGTCTTGCCCAAGGACACAACATGGTTGACGCAGGTGGGATTCAAACCAAGGACCTCACGGCTCACGGCCTGCACCTCTACCTACTGAGCCACCACACCCCCAGTTTCAGTGTAACATTTAATATCTGATCCATAATTCTCATATTGCAGACAACAAAGGTACCAGAAATGTATATAAACAAGCCAGAAAATACGCCTGTGAAACAGTAATCTGCAAGAGGTCCCCACAGGGTGAATTTGATTCAATGCACACCACGGTATCATCACTAAATTTACCCTCTGTGAACCTCAATCTGAATCAAGGTCTCTCAAACCTAAACAGAAAGAGGTACCCAGAGGATACATTGGCCCACTCTATGGGATACCATCAGCACATTCACCCTCTGTGGACCTCATTCTGCAATGACAGATTGCTTATTTTCAGGCTTGTATTTAAACACTGCAAATTGTTTTCTGTCAATCGTAAGTATTTATCATTCCTGTATCCAATAAGCGACATACAAAAACAATTCCACTATTATCTGCCAGACATTTAAAACTAACACCCAGAGCTCCGCATATCCATCTTTCTGGTCCTTCATGGCAAGTGAAAATCAGATTTGACGAGTGGCTTTATATCAAGCGGTTGTTTATCACATGAATAAATTATATATCGAACAGTAAATGTTAAAATCTTCATATTTCCCATTTTGACTCTTTGTGAAAAATAAGTAAATCACACACTCAGGCCTGTCCTTTTGAAAATGATAAATTTTAAGTAATTTGTATATTTTTTATACTTAACAATGGCCCAGACTAGCTGCTGCTAACTCAAAAATTAATCCAGAGCCAAACACAAATTTTGCTCCCCAATCCCCAAAATTTGCATGCAAAAACGGAAAAAAAAATAAAGTCCTGTCTGGTCCTCCTTGCTTTTTAGATCTGCGCATGCACAGTATCCAGGAAGGTACCGAAATTGGCGCCAACCATCATTCTTTCTACAGATTGCCTGTTAAATGTTCTAAACAGCGGGGAGGTATGAGTGCCCAATCATGGGAGGGCCATACCCATCTGGGCCATTGGTGAGTATAAAAAATAAACAAATTACTTAAAATTTATCAAATTTTTATACAACAACCAATGGCCCAGACTAGATGAATCGTAAAAAGGCTGGAGGGCCTAGGACTTTAAGGAAAATCCAATCTCGCAAATTACATCGGTAAAGGATAGTTCCTACAGGAGAATAGGAGAAGATAGGAATTATATATGTCTTTCTCCTTTACGAGAAAAGAGAAAGGCATAACACCAACAATGTAATTGAGTATTGCATAATATATAATTCTCCATTTAATGTCAGCACAAGCCATTATGCTAATTCGGTGAAGGAAAATCAATATGTAAAGATAGTTCAGAGAATGAGACCCTTTATACTCATTTAACAGTGTCTGAGGATTGTATATCAATGCCCATTTGACACGTGACATATACAAATGCTTCACAGTGAGCTGCACTTTAAAAATCGTACATAAATGAGACATAGTTATTGCTTCACACCAAGCTATATATTAATACCATCTCAGCACCAACTCAGGACTACTGACACCGGAGGAGGCCTTCCCTTGCTTTTCACTATAAAACCAGATGATCATAAGGGAAAAAAACCATCCCACCCCTTCCCCTTATTCTGAGGTAAATATCCTCAGAAGAAAGAGGGCAGCGGAATAGTGTCAATGCTGGAACGGACTGCCTAAATATCTATAGATGTAACCATTAATGGACGACATTCTGAGCAACAGAAAGAGGACACAAAGATCTAAGGTCACCGGAGATGGACTCTAAATTTCTCAGGTAAAACTTGGTAAATGTAGAGGGCTGTGTCCAGTATGCAGCCTTCATAAAATCAGTAATGGCTATTAGGGCTGCACGGTATTTGGATTTTGGTACCGGTGACGGTATTGAAAAAAATACCGTGGTATACCGGTATACCGTGAAACAGTTCAGATTGAAAACAAAATAAAACTGAAATACATGTACCTTACTTTTATGAAAGTGCTTGATAAATGTGATGTACAACTACAAGGTCCTAGGTGAAAAACAACTCATGTAATTCGGTACGTTCTAAGTGCTGAGTTTACTCTGAATGTAACAGAATTTTGGAGTTCATTAATTCGTTGTTTGCCGGCAATCTGACAAAAAAATGTTTCAGATCACACATATTCACAATTGCGAAATGTGCAACAATTTTTGTCAAATATGACAGACGTGTGACGCCATCACTGGGAGAAAACATTGTCGGCTGTGATTGACACCTGCAGACTGTCATGAAACTGAAGAGTGATCACGTCTTGGAGGCGTGGTTAATATCAACAGACCGACTGGCCTGACATATGACAGCTGACATTTGACATTGTCATCTGAGGAAGTTTACTGCAGGAAGATAGGAGAAGGGGAGGAGCTACTACTGGTTGTTTGTGTAACCAGGTCCTTGGAATTCCATCAACTGGACACACGTTTTGATAAAAAAAGTTTTGTTTCCCACTGTTTTTCATGAAGCCACATATACGCAATTAACACAATGACTGGCTCAGTAATTAAACGCTTATCAGTCAAGAGAGGTTGACCATGTTTTTACAGGAATTAAATTGACAAAGACAAATTTACTTGTATCCGAGATTCAGATGAAAGCCAGTAAACCCAATGATAATTTTATGGCTTATTTTCGTATTAAACAATAGGTTCAATAACTTTTTAGAAATGGATTATTGTCGTTCTTCCATTCAAATCACTCATTGTCCCAGAGCAGTAAGTAATACTTCTGTCTATTGCTCCAGAAGTATTTTTTTTATTCATGATATCCCTTGCATTTAATATGTGTTTGCCCTATTTTCGCGCATTATTTATATTTTTATTTCAAGAAACGTGAATTTCAAATCATAATACCGGACCCAAAAATTGTATACCGTTACTCACGGTATACCGGTATTCATTTTTGATGGACGGTTTTTAACCGATGACGATTTCAATACCGGTACCAACCGGTATACCGTAATACCGTGCAGCCCTAATGGCTATACTGTTGGAATAAGCCCAAGAAGTGGACAGTGCTCTAACCTCGTGCACTGATATCTTATTAACAGAACATTGATCCGAAGATAGATTTTCATAGGTAATGCGTACTGCCAACTGAATCCATCTAGAGACAGCATGAACAGAAATATCCTTTCTGTTAGGAATCAATGAAAGAAACTTTTTCTTCCTTTTCTAACAAAATCTGATCGACGTTTATAAATGCGCACAGCCCTGACTGGACACAGCAAAAGTCTACGGTTAACGGAGGACAGTAGAGCCTTAATGACAATAGGCTCCGGCCACTTGTCTGGAATCTGATTCTTAGCCAAAAACCAAACTTTCGTTGTGAGGGTAATGGTATTACCCACACTACACTGACTACAGTAGTGGATTTCATCAACAGATAAAGCATGAAGTTCACTGACTCTTCTAGCAGATGCAAAGGCTAAGAGAAATGCCGTTTTATAGGTCAAGAATTTGAACCCTACAATGTCCAACGGCTCAAAAGGAGCTTCTTTGAGCTTCAACATAACCCAAGCCAAATTCCAATTAGGAATTAGTCTGAGGGTTCTAGGTCTATTGATAGAGAAATTTCTAACTAGCTTGGAAAATGAAGTATTTGATTCAATAGCCAAGTTATCATGATGAGCGAAGGTATCTGATAACATAGATCTATAGCCCTTAATAGTGACAGGCTGCAGTTTGAGATCGTCAAACAAGTAGAACAAGAAATTTGCAATATTTGGTATGGACGGATCGTATACGTCTATTGAATGATCCTTACACCAACAGAAGAAAATCCTCCACTTTGCTGTGTAGTTCAATGAAGTGGAGGGCCTCCTGCAGTTAGAAATTGCATCCACTGCGTATCCTGCAAACTGTTTTCCATGCAAGGACAGCACAATGGAAATATGTGAAGGTTGAGACCTTCCGGGTTGTGATGCAGTGCACGTGACTTCCCCTGATAAAGAAGGTCCTCTCGTGGAGGAAGCTTCTGGGAAATGTCCCATAACAGACACTTGAGAAGATCAGTCCAAGGTTTCTGTGACGACAGAGGTGCTACTAGCAGAATTTTGCAACATGACTGTTTGATCTTTAACAGAATCTGCTGAATCAACACAGTTGGAGGATATGCACATCCTATCCTTCCATTCCATGAGATAACAAATGGTAGCAAATCTGTCTGAGAGTCCATTCCGATGGTGACAGGCAACCTTTCCAAGAAAGTGAGTCTGCTAGTATGTTCAGACGACCCGGTATATGACAAGATGAATGCCATGATTCATGACATATAGGAGAATCATCTAGGTTAATTTGCATAATGGAATCGAATGAGTGCAGCCTTGGTTCCTGAGGTAAGCAACTACTGTCGAATTGTCCGACAGAATTTGAACATGGACGTTCGCTTTCAGGTGAATCCAATGTTGAAGTGCTAGCCATATTGACCGGGTTAGGACGATACACCAAATTCAAGGTACGATACGTATCTAGGTACACAAGTCACGATACGATATGTATCTCGATATGTATCTTGAAATTCATCCTGGTATTGAAGCTACAGTTAAGATCAAAGGGACAATGGTGGAGCCAGCAATTCTTAGTTGGGGAGCACAGATACATTATGGAGGAAGGGGGTATCAACTTCAGCCCCCCCACCCCCCACCCCATTTCCCATATTCTATCACATACTGCACTGACTGGTCACACGTGTCTGAGCTCATACTC
Source organism: Pictodentalium vernedei (assembly GCA_031216915.1). Lineage (NCBI taxonomy): Eukaryota > Metazoa > Mollusca > Scaphopoda > Dentaliida > Dentaliidae > Pictodentalium > Pictodentalium vernedei. The sequence continues at coordinate 129,544,294 of CM062295.1, forward strand.
TGGCATAAGCGCATCCCTAACTTTATAAATGTGAGTTACCAAGTGACCCCTCTGAGTCTTAGCACATCTTTCTACTCTTCAGTTTAAGGATGAAAATGATTTTAATCACAGGCACTGGTAATTATGACGAAAATAGGTAAGTAGCCATCTGATGATCATGACAACTAACCTTACCAAATACATAACAAATAGCTGGAGTACCCTGGTCCCGAAAAAAGTCGTGGCAAAAGATTACGAAGAATAATTGGTGCACATCAAGGGGGCTAATTAATACTAATAGGCACTGACATCGTTGAAAACATGAGTGAAGTTTTGTCAACTGCTTTGAAAACACTTGTATAATGATGGCTAAAAATTTATCATTTCGCATAACCAACGGACCTTCATAATAAATTGGTGTACTGTTGCACTGTTTATCTGTAGTTTTACCATTTTTTGAATTGGAATGTTGGATGAGCGCATAAAATATGGAATCACACCATGCAAATGAAATTTCGATGATTGGATTGCATCTGGGAGATCTTGCTGCGCAAACAGCAATGCGAACCCAAATAAAAAATACCCTGATTTAATAATCGGTATTCCAGTGTACCCTGACATTATATTCTGAATTGCAGGGTATTTGAGTTGGCCAAATCACCCAAGCCTAAAAGGCGTGTTGAATGTATTGAGAGTGAAAGAGTTGAATTTCAAGATTGGTGACCGGCCTATATAGTGGTATCGCGACACGACAATATTTGGACAGCCGCACCGGTGCCCGTAGCATGGATTGCCGTATCGGAGTACCGGGATATCGTTCCAAGCCTACATACTGACATCATCTCTTTCATGTTTATGTGCTTCTTTTGGGACTGAGTGCCCCAAAGACCCTGACACTTCAAGTCTGCGGGACTTAGAGTCGCACCCCAGCCCGTCTGACTCGCATCCGTCATAATCGTGAAAGCCGGATCCAGCAGTTGCAGCGGAACTCCCTGAGTTAACCACTGAAGATCTGCCCAAATCTGAACCTTTTGTTTTACTAGGTCCATTAAAACAATACTGGTTTCAAGCAAATGTGTCTTCACACTCCAGTTCTGAGTAAAGAATATCTGAAGGTGATGCGTGTGCAGGTGGCCCATCGGAATAAGATCCGCAGCCACTCCGCACAGCCCCATCAGTCGATTGAATTCCCTCACTGTTAATGTGTTTGAGTGTAGACAAAAGTGAGCATAACAACTGACTAATTTCGCTCTGGGTAATGGCAGATGAACCAGATTGTTGTGAGTCTCGAAGCTCATTCTCAAGTGAGTGAACGACTTCGACAGAGTTAGATCAGACTTCTTCTTGTTTACGATGAAACCGAGATGTCGGAGTATTAGAAGCAGACTCTGAACATCATTCTGAAGTATAATTCTGTTGCTGTATCTCTGCAGAATGTCATCCAAGTAAGCCGACGTTACCGCAGATGAATGAGCACGGAAATATGACATTACAGAGTTCATTATTCAAGTGAATGCCCAGGGAGCCAGGTTCAGACCAAAGCACATTGCTCTGAACTGATAAACCTTCCCTTATACGGCAAACCGCGGGTACTTTCTGAATGCCGGATTTACCAGGACATGAAAGTAAGCGTCCTTTAGATCTATGCTTGCTGCATAGTCGTTCACTCGAATGCTCACTCTTACCGACCAAAAGGTTTCCATATAGAACTTTGGAGCCACGCGTTAAGCTTGTTTATCCAGCTCAAGTATATTACCGGTCGGAACAAGCAATCTGGCTTCAGTACGAGGAACAGGTGACTGTAAAAACCCTGAGAATTTTGATTCTCGATGACCTCTATTACTTCCTTTAATAAGAGAGCCTGTACCTCCGCTAGGAGAGACTCTCTTTTGAAAGGATCCGCCAAAGATTTGTCCAACGCAGACATCTCATTAGATGGTTTCACTCGGAATGATAGCCGTAAGCCGTCCGAGACTACACTTCTCACCCATTGATCTTCCGTGACTGCTATCCAGTTTCTAGCGAAGTTTGATAACCTTCCGCCAACTGGCAAGCAATAGAGGTCTTGAACATCAACTTTAGGACTTGTGACGCTTACAGGAGAAACTACATCCTCCTCGCGAATATCCTCGGCCCGTCAGATAGGGGTGTCTGGCCAATAGTCATGATCAGACTTACACCTCCTTTCCCGAGTCGCTATATTGACAACCACCAGAGTAATTATATGAGGGTTTCTTGTACCCTCACGAGAAGTTCCCTTTGAGTTCCCTTTTGATGATTTTGATTTGGAACATCCTTGCTTACTCAGGTCTGCTGAAGCAGGTTGTTGAGTCGCAGACTTCAATAGTAGAGCACTGGATGCTTTCTTAGTAGCTTTTTCGTAAACTAACGAACCTAACGAAAGCTTGTCGTCAAAGATGGTATGTCGGGAGACCGGAGCAACTCAGAGAAAGCTTTTCACCTTGCCATCTATAAGTGATGACGACGCAAGGGCAGCATCACGTCTAATTAACTCCAGATTAGCCACTGTCCGGGTGGAGTTATACGTGGCATAATGAATGCCCTAGAAAGAACTCTTAGAAAGGTACACGTCCTCAAATTCCTTTCCGTTGAGACATTGCACCATAGCTCTGGTAAGATGGATCTGTGTAGGACATTGTGTCCAAATTCGTTCTATTTGATGAAATTGCAGTTTCCATTACATCTGAATGAATACTGAATGATGCAGGTAAGGATATATCTAAATCCCCAGCCTGCTCATCCAAACGCAGTGGAGTTCTCTGCACATCTTCTCCAACCGTTTTAAATGAAAGGGGTCTAAGGAAAGGTATATTTATGGAAGATGTTGACAAGAAACCGCCTTTTTTCCTCCCACTTGAGAGGTTAAATATGGCATTGTCTACATGGCCAAAGGCCTGCGACACATGCCTAGACTGAACCGGGAAAGAACTTCCTTCCTCCGTATAATGTCTGCGTCTAGAGATGCCAGCCATTTTTCTCTTGTCGCAGCATGCTGATTCGGTGGAACAAACTCAGGGTGGTATTGATGGATAAAATCCATCACAACCATGTGCTGCTCCGAAATGGAAGGGTAATCCTCTTCCTTATACCTTTCACCATCCAAGTGAATCAGTTGCGAATCTTGGTTCATTACATCTGCGAGAACCGACGATTGGACCAACCTAGGACCGTCCGACAGCTCAGGTTCTGAGTCTGAGGGAGGTTGCTCCTGCACTTGCTGGGAAGCTGCGATCAGCTGCACAATCTGCGACAGCAAGTCCGACATCGAGGCCTGAGGAGCAGCAGTTTTCTGTTTCTTAGCCGCTTGCTGCTCCTGGGATGGCATTCCAGAGATGGATCTCTTCTCCGAACGTCCCGATGATTGAGGCATCAGCTCATTAGCTACCGGATGGCCGACTTCACAAGTGAAGAGTGGTTCCTTCTTTGCGCAGCAGGCTGGATATCTGAAGTCGGGTAGCTAGGATGCGGTTGTGTGTGCATAATGATCGTTGCAGAAGCCGTGACTGTAGCCGACGCCGGTTGCAGTCTAGGCGGAGCGTCCCAAGCGGCAGGTTTGGATGTATGCTCCGGCCCACCCAAGTTTTTCATAACAACATCTGGCCCCAGATGTTGCTGGGTTAGAGAGGGACCTCTCTCGCTCGTGGCCTTTTCAGACTTCGCTGAGCCTCCCGACAAAAAACTTGCTGGCTTCCTCCCTAGTTCCATCGTCTCTGGGTGAGCTTGTTTTGTTTTTAAGGTGCTCGCTCTACCCACTACACTTCTTTCGACCGCAACGGACATACCCGGTGTCACGGCTCCTACGGATGGGGTAACCGCTTCACCGGTCGTGCTAGCTGCTGGCAAAGGATTAAAACCACAGAGGCCTTATCCCTTGCCTAATATTCAAAAGCACCTAAGCAGCTAGCTCTGTTCGCTCATGAGTGCGGGACGACGGTAGCACACTTTTGGTAGGTGTCACATTATCATCACCATGTTCCTGTTCCTCTGAAATAGAAACTGAAAAACTTGAAAGACCTGGAGGCGAGAGTACCGGCACTGGCCTCTCACCGCTAACAATGTACCGTGACATCCGTACCCAACGTTTGTCATCCCAATAAACACATGTAGGACAAGAATTCGTAAGAGTACATCGACTACAGGCAACTCAACATGCATGTAAATCTGAGGAAGACTTCCTTACCTTGCATTTTGAGCAATAAGCTTTCATGATTAATCAAAACTAAGTCGATCAAATTTCAAAAATTATTGTTACACTACCGGAACATTAATTAATGTATCTTACAACAATTCTACAGTAATAATAACTAAATACTACATATATTTAAGGACGTTGCCAATGTAAACAAAGTCAAGGGAAAAAACTGAAACAAGATATCAGGCACAGAACAAAAAGGGCTACTAAAGTCAGTAACAGATTTTAAAACTACCAGATGTAAAGCAAGATCTTCAAATGAAGAAAAAACAATACATCGGATAGAAGATGCATGACCTAAACGACCCAACACCCCTAGGGTGAGAATGTAACAATGGGGATAAACAGAATAAACATTCTGTAATACACGGTAAACTCGCAAGAAATTTTAAAAAAAATTTCAATAAAATAACCCCAAAAGCTTGGGAGTTTAACAGGAGGGCTTCAATGAAGGATAGGGAAGGAACACTTAACAAACAGCGGATAAATCATTAGGAAGAAAAAATCATCAGGCACATGTCCCGAAATTGGGAAACATGAAATAATTTTGATAAAAATTATAAAGTTCCATCATCCATTTATGTCCTTGGATCCACCAATTTTACCATTGATTTGCGTCTGATATCCTCAAAACTGAGATTTAAAAGCACAGATGTCAGTTGAATGTTGCTGACTTTAGGGCCAATCTAAGAATGATGGTTTGTGCCAATTTCAGGACATTCCTGGATACTGCGAATGTGCAGATCTAGAAAGTATGGAGGTCCAGACAGGACTTGATTTTTCGGTTTTGCATGCAAAGTTTTGGGATTGGGGGTCAAAATTTGTGTTTGGCCCTGGATTAATTTTTGAGTTGGCACCAGCTAGTCTGGGCCATTGGTTGTTGTATAAAAATTATAAATTTATAGTAATTTGAATATTTTTATACTTACCAATGGCCCAGACTTAGCTGGTGCTAACTGGCGCCAAGATCATTCTTTGTAAAAAGAGAGTATTACATAATAATTCAATGGGGAGGTATGAGTGCCCACTCATGGGAGGGCCATCCCCTCCTGGGCCATTGGTAAGTATAAAAATATACAAATTACTATAAATTTATATTTTTACACTGTACACCAATGGCCCAGATTTAGCTGAATCGTAAAAGGTTGGAGGGCATAGGACTTCTGAAATAATTCCAATCCATGATGAAAGGAACTTAGAATAATTAGGAATTACATGTATGTCTCTCTATACAATAATAGAGGAGACATATTCTAAATGAGGAGCCCAATTTAAATAATTCCTTATTGTAAACATGAAGACAATGCTACTTGGGATGTAACAAGTTCCTAATTTTTAAGGCTAGTCCAGACTAAGCCCCAAAAATTAGGATGGCGCATCTGAGAATGAGTGGAAATCCCCCACAAACATACGCCATACAATAACACTTCAGCTGTATGCAGGATATAATTACGGATAAAACAGTTTCCTTCATAGTTACATACTTTTTAAGCCAGATAAGAGGTAAAATTCCTCCCTCCCTTTCCTTTGAAGGAATCTTCAAAAGAACGAGGGGAGAGCTCTGGAATCAATAAGATCCCTGAAGAGAAAACACACTTCCTAGGTAATCCACAGGCAGCCTCTGTTCAATAAATTCCAGTAACATCACTCTCCAGCGGGTACTATCCGATATCTATGATCGTAAACACGTGCGAATAAGTGAAATGAGTACTATATAATAGAAACCCGGATCTAGAAATGAAAGTAGGTATGATTAACAGGCTCCAACACGGACCGCACCTGAAATAGATTATGTTTTCAAGGTCCACAAAATACAATAAAGCGTTAGCCTAATAATATAATGCGCGAGAGCGCAATTCGAAGTCATATCGAAATCTCCTCACCCACATTATTTAATCGTTCCTGTGCCAGTTATCAAAAAATATAAGAGCCACGATGGTTCCCTCATGTCTAACCGACTCCATAATGCCACTATGGGCGGAGAAGGACGTGAAGAGTAAAACTTCCCCTGAAAGAAGACCCTCTCATGGAGGAAGTTTCTGGGGAGCATCCCATAACAGACACTTGAGAATACTGATTCAAGGTTCTGTGACAGCAGAGGAGCTGCTAGTAGGATTCACAACGAGACTGTTTAATCTTAAACGTAATCTACTGAATCAAATGAATTGGAGGATACGCGTATCCTATCATTCATCATGGGGCGATCACATTGGTGGCAAAACTGTCCAAATATTCGCTTGTTGAGCGACCAATGCAAATGAAACAGGAGATCTTTCCGAGGCGCGAGTCTGCTAGTATGTTCAGATGACCCGGTATATGATGGATAGAGAGATGAACATGAAAAATCTTCTACGTTATTTATCATAACAGAAATGAATGGGTGCCGCCCTGATTCCTGATGTACGCTACCACTATCGAGTTGTCCAACAGTATCTGAACAAGCGTGTCTGCAAATAATGTGAATCCATTGATGTAGCACTAACAATATTGACATCATTCTTTTATGTTTATGTGTTTCTCCAGGAACCGAGGGTCCCAAGACTCCTGCATTTTGAGTCTGTCAGACTCAGGGTCGTGCCCAAACTATTGACTCATACCCGTCATAATCGTGAAAAACGGATCTGGCAGTTGCAGCGGAACTCTTTGAGTTGACCACTGAATATCTGTCCCAATATGGACCTTTTGTTTACTAGATCCGTTAAAACAATACTGATCTTGCGCGAATGCATCTTCACACTCCAGTTCTAGGTAAAGAATAACTGGACGGGATGAATACGATACGTAGCCTCTCTGCACAACCATCAGTTGCATAAAATTTCTCGCTGTTAATGCGTCTGATAGTAGACAAAAGCAAGCATAACAACTGACTAATTTTGCTCTCGATAATGGCAGATGAACCAGATTGTTGCGAGACATTACTGAGTTCATTATTCGAGTGACAATCCAGGGCACTAGATTCAGACCGAAGCACATCACTCGGAACTGAAATACTATCCCTTGGACGACCAACCGTAGGTACTTTCTAAATGCTGGATATACCAGGAACTGAAAGAATGGATCCATAGATCTATGCTTGTCGCATAGTCGATCACTCGAACGCTCGCTTTTTCCGACTAAATGATTACCATAAATAAACTTTTAGAGCTACGATAAACTTGTTATCCAGCTCCAGTCTATTATCTGTTGGAACAAGCTCTCTGGCTTTGGTACGAGTAACAGGTGACTATAGAATCCTAGAGAATCTTGATTCTCGACGACCTCTATTACTTTCATTGTCAAGAGAACCTTTACCTCCTATTGGAGAGACTCTTATGCAAGGATTTGACGGAAGCATTGTCCATCACAGACATTAAATTAATGGTGATTTCTCTTGGAAAGATAGCCATAGGCCATCCGGGACCACACTTCACGCATACTGGTCTACTTTAATAGTTATCCAGATTGATGCGAATCTTGATAACTATCCGTCAACTGCTAAGCAATAGAGGTCCTAACCCTCACCTGTAGTACCTGCGAGGCCTACAGAAGGAGAAACTACGTCTCCTTCGCGAAGAGCCTCAAGGCAACAGCTTACGGGGGTCTGACTGGTAGTCTCGATCAGACCTAAGCCCCCTATCCGAGTCACTGTATGACGATCCCTAGAGTAATTATAGCAAGGTTACCTATACCCTCGCGAGGAGTCCTTTTTTAGACGATTTTCTGTCTAGGACGTCCTCCCTTACTCTTTTCTGCTATTGCGGGTCGATTAGATGCCGACTTAAGGAGCAGAGTATTGATGCCTTCTTTGTAGCTTGGTCATAACCAGTGAAAGCTTATCGTCAAAAACTTAGTGCCCGGAAACCGTAGCAACCCATAGAGAGTTTTTCACCTTCTCATCTATTAAAGATGACAACGCAAGGGCTCTGTCACGTCTGATTAACTCCAAATTAGCAACTGTTAAGACAGAGTTATACGTGATAAGTATAATAGCCCTGGAAGGACTTAAAATGAGGTATGAACATCCTCAAATTCCTTTCCGTAGAGACGTTGTGTCACAGTTCTTAAAGGTGATCTGCATAAGACAGTGAGTCTAAATTCGCTCTGAATGAAGAAATTGCCATCTCAATTGTGTCCAAGCGAATTGTGAATGACAAAGGTAAGGCCATAACTAGGTCCTTAGCCTGCTCATTCAAACGCAAAGGAACTCTCTACAAATCTTCCCCATTTTTCGATCCACACTTCACCTCTACTGCACATGCGCAGTGTCAAGGACGTTCCGAAATTGGCGCCATTAATCATTCTAATAACCAGTGCCTGGTAAGCGCTATGTACTCAGCGGGGAGGTAAGAGTTCCCAACTCCTGGGAGGGCCATCCCCGTCTGGGTCATTGGTAAGTATAAAAAATATATAAATTACTATAAATTTTTTAACATTTTTATACTGTACCAATGACCCAGACATAGCTGAATAGTAAAAAGGCTGGAGGGCCAAGGACATAGAGCCTTCAAAAATCTATAATAGCGACGCTATTAATGTAAGCCCAAGATGTAGAAGAACTCTTACTTCATGAGCCGAAATCTCAAACACAACTGCTGAGTCAAAGATATACCATAAGCAGTATCGATAGTTAATTGAATCCATTAGCAATAGAATGGAGCGTAACGTCCTTCTAATAGGCATCAAAGACAGAAGAAGTTTACGCCCGTAGTAATAAACAGATATCTGTTTATAAATACATAAACTCTAACCGGACAGAGTAAAGGCCTATGCCCGTACGAAGACGGAAGGACCTTAATAACAATAGGTTCCGGATATTAGGAGCCTAACTCTTATGCAAAAATCCAACCTAAATAGAAAAGGAAGTAGTGATTCCGAAACTACGAAAGTGAAAATCATCCACCAATAGTGCATGAAACTCACTGACTCTTCAGTAAAAGAGAAGCCAACAGAATTACTGTCTAAAAGGTCAGAATTTGAAAACTACTGTTTCCAGAGGCTCAAATGATTACTTAGCTAAATAAGAACCGAAGTTAAATTCCATATAGGAATTTAATCTAATGATTCTAAGTCTATTTATCAAAAAGTTACTGACTGACTTAGATAAAGAGACATAAGACTCAATTGTAAACTATCATAGAGTGCATAGGTATGAGGTAACATAAACCTATAACCTTAATAATAACAGGCTGCAGTAGATCTTGTCAAACAAGTATACTAAAAAGTTGCAATGAGTAGTATGGAGGGATCAACAATATGAACATAGTGATCCCTACACCAACGACGGAAGAGCCTCCACTTTAGCCGCATAGAATAGCGAAGAAGAGGATCTCCTATAGTAAGAAATCGCGTCCAAAGCTCGTCCAGTACAATGCTTACAATGCAATACGGACCACACAACGGAATACGTGAAGGTTGCGACCTTGCGGGTTGTGATAAAGATGACACGATTTTACCCAGCGAAAAAAGATCCTATCATTGAGGAAGATTTCGCGTTAAGTCCCACAGTAGACCTCAGAGTAAATTTACCCACGGTCTCTGTGAAGACAGAGATGCTATCAACAGAAATGTATTGTGGTTGTTTATCTTAGCAATACCTGCTGAAACAACAGCGCCGGAGGATACGCATATCCTATCATTCCGTCCTATTAGATCAATAGAGGGTTAACAACATTAGCTCAGAGATCCGGACAAGCAAACACATACGTCTGCAATTGATTAGCAAGCTCTGTCGTAAATAAATTATCATTGGGCACTCCCATTGATAGCAAATCTGATTGAATACTTGTTTGTTGAGAGTCCATTCTGACGGCAACAAGCGACCCATAAGTGAACGGGAGTCCGGTAAAACAATCAGACGACCCGGAATATGACGGACCGAAACAGAACTTGGTGTACTATAACAAACAGAAGGATTCTTTCCATTAAATTGAATAACGGAAACGAATGAGTGCCTCCCTGGTTCCGGAGATACGCCACTACTGTCGAATTAACGGACAGGATTTGGACATGCGTTTCTGAATAATGTTCATCCAATGACATAAAGCAAGCCTAAAAAACATTATTCCGCGGAAGATAAGTGCTTGCTTAGAGACTGCGGAACCCAAAGACCCTGGCACTTCGAATCCGTTGGGATCAATATTATATCCCAACCTGTTTGACTGGCAACCGTCATAATTATAACACTCGGATCCGGCAACTGCAGTGGCACTCTCTGAGTCAACCACCGAATGTTTGCCCCAGTCTGAATCTCTTGCAACACTAGATAGACAAGAGAACATGTAAATCGAGCAATTCATGGATTGCTGAAAAGTTGCCGTCGAAGAGAAGCTTCTCCGAGAACGAAGCGACTCTGAGAGAGTTCTTCACCTTACTATCCACGCGCGTGGATGTAGCTAGGGCTGCGTCACATCTAACCAACTCCAATCAGCCACTGAAGGGCGGAGTTATACGTGAACAAACTACTGCCCTCAAAAGAAATCACATTGAGGATAATATCCCGTAATTCTTTTCTTGAAGACGTAATGATAATGCCTCAGTAAGGTGGATTACGTATGATAAAGCGTCTAAGTTAAGTCTACTAGACATCATTGTCGTTTCCAACATTGTGGTTGGAAAAGACATAGATGGCGAAAAAGAATATTTCCAGTCTTTAACCACGCCGTCTAGACGCATATGAACTCTCGGTATGCCCTGCTCTGCCAAAATAAATTATTCGTATAAATGATAAAAAGGCAGAAATGAGCATTGCGGACAAGAAACTAAACTATCATGCTTGGTAGCAGGCTTATATGCATATATAGCGTCGATAAATAATACACATGTTCTAATGACATTATTGGACTGTGTCGGTAAGTCAGGGACAATGTCCCTGAACCGATCCAAAATTCCGTGTCCAATGACGCTATAAGTCTCTTATCCAACATCGCAGCAATGTAGTCCGAAATAACAATCACTGGAAGATAATGCAAGAAGATATGAATGGCAGCTTCCGATGCTACGAAAGGGAAAACTCGAAATCTTTCGAATCCCTTTCGCCATCCTGTCGGACCCTATAAAGCGTTCGGTCGTCCGTACCTGATGCAACCGCGGACCGCACCGACCCAGCGCCGTCAGATAATTCCTGATTCGACTAAGAAACTGTCGATTGCTGGGATGCTGCGAAAAAACTGTGCTAACTCGGATAGCACGTCCGCCACTGAGGCCTGTGGAGAAGCGGTCCTACAATGCATTGCCGCTGGAAGCTCCGTGATCGTTACCCCGTGCATACTACTAATATGCGAGCGAACGGAGTGTACAGGTCTCGTGTCTCTTGGCTACCGGATGGCGTGACCTATTCGCCGTGGAATCACTGAATGACGAAACTGATCGGATACTCGAGGTCACGTAGCCAATGTGCGGTCGTGTGCCCTGCTGTGAGGATGAGGAAGCATTATCGACAGTCTCTCGGACTGTCAATATAACGGAGCGTCCCGACCGACAGACATATGCTCCGAATGTAAAATATCTGAACCACAACATGTGATCCCCTATGTTGTTGGACGAGAGAGGGACCTCTCTCGCTCACAGCCCGGACGGACCTGGACAAGCCAGGAACCGGGCTAACAGGCTTCCTGCGATCTGTCCTCAATCCGCCGTCACTGGGTGAGTACTAAAGTAATTATAGTGCTCGCATCACCCAAATCTCCTTCCTAGACCGCAACGGACGAACCCGGCAGCCGAACCATTCGATGAATGTACGCTACACCAGGTGAGCTAGCGAATGTCACTCCGTCGATCCTACAAGGAACCTCTTAGGCGATAGACATATTCCATGAGCACTTATTGCCGCTAGCTCTTCATTAACTATGACGACAGAGGCACACTTTTGAAAGACATCTCCGTAACTTTGCGAACAAGAAACCCGAAATGCTTGGTAATAGCAAGCATATAATAATAATATATATAGCGTCGTTCAATAATTCGAAAGTTTGTG